>JAPTHN010000003.1:37198510-38421010 GCA_026936325.1 Platynereis dumerilii | reverse complement strand
GAGCCTCATTAAGACTTCTTCAGCTTTTGTAAGATCTTGTGACTAATTCTTTATTTCCATGAGTAAAGCAATACAAGAGAGAAGCGGGAAGAATTGGGATATGGGGCACAATGGGACAGGGGGGGGGAGGAAGTTTTCTTGGTTCCTGACAAGGTATATGATATGGTGAAGCCATCAAATCTTGTGAATTCCCATCATGATGCTTCTCTTCTTTTATCGGCAAATTACAGTCGCATGTAAAAGTTTGGTGAGCAAAAGTTAGTTTCCCACTACTATTCAAAGGGTTCAATTCGAACCATTCTCTGGACAAACCATGAACAATCAGGCTTTTTCAAAGCTTGTACGAGTTTGTTACATCGTAACAAAGAGTTATGAATTGCAATCCTGATAAACACACTCAGTGGTGCTTGAGAAATTGTATTTTGGTGCAATAGTCATAGTTATATAAGGGCTCATTGGGACACTGAAACAGGGCTTATTGGGATCCACTTTAGATGGAAGAATGTAAGTGTCTACATGTCCTAGGCCTGCACACAATTGGTGTGAAAACCATAGTGAATTGAGGCATACGCGCCCACCATGCTTTGTGAATAAATTTATAGCAATCCACTGCGTGTTACATGAAGCATCTCAGTTTTAGAACTTTTTTCCGGATAATGCTAGTCTTTAAACCAATTGATCTCCTTTGTGAAAAGACCCCGCAGTGTGAATATCTACCAATTGGACTCAGATTCTTATAAGGGAATTTATCACCTGGTTGGCTGTGAATATCACTGTTTACAGTCAAAATATCAGGGCCTATGATATTGTAAAAAATACCACCCTTCAAGGGCGATATTTTTTAACAATTGTTATGACATCACCGGCATTTCAGATGCCTGATGACGTCACAAACCAAGCAATGGCCAAAACAATAGGATTGTGACGTCACCTCCATTGTTGCTCCATGGTGACGTCACATTTTTGTAATGGCAGAAAATAGTTCCTGTTTATAATTGAAAATTTGAGGTAAAACCAGGTGATAAAAACAAAACAACCACGCGTCAGGGCACTTCATACAATATCACTCGCTGTTGTGTGAATTAATATCACTCTCGCCCTGCGGGCTCAAGTGATATTAATTCACACAACAGCTCGTGATATTGTTACTCAGTGACCCTGACTTGGGTTGTTTTGTTATATCATCAGTTTATGATGTAATTGTAGCACCTAAGTTTTCTATAAACTCACAACACTGTTAAATATTCATAATTACTGTTTATATAACTGATGTATAAATTGTAAGTGAATTATGTTGTGTAAATAAAATTATCCAATTCAATCCACAAAACAATCACATTGACAAAATTCATGTAATGTGATTCATTTCTATGATATCATTTACTAATTTCCTACATTTGGGCTAAGTAGCCTTTTAGATCCAATGCCAGTATGATATGACGTACGAGAAGGTTTCCCAGGGTTCAGTGATAGTACTTTGAGAGAATAAGTAATGCCATCTACCTGGTTCTGTTGTCATTGAAACTTTCTGACACGGCTATGCTTGTTTTTCACCTATCTTGGCTGCATCATTTTCTACGTGGTGCAGCACTATTCTACATATAACTATCAAGATCGTCGACACAGATTAACCATCAAATAGTCACTGAGACTCTCAGGATACCTTAGGGTTGAGGGACTTTTCGCAGGGGTCTAAATTTGAACCATAACCGAGACACAATGAACAAAGCTATCCTGTTGAAGATAGTGCTCAGTGGTTTAGAAATGCATAATAAGAGATTACATAATATGGAGAAATTAATGGAAAGAAAGCAACAACCTGCAGACACCTCATTGAGTCTTTCAAACAACCTTGATAGGTATATTAGGCCTAAAGTGCATATATTTCCATACAAAAATGACAAATTTACTGTATTGGCGAATGGCAAAAGTAGCTCCACAAAAGAATTTGGTAGTGGGGCGGGTTTAAACATCAATGGATTTGGTTGAAATTTGCACTGCATGGTCAGCTCACATACAGTGAGGAAAATAAGTATTTGACCTCCTACCATATTTTCTGGTTTTGGTACTTATGCTTGCCTTTAAATATCTCACACCGGTGCTGATGGGGCGTAAAACACAAATTCACTCACTCACTCACTCACTCCCCGGTACTTGTGCTTGCTCCAAAAATCTGCAATTTCTCAGGTAGATCTGGTCTAACATTAGAAGACAGGTAATGAACAAAAATTAATTGAAAGATGCATTATATAATATATTTGCATAAGAATCCAAATAGTCTTCGGAAAAAGAGTTTATCACCAGGTTATTAAAAAACAAACACTTGGTAAAACTATTATAAATTTATAACTGAATATTATTGCAATAAAAAGCTATTTCGATTGTTTTCTCCTATCTTATTTTGTTTTTAACGCCCTCAAAAAAATCCTATAATTTTTTAGTTATTTATTCATTTTGAAGATGCGCTGTTGAAAAAGAATGTATCCCAAGATACTGTAGACATGAATTTTGACTGACACTAGCCTGGTGTTGGTACACAGACCCTATATAATGATCAAGGGGAAAAATTTCAATAATTGATGCCACTGTATGTAAGTAAATAAAGGAAGGAATCACCACTGGAACATTCTGGTCTGCTGTGCCACGACAATCTCACCTACACAGGTGTTCACAAGTGCAAAATCATTTTACAACATCCTAGACTAACAATCGATGAATGAGAGAAAACTATGTGAGCAGTTTGCAACATTGCCAGCATGAAATAACGCCCAGCACAATATGTCGCAGTAGGCTGACGTGATGGACTGCTGTCATGGTGCCTCTGTTGCAGAAGAATCATGCCAAAGCTTGTTTAGAATTTCCTCCAATCATCAGCAAAATAGTTGAACATGATCAATTATAAGTTCTGAAACAGAGGCACTATGGTCGCACTGCATCATCTCAGCCTGGCGAGGCATATTGTACTGGTCATTTCCTCTTACTAGTGGAGTTGCAAACTGCTTTCACAACTATTGCTAAATCAGCGTTGGTTAGTCTAGGACTTTCTAAAATGGTTCTTGCACTCATGGACTCCAGTGTAGGTGAGATTGCAGTGGCACTGCAGATCAACATCGCCCAGTGGTGTAAAATTGTTTTTAGTTAATGCCCCAAAGCACATTTGTAAAACCTGGCATTTGCAGGAAATGATGTCACTCTTCCCTGACTACAATAAATATTTTTCATCTGCATTCTTCAAATTCTATCTTGGGTGTATAATGTACAAATTTGTTGATGGACTGTTTAACAGTCAATAAACTACTACTACTATGAATGTCATTTTATTTTCAGACTGCTCCTACCATGTCCAGAGTGAAAGGTATGAGAACGCATTCTCCCTACCAGATGAAACCCCAATAGCAAATGAGACACTACCACAGGATAATAATCTGCAAATCAACTGCCTGAAGAAATGCACGAGAAATGAAGACTGCAGGAGTTTTGCCATCAATTCTGTCTTAAACAACAAAAACTGCCTCCTCTTTGAAATATATTACATCCAAGTGCACATCATGCAAAATGCCCCAGATTGGGTTTATCACAAAGTGTTACACATCAACCCTTAGGATTTGATATTGTCACACTGCAACAAAGCATTCTTGAACGGTAATGCACTCAGACTGTGTAATGGAAAACAGTAGTTCAAATTGGGTTGGTTGAAAAGTTGAAATAAACCAAAAATGTTGTTATACTCCTACTCCACCAAGACAGTTTTCTATTGTCTTTTGCCATGGTATTATAACAAAAAAACCCAAGTTAGGGTCACTGAGTAACAATATCACAAGCTGATATTAATTCACAGGACAGCGAGTGATATTGTACGAAGTGACACTGACGCGTGGTTGTTTTGTTTTTATCACGTGGTTTTAATTCAAAATGTTACTAGTTATGAAGAGAGACTATTTTCTGCCATTACAAAAATGTGACGTCACCATGGAGCAACAATGGCTATGACGACACAATCCAATTGTTTTTGCTACTGTTTGGTTTGTGACATCATCTGGCAGCTGAAATGCCGGTGATGTCATAACCATTGTTAAAAAATATCGCTCTTGAAGGTCGGTCACAGTGTCCTTGAACAAAGTTTAGGGTTAAAAAAAATGTACAAAGAATCCGTCAACACAGCGTTGTAGTATGTGGTCTCAGCTTCGATTTGATGTAAAGATCAAAAAAATCTGTTGGGAAAATTTTGAGAAAATTTAAATTTAAAATTTTTAGTTTTTCACACCCTTGTTGCATGCAAAATATCCATTATAGAATGTTTAAAATAATAATCTAAACATGGAAATGCTTTCCTTTCCCACCCTGTAGCTTACATATACAGTGGATCAAATTCAGAATTATGATTAAGTGGTTTTTAAAGGAATATCACATTCTGAAGGTGTTACAAACTTGCTGGACTATAATCTGTTTTCTCCGAAACCCAATTGGAGTCTGAATCTGCATAATGTCCCTAATTCATACACTGCATTAGTTTAGTAGCAGAACACTGTAGCTATATAGCCAATGATAAGACATATCTAGGGCTTTTACAGCATTTCGATATCCATATTTTGCGATTGATGTCGCAACATTTTTGAAGTATATCTCTTCATATCAATATAAAAACCTCTAAACAAAATCGGAACAAACATGGTTGCCTCAATTGTCCATTCCTTAAAAATTAAATTTTTGTTTAGGGACTTAGTTTCTCATGGTATTTTATGGATTTTCTTTAATTGTGTGTAAGTCTCAATTTGGTACTTTCAATGCAGATTTTATATTAATAATGCAATGAATTGGCTATAAAATATGTAAAGCATGCATTTTTGAGTGTTTTCATTCATATCATAGAAGACAAATTCATAATGTAGCCAATAAATATTTATTTCAGTCCTTCCGGTATGAATTTAACTTTTTAAAATCATAATACCTCCTAATTCCATCTGGAAAGTTCACAGATAACCAATATTAATTATGTGACCATGGAACAGAATCTGTTGACTGACATATTAATATACTCTGTTGGTTGCACAAAGGCATGCATCAACTGAACAACACAATTTTGGAAGTCGGCAACCATTAAATTCCATGAAATAATCTTGGCAATTGGCAAAACGGGTAAAGAAGGCACTGAAAATTCTTCAGAATACCATAAATTGCAACCAATGTTTCAATATGAACAGAGACATTGTAGTAAAATTTGGAATTGGCCATTTCAGCTATTAGGCCACTTGCATATGTTTTTTTTTTATTGATTTAAACAAATACTTCTCTCAAAAAATATTATTTCTGTTGATATCACATGCAAACTTACATGGAAAGCTATGGTGAAGATATACACTTGCCAGATGCCGGCAGTAGGTATTTCTACATGTATCTACTGTTCATTGTCCAATAACTTTACATATTTTTTTGTGAATCCCACTTGAAAAACATAGATCGGTGAAATGCTAAAAATCTCAATTTCCGTCACTAAAGAAGTTAAGAAGGCTTTTTCTCACACTCTGGGGGTTCATCTGCCGCTTTTCTTTGGTTCAAGAAATAATAAAGTAGAAATGGCCATGTTTATATTTGATTTTGACACATTATAAGTTTCACTGAGTTTGCAACACCCCTAAATGTTGTAAAAATGTGAAAATTGAAAACAAAATGCTTTTTCTTCCATTTTTTTCAGCCTGATAGAGCACCTTAATGTGTAACTAGATAAATTATGATGTTTCAATAACACTACAATGCCATTTGATGTATCTATAACTGATATTTTGCATGCAACAGAGGTGTGAAAAACTAAAAATTTTAGATTTCAATTTTCTCAAAATTTTCCCAACAGATTTTTTTGATCTTTACATCAAATCGAAGCTGAGACCACATACTAAAACGCTGTGTTGACGGTTTCTTTGTACATTTTTTTAAACCCTAAACTTTGTTCAAGGACACTGTGCGGTACTATTTACAATATCATAAGCCCTGATATTTTGACTGTAAACAGAGATATTCACAGCCATCCAGGTGATCAAACCAACAGATTTGTTAGTTATACCACTGCCTACTTTTTCTGCAAACAACACACCTAAATATGACTACAAAGCAACATAATTCAGTTAGGCCTACAAATCTTCAGGAGTCATATATATGGAGTATTATAACAAAACAACCCAAGTCAGGGTCACTGAGTAACAATATCACGAGCTGTTGTGTGAATTATTATCACTCGAGCCCGAAGGGAAGAGTGATATTAATTCACACAACAGCGAGTGATATTGTACGAAGTGACCTGACACGACGTTGTTTTGTTTTTATCACATGATTTCACCTCAAATTTTTAGTTTTTAAGACTATTTTCTGCCATTACAAAAATGTGACGTCACCATGGAGCAGCAATGGATATGACGTCACAATCCTATTGTTTTGACCTTTGTTTTGTTGTGACATCATCAGACAGCTAAAATGCTGGTGATGTCATGACCATTGTTGAAAAATATCACCCTCGAAGGGTGGTATTTTTTACAATATCATAGGCCCTGATATTTTGACTGTAAACAGTGATATTCACAGCCCACCAGGTGATAAAAGTCGCTTATACAACTAATTTTCGGTGTATAACTAACATTTCAGTGGTTATTTTCCTAGGGCTAAAGCCCTCGGTAAATAACCACCTGAAATGTTAGTTAGAAGCCCTTGGTAAAAAACCACCTGAAATGTTAGTTATACACCTCAAACTCGTTGTATATCCTATACTTAACTAGACAATCAATACAAAAGAGCAATGATCTAATGATTATGATTTTTTAATTGATAATAATTATATAAACAAACAAAATAATGATATATTCTCATTATCGATCAATGACATACTTTTCGACAAAAGATGTTAACTTGTATCGGTGTTCTCATAGAGACATCTACTAATCAATTTCGTCAGGTAATTGATTGAAGGAACAACTGACATGATCAATGCTTGTCGCTCAACTTTTATTTAGTGGAGAGTCTCCACTGGAGACCTCAGGGTAAGATGGACCGTTGCAGATTTTTTAGAATGCCACCTGCAGTTATTTTTCCAACTTCTCAAGAGACCCATAGTGGTGTTTCTTTTAACTAACAAGATTAGCCTGGGATGAGTTTTAAAAACTTAACTCAAAAAGTAAATATTACACTCTTAACAAACAGGTTTTATATGGAATCTTTTAGAGTTCTATAAGCTGGTTTAGATAAGGAACCCTAAAAGGTTCATTACTCAACTTTAAAAGAGGTTCAAACGGCAAATAAAATAGCATTTAGATAATCCAGCTGCACTGAACTCCCACAATGGAAACCCTTTCTTTCAAGTTGGGAGGATAGGGTCCTAGATCACAGGGCCTTCCCACCATGTGTTGAACCTTTTCAATTCAATGGAACCCTAAAATAATATAGAACCTTTTTTCAACTTTGGGTTCTTTATATTTACCATAAAGAACCTTTTGTGAGTTTAGAAATCTCAATTGCAGCGGAGCTTCTCCTTAAGTACCGGATATTGAATCTGCCAAGTCTTGTCAATTGAAAGTATCACTACTTCTAAATAAAGGCAGCGTTTCAAATGACCTTTGTTAGTAGAAATGTTTATAAAAAGTTGAGACGGGACATGTCGGATCAGCATGACTGGGGCTCGTTGGACCAACATACTCCCATTGGTCTACTGAATAGGGTATATCGGAGTTAGAACCAACGCTAAAATTGGGTTAAATTGATGGGGATTCACATAAAACAAATTGCATTCATTTTCATATCTATGATACACTGTTTTGTTTTGTATTCCCGAACAAGATGGTAGGGGGAACCGGCGCACATTAGGATACTTTTAACGTCTACTAATTTTGCTCAATGTTGAAAGCACTGAGCAACTCAGAAGTTTGCATGAATGTCACCCATACTATTGAGCTTCCTTCCAAGGCATAATAAATTAGACTGCACCTACCCTTTTGCAGCCAGACAGCAAAATGTGAGTCGTGATGATGACTGTCCCAATGTGCCATGTGTTCAGTGTCCCAATGAGCCCCGATTTGACTGTTACACCAAAATGCTAATTCATAAGGCACCAGTGAGTGTGTTTATCAGGATAGCAATTCATCACTGTTCCTTATAATGCATCAAATTCATAAAAGCATTGAGAAAGTCTGATCCTTCATGGTTTTTTCAGAGAATGGTTTGAATTGAACCCCTGTGAATTTAGTCGAGTTGTAGGAAAACAAATTTTTTCTCACCATAAGTTTGGATGTGGCTGTAATTTGCCAATAAAAGGATAGAAACATCAGAATAGGAATTTACCAGATTTTATCATACTACCATATCATAAACCTTGTCAGGAACCAAGAAAACCCCACTGTCCCATAGTGCCCCGTGTCCCAATGTGTCCCGGTCCCCCCTAATGACTTAAAACCCAAGACTGACGTTCAACGTAGGATGGTCCTTTTGGTAGCACGAGCATCTGAGGAGTGCGCCAAGGAGAAGTCTCTGAGAGATGTACCAAGACACCTCCATATTCCAAAGACAACACTAATTCGATTTCAAAATGCAAGAGAAAATGAAAATTCCATGAATGACCTACATTTTATGCATAAATATTTACATGAAACGAGACAGGTAGGCTGGAGTGAAACATCTCATTTGGAATGGACAATTAGGGTTCTCATCGTTTGAGCAAAGGATCTTCTCTGGGTTGATATAATACTGATGAAAACAGGATCTTGTATGTCAAAGGTTTTCTTTTGTTTTTTGTTAGATGTTCCCAAAAGAGGATGACAAGAGAGAAATTCATGCATGTAAGAATTATGTAGGATATGCATAAGAACTGTGTGTGTGTGTATTTGAGTTTTATGTCTCATCAGCACCTGAATGGGCTATTATTTAGAGACATAAGAAGCTTCTCTGTGACAGGTACATTAGCAATCTTTTCCAATTCGCATAATTTCCTGGCATTTGTTGATTGAGGATTGTTCTGTTCTGCTGGCCGTCTTACTCTGGTCCTTGGGAGGTAACAAGTGTCTGTTGAACATTCTTGTCTTGATTGATTTGGTGCTTTCTTGGCTGAGTCCATGTCTGTGAATTATCAGAAGGTTGACTTTGTCTGAGCTTCTGTGGCGAGGTGTGCACAAATGGTACAGGGCAATTCTCAGTTTCTTCAGTTTTTGATTCAGGCAGTGAAGGTGTTTTCCTTAAGACATTTGTGAAGAGGTTCCTGTCCAGATGAATCTTTCTCTGTGGTGATGAATGAAGAGCTGCATGGTCTGGGGTAATCCACTTCAAGGTCAGGTTTGTCCATGTCCGGTTCTGCCTTCGGGAAATGATAGTTGTCTTTCGGTTCGTAGTTGTAGAATTTCGTTTTCTTTTTTGAAGAGTCTGCATTCGTGACTAAAGGCAGGTTGGTTCCCCGAACAATTAACACAATGTGGAAGTTAAGAGCAAGTTTTATCGTGTGTGTGAGTATGATCACAGTAGCCACAATCATAGGCGTATCGGAGGGGGGGGCAGGGGGGGGCCCCCAAAAGTTTGGGAGACAGTAAGATTCGGGCAAAAAGGCTAAAAAATTTGGGCTGATGATTAAATAAAAACTACTGAAAATTAATGATTTCTAGGCAATTAAACTAGAAATGTTTATAAATTTAGATTGTGAAATTTGGACAAATGTCGCATGTCCCCCCCAAAATCGCGCGTGCCGTACGCGTATGGCCACAATTGGCACAAATTGTTGACCTTCTGCATGTACGACTAAAATGGCCGTACATTTGGAAATTGAAATAGTGTTTTGGATTGGGGAAAGAATGGAGAAACTCTGCACCATTCAAAGGCTACAGGTACCATTCTTGAGAGCCAGACGTTTGAATTTTGCGATGTCGTGTTTGTGAAACCAATTTGTAAGTTCATTGTCTGAGCAGGTCTTGCTTTCTTTGGAGAAGATAATGCCTTTGCCTGATCTTTGAAAAGGTTCAATGGTGACTTTGGTATCGGCTATCTCATGGATGCTGGTCAATTTATCTTTTTGGTCTCAGGTGGCAGGTTTAAGGAGGAATGTGCCATTGGCTTCGTGCCTCAGGCTATCTGCGTTTGCTTGTTGCATAGCAGCTGAACATTTTAAAACTAACAGCCATGGCTTCATGTACCAACTGAATCATGTGATTAAGGTGCTAAATTACGGTGCATAGGCTGCTTGGTTTTCATCTTTGTTAATTGTATTTTGAACAGTTTTTTTATACATTGTAGATTGTCACAATCTGAATAAAGATATTATAAATTTATATACATATAATCGACTTCTGTTGGTCTCACTGTCAAGCATTTGCTTATTCAATGTAGCCTTCGTACCCGGCTCTCTGCACAGTTGACAGTCAGTTAGTAATGCTTTGTAGAAAATGAAACAGTAATTTATAATGCATGTGCCACTTTAAGTACTTGTTTTGCTATGCTTTTTGTCAATTATGAGCAAGGCATTTTGTCCAAAGGATCATTATTGTACATATTTTACAAAGGAAATTATTTTATTAATAAGAATACAATGGATTCAGGAAACATGAAAATAATGTAACAAGACAACCAACTTTTTCCTCATCAATTTCTAATTAACAACGCAATTTAGTGCGAACCAAATGACAATTTTATTGATGTTGACATGGAGATACCTATGGAAATCAATTTCATCTGGTAATCCATTTAGAGATTAACCCATCGCCTTTTCATGTAATCAATGCCTATAGAATAAATAATTCATCTACCAGTTATTCACTATAAACCAGGTCGTAAGCATCAGAGATCTATATCAAATTTCTTATGTAGATTATCATTGCTTTCAAATAAGGATAAAAGATATTTGACAATGTGATGGATAAATGATAAGCATTCATCAACAGACACTCCGGAAAAGTAAATTTGACATATTAACAACAATTCTGCAAGCATGGTACAGCAAGTCAAATCGGAGGATTATTTGAGAATGTGATGGATAAATAATATACACATTCATCAACTCATGAAAAGTCACAGCGGTGAACATATACCGAATTTCAAAATTCTGTTTGTTTTAGCTTTTTTTTTCCTTTTTTTTATGAACAGTATCAAAATTCCTTCACTTTTCCCTGACCTAAAAGAAATTTCACTTTTACAAGACTTTCAATATTTCCCTAACTGCTGGACGCCCTGAAATACTTGAGGATACATTACTGAGAATGTTAAAAAGACTTTCAAAATAATGCAACTGTTTTGCATCCATCTACTTGCGGGTATGACCTATGGTAAGTCATTACATAAGCATAAGAAGAACCTGTACGGCGCTTGTAATAACCATGCAATAAAAAAAAAATTGTCTGTTATTTGGTGTTCCAAAATGATCTTACTGGCTTATTTTACAATTTTGCAACCTGTTGTGTTGTGAAGGCCAAACAAGATTAAGAAATAAGAATGACAAGTATTATGACCAACCAGTGCTCTGACCAATCAGCAGATGACTAAGTTTTTTGTAAATTACATCCGATCAGCACTTGATTTGGCTATTTGTAATCTGGTTGGGACCTTTGAATCTCTGTCAAAATATTACACTTATGCTCTATTAAACTTTTTTTTTTAGTTCACAGCCTGGGCTGTGGCATCGGCCCAACAAAAATTCATGACCCAACAAATTACGTAGGACAAAACTTTAATTTCTTTCCGGACATGAAAATCATGTGTGATGGCCACCTCACTAAAATGACCTACTACGCAAGATCATCTTCTCACTTTTATCTGGACTTCTGGGAACACAATTCATCAACCAGCTATCGACTGCTTAGCAAAACAAGGGTCAATGCAAATAGCACAGGAAAACAGGTTTGTCATGATCATGTTTCATTTTATTACGTAATAGGTCCTTCTGCATACAGGATTCTTTTAGTGATGCAAACAGTGAATTTAATTTTGATATGCCCATAACATATAACAAAATAATTCACCATTTTTTTAAAGTACTTGCCAAACATGGAAGTAAAGCTTCGAAAAGAATTATTGAATACGAAATTATAATTATATAGTACTGGCAATTAATTTTACTGGATTACTTTTGTAATAAAGTAATAAAATATGGACATGCATTAATTTTGATTTATAGGCCTACCTGTTAATATTTTAGAATCTTTTTTGTATTGTTTGATCGAAAGTGAAAGTTTTGTAATGTCATTGCTGTATATTTGAAGTGTTTAATTGCTGGCTGTACTCCACTTTCATCAATCAGCACTATCACTTATATATTAAGGATAGTCCAATGAATCATTGTATAATATCATCATGTTTTACACTATCAATAATTCTACTTCATATTTGTAAGAAAAAAAACCAAAGCAGGAAGGTTATGCTAATGGCATGTCTTAGAAGGGCAATTGCACTAATATCATACAAGCCTATCACTAATGAATTGAATTGAATAATATTTCCTTTTATCCCATGTCTAGCCAACTTTTGTCCCTCATACTGTGCTTTTCCCTGGTCAATACAGATTGAGTGAGGGAAATACAACAGAAAGAAACAGGGATATATTTAGTTCAACCAATCAAATTCCTTTGGCTAATTAGCCAGCAGGGATATACTGAAAGATAATGAGATCAACAGGGATATACTGGAACTGACCAATCAAAATACAACAGTGCCCCTATATATCATGCTTATTAGCATGTAGATACCAGCATATTTTCTGATTGTTGTGATTTAAGGCAATTAAGTGCTGCCAATTAAGAGTATGATTTTTTTTTTTAGCACAGCTGCATTCACATTGAGTGCTTCAAACTGTTTTATATTGATAAAAAATAAAAGTATTTAAAAAAAAGACATGGGATAAAAAGGTTATACCATGGGTTGCGGCAGTATATCCCAGGTATAGTCACCCTCGACCCCGTATATCCCTCGACCCTTCGGGTCTCGGGATATACTGGATCTTGGGTGACTATACCAGGGATATACTGCCTCCACCCATGGTATAACCTCATAGTACGTAAGATGTGCAAGTATGAACGGTATTGCTCTATTTTTCAGATCCAGACCTTCACAGATGTTGAAGTGAAGAAAGGAAGCTTCGTTGGATTCCACTACGATGCTGCAACAAGTGATGTGGTCGTCCCTTACACTAGTGCTTATGGGGCGGGCTCTTTGTCTCTAACCAATTTTGGTTCTGATTATGGTGAATCAGTCTATGATAATAATATTGCAGTTGGGACGGTTATGCATCAGTCCACACTCGTTCATGTGACCAGGATACCCATTGCAGCATTTTATGTTTACTCGAAAGGTAACAACACTCTTAACGCAAAAGGTTCTTAATGGTATATACAATGAACCAACAGCCAAAAAAAGGTTCTAAATTTTTTTAGGGTTCAAATGAATTGAAAAGGTTCAATACCTGGTGGGAAGGCCCTATGACATGACACTATGCTCCCATTAGTGCAGCTGGATTATCTAAATGTTGCTTTTGTTTGCTGTTGGAACCTTTTTAAAGTTGAGTAATGAACCTTTTAGTATTCCTTATCTACAGCAGCTTATAGAAACCTTAAAGGTTCCATATAAAACCTTTTTGTTAAGAGTGAATTGCAATGATTTCAAATATAATATTCATAAAGTTCCCAGGTACTACCTAAACTCCCCAATCAAGGAATATTGGCAGCAATCAGAGAGCAAGTTTGTCTTACCGGTCGACTCACTCCAAAAAGTGTGTCGGCTCTCATCAAAAGTGTAAATATTTGTATAACATGGCTAGTACAGGTACAGCTTAGCAATCACCTAAACTTCCTTGGATGTAGAAGTTCTGAATCACATAGACATTTCGTCTTGTGTACAAAATGAATGTGTTGTTATTTCAGACTGCTCCTACCATGCCCAGAGTGAAAGGTATGAGAACACATTCTCCCTACCAGATGAAACCCCAATAGCAAATGAGACATTACCACAGGATGATAATCTGCGAATCAACTGTCTGAAGAAATGCACAAAAAATGAAGACTGCAGGAGTTTTGCCATCAATGCTGCATTGAGTGAGAGCAATTGCCTCTTGTATGAGATATACTACATTCAAGTGCACATCATGCAAAGTGTTCCTAATTGGGTATATTACAAAATGATTTAAGAAACAAGTATTAAGTCTTTCTCAACTTTTCAACATTGAATTCGATGGAATAATGCTTATTTTGAAAGCTGCTGCCATTGAACCAGATTGGAACATTACCTGGACTCAACTGGATTGATTAAATTGTCCCATTTGAAATAAAGTGCAGTATAACGTATTACGCTATAACCGGAATAAATCTATTTCAGTCGTTTTTATTTTTTGGTCACAAACTCTAGCTACAGATGTGTAGTAATTGCAGTCTCTCATTGAGGTGGACTAAAAATACTACTTAGTGCATACTACTTAGTGCATGCGGGAGGAATCTAGTCAAATAAGGCAAGTTGGTCTTACAACAGGAGGTCTTACAACATAGGTATCACCGCATCGTTAATTTTCGTAATAAGTAAAACTCTACAGTTCCTTTATGAATACACGTAATTGACTTTGGCCATAAACACACAATAAATGTAAAACATCATTATATATGTACAGGCCATATAAGCCAAGTCAATAATTAGGCACATACACCAGCAGATGTCACTGTCACATATAATTGTAAATATACTGTATATGGATTCTGATTCTAATATCACATTATCACACAAAAAGCTCCCTACACCACAGAGACGCTAAATGTGAACTACCGTAAAACGGGGTTACTTTGGCCTTTCTGGAGCACCAAATTTGTGTTCTAAGAAAAAATATTCATTGAATATCAACAGTTTTGTGCCATAACACAGCCAGTACATTGAGGTTTTCATCTGTGAAAAAGCTTTCCAAAATATATGATGGTTCTATGTGTTATTACATAATTAAAGGGACGGCCAAAGTAACCCCGGAGTTGGGGTAACTTTGGCCGCCTTAGATTTTGAGCATGTAATACCATGAACAGCAGTAGAATTTAATTAGTTATGTTATTTTGGCCACCCAACAAGCAGAGGAACGTATTTTTGTAATCTGTATTGAGTTGTGACTCATTTGCAGATTTCTGAACAAAAATTAAGTGTACCACACTCTGTGTACTACTGCTTCCTAATTAAGAATGACATAGTGTGAAAATACCCCAGTTTTTAGGTCACAAGAATGTAAGATATGCTACCAGTCATAAAAGATGTCATTTTAAAACATTTTTAATCAATCATATGACATTTTGCATTTCTATTCTAATTTTCAATTTTTTGCGTATTTCACTGATGTAACATTACGTTGACAAACTCCATAAAAAATAATCCAAGATGAAATAACTTTGTCTAATGCTATTTTGGATGAAATCATATGTCTACGGTGGTTCACAGCTTCCCTAGCAACCAGTAGGCCTACATCATCGCTATGTTAAACTTGTTAAAAGACATAAATTGCAATTATTGCATTGGACCAATTATGGTATTTTTTTAGCATCTATGGCAGTCAACATAATTTTCAGGGTCACACACCTATTTGTCAAATCAAGGTTCATACCTCCTTGACTGCTATTAACTACAAACTGTTCCAACTCTTGCCAATTGCCATTCCCAGGGGTGGCCAAAGTAACCCGACACTGTGTGTGTGTGTGTGTGTGTTTTATGCCTCTGCAGCACCTTATTGGGCTATATCGAGGCTTGCTAGGGTGTTATTTGTCTTTGTTTATTTTCCTCATATTTTGTAGTATGTCTGTGTTTGGTACAGAAATGTGATTATGTTTTCTGGCTTGTCTACCAGAAGTTGAAGTGGATTTGTTGGGAGAAGTGCATTTCTTTGTGTTTGAAAAACTCTACAATCTTTTAGGATGTGTTTGATTGTGAGGGGACATTGGCATTCCTCACAAATCGGGGCTGGGTCGCTCAGTAGAGTGAGTGAGTTGTTTTTTACGTCTCATCAGCACCTGAGTGGGTTATTTAGAGACATACTTAACATATGTTAAGTCTGTGAGATGTGATGGGTGCTTTTTTGGTGCTTTTCATTTTTCTCTTGTCGACGCAAGGGAATCGTTGATCTGTTTAGTTGTCTTGATTTGTTGTTTTGGATGGTTTCTTGTACTCAGAAGCCAAAGTTTCTTTCTGCTTCGGTTGTTGTGGTGACATTTTTCTCCGTAGAGCATAAAAAGAGGATGGTTGACTTTGTTGAATCTTTTTACTGGGAGGTGTACGTAAATCAGATTCAGGATATTTCACAGTTTCTCCCATCTTTGGTCGGTCTGGTGAAGGCGTTGTCCGAAAGACATCCTTGAAAAGGTTCTCAAAAAGTTGAATCCTTCTCCGTGGTGATGAATGTAGAACTGGTCTTGGGTAATCAGCGTCTTGGTCAATTTTGTCCATGTCCTGTTCAACTATGCGCTTGGCTTCAGGAAACGAACATCCTGTGTCAATCTGAAATTGTACAATTTCCTTTTCTCTCTTGAAGACTTCACAGTTGTGGCTAAACGCAGGGTGGTCCCCTCTGCAATTGACACTATGAGAGGGCCTGAAGCATGGTTTGTCTCTCGTGTGAGTGTGATCTCAATCACCACAATTGGCACAAATTGTGAACCGTCTACATGTTGTGCTGATATGGCCATACAATTGGCAATTGAAACTGCGTTTTGGTCGAGGAAAGAGTGGGCAAACTCTGCACTTTTCAAAAGCTACAGGTACTTTCTCGGGTACATTGTTGTTTTTGAATGTCAGTTTTATGGATTCATAACCACTTCGTTGAGACAAACGTTTGAATTTGGTAATGCCATGTTTTTGGAACCACTTTGTGAGTTGTGAGTCAGAGCATGTCTTGCTCTCTTTCTAGAAGATAATGCCTTTGCCCGGTTTTTGGAAAGGTTCAATGGAGACTGGCATATTTGCTATTTCTTTGACAAATGTCAATTTCTCTTTTTGTGTATCATTCTGTGATTGAATGAGAAATGTTCCACTGACTTGACACTTTATTGCTATCTGCTACTGTGTTGTCACAAATGTCTGCAACAATTTCGTACACAGAGATTGCTGATAGTTCCTCGAGTGATTCTTCAATACCATCTATCACGAGGCAATTTTCATCTTTTGATATGTGTGGGGGGCAGTCAGGGTCAATCAAGTCATCCGAGGATGGTCTTGTCCGTGGAAATCTTGGTAGTCCAGTCGCAAATTTTTCGATCTCAGCCTGGTTTCCCGCTGAGGGACGCGCACCTTGGTAACCCGGTTGACGTACGATCCGGTTTGGAATCATGGTAAATTACATATTTATTGATATTCCCCTGTGAGGTAGGGGACACACAGTGCATGCGCACTGTCTCATGTTGGCCACTAAGGATAGAGGTCTTCACCATAGTGTTACCACCCACTGCCACGAGGAGGCCCTAGACCTGCGGGGGCAACCCCGACACTGACTTTGAGATTTGGGGTAACATTGGCCATAGCCCTAAACTCACTAAATTGCATAACATATCAACAAATCCTGTATAGTTTAAACCTGTGATATATTATCTTTAAAAATCGTCAACAATTTTCACTGCGTAAGCTTGCAATTGACTCACTCAGAACAAAGTACACTTCCCAGCAAAATCACACTTGTTTGCAAATCTGCTTTTTCCCAGAATGGCCTTCACAAGAAGCACTGGTATGATATTGAAGCAAAATTAATGTACATAAAAAGTACACAAGTTACTCTAGCAGATGCAAAAAGAAATTTCCTGGTATCTATAATGGTTTGAGACATACTATAATAAAACCCACTCAGGGTGGTGGATCAGTCCACTGAAACCCATGAGTGGTCTGGCTGGCAGAGGAACTCATGAGTGGCAAATCCACGAGTGAGTTCCGCAGCCAGCCAGACCACATATTTATATCCCACATTTCCTGCTATTTTGACAACCTATGAGGGTATTTTAATGCTTAAATATGGATAATTAAAAATTATAATAACCTAATCACTTTGGTGGATGGATCTAATGTTTTGATGGTGGCCAAACCAATCAGTTATTGAAAGAATAACAACAACAAAATTTTTTTTTTCATCACTCATAGAAACAGTGAACATTAGCCATGGCTTATATATTGTGTGACACAAATAAAACATAATAAAAACCAAACAAAACTTTCACATTTTTTAAATATTTTATTTTAAAATTAACATTTAGAACCAGATATCTCAGCATTACAAAGTTCACAGTCCCAATTTTTATCAATTTTTTGAAAAGTCAGTTTTTTAACTTGACTGGCAGGTTGTTCCACATCATCACTCCTATGTATTTGACGTTAGTTAGGAAACTTATCACTGAAATGCTTGTCAAACACTGCCAACTTGATCCAATGCCAACATGGCTACTGCTTGAATGTATTGATGAATTTCTGCCAATCATAACGAAAATTGTTAATATGTCATTAACACTCGGAGATATGCCCCTTGAACTGAAGCATGCACTTGTCAAACCACTTTTGAAGAAAGAGGGCCTTGAATTGATCAAAAAAAATAATCGGCCAGTCTCTCACCTTTCTTTTCGAGGTAAAATCACGGCGAGTGCTGTAACCAAACAGTATGTTGATCAACTCACTCAGAACAATATTGACGATGAAATACAATCAGCCTACAAGCAATTTCATAGCACAGCAACCCTCTTAACAAAAATCCATAATGATATTATGCTTAATCAGAGAAATGGCGAGGTGACAATACTAGTATTGTAAGACTTGTCCGCTGCATTCGACACAATTGATCATGGAATTTTGCTGGAAAGACTGCGTAATAGGTATGGTGTGCAAAGTGCAGCCTTGAGATGGTTCAAATTTCTGAAAGATCACAGTCCGTGATAATAAATGATAAAACATCAAGCAAACTTCCACTCAATTTTGGGGTTCCTCAAGGTTCCAAACTTGCACCAATCTTATTTAACTCCTATGTTGTCCAAGTCAGTGAGGTAGCATGAAGAAATCAAGTTCACGATCAGAAGTACGCTGATGATGAGCAACTTATCCAGTCATTTAAACCAACCTTTTTGGGTGAAGAACATGCTAAACAGAAAATGGAAAATTGTATTACTGAAATCAGAAATTTCTTGCATGACAACAAGCTGTGCAATAATGGAGATAAAATTGAACTTCTTCTGATTGGAACACCAAACCAACTAAAGAAACTCCAGATGACATCTATCAATGTAGACAATGTTGAAATCAAAGCTGTCAACCATGTCCGCAATTTAGGAGTGCTCTTTGACAAAAATATGACCATGAAGAAGCAGATCAACAAAATGTTTCGTAACGCATATTTCAATTTGAGAAACCTGTCGAAACTCCGTAAAAATCTGGACAAAGAAATAGTCAAAACTGCCGTCAATGCACTTGTCAATCCCTCATTTGGACTATGGAAATGGGCTGTTGTATGGCACTGCTTTGTTAAATAAACTTCAGGTTGCTCAAAACTTGGCAGTTCGATTAATTGAGAGATTGAAAAAACACGACAGTGTCTGCCATAGTAGGAAGCAACTGCATTGGTTACCAATCACAGCAAGAATTCAGTTCAAATTGATGACAACTACATGGAAGGCAATGAACAATCAGGCACCACAATACATCCAAGAACTTGTTCAAGTCAAATCTCAACAGGAACACAACCTGAGAAGCAACCACAAGCTGCTTTTAGCAGAACCTGCTCCATGCAACAAAAATAAGTTTCAAGATCGGGCATTTTCTTATGCAGCACCAAAACTCTGGAACAGCTTGCCTGAAAAAGTGAGAACTGCACAAACATTAGAAAGCTTCAAGAAAAATCTAAAAACTCTTTTGTTTCAGAATTCCTACGAGTAATTTGATCTGAAAAAGCGCTGATGAGCAGTTTACTGAAATTAGCGCTATATAAATCCATATTATATTATTATTATTGACCCTTTTCTGGCCAAATTTAATAGTATCAAATAGATTCTGGGTTAGTCTGTTATTGTCCCTGTGTCCATAATTCATATTATGCCATTCAAACAATTGACAAATTAATTTAGCAATTGGTTTTACAACCTTATACATCTCAATGGCTAAAAGCCTAATTCTTAATATTAGCATTGTGCTTTTACAAGTTATTTCCATGAATCTTTCATCAGATGATATGTAATCATTAGTGACAAATCTTAAAGACCTGAATCGTTATTTTTCAATTTTACGCATATTACCTTTACCACAGGACATCCAGAGAAGAGGCAGTACCTATTTAAAATTTGATAGGTTAGGGCTGGGCATGCAGGCCCCTTAACTTTGTGGTGTTATTTAACCTATTTTTTATGGTAGATTATTTGAATGCTTATGCAGTCAGGAAGGGATCACTTGACTCTACTTATAACTAGTGAAACACAGTCTTGAACCAGACTGCTTCCTTCCCAATCCCCTCATTTATTACCAAAACAATTAAAATTATTTAAAACACCGGATGCTCCCTCTTGTAAAGTACAGTATGCTCCCTGAGGTGAGTTCCTTCCCCATCCCCTTATTTACTTCACAACAATTAAAAATTATTAGAATAATTGGACGATCCCTCCAATGAAACACCGTATGCTCCCTAGGATGAGTTGCAAAGAGTGGAGGCTTTTAATCAGAGGGACAGGTACAGTCTGAGTGAAACATATGTCTATTTGAATATAGGATTTATGGTCATTTTTGTTAAAAATTGCAAATTGCCTTTTTACCAAACCCATTGGGTAAGAAGCTCCCCTAATATAATCCTATGGCAATTTTTTTGCGAGCACATTCAGCTTGAAAGTTATTTCTCGGGGTTCTTCTATCCGTTTGAAGGCATTCTATCTACTTTTTCCGAATATCCGAATTTTTCTATTCTGACAGTTATTTTTTGCTATTTATTTTGCCATGTTTCAATCCAGGGGCATATTTTTTCTATTTTAATTAGCTATTCTTTCAAGATTTAAAGAAAAGTAAACATCAAATGGTTCTTGCAGCACCTTTGGCCCCCAGGGAAGGGGGCCTTTAGCCTCATACTATGCAGGGCCTCTTGCCCCTCACACACATTTTACTTTGACCTCATTAGTTTGAACTAGAATGCAAAAAACATGATCCAAATTATGCAATTTTGTCTAACGGACCAAAATGCACGTTAGAACCCGACAAAGAGGTGCCTAACTGACTTAGACATCATGTGCTTCTTCTATATATGTTTTAACTTACAATTTTTGCAAAATAAACAATAATCTGATTGCATGTCTGCTGTTGTTAACAGTTTTAACCCTTAGCAGGGTGCTAACATGCAAAATTGTCAGTTAGATACCGCTGTTTCCAATGGTATAAATATCTCGGTGATGTCTAAAAACATTTAGATTGATGTATAACATGGCAAGATCCATGGCGATAAGCATACAAAAACAAAAATGTGGGCAAGCAACAGAAATATTAATATTATAATATAGGATTGGAATCACAAGAAGGTTTTTTTTCAAAATCAGCGGACACTGCAATGAGAATGTTCTTTAGGAGTCATGAAGGCCTGTTTGCAGCCTTTACCATACATGAGTGAATGCTAATCCACCAAACAAAATGGTGAATAAATAATCCTAATTTATGTGTGGAATCCAGGCCGAGAAGCAGCTGTCATGTTGATCAATCAATGATTGATTTATGTGACGTATTATCAATAAAATTATCTGCGCATATACACTCCAAATTTGAAATCAATGACAAAATATTTGGTGCTCACTGGGAGATACACATGGGCGTACCACAATTTTTTTGGGGGGAGGGAGACTTTTGCCTGCATTTCAAGATCTCTATTCTATGAATACCATCTCAAATTGATTCACTCGGAAACAAGTAATTTACAATGATGTTTAATTTTGCCAAAATCTTAATGTTCCCCAAACATCTCCCCCTCCCTCTGATACGCTTTTGGAGACACAAAAGAAAGTGGTCAAAAGCATCTAACAAATTGATCAATGGATAGGTGGTATAACCAACTGCTGTTATAAATAATTAGTTAAGTCTAAGAACTTACCATGGATACAACAATATCATATGAGACACAGTATGAGCTCATAAGTGTTTCATAGATGGTTTGCCAACCGATTCCACTGTTTAAAGACCGTTAATCTATCATTTGTCAAGAGAGAACAGGGAATAATGCAACTGTTATCTTACATCCATATCTTGGCTTCTGTGAAATATGGTAAGTCACATTTAAAAACATATGTCAACACATTCAAAAAATCATCTTACAGATGATTTCATAATTGTAGACAATGAGACTGAATGACAAAAAAGTGACCTAAAAAATAGAATACTGTGTTCCAGAAAAAAGTTCCCATTCAGTCTGAGTGTCTACAAATATGAAAATAATCATCTTTTACAGATGATTTCATATTTTTAGACATTTGAGGTAGAAAATACATCATTTTTCTGGAAATTTTCATTGGTCGAGAGACGGTATGACACCACTCTCTCCTGAAAAGTGACTTAGACTCTTACATGGGTGAATAGGCTATTGCATTCTAAGCCAGTGATCTCTTACAGGTGTTTTCATTACCACGCGATTCTTGTCAATCACAGTTGCCTGTGATAATTCAATGCTATACATTAGACCCCGAAGTCAGTCAGAGTTGAAACACTGACTTGCTTGGAAAGAAGTTCAACTGACTAGTCAGCTAAGTTGTTAAACTCTGACTTCACTTGACTTCCACTGACTTCAGCTGACTTAATGCAATTTCATAGGGCCCTTCTCTGAAACAATCTTCAACAATACATTATAACTTTGGAAATTTCAGAATTTTTTCACTCAGAAATCATGCAGGTTGCAAATGTGTCAATTTTTGTTGAGTTTTTATGTAGCAGAGGCTTTACAAAAGTCCTTGAAGAGTGTGGAATGTACATTGTGCTCTTTATGCTGTTTAGAATGGTACCAAAACCATTTCTGTGAGTTGAAAATTGGCTAAGTTATGCAACAATGACTTGACTTTAGCTGTCTCAACTCTGACTTGACTAGGCTGAACACTGACTTGCTGCTTGGAAAGCTAACTATGACTTCACTAGTCGACTTTATGTAGTCGACTTCGGGTCTACTATACATGCACTTGCTACGTTTGCTATATTGGCTGTGTGACGTTCTGTTGTCCCTAAACCAATCAGATTAAGCAAAAATGCTATGTATTTGGAGTGTATAGAATCTTAGAATCGCGTACTAATGAAATCACCTGTAACAGGGACTGACTTTAGCAGTTTCATTCTGCAAGTCCAATACTGTGCAATCAGATGACTGGGATCAGGTGATCCATGTAATGACTGTTTATAGAGAAAATAAACATGTATAATTGTGAATGTAACATTTTCTCAAGAGGAGGTGCTCAGCTCAGGTGGCAGGTCAATGGGCTACCAATCGTGTGATCCCTGATCTGATCCCCACTGTGATTTTCTTATGAATGTTGGCCACATTACTGGGCCACCATCCTGTCCTGAGGGACCATTCAGAATTTATGAGGGGGGTTGGGAGTTTTGTTGAAACTTTCTGTCAAAAATGTATACCCCCCCCTTTGTTTTCAAGCTTATTCTTCTTATTTGCTTTAAATAAAATTTCCCATCTACAAGTCATACATTTTATTTAGCCTGCAAGGCACAGAGATTCTGGACAAAACGTAAAAATTAGTACTACCCCCCCCCCCTTGAAGCATGTAGCAGCCACTCAGGTAAAACTCCCATCTCCCCCTCAACCCAGTCATAAATTCTGAATTGTCCCTTACTGATGTCCTAGACAACGCGTTTGGTCAAGGCATGATAATTAAGTGTGAATAGATCTGAAGCCATTCAGAGTCAGCTTGAAACTGATCAGATATCATTTGAAACAAACAACAGTTGTACACAGAAGCGTGAGATACAACAGTTCATGAAGAAATGAAAGATTTCATGATTGCGGTTTGACATTTGTGAACAACTGCCACAATACCAAGTTGGCCTTTGCAGTATACTCTTGGTCAAAATTATGACATAATTTTTCGAGCAAATATCACTTGCTTGAAGCAAGCTGAAAAAAAAGTGACACGCAATGGGCAGCTCAACCAATCACCTGGCAGGATTTTCTGATGTCAGACCAGAAATTTTGCAAATGTTTTGTTATTTGATCAAAGTCTACAAATATGAAATCATCTGTAAAAAAATCATCTTTACATATTAAAAAAAAAATCTTAAACGTTTATCTTAATTCTAGCACAAAGGAATTTATTTTGGTGTATTTGTTGAATAACTTCTGCATGAAAATAATTAATTTTACTTTTATAGTTCATCAAACTAACTTGTATGTTGAATGAACTGGTTCAAATTAAATAATAATATTATTTTTTTATGTTATTCATTTTTGATGGCAATATACATTTCTTCCTTTGCTTCAGTTCACAGCCTTGGTTGTGGAATTGGCATGTCAAAAATACATGACCCGACAATATCAACTGGCGCGCACCTGAATATCTTCCCTAATTTGACATTCCCATGTGAAGGCCAACTCACTAAAATGACCTACTATGCAAGGTCATCTTCTCACTTTTATCTGGACTTTTGGGAACAAATTTCATCAACCAGCTATCGACTGCTTAGCCAAACAAGGGTCAATGCAAGTAGCACAGGAAAACAGGTTTGCTCGATATTTGACTTAACACTTCAGAATAGAAAATTGTGTTCATCTTGCACAATCATCATGCATGCATATCCATCCCTGATACATTTTGGCTTCAATGTTCACCAGCGATGGAGGTACCTACCTGGGTATATATATATATAGAATTTTATTGACATCAAAAGCATCAAACAGATACATATGTCATCATAAAAATAAAATAAATCGATATATGAATACGAAAAAGCATGAAATCGAAAAACTACAAGCTACTAGGATATACAAGTAAAATATAATCATATATGTACAATTCATTTTAAAGTCATGGATATACATCAGATATAAGTTAAGAACATAATCAGCACACATTCAGGTTATATATAGCACATCATGTACGTATAAACAGAGTTCAGTGTTTGGATTCAGAGCACCAAGTATTAATACTGTAAACAACATA
Source organism: Platynereis dumerilii (assembly GCA_026936325.1). NCBI lineage: Eukaryota > Metazoa > Annelida > Polychaeta > Phyllodocida > Nereididae > Platynereis > Platynereis dumerilii. The sequence goes on along the minus strand of JAPTHN010000003.1, from coordinate 38,395,919 downwards.
AAAGACAATGACAACCAAACAATATTAGCAAAGATATTTACATAATTATACAATGATATATACACAGTAGCATAGACCATAGGTCACGCGAGGGAAGTGTCAGTGCCATTAGTCATCCATCTTGGAGGGAGCTAAATTTATTTAAATAATATTATCAGTTTTTAATACAGTATTTAAGAATCTACCTAGAGCGAATAAAACATCTTCATTTTTATGCGTTAAAAGTCTAAGGAACTGTTCGTTATTACTAAGCACTGAAAAATTTTCTATGCATTTATTTGCTACTTCAAATAGTTCTACCCTTATGTTTTTCCAATGGTTACACAACATTAAACAGTGGAATTCATCTTCGACAAAATTAGAATCACATCTCTTACATATCCTATTCTCTGCAGGGATGTAAGGTCGCTTATGTCGACCTAGTTCGACATGTAAATTATGGGAACTCAGTCTAAATCTGGCTATACTTTGGAAAATTGATTTTGGCAGGTTGAAATTAAGATAGGGTTCTAATCGTAAATCATTTTTGAATTGTTTGTAAGTTCGAAGTTTAGGATTTGAGTCACTGTCATTTATTTCATGCATTATTTTTGTTTGAGCTTTCTTAAATAGAGATTCATTCATAGAAGCAACTGTAACACCTGTGCTATCTAGACCATTTGTGATTATACAGAGCTTGGATAACCAGCATTGGTGGTTTCTTTCATGTAGATCAACCTGGATATCGAAGCATGTTTTAAGAAGTTTAGGAGCATCATTACTTTTAAGCCTTTGCCAATATTTAAGTGCTGAGGCCTGCTGTCTGTATATCAGAGAGAATCTTCCTGTATCAGCTAAAATAGCAATTGTGGATGTTTGATTTCGTACACCCAGAAGGTTTTTAAGAAATTTAAGTTGTATTCTTTCTAAAATGTCAATTTCTTTAGTTTGGAACCAAATTTCACTGTTGTATTCCAAGATAGGTAAGATATGAGTGTCAAACATTTTTAAGCTCAGGCTTGGTGGAAGGTACCCAACTGTAGATTTAATTTTCTCTTTAAGAGCATGCATTGCCTTTTGAGCCTGAGATGCTAGATGGTCATACATGAGTTTGTGGATATTAGAAGAGTTACTTATTATGTGCCCAAGATATTTGTAGGATTCAACTACTTCAAGTTTCTCATCCCCAATTTGGAATTCATAATCTGACATATTGCTTCTGCGTTTAGCATTAATAACCATAACTTTACTTTTCTGAGAATTAATCAGTAAATGCCACTTTTTACAATATGCCTCAAGGTTACTAAGTAGCACTTGCATGTCGCGAGCATTTTCAGACATTAGCACAAGATCATCTGCATACAATAAGTGTGTGAATGTAGTACCATTTACAGTCACTCCACATTTGTGGTCAAGGTATTCATCCATATCAGCCAGGAATACATTAAAAAGTTTTGGACTAATGATTCCTCCCTGGAGGACACCAAATGTACTATCAATTTTGGATCCCAGCTGGCCCTCCCATCTGACACGGGCACTAGATTTAGAGAATAGGCTACGAATTATTCTAAGCAATCTGCCACCATATCCCTGTTTAATAAGTTTGTAATACAGAAAAGTACGATTGACAAAGTCGAAAGCCTTCGAGAAATCTATGAATGTAATGTACAGAGGTCTCTTTTTAGATTTAGAATAAGAAACCAAGGTGTCAATAATGAAGACATTGTCACTAGTTCTACAGCCTTTTGTAAAGCCAAATTGATTGTGATCTACCAAATTATCTGCTTCACATTGAAAGGCTAATCTCTTGTTAACTATTGATTCAAATATCTTTCCCATACAAGCCATAAGAGTCAATTTACGGTAGTTATCAGGTTCATTTCTGTCGCCCTTTTTATGCAGGGGCTGAATTATTCCTTCGGACCATTTATCCGGGAAAGTTCCTTTTTCCCAAATGTAATTGAACAGGACAGTCAGAGGGTGTGTCATGTGTTTTGATAAATATTTATAAAATTCATTACTAATACCATCAATACCAGGGGCCTTGCCAAGTTTAAGACTCTTAAGTTCCATTTCTACCTCATGAACTGTTATAGGAGCATCAGTCATACATGTTTCATTGGAGTATTTATCAAAATTATCCATAAACACTTCAATTTCCTCTAAAAATTTCATATCAAAATTAAGTTTGGCTTTCTCTGGTGGGGATTTGATACCATTAAAATAGTCATCAAATGATTGAAGCGATATAGTACCACTTACAGTACTGGAGCTGTTTTTCTTTAGTTTATCCCAGTACTTCCAATACTCCTGTGGGTTGCTAAGCTCCATACTTCTTAGATTATCTCTAACTTTATTCTGAAAACTTCTTTTTTTCCTTTGTGTTATTGCTCTGTATTCCCTTTTTATTTTATGGTAGTAGTTAAAGTTAATTGCTAGATTTAGATCATGTGTTTTAGAATAATCATTTAATTGTCTTTTCATCCCTTTACATTCTGAATCAAACCATTTATTCCTAGGGAAGGTGTCACCAAGAGATTTTTGAAATTTTTTCGGAAAGTTTGCTGAAATAGCTACCTCAAGTAATGTGTATACATCTCTAACTGCACAGTTAACACCTTTGTCTGAAATAATTGAATCAATGAATTTGTCATGCATGGTAACACACACCTACAAAAGCAGGATAGTTTTTTAATTCCTGAGCCGCACTCTTATTCAAATGAACAAAGCACTTATGTTTGTAAAACACTGCATGATGTACAATAATGATGTCTCAAGTGAACAATATGTAGGTCAAGCGTGCAAAAATCTCTTTCCAGATCCAAATTTTTACAGACATGGAAGTGAAACAAGGACACATGATAGGATTTCACTATGATGCTAGTAATAGCGATGTAGTAGTTCCTTACACTGATGCCGATGGAGCAGGGTCTCTGTCTCAGACTACTTTTGGTTTTAAGTTTCGTACTGCACTTTACAGTGACAATGTCACAGTTGGAAAAGTCCTCACAAAGTCTGCTTTGTTATCAAACTACAGGATACCTATTGCTACATTTTATGTCAACTCTATTAAAGGCAAGGATAATCTGATGTTTTACCTGTCAATAATAATGGTTTTTGGCATAGATTATTTTGACAGAAGTAATTTGTCATGGCGAAAAACAGGTGGAGTTCAAAATTCTTACTTTGGACACTTATAGCCATAATGATTGTTAATTTCTGTAAAATGGTATCAAGACTCAAATGGGATTCATTTCTCTGGGAAGACTCAAAACCATTTTCCCCTTTATGGCCTGTGTTCTGAACTCCTGTAATTCGGCACATCAAATTGATGCAGAACTTTATAACACAATTCATGATTTTATCCAAATTTCAAATACCATTTATGAATGATTTAATGTAAATTTCAAACTCCATTTATAAATGATATTTTGTTATTTCAGATTGCTCCTTCCATGTCCAGAGTGAAAGGTATGAGAACACATTCTCCCTACCAGATGAAACCCCAATAGCAAATGAGACACTACCACAGGATAATAATCTCCGAATCAGCTGTCTGAAGAAATGCACGAGAAATGAAGACTGTAGGAGTTTTGCCATCAATGCTGCCTTGAATGATAACAATTGCCTCTTGTATGAGATATACTACATTCAAGTGCACATCATGCAAAGTGCTTCTAATTGGGTATATTACAAAGTGTTACTGGTCAATTGAGAGAATTTGAAAATATGGTATAGGAGGACAAAAACTGATTTAAACTAGACTTATATATTCCCTTTAAATAACTTCACTCTGTCATTTTTGTTTATTGGGATTCCCACTTACACATGCAATTGCATGTGTAAGTGGGAATCCCAAATTGCCTTTTGACAGCAGATTGTTTCAGCCAAACCGTCTCAAGCGCTGTTAGGCAACTACAGGAAAACGCCTTTGGTAATTGCCTCAGCTGATCAGGTTGAAATATAAATAAATGTTTATAATCTAATGGAAGATATCTTGAAAGACTGCAAGCTTATCAGGAAATAGATTTTCTTGCAATCATTTGCTTTTTACTATAACTTTTCTGACTTTTAACACAGCTAATTTGCTGAATTTCATCAGAGAAATTGAGCTGCGCTGGGTGCACTGACCTCTCATAACCATGGTAACAGAACAGTAACTTAAACAGTTCTTACGGTCTTGATTTTTTAAAAATAGACGGTCAATTACCTGAAATATATTCTGTGAAAATTTCATTTAGCTATTTCAAGTAGAAAGGTCTGCCAAAAAAATTGGTCAGAACTTTTGGGACACCCCTCGTATACTGTTATACATGTGCCCTTGGATGGCAACGTGTACAGATTCGCGGCTTTTGCACATAAAAAGCACATTTAAACTGAGTTTATGCGCGCTATATGACATTTTTGATTTGTTAAAATTTCTTACCCCCCCCCCTTGGACATGTTGTCAAAAAAGTGGTATCCCCCCCTTGAGACACATGTGAAATTCAGAATGGTTCCTTATCTGCACAAAACGCATGGTGCAGAATATAATTGGGATTCCCAATAAACAAAAATGACTGAGTGAAATGTATAAGTAAAGGACCAACCATCTTTTTTGTTTAGATGACTTAACCTGTAAAAAATCTTACATGTAAGTATTCTTAACAGTACATCAATTCATCAAGCTGAGGAAAATCTATTGGCGAAGTCCTGAGCGTGTGAAGTGTCATCAAAAAGTGCGTATTCAGTGGAGAGGGAGCTCAAAATATAAATTGGACTATAGACCTTAATAGATGTCAGATTTTCAAAATTTATAAACCTGCATATATCAAGTAAACTCCCCCGAATTCAATGCACTTATTCATGTTGCTCTATTTGCAATATTGACTTCTCAAAACGCTTTCGGGCGCATTACGCTGCAATGATGCCTGCAAATTGCAAAATCCCAGTAACCACAACAAACCAGTGGCAGATTCATGATTTTTTTTTGGGGGGGGGGGGGTTTCAGGCCTGACACCACACACTTTAAATAGTACTTAAAAACATGCACACTGTGCATGTGGCAATTAACAAACAAATACCCAAACAGGTGGTTTTACATAACAGAAGTTTATTCTTATTTGACACATCCTTGGTTATGTAATTTTTTATGAAACAAGGGGAGGGCCTTTGGAATTTTTCTAAGGGTATTTAGCTCATGGAAATGCCTACTTTAAGATATTAAAACCTTTTATTAAATGCCACACACCCTCAGGTTCATGTTAAGATCGATACTTTTCTTGTTATAGCTACTTTCAGTATTCCACCTTTCCATGTACTATCACTAATCATTCTACCTCTCCGTTCTGCAGACACATGTCAATTCTGCACTGAAAGAAATGAGCGTGTTTTTGTGGCTAATGGAACTGTTAATTTTTTTTGTTATTTTACAAGTATGATTTTTATACAGACTTTGTCTGGGAATTTACAGTTCTGTGTCTTTTACAAAGCTGACTCCAAGTTAAATTTACTGCTACATGTCATTTAACATTCACTTTAGGTTGATGAACAATTACTTCAACCGTTAATTTACTGGCAACTTGTAATATGCAGACAAAACATTTGAAATGGCCAAACAGTCAATACACCGGGTAAGATTCTATAAACAAGAGATTATATTGACTACAACCACAGAACACACATGTTGCGCCATCTATAACATATGCTTTACACAGTTGTTAATCAAACATAACTTATAATTTATCTGAAGGCAAGGGAACATCCTCATTCATATGATCTTAAAGATGTTGTCATTATGCAAAAGTTGTAATGTCTATTTGTGACATTGACGTTTTTCTGAGTCTTATGGTGTGTTCTAAAGAATGACACTATAAAACCAAAATAACCCAAGCGCAGTCTGCTTGAATAGAACATACTTATGTAAACTTGACACCTGCTTCTCTTGCAAAATATCCCAACAATGCGAATTAATTGCTGGGTTTAATTGATGGACTTACTTCCCTGCTTTCAAGCAAGAGAAGAGCAAGGCCGAGCCTGGAGTCATTGGCTCTCTCAGCCGATTCCAGCTTCGGTACATCCTTGCAGCTATGCGACTGTTAAATCACATGCGTAGTCTGTTGTTTCACACTTACGCAAAAGTAAAAATAACAGGTTCTATCCGTATTTTTACAGCAAATTCTACAGCTCCTTGCATGCTTTACTTTCTATGTTTGACCATTGATATAACTGTAAAATATACTTTAAATAAACTGTTTTATACACGTACATTATACCGTAATATCACTTTGTTGAATCCGCAAAATTACAGTTCAATGTACCAATCTGCTTTTTATGGTTCATTGTCCTGTTAAGGTTTATGAGTACTTTTACAGTTCTTAGACCTGGAACAAAGTTGCCAGTTAATTTAACTGTAAAATTTAACGGGAATTTTTTGTAGTGTGTTGATAATTTGCTGTGCGACCTTCATGCCTTGTGAGTAAGAGCTAACAAATATAACCTTCTGTACATTGTAAAATTCGTACTACATGAGCAGGCTGACATTAGAATCCTCTGCAAAAAACATCCTTGCAAACTTTTGTGTAAAAAATTACCTCTCAACCTCAATTCTATTTACCATGTTGTTGTATTTTGTCAACGCCAATCTTCATAATGGCAGTGCTCTCCCACAATATACCAAATCCACCCCTTCTTCTTACATTTTACCACAAAGAAATATCAGGCAGGCAGAAAAATGATCATGCCAGTCAGACTGGGATGGTAAGAACGCCCTGCATTTGTAAGCTGTGAATTGGGCAAGCAGTGAACTAGATTATCAACTAAGCATAGATGAATACTTATCTGTGTCAGGAGCACTATTTGTTGAATAAGGGCCTAAGTCTTAAGTGCATGAACTCAATAAGCACCCCATTTGGAGGGTGGGTCTGATTTACCCAGAGGGATCGCTTTTGGACAGATTACCAAGAAATCCACTTATTACCCCATTTCTGGTTAGGGCGGAAAATGTCAGCCTATCTTGACAATGAATTGATGTTACATAGCCCTATTGATATCAATAAACTTGTGCATGCTGATGACACATGAATCCACAATTGTGTCACAAAATAAGAATGATACTCCTCTTAATGGAATTATATTGCAACATATGATGAACACTTGATATACAAGCTTCTGAATAAATCATGGAAGCCTGATGTGATTCTGTTGAAAGATTCAAAGGCAAGGGCATCAAATGTGTGTTTCAAAAGAACAGGAATTTGAGGCATTGATCACAAGTGCTCATACCTTAGCAATGGATATGATAAGATAAACCATGTCATTAATTAATATTTCGAGGAGAGAAAAAACATTCCTATGCCATTGACTTGACTGATTAACATTTGTGTATCCTTTACAAGGGGGCAAATGAGGCCCAATAACACCCCATTCTTTTCTTGGGAAACATGATTGCTTGCTTTCTGGTAGACAAAATAAAATATAATCAGATACACAATGGCTTCCAGATTACCAAAAAGGTAATATACCCAGCTGCCTGCTGCTGCAGTCACACAATAGAGCAAGATTGTCCAAGAGTAGTCTGAATGCACCATTAATCAATGCCATTGTGTCCACTGTCCATTGCCATAATGGCATGGGCATACCCTGGTCACATGACCTTCACCCTAGACCAATTTCTTTTCTTTTGATGATGGATGGCTTCCATATTGAACAGGTCTTGCAACAGTTATCTGTAAAGTTGTACATATTTTACTTGGTCCTGTGCATCTTTCATACAATTTCATGTATAGCAGCATATGATAATAAAACTCTACAAACATTAAATGGACAATTAGTCTAATTGCTCTTAAAGTTAAACCTGAACATGATGCTTCTACCATTGGAAAAGCCAGAAACTAACTGACAGTTTTGCATGTTAATGCAGCATAGATAGATGCCGTGTTGCATACATGTACATTACAATGCAATGTACCCAATGAAAATAATCTACAGGCAAATACCATGATAATCTTTTTTACATGCAGCAACTGCATTTCACTATTCACACATCTTTGTTGTCTATTTCATACCCAATAAAATCAGTCTTTGGCACAACTAGTGTGCAGCAAAAACTGAGTATCTTTGCAAGAATATAGCACTTAAACTTGCACAGAAGTCCCTTTCTCCTCACCAGATGCAGTGTGGTATATGAAGGGATTAGATGACAATCCTGTTTAGATGCAAGGGGATTTAGGACTCTCTCTCGTCCCTGTCTGGCTCTCACTTTGGCCTTAACCAGCTCCCTGGAGCTAAAACAGAGACTACCATCTTCACCACTTCTTGTTTCTTTGTCTGAACTTACATTTGTATTTTTATTCATCTTTCAGTCTACTCCAAGCTCATTAAAAAAATCTGAACAGATGGACAACATATTCTCCACATTTGATAGTCCTAAAAAAGAGAAACCCAGGTTATATTAATACATTGCTTCATGCAGGCAATGTCATTTTGTTATCAGATAAAAGTTTTAACATCCCTTGCCTGTTGTGATACTAGTATTGGATCCCAAGGAAAATTCTTAAAAACTTGTTTTTTAATCATACATTATTTACAGTTGTTACAGGTAATTTCATTAGTACGCGATTCTTAAGTTCTAGACCCAAAAAATACATGACATTTTTAGTTAATCTAATTGGTTTAGAAGCAACAGAACGTCACACATTGGATTTGTCAAACGTACTAGCCGCTGGTTTAGCATTGATTCCTCACAGCCAAGTGTGAAAGACAAGAATCGCATGGTAATGAAATCACCTGTAATTTACAGCCAAGGCTACCAATTCTCAACTGTGTACATTCTGGCATTGAATAGTTTGTAGTACATGGCCACACTGACCTCATTTGATCTTCTACAAAAACATCCTAGCCAATTTCTATGTTGGATGTGACCTCCCAACCCCAATTCTGTGTTCTGCTGCTGTCTTTTGTCACCAACTGACCTCCTTACAGGATGGCATCCCCCATGAAATGCTTCATACACCGCTTCAGCGTAAATGCCACCAGACTCCAATTCCTGCAGCCTCCTGTGGACATCTGGGTATTTGATAACACGATTAAGCAATTTCAGATTTACGCTCAAAGCTCCTGCAGACCAATTTTATATGTATCACTATTTCTTGGTGCACTACAATAAGGAATTGGAAGATTGTACAGATATACAATATAAAATATACAATATACATACATGTAAATCATTCATTCTATTATATTAATGTCCTTTTCAAGGGTAAATTGATGTATATGACAAGTTAATGTTTACTGCTCTTGATTATAATACAATTCATGTCATCTTCCCTTATTCTATATACAAAATCCGTCCCTTCCTCTTTTATTTTACCCAACTGAAATTTCACAGGGTAACCAAAAAATGTTCATGCCAGACAGACTAGGTATTAAGAACACCTAATACCCTGTAGGCTGAAGGTGTAGGGCTACAACACCCTGTGTTAATTTATAATAAAGCTGTGAATTAGGTCAGCAGGGAACTAGATTACCAACTTAGCATAGATTGTCTACTTATCTGTGTCAGGAGCACTATCTGTGGAATAAGAGACTATAACCAAAGTGCCTGAAGCCAATAATCACCCCATTTGGAGGGTAGATCTGATTTACCCCAACAGATCACTTTCGGACAGACAGATTACCAGGAAATCCAATTTATTACCCCATTTATTGAGGGTGTGAAATGTCACCCTATCCTGACAATGAATAGATGTTACATCAATATCAATAAACGTGTGCATGCTGATGATGCATGAATCCACAATTGTGTCACAAAATAAGAATGATACTCCTCTTAATGGAATTATATTGCAACATATGATGAACTCTTGAAATACAAGCTTCTGAATAAATCATGGAAGCCTGGTGTGCTTCTGTAGCAAGATTCAAAGGCCAGAATATCAAATCTGTGTTCCAAAATGAGAGGGGGATATTGGGACATTGATCACTAACGTAACAATGGATATGATAAGATTAACCCATAACAATAGTGTTAGTATAGTGAGTAGAGAAGAAACGCTCCTATGTCGTTGATGTTGAGGATTCCAGATATAATAGATTAACCCTACTTGTGTGTCATCAACAATGGGGCAAATGAGGCACAATAACAGCCAATTCCTTTTTATACCCCATTCCTTTCTTATGACTTTTCATTGCTTGCTTTCAGTGTAGACAATCAGATAAAAACACAATCAGATATACAATGGCTTCCAGATTACCACAAAAATAATATACCCAGCTGCCTTGCCCACTGTCCTGTTGATGCAGTCACAAAATAGCGCGAGAATGTCAGCAGTTGTCCAAACGCACCATTAATCAACACTATTATGTCCACTGTCCTCTGCCCTTCTGGCTTAAGCATACTCCAGTCACATAACCTTCGCCCTAGACCAATATATTTTCTTCTGATGATTGATGGTTTCCACATTGAACAGGTCTTGCAACAGTTATCTGTAAAGTTTAACATATTTGATTGTGCTCTTACATCTTTAATGCAGTGTCATGCATAGAACCATTGATAAACTATACAGAAACCTCCATTCGTTAAATTGTTCAATGTGAATGTAGGAACCCTCAAAATCAGCGTCTCACTTACTCTGAGGACCCATTTATATCCTTTTGTCTAAAAGGTCCTAACAGGACATCATGTGAATAGCAAAATTTAATATAGATGCAAGCAATAAGGTGTACATGGCTAAATACATCACAATGCATTGTTCCCAATGTATGTACACTACGTGTAAATACTACCAGAATGATTTGCTTGCAACAATTGTATTTTACTCAACAAACGCCTTTATACATGTGTGTCTATCTTATACCAATAAAATATGTTTTTAACACAAATTGTTCATAGCCAACGGTTAAAACTCTCTCTCTTGGAAAACATATGGTATTTAAACTAGGGAAGATCTGAGGTTCCTTTCTCTTCAACAATTGCTGTGTAGTATATTGAGGGGATTAGATGACCTTCCTGTTTAGATGCAAGGGAATTTAGGACTCTCTCTTGTCTTAGATTGGATTTCTCTGTGGTCTTAACTTTCTCCCAGGAGCTGAGACAGAAACTAGAAACTATCTTCATTACTTTTCTCTTTCTCTGAACTTACCTTAATTTTGTTATTTATCTTTCTTCTGTCTCCACTCAGCCAAATATTCTTCATAAGAGAGTAGACATATTCTCTAAACTTACAGCCTGTAAACTTGCTATGCAAGCAATGAGTGTTGGTTCATACAGGTTACAGCACTCTCTGAGTCATAAAAGCCATTGAAGTGTCATCTTCTCTACATTACAGGTGATTTCATTACCATGCGATTCTGGTCATTCACAGTTGCCTGTGAGGAATCAACGCAATGTATACACTTGCTACGTTTGATAAATAAGCTGTGTGACGTTCAGTTGTTTCTAAAGCAATCAGATTAAGCCGAAATGCTATGTATTTAATGTGTAAAGAGGCTTAGAATCGCGTACTAATGAAATTGCCTGTAAACATGGGAAACATAGAGGTATTTTGACTAGTCATGATCAAGAGAAGGCCATTTGATTTGCCATAACTGATTTGACAGTAAAAATCAGAATACTTTTGTTACCCGTCACTAACTAGTGGGATTAATCTCCTTAATCAAATTAACATTGTAAGTATTGGGTGGATTCATGACAAATCATGTATGACGATTCACGAAGTGCCATTTTTACAGTGCAATAGTCCACTCTTTTTATATATCAAAGTAGCAGACTGTGATAATCCCTAAATTTTATTGAGGCCTGGGTTAGAACGTAGCTATAGTCAAGGTTAATACTTCACTACATAACATGCAGGCAATGTTATTTTGTTATTTAAGATATCAGATTCAAAGTCCATTGACCGTTGTTATTATAATTGCCAAGTGCTAAACGTGATACGGGTCAAAATTTGAAAACCTTGAAATTTCAGCTGAAAAAATTTTGAAAATGTTTCACTCCAGAAATGCCTTTTTAAGTTTGCGTTTAGCAGGCCAAACAATCAGCTATCACTGCACTTTCAAGTCCAAGGGTTCCAATGCTCTGCAGATCTGTACAGAGGTGATAAACACAGTTTAAATGTGTTTGGACTGTCATTAAAATCACATTCATAACTAAAAAATCCTGACCACTTAGGGCTAAAAAATCTATTGCCAATGATTAGGCAAGTTGCTTGCAAATTTTGGGCCAAGTTTCAGGTCTCTGTGACCAACAGTTATTGAGATAGAACATATCCTTGAACCAGAAATTCACAAACACAAACAAAAACACTCTTTTCATCAATAGTTTGGATTCTGAATAATAAAGATGATCTAAACTACTCCCTCCAGCGCACAATGTCTTTGCTAAACTATATTCAGATGCTAGACAATGGTAAAATGTTACTGGCACCCCATATTTGATTAGTAGTGTCAGAGTAGCATCAAACTTCATACCAAGCATGTCAGATGCAAGGAAAATGCAAAAATGTTATGTTTTATTCTGTTGAAACATTTATTGATAATATATATTCAAATGATTTCAACTCCAGTCACCTACAGCAAAATTTTAGTGAGGTAAAGGCAATAAGCCATTTATGACATGATGCTAATGACAGAGTGATGCTAATGATAATTAAGGTAAAAATCTTTGTAGGGTCCAGTGGAAAACTGGCAGTCTGGCAATACGTGCATGCAAAGACCTTATGAACACCAGAAATGTGTTCACAGTGATTTTAGTCCAGAAATATGCAGTCAAAATAGAGTAGCAAGGCGTCTGCTAATGACAAATTTAGATAGGACAACTGACATGCCAACAGAAATACTCTAATATTTTGGTTTAAATAAATTATACAGAGCTACAGATAGTTCAGCTATTTTCTTGGGTTTTCAGACAACATCAAACACCAAGTTTTCTCAGAGAATGTGTGTCTCTTTAATTTTCATTAAGAAACAAATACGATGTTATGCTAATGACCCAATATTGGAGACATTGACACAACAACCTCCTGCTCTTATAGAGAATATTATTTCAGGCATTGGTAACTAGATTTTATTAGACTGAAAGGCAAGTCTCCATGTATGGAAGAGTTTAATTGAATCAAGATCCTGTACTGGTTTTTGTGATGTGATCTTTCACAGTGTCCTTGAACAAAGTTTAGGGTTAAAAAAAATGTACAAAGAATCCGTCAACACAGCGTTGTAGTATGTGGTCTCAGCTTCGATTTGATGTAAAGATCAAAAAAATCTGTTGGGAAAATTTTGAGAAAATTTAAATTTAAAATTTTTAGTTTTTCACACCCTTGTTGCATGCAAAATATCCATTATAGAATGTTTAAAATAATAATCTAAACATGGAAATGCTTTCCGTTCCCACCCTGTAGCTTACATATACAGTGGATCAAATTCAGAATTATGATTAAGTGGTTTTTAAAGGAATATCACATTCTGAAGGTGTTACAAACTTGCTGGACTATAATCTGTTTTCTCCGAAACCCAATTGGAGTCTGAATCTGCATAATGTCCCTAATTCATACACTGCATTAGTTTAGTAGCAGAACACTGTAGCTATATAGCCAATGATAAGACATATCTAGGGCTTTTACAGCATTTCGATATCCATATTTTGCGATTGATGTCGCAACATTTTTGAAGTATATCTCTTCATATCAATATAAAAACCTCTAAACAAAATCGGAACAAACATGGTTGCCTCAATTGTCCATTCCTTAAAAATTAAATTTTTGTTTAGGGACTTTGTTTCTCATGGTATTTTATGGATTTTCTTTAATTGAGTATAAGTCTCAATTAGGTACTTTCAATGCAGATTTTATATTAATAATGCAATGAATTGGCTATAAACTATATAAAGCATGCATTTTTGAGTGTTTTCATTCATATTATAGAAGACAAATTCATAATGTAGCCAATAAATATTTATTTCAGTCCTTCCGGTATGAATTTAACTTTTTAAAATCATAATATCTCCTAATTCCATCTGGAAAGTTCACAGATAACCAATATTAATTATGTGACCATGGAAGAGAATCTGTTGACTGATAGATTAATATACTCTGTTGGTTGCACAAAGGCATGCATCAACTGAACAACACAATTTTGGAAGTCGGCAACCATTAAATTCCATGAAATAATCTTGGCAATTGGCAAAACGGGTAAAGAAGGCACTGAAAATTCTTCAGAATACCATAAATTGCAACCAATGTTTCAATATGAACAGAGACATTGTAGTAAAATTTGGAATTGGCCATTTCAGCTATTAGGCCACTTGCATATGTTTGTTTTTATTGATTTAAACAAATACTTCTCTCAAAAAATATTATTTCTGTTGATATCAAATGCAAACTTACATGGAAAGCTTTGGTGAAGATATACACTTGCCAGATGCTGGCAGTAGGTATTTCTACATGTATCTACTGTTCATTGTCCAATAACTTTACATATTTTTTTGTGAATCCCACTTGAAAAACATAGATCGGTGAAATGCTAAAAATCTCAATTTCCGTCACTAAAGAAGTTAAGAAGGCTTTTTCTCACACCCTGGGGGTTCATTTGCCGCTTTTCTTTGGTTCAAGAAATAATAAAGTAGAAATGGCCATGTTTATATTTGATTTTGACACATTATAAGTTTCACTGAGTTTGCAACACCCCTAAATGTTGTAAAAATGTGAAAATTGAAAACAAAATGCTTTTTCTTCCATTTTTTTCAGCCTGATAGAGCACCTTAATGTGTAACTAGATAAATTAAGCTGTTTCAATAACACAACAATGCAATTTGATGTATCTATAACTGATATTTTGCATGCAACAGAGGTGTGAAAAACTAAAAATTTTAGATTTCAATTTTCTCAAAATTTTCCCAACAGATTTTTTTGATCTTTACATCAAATCGAAGCTGAGACCACATACTAAAAGGCTGTGTTGACGGTTTCTTTGTACATTTTTTTAAACCCTAAACTTTGTTCAAGGACACTGTGCTTTTGAAGGAAATGTTGGTGGAGACAGGGGGGTTGGCCACTTCAATGCAATTTTTGGATGAGATAAAAATATTCTGGCACATAATTTTTGTGTTATAAGTTTTGCTAATATCCTTGTCTGTGACAAATGACAACAATAGGCTCGATGTGCCTACCTGCCATCATGAATTATTGTTAGACACTGGAGACAAGAATTTCAGACTTATCAAATTTTGACCCATACAGTATTGGATCCCAAAAATATGTTAAAAATGTGGTTTTGTTTTTAACCTCATACATAATATATAATTGTCATAACATGGCCACACTGACCTCATTTGATCCTCTACACAAAACATCCTTGCCAATTTCCATGTTGGATGTGACCTCCCAACCCCAATTCTGTGTTCTGCTGAGCACTGTCTTTTGTCACCAACTGACTTCCTCTTAAATGTAGCCAGACGAGAATTCTTGTGGTCTGTTCGAGCTTCTGGGTATTCAATAACAAGATTAAGCGATTTCACTTTTCTGCTCTGAGCATCTCATATATTTTTCAATAATACCATGGTGTCCCATAAATCAATGTATATCACTTTTTTAGTTCACTTCAATAGGCATCGAAAAATCGTACAGATATACATACATGTAACACATTCATCCATTGCATTAAAGCCATTTTGTAAAGTAAATTGATATAAGCCAACAAGCTAATGTTGCCTGATCTTGATATGTAATTAATTTCACTTCCAACAATATACCACATCCACCCTTTCCGCTTATAAAAACATATTCTACCAGACAGCAATATCACAGGGTAGCCAGAAATATGTTCATGCCAGTCCGACTGAGATACTAAGAACATGTAATACACCAGGGAGGGGGTCTGCAATGACGGGAATTTATAAGCTGTGAATTGGGCCAGCAGGGATCTAGATTACCAACTGAGCATAGATAAATACTTATCTGTGTCAGGAGAGCATGAACCCAATAAGCACCCCATTTGGAGGGTAGATCTGATTTACCCCAAGGGATCACTTTCGGACAGACAGATTACGAGGAAATCCAATTTATTACCCAATTTATTAAGGGTCTGAACGTCATCCTATCTTGACAATGAATTGATGTTACAAGACCCTATCAATTTTAATAAACTTGTGCATGCTAATGATGCATGAATATATAATTGTGTCACAAAATAAGAACGATACTCCTCCTAATGGATATATATTGAAACATATGATGATGTACAAGCTTCCGAATTTATCATGGATGCCTCATGTGCATCTGTTACAAGGGTGAGGACATCCAATTAACTTTCAAAACAAAAAGGAATATGGGGCATTGCACACAAGCCTGGAGATGGATATGATAATATTTATTACAATATTAATATTGTGAGCAGAGAAGAAAAGACTTCAGTGCCATTGATGTTGAGGACCCCAGTCTGATCAACCCTATTTGTGTGTCATCTACAAGGGGGCAAATGAGCACAATAATACCCAATTCCTTTCTTATGCAACATCATTGCTTGTTTTCTGTGTAGACTAAATGTAACAAAGTCAGATATGCGATGGCTTCCTGATTACCACAAAAGTAATTTACCCAGCTGCCTGTTGATGCAGTCACACAATAGAGCAAGATCGTCGATATTTGTCCAAACGCACCATTAATCATCGTCATTGTGTCCACTGTCCATTGCTATAATGGCATGGGCATACCTGGTCACATGACCTTCACCTTAGACCAATTTCTTTTCTTCTGATGATGGATTGCTTCCATATTGAATAGGTCTGGCAATAGTCGTCTCTAAAGTTTTACATATTTGATTATGCTCCTATGTATATCTTTCATAGCAGCGTATTATAATAAAACAGTACAGACACTACATGGACCATTAGAATTATTCTGTAGAGTGAAACCTCACCACAATAATTTTACAATTATAAAAGCTCGGATCTAGTAACTGACGATGTTGCATGTTAATACGGACTAGTAACAAATAAAATCAAATTATTATTTTACAAAAAAATATTTTTCTGAATGTAATTTTTAAGAAGTGTATAAGTTCTAAGTCGGTTAGACACCACACTTTCGGATTCTTACATGCACCTTCTGGTGAGAATGTAAGCAACAAAATTTTGAATACGCATGTAAGAACCCTCAATATTGGTATCTTACTAAAACAGGGGAGCCATATATATTCGTTTTGCAAAAAGGTTCCTCCAAGACTTTATACAAAAAATACGGCACTTGAATTGGCACTGAGGTTACTTTCTCCTCACCAATTGCAGTGGTATATTGAGGGGATTAGATGAACTTCCTGTTTAGATGCAAGGGAATTTAGGACTCTTCTCTTGTCTCAGCCTGGCTCTCTCTTTGGCCTTAACCAGCTCCCAGGAGCTAAGACAGAAACTAGATACCATGGTCAGTACTTCTTTTATCTTTCTCTGAACTTACCTTAGTCATTTGCCTTTATTCTATCCAGTCCCCACTCATCAAAATATCAATTGAAAGAGAGTAGACATATTCTCCACATTTTAAAATTCTGACTGAATAGATTAAGCCTGGGTTAATTCAAACTTCATGCAGGCAATGTCATAATGTTGTCTTAATTCATTGAATTTTACCAATTTCAAAATGTCTTGCCTGTTGCTACACTGATTGCCAGACACTTCACATGTGTTAGGGTTGGACTGGACTAGTAGCTCTAAAAAAACATAAAAATTCTGGTGTTGCCTAATACATTATTTACAATTTTCAATTTACAGCCAAATCCAGCAATTCTCTTCCATGTACATTCTGTCAGTGAATGGGTTTTAGTACAGGGCCACACTGACCTCATTTGATCCTCTACACAAAACAGCCTTGCCAATTTCCATGTTGGATATGACCTCCCATCCCCACTTCTGTGTTCTGCTGAGCACTGTCTTTTGTCACCAACTGACCCCCAACAGGATGGCATCCCCCATGAAATGCCTCATACACTGCTTCCTCTTAAATGCCACCAGTCTGAGACGAGAATTCCAGCAGCCTGCAGTGGGCATCTGGGTATTCCATAACAAGATTAAGCAATTTCAATATTTTGATAGGAATTCTGAACTTGGGAATATTTTTCAATGAAGCCACGATATCCTGTAGTACAATATACACTTTATCTGACGAAATTATGCATGTAGGTTAATTCGATGTAGCACAAAAACTTTTTGGCGCAAGAGTGTATCCTTTTCGCATAATCATTGGATTGGGCTGAGAAATATTTCATGTGACTTTCATCAAGATTCGTTCAGGCAAAGTTGAGTTATGCCATATATTCAAATATTTTGGTGTCTGATGAAATTATGCAAAAGCAATGCAGCAAACAGAAGGACAGTACAAATGTTTAATTATCAAACAATTGTGCTCAAAACATTAGCGTTACATCATTTGGCTACTATCCACATCAAAAAATTTAGCTTACTAGCTGTCACTGCTGAGTAATAGGCAGGGTTGTTCAGTTGATCTACACGATTTTGTATTTTACGGACCCATTGTCACCCTGATCTGAATTGATTTAATATGACCCATTATTGTTGATAGATCTTACTGTGCATGTGAATAGATAATCTTGGCATAAAACAAGATGGATGCTTCCTACAATAATCTAATTCATACAGATAAAACAAGAACAGAGCATGGTCCCCTTGGAATGCACAAAAGTCAGGACATCATGTAAGTGATGTGATAGAACATAATCACAAGGTCACAGAAGCATGAGGAGGCCAAAGCGTGAGCCGCAGAAAGCGATCCCAGTTGATGCAAGCACCTCGAGATTGATTAACCTCACTTGTGTGTCATTTACATGAGTTCAAAAGGGCACAATAATACCTCATCCCTTTCTTATCATCGCCTATTGTGTGCTTCATGTATAGAATAATGTAATACAGTCAGCCTCACAGTAGTATCCAGATTACTACTGGGGTAATGTGATCACTCAGCTGCGGCCCGTCCCCGTGCTTCTTTTGATGCAGCTCAGCACAAAGGAGGATGATTGTCAGAGTCGTCTGAAGTTGTCATAAATCAACACCATTGTGTCCACTGTCCATTGCCATAATGGCCATAGCATACCCTGGTCACATGACCTTCACCCTGGACCAATTTCTTTCCTACTCTGATGATGGATGGCTTCCATAGTGAGCACTGTGAGCAAGTTCCACAAGTGTCCTGTAATAGCACTTCAACCTTGCTACACTCTCTTCCCTGTGTGAGTGATTATGTTACCATAAACAGGAGAAACAATTAGTGACATATCTTGTCCATCTAATGTTATCTATAAAGCCAATTGTGACCAGCCATAAGAACATATATTATATAAGAACATATCTTTGAATTAAAAATATTTACCTGGTACAGTGGGCAGTGATGTTCAACACTAATCTAAACCCATGAGAACAACACTTGTCAATTGCACTTAAAGGGATATGGGCAATAACCAAGGTTCCAATTACCCAATGTATATTGTATATATATATGAGGAAGTCTCTTATAACACTATGGTAATGTTAACTATAAATTCAGTGTTGACAATTCAGGTCTTTTTCTGTCAAAAAGGCTCATATTCATCTTTTCGCTTGGTGTGCACCAAATCACTGATTCTTTTATTCAATGTCATGCTGGCAATAACATTAATCGACGCACTAAAACCTCCATTTCATGCACCAAGCCTGTCTTTTGTCACCAAGTAACCTCCAAAAGGGTTGTGGTGATTCCGGCAGAGTCTGGTGTTTCATGTGCCCTCTTGCTCATAAATTTGTAAGCCAAGAATCCAGGCAGCCCGCTCAGGGCATCTGGGAACTGGATAATTCATTTAAGCTACTGCAGTATTTTTTGTGTACATGTATTTCATAGATTTTCCAAATTGGCCTTCTTAAAAATACACACACACACACAAATGTAGTAGAGGTAAAGATGGCAGAGCTGTAGTGATGACTGCACTGTGGAATACCCTGAGCACTCAGGCATATTTAGCTTGTTGTTAGTTGTGGACACCCAGAGAATCTACTGAAGTGGTTGTGGTCAAATTGATTGATAATTATAACTTTCATTGTGATAAACTGTGTCACTTGAGAAAACTGCCACCCACAGTACAACCCAAAATAAAGTAAGAACATTTTCTGTCAGAAGTCCTCTGTTTACCTATTTTGCCCTCCTTTCTCCTTTCCACCCCAAATCCCGTTTCAACTACCTTTGACTCCTCACAACAACCTTAGCTCATATCAAGGACTCTATCAAGACAGCTTTCAATTTAATTGCAATTTGCAAAGGAGCACAATATCAAATAAATGAAACACAATGGGGGCGACAAAGTTTAAATTGGTGCTGTTTAAATGTAGTTTTAATGTTATTTTAAAAGGTAGTTTCAAATAGGTAAAGGTAGGAAGTGATTCAGGGGTGGCCAAAAGGTGTGAAAGGGTAAAGTAGTGGCTGATTCTTCCTTCCTGCTAGGGTAGTCATACTTTATTTTGAATTGTACTGTAAATGAAATCATCTAAATGCCCATATGGAGAAAGACCCATTGGACTTTCCTTGCAGTGCCACTGCTGAGATGTCAGCTGAAAATAAGTGGCCAACTCTAGTGTCAGACATTACCTCCTTTTATCAAGTTACGAATTGCGGTTGCCTGATAGGGAACTAAACAGGCATTGGGGTTCACTTATCTATGTCAGGGGTGCCATTTGTGAGATGAGGGCCAAGCTGAGGGGTCTAATCTGAAGCTCACAAACTTAATAATCACCCGGAGGACAGGATCTTGAAAGGATGGATGTTCAGATGATCCACTTTATGAACCTCAGTCATACTTGTGGTGCTGATTCTCACTTTGATCTCAATTGAAGTCGATGAATGGTCGATAAATCTGTTTTTCCATATGAGGAATATACAATCTTGGCATGAATTCACACCAATAATACAATATCAGGTCACATGTACAATTGTACATTTCTCTACAAGATAATCATGAAAATCCCTCATCTAGATCCTGTCGCTATAAATGCCAAGGCCAGGACAACAAATTAGTGTTTTATAGAAGAGCGATTATTGGGTCACACAGAAAGAGATTTAAGTGCAACAGACTGTAAAATTTTGAATTAGCTAAAATGATTGAGTGAGATGGTCCTCAATTCCTGGTCCTCAATTCCTTTGAGCTGACACAGCTTGTTTTCATCTATGACAATCTATCTAAAGCTAAAAATAACAAGCTATGTTAGCTCAATCTCAGTTTAACAGTGCAGAAAGCAACCCCAGGTGATCCAAGAACCTCCGTTTGATCAACCCCATTTATTTGTGACCTAGAAGAGGGAACATGGGGCATAGTAATACCTCATCTCTTATGGGTTTCCAAGTTTCCATGGCTTGCATCAAGTATCTGTAGACCAGTGAAGTCCAATCAGCTACACGTTGGTTTCCGGTTTACTGGAGGATAATGTGACCAGGCAACTGCAGCGGCCCTCCCACTGATACAGCAGCACAATGGGAGATGATTGTCAGAGTTGTCTGAATGTGTCATAAATCAACACCATTGTGTCCACTATCAATTGGCGTAATAGCACCAGCCCACTCTTCGTCACACAACCTTCACCTTTGACCATTTTGATTCTTATGATGATGGATGGCCTCCATACCGAGCAGGTCCTGCATCAGTTTCTTGAAAGAGTAGTGCATAATTACCTGCTTGTACATATAGGCCTGTTTGATTTTACATGTACTAAGTCTTGCTTCTTGACAAAGACACACTGACAAAATACTACATTGGTCAAAATTTGAAAACGGTGAAATTTCAGTCAGGAAAAAAGTTGATCTGAAAAAAGGTTTAAAGGAGTACCTTTCGATTTATTTTGGTGGGTAAAACAATCACCTTCCATTGCACTTTGATGGCCAAGGGTCAGGAAGCACAGTTTTTATGTGCACTGGAGGTAGTACCGGGGTAATACTTTTAGGCGTCATTAACATCTCGCATTTAAAACCCCTAATATTTCTCAGAATTCACACAATCATATCACCTGGACTAATGCAGAGGGAGTATGAGGTACAGACAGAACATTCATATAAAAAAAAAGAGTCCTACTATCTGCCTGACAGCAACCACAATGAAAATAAGTTGCAAATAATTAAAATTTTCATTTTTTCTACACTTCCATTAACTTTTTCTTTCACACTACTTGATTTACTAAATTGTACACATGCCAAATGGTTCCTGTGAAAAAGATCCTGTGCAACACTTTTCAAATCAAGCAATAAATGCCCCAAAATTAGCTATTTCTGATCTGTGAATCTGTGACGTTAATGACAAAATATGATGCTTATGACACTAATGGCTGGTAAATTACCCCTGAGCCTCTTATTTGTGCATATAAGTTAGTAAAATATCATAATTGCAAAAATTATTGGAAAAATGTAAGAAATTTTATTGTTTTTATACGTATGCTGCACCCAGGAAGCTTACTGATGTGGTATACTGCTGCAACCAAGCAAATAAATCAGGACTTCCAAAATGCTTCTGACGTCACTTTTGCCACTGACTAGTGTCACTTCCAAAATGCTTCTGACGTCACTTTTGCCACTGACTAGTGTCACTTCCATTGGGATTTAGAGTTATTTCATCAAAACTGCCATTAGTATCACACAAAGTTTACTAAAGCCATGTTCGTTAATGTCATGTGACGTTATTTTTTAAACTAATATTTCCTTGAACCAGTTAATACATTATATGATGTTAATCTTGGCTTACATTAAGACTCGTGTACACCAAAGCAAAGTTCCATAGTGATTTTTGTCCAGATATACATTGCCAAAATTAACCAGGAGGGCGTTTGTTAATGACAAATCAAGGTAGGACAACTGACATGTTGCTTAAGCAGTGGAAGAGCAATTGATGGCATTTTTCGAATGTACTGAATGGGATGTTTTATATGATGCAAATGAATGTATTGATCAAAATGTGGATGTTGTCACCTGTTATGTCAATTTTTGTACGGACAATATTGTACCTCAAAAGAGAGTAAGAATATTTGCTAATAACAAACCATGGATGAAGAAAGAACTCCGAGATCTATTTCGTGAAAAAGACAAATGTCTTACCTGTGGTAATAGAGATAAGTTAAAAACAGTCCAAAAGGACATTGACAAAACCATCAAAGTGTGCAAACAAGAATATTGTAAAAAAAGTGAAAGATCTCTTCGGCAAAAACTGCGTAAAAGATGCATGGCTTGGTCTTAAAAAGATCACAGGTATGACTAAGTCTGTTAAATCAATTGTAGTTGATGATGTAAAACAACACTGCAGTGATTTGGTTAAATTTTACTCAAGATTCGATGTATATGATTTCAGTGACAAATGTTGTGAGATACTTGAGAATATTAGACAAATGTGTTGTGAAAAGGTCATTATAAGTGTAAGTGACGTGGCACAGAGCTTCTCAAAAATTAACATTCATAAAGCCTGTGGCCCAGACAAGCTAAGTGGTAGGGTACTGAAGTTAGGAAAAAGCTCACTGGCCTATATTTTCCATCTTATTTTTTAAAGATCTCTTGACGAATGTTGTGTTCCAACAAAGTGGAAACTCTCAGAAATAATTCCACTTCCTAAAAAACCACAACCTAAAATACTCAATGACTTCAGACCAGTAGCACTAACTTCAGTAGCCATGAAATGTTTGGAAAAGATTGTCAAAGCAAAACTGATGTGGTATATTGGTTCTCAACAAGATGTTCTACAATTTGCTTATACTAAAAACAGAAGTACGTTAGACCCAACTATCATTATTGTAAATGATGCCTTAAAATTTTTGGATACACCAAATAGCAAATTTAAAAGTCACTTTGTAAAAATTCTTTTCATAGATTTTAGCTCTGCATTCAATACAATACAAGTACATATAATGTTAGACAGACTTATCAACATGCAGGTTAATCCAAATATTGTATTATGGATCTATAGCTTTTTGAGTCATAGACAACAGTATGTAAAATTTAATGGAACTTTATCTGAGACTGTGCATACAGAAACAGGCGCCCCGCAAGGGTGCGTTCTCTCACCATTACTTTTTACCTTGTATACAGACACTTGTAGATCTGGCTGTTCGTCATGTAAAGTGTACAAATATGCAGATGATACTGCTCTAGTGGGACTCTGTGTTAATGAAGATAACGAATATCAGAACGAAGTAAAATCTTTTGTTACCTGGTGCAAAGATAATTATTTATTACTTAATGTTCAAAAGACAAAAGAATTGGTCATAGATTTTAGACGATCACAATGTGTACATAAAGATCTAATTATAAATGATGAAATTGTAGAAAGAGTGGCAGAGTACAAATATTTAGGTACCATCATTGATTGTAAATTAAATTTTGAAACAAATGTCAGTGCCATCTATAAAAAAGCCAACTCAAGAATGTTCTTTGTTAGAAAACTGCACAACCTACATGTAGATAGCACAATTGTTGAACTCTTTTATAGATCTGTTGTGGAATCAGTTATCACTTTTGGAATAGCAGCATGGTATGGCAATTGCACGCAGGTGTCTAGAAGCAAACTGTGTAAAGTGATCAAGTATGCTAAAAGGTTAGGTGTACAAAATGCAAAATCATTGTTAGAATTATACGAGAAGTTCAGTAGGCAGAAAGCAAAAGCCATAAGATCAGATTCTCAACATCCATTGTACAATTGCTATCAGTTACTACCATCAGGCAGGAGATTCCTAGCACAATACACAAGAACGGCAAGGCTCAGTAAATCATTTGTGCCTGCAAGTGTTAGGCTGCTAAATGTATAAATTGTATATATATATATATATATATTTAAATATGTATAATTTTGTATAATTAATTTCCATTTCACTATGTTCTGTTTGAATATCGTCTATTGCTACAAATTTTGCTGTACTTGTAACAGTGACAATAAATTATTATCGTATCGTATCGTATCGTAAATAGTGTCATTATCTATATTCTGTGCAGTTTATGGACTTGCAAGTGATTCAGTCAGCTTCTAGGGTTCCTAAAGGTCATAAAAATTAAATTGATATAAAAAAATGTTTATCGGTTGATTTTTTATGAGTAAAATCACTGGGTGTGACGTTAATGACATGAGATTGGAGACAAAGACACAAGAGCCCCCTGTTGTTGGGGAACAATATTAGTCAAGCCATTGGTTTCTGAATTTGAAAGGATGTTGGTCAAGGTCCAATTTAAGGTGCAAATGAGGAGGATTAAAGTAACAAGGAAAATAATTTGAGGTGATTTGTCAAGGAAAATGCTAGTGGAGACAGGCCATTTTCAGGCGGGTAGGGCACTTTGATTCAATTTTTGGAAGGGATAAAAGTTATCTACTGGAGACAAGAATTTCAGCTTTACCAAATTTTGACCTTTTATTAGATACGTAAGAGCAATATTTAGTATAAGTTACTGTCAATCATATGGGACACTAAAGTCAGGGGTGGTGGGAAGGTAACAGCAGTTCTGGTATCAATGTCCATGCTGTGCGAGTATTAAAATGTCCAGCCATCTAATGAATCAGAACTTTGTAAAGAAATTATATAAACCAGATATCTAAATATCTGGTTATTCATATATTTGCTCATCTACCTGGGTTCTTCTTGTTATTTGGTACCGCTCTTCCATCCGCAGGACACAGCGTGGTTCATCATGAACTTTGACTTGTTTTGATGTTATTAGTCATGGAGGGGAAATGAAATTCTCCTCAGCAGTTACACAAAAAGGCTGCTTGAGAGTGGATTTCTTGTCAGAAACAGGAGTCCTGGGCTTAAAAATTTAGAAAATGATGTTTGTTGCTTTGTGCCAGCAAAAGGCTACCGCCAATTCTTGAACTTTCTATGGCTTCAGAGCCTTCAATAGTCACAATTCATATAGCAGAAGATGATCATGGAATCTAAACTGCATTAGGCAACACACTTAGAATCTGATGTCACAAAACCCGAAATATTTCATAATGTAAGCAAAAAATCATCCGCTAATTTGTTTACATGTCATGATGAATGTCATTAACTTCAAACTCTTTACCTATCTCCCAATAATGTATACATATTTATGGAACTTTTACACAATTTCTGTTCTACGTGTTATAATTTGGAGTTTGGAACAATTTTAGAAATAACTTTGTGCACACTAATTAGTAATCGCTGCTAATGACATGTAATGAATAAAATGCATGGCAATTTGATAGCATCTGCATGTGATCAAACAGCAACCACATTATTTTCTGGTTGTCAAAGAGGCCCTGTCCTTATTCAGCCACTTTTGCAATTATTGGTTTTTCCCATCTTCTGCATGTGTCACGCAATAATTCCACATCAAATGCATTATTACCATTGAACCTAAAGTTTAACACAATCCCTTCATTGAAATGCACAGCCAATCCTGATTCACAGTGGTGTAGCCAGACATCTGCCACAGGTGAGGCAGTGGGTGGGGCAGGACTTCTTGAGGGGGCGCAAGACCTTTATCGACATTTATCGACATTTTTCGGATAAAATTCACATGACTCCCAAAATGGTCATTATCATCATCATTAAACAAGTTAAATTGATGACCATGAAGTGCAAGAAATTTTATTACACTCTTAAAACAGATTGGTTGAATATACCAATATATTGGTTGAAAATAACCAATGTTATATGTTGAAATAGGATCTAGGACCAACCAATTCATTGGTTGCAGTCAACCAATCAAGATTGGTTAAGCTATCAACCAATTTGAATTGGTTAATCTCTATTACTGTTATTTCAACACATGAAATTGGTTAAACATTAACGTTAAATTGGTTGAATGAAAGAACCTTATTGGTAAATAAGGAATGGGATTATAGTTAGTCAACCTCACTGTCCTAGCTAGGATCACCCCTCTGTAGATCTCAGCCTGACAGCTGTTATCAAATTGCTATGGTCCATGGCTTGCCTTATTAGCCTATATAGTATCTAGTACAAAAATACAGGATGTAAAGCCATTGAACCCACATGAAAGCAAAATTGCCATTATTAGAAGATCATATTAAACTTTCACTACTGCATATTTCTCATAGATATGTAAATAACATACTACCAAGTCGAATTGTTAATCTTTTTGAAACTGTAAGACATGAAAGACATACCAGGAATCATAATAATTTGCTAACACCACAACATACATAGAAAAATGATTATAGTGACAACAAGAAAACAAACAGACTATCCTAGATAAAGATATGCGGGGACAGAGAGACGAAGAAACTTTAGCTATCCACCAGAGGGTACTGGAGATGGCTCTAAAAATCAGTAGACTTTTCTTCCTTGTTTTACCAAGAAGTCTGCGGTCCATTTACACACCACTAAGATAATAAAATACACTTACCTTGCATAGAAATATCACTGCAATTCTATATTAACTATGGGACATTCCTGGGGGGATCTAGAACTATTGTATGTGAGTGACTGTCAATGTTCTTGGTCACCGTGGTACTCCAACAAAATGTTTTGTCTACCTAATCTTTCACATTTTAAAAGCTATCATTTAATATTTTTTAGGAATTGTGTATGTACAATTATGTGACACATTGATTTAATTGACATACCTTTGCATCCTACAGGATTTTTGCAATTTCAAAGGTACAGACTGAACTTGACGTGACAGTGGATATAGATGGCGACACTCGGCTCTCTATTGCTCATGATTCTTCTGTTGTGAAATGCTAAGAATTCCTTAGCATGATTATATGAGCTCTGATCTTATTTATTACACCACCTTGGAATTGTTGAATTTTTAAGTCAGCTGTGATATGTAAGCTAGGATCATAGCATAAATTATCAGATTATACACTGTTTGTTTGTTGTTACAACTCAGTTATGCTTTTATTGTTGATAAGTTCAATGATTCCTTGCTGATCCTTTACTCATTTGTTCATTTAAACTTCTGTGTACCACATCAACTTGAATAGATCCACTCCCTCATCCTTTCTCTATTTTAGAGTTATGAACATTTGTTTCAAGCAGCTTTCATGAACGTCTTTACATGTACACTATTACAACTTTTCCTGGCTGTATTGAGGGCAGCCTTTATTTTAAGGGGCTTCTATTCTGCTGGGTAGAGGAGAGATACTTTATTCAAATAGATATGACATACCATTTTTCTGACCATTGGAGTTGGTTGAATAGTTTTCAACCAATTCTAGTGGGTTGCCCTCAACCAGTCAAAATGGTTGTTTCAACCATAATAATTGCCTGATTTTGCCTCAACCAATTGATTGGTTGGTCTTTTCCCAAAAAATCAACCAATCTGTTTTAAGAGTGTATATGTTGTATTTACATATCATTTTTTAAGGCATTAGTTATTTTGCTGCTAAATGTTAAGTTATTATTATATCTTGCATAAATTCGCTAGACTGAATGCCACAAAATATTGAATCTAGATGATTGGATCCATAGATAAAGAAAACACCATAGAAAAACATCAAAAAAGTGACATTTTTATAAAAACGAGAATTCTGGTATCAATGAAAATATTCTTTCAGTCTTGAACAAGAAACAGAAAAGTTATAATGCTCATCACATAGCAATCATCATCTTAGCCATGTAATCACACTAGAATAGAAAAATTGCATGCTTTTTCATCAGACTAGGCCTATAAACTATTCATAAATATATTATAGGAATGTAATGAGTGTCATATAGAATAATGAAAAACTATCTCTATCCTTAATTAGAACATAGCAGTGTAATAACAATAGTAGGCCTCCTAGCAGCCCTCCAGAAAAAAATTGGAGTTTGGCCAAAAAAATTAGGATCACTAATGGTGGTCATGTAGGGGCCTGTTTTAGTCACATTTTGTCAAAAAACAAGACAAAGGGACAAGATATTTTCGTCATTTTTGACGCCTTCATTGAAAGTAAACAATTTTTTCCTTCAAGATAAGTCCCAAACCTTGTCCAAAGAACGTACAATGAGCCTTAAGAATTTTTTCAGTCAAATATCTGAAATTTCTGACTCAAAGCTTGAACTTTGTGCTATTAAGAGACAAGATTTTCCACTTCACTTGATTTACCATTTCTGAATTTCAAAAAAGTAGGACTGGCCAAAAAGGAAAAGTAGGATGATTTCTAAAAAAGGCAGGAAAAGTAGGAGTTCTAGGAGGCCTGCAATAGAGACGCTACATAAATTTCAATGTAGCAACATCAGTCTCTGATATGAGTTAAGAAGCATGATCCTGTTAGTCATTAAATATTGTGACTTATAGGTTTGAGAGCCTCCCATCTGCCATTGGATTTTCACAAATAGTCCAGGAGATTTATGAAATGACCCAAAACAAATTGCAATAGTAATGTGCCATATACCAAATGAAAGCTGAGGACCTCCTCTATAACATACCCAAAGTATACCATAATCTAATTAGTGGAACATGGTTTTTAAGGGGGGTGAAGTATTTTGTGTCATACTCGTCCAGAATCTTAGTTGGTAACATAATGATTATGACTCAGAAGGATTAAATCAACACAAGACCCCAGTATGACTGTTTGTATTATTGCTCTGACTGATAAACATCAAATTCACCTATCAACACTTATTTTTAAGAAAATTTCGATTTCAATTTATTTGACATACTGTATGAGTTGTGGTAATTAATTAAAAGTGTAATCTTGTTTTTCTTTTTTTTTCTAATAGGTGGCATTTATGGTAGCGCCATAAAATAATAAAATAAATAAATATTTCTGTCTGTCTGTCTGTCTGTCAAGTATTATCATGAAGTGTCTGAGCATATTCAGTGTGCTAAGGCTCCATTTTGGGCTGGCCGAGGGTAAATTATAACACATATACGCGGTTGATGATTTTGGCATATTTGAATTCCTCACAAAGAGAGCTTTCAGATGCATACCCACATTGCTATGTTAACTTAATTTTTCATTGAAATGTCTTGACTGTTTGGTTAGTTTGTCACTGCAAAATGATAAAAATATAAGTTGTGGCAATATAAAATGGCCTGGGGTCCAGTATCTGTAGCATATGTGATGCTAAAATTTGAGAGTGTCAGATATAGCTAGTTTCAGAGGTATATAATTTGATGTATAAATTCCTACTATTCCTTTTGGAGAAGGTGAAAAAATTGTCAATTGTGTGTCACTTGTGTGATACACATCCTAAAATCAGGATGGTTCGTAGATTTTAAGTGGATAGCAGAGGATTACAATCACGATTCAGGGCAACTGTTAGTAATCCTATCACTGCCATTATCTATTCAATAAATTAAATTACTTACAATATTTATTGGTAACTTGTGTTTGTTTGTTTTCACAATATTCACAATATCAAAACAATTTTACATGAAACATAGTGGTCCAGGACGGACCAACAGACATGATGGAAACAAATTAATGCAAGAATACTATATTATGATTTTACATGATGTTCTCGTGCAATCTTGAGCAACTTAGTTAGGTTGTATTGTGTTTCATTGGGCACCTTGGTTTCCTTGTTAATAAAACTGCCTTTTCCTTAAAAAGTAAGATAAATGATGGTGTCTGGGTCAAAAATTTCCTCGGAAACACAGAATACTCCTTGTATTTTCATTTCTACCTATCATTATTACCAAATAACTCATTCCTAACCAATTAAATGCAGGTGGAATGATAGCCCTTGATGTCAACTTTCATTTGGCACCTTGATTACCTTGTTATTACAACTATGAAACCTTCAAAAGCAAAATAAATGTTGCTGTCAGGGTCAAAAATCTCCTCGGAAACACGAAATCATTCAGGATTTTGTGCTTCCGAGAATATATTCGACTTGGACAGCAACATTCATTATGGTTTCAGAGGGTTGGCAATTGAAGTTAAAAGAAAACCAAGGTGCCAAATGAGAGCTGACATCAAGAGCTATCCATCCACATTCATTTGAATTGTTCTGAATAAGTAATCTGGTGATTAGGATCTGTGGAAATGAAAATACAAGGGAGGCTTTTGTGGAGTTTTGACACGGACAGGAACATTTATTTAGGTTTGGCAGGGTTGAAAGTTCTGGTAACAAGAAAACCAAGGTGCCAAATGAAAGCTGGCAAAAAGTGCTTTCCATCAACATCCATTTGATTGGTAGAAAATGAGTTTTCTGGTGATTTGGACAGGTTGAAATGAAAATCCAAGGGAGGATTTTGTGTTTCCGAGAAGAAGTTTGACCAAGACAGCAACATTTATTTTGTTTTTGGAGGGTGGGCAATTGTAGTAACAGGAATACAATGTGCCACATAAAAGCTCTCATCAAGGGCTATCCATTTGATAGGTTAGAATTGAGTCATCTAGTGATTAGGATAGAATTGAAAAAAAATGGGACGATCTCATGTTTCCGAGGAGATTTTTGACACTGACGGTGACATTAACTTAGCTCTGACAAGGTAAAAAGTTCCAGTTACGTGCAAATGAAAGTGCTAATTAATTAATTTCTAGATTATAAAATATCACCTTATAATGGCCAAATAATTACAAAAAATCACATTTATGTTAAATGAAAGTTGACATAAAAGGCTATATACCTTTTGGTTTGAGATGTTCTTCATGCCTATTATTTTATCCAATTGTATAAAGTATGATAGAGTACTGGCTGCTTTAAGTTTAACACGGAATTTTACAATTACACTAAAAGTGATTTTACAAATTTTAGATTTTAATCCAAAATGCCCTCACAAAAAAACCCATGGAATGATAATTGGCAATGGAAACATCTGAAATATCTTTTCTGACAATATTTGGCATAAAAAAATCTGGGTGGCATTAACTATTCCAGAGGGTGTATGGAAACCCCTTCTTGCAAACTGACCGGCAGTTCTGCCTCACCAGTGGCGGAGCTATGGGGGGGCCTGGGGGGGCCAGGGCCCCCCCAAATGGATAAGTGGCCCCCCCACTGGCCCCCCCATTTCAGATTTGAAAATTTTGAAAAAATTATTCAAACAGCAACTGTCGCTGGAACATGTCCGTCTAAAGTTGTGGCCTTCGCCACTGCTCACTTACACCCGATTTTCTCTAGAATGATAGATGCCCTTTGAAAAGTTCTGAGGCATTTGATAATTTGTGATTTCCTTATTTGGATATACCTAACAATATGTGTTCCGGGGGCAAACCTTTTAGGGGGTGAGGGACATTTGCCAGCAAAATCAGGATGTAGATTTAATAATATTCCAAAAGAAATCTCTTTTAAACTATTGATTGTTAAGTATACATGTTTATTGTGACCACCAGCATGGCTGTGGTCACTTAGAAATCGTACGATTCAACGCACATTTTTGCGGAGGAATAGAACAAGTTCCACTTGATTGCCAGTCATGAAACTTGCTGTATGTACCTAACTTTACACTCCTTACTCGCGGCTCTTAAGACCCAATGCAAAAAAAGGGTATTTGATGCACTTTTGTAATTCAGGGGTTTTTAGTGGCACAGTCTACCTTATTGTTTTTTTATGGGCAACTGGTGTGTTTTGAGACAGCCCCCAGAATTCTCGCTCAGCCATTGGTGCATTCCTTCACACTTGATCGCACTGCTTTATATTTCGCTGGGGGATGTCTCAAAAGAAACCAAGGTCTATATTTCCAACAACAGGAGCATAAAGCACTGGATACACAGCAAATATCTGACTTTGGCAGCTGGGAGAGCCAGACTTGCACATCAGGTCATGATATATCTGATCTCACTCCAGTCACCTTCAAATTATAAGAAAAGTTTATTGCTAAACCTTCTCAGGCCCGTCCCAAAAGACAGGCAGAGTGTTGAGAAATTTACTTCATATCAGGAGAATAGACATGCTAATTGTTGTTTCTTTTTGGGCTACCTCAAATTCCACTTTCATTTGAAGACAAAGCTAATTTCAACCAAATAAGCTAAATCATATTCTTTAATATACTGTACTAAATGTTCATGTCAAGTTTTACAGTCCTTGACCAATTAGGAAATGAGAATTGCTTAAATTAAATTGACATGTGCAACACTCAACAGTAGCTCACATCTTGTCCAGTCAAGAGACATGTGGCCCCCTCTATACTGGTCACAGTGTTGCTGCATTCAATGCAATAACAGACACACTTTATATATTTCTGTTGCTGCATTCAATGCAAGATCACACTTTATTTACAGAAATATATTTGTCTTCTTTCTTCAATCTGTTTTATATTTCATGTCAATAAAATATAGGCAGTTAAAAGTACTTAAAACTGAGTTCACAAGGTTAATCAATGAAACATAAATTTGATTTAATTTATGCTTTGTGCTGCATTAAAGATACAGAACAAAAACATGGAAAAAAGGGGAAAAAAAGGAAGATAGATAAATAGATATGCAGTTATAGAATCTATCTATCTATCTATCTATCTAGATAGATAGATAGATAGATAGATATATATCTTTCCATCCATCTGTCTATCCATCTATAGCTGCATATCTATGCCTTACAGCACTGTATGACTGTGCTTCATTACTGCACTGTACAACACTGCATTACTGCACTGCATTTCAGAACTGCATTGCAGCTCTGAATTACAGTTATGCATTATTGCGCTGTATGACTGCGATGCATTACTGCAATGCATTACAACACCGCATTACTGCCCTTTATCACTTGGTTGGCTGTGAATATCACTGTTTATAGTCAAAATATCAGGGCCTATGATATTGTAAAAAATAACACCCTTCAAGGGCGATATTTTTCAACAATGGTTATGACATCATCGCCATTTCAGATGCCTGATGACTTCACAAACCAAGCAATGGCAAAAACAATAGGATTGTGACGTCACATCCATTGTTGCTCCATGGCATGCACATTTTTGTAATGGCAGAAAATAGTCCTTCTTTATAATTGAAAATTTGAGGTAAAACCAGCTGATAAAAACACAACAACCACGCGTCAGGGCAATTCGTACAATATCACTTGCTGTTATGTGAATTAATATCACTCTCGCCCTGTGGGCTCGAGTGATATTAATTCGCACAACACCTCATGATATTGTTACTCAGTGACCCTGACTTGGGTTGTTTTGTTATAGTATTACACCGCTGCATCACTGCACTGCATTACTGCACTCTATTAAAACGCAGCATTACTGCACTGTATTACAAATCTGCATAACTGCACTGCATCCCTGCACTGCATTACAGACCACATTAGAGCACTACCTGACAACACTGCATTACTGCACTGCATCACTGCATTGTATTACAACACTGCCTTATTGCACTGCATTTCTACACTGAGTTATTGCACTTCCACACAACACTACATGACTGCACTGCATGACTATACTACATGACTGCACTGCATTACTAAACTACATTACTGTGCAGCATCACTGCACTGCATAACTGCACTACATTACAACTGCATCACTGCACTGCGATTACAGCCCATAATATTATTACAGTACTGCCTGACAACACTGCATTACTATACTGTATTTTATCACCTGGTTGGCTGTGAATATTACTGTTTACAGTCAAAATATCAGGGCCTGTGATATTGTAAAAAATACCACCCTTCAACGGCGATTAATTTTAACAATGGTTATGACATCACCAGCATTTCAGCTGACTGATGACGTCACAAACCAAAAAATGTCCAAAACAATAGGATTGTGATATCATATCCATTGTTGCTCCATGGTGACGTAACATTTTTGTTACGGCAGAAAATAGTCTCTGTTTATAAGGGGCCGACCAGATGATCTTGGGGGGGGGGGGGGGCTATGGATATTTGGCGAAAAAAAGAGATTGTTTCCCACTTGACAAAGAAAAAAAAAGTTTGTTCAGCACATGGAAATAAAAAAAAAGTTTGTTTCCACCTGTAGCTAGGGTACCGTAATGTTAAAATTCCAATAAAAAAGTTTGTCGCGAGTGCGCATTCAAAAAAATTGTTCGTTGACGCGCCGCAAATGAAAAAAAAGTTCTTCCCAGGGGTAAAGTCCATAGCCCCCCCCCCAACTATCGTCTGGTCTGCCCCTAACTAAAAATTTGAGGTAAAACCAGGTGATAAAAACAAAACAACCACGCGTCAGGGCTCTTCGTACAATGTCACTCACTGTTGTGTGAATTAATATCACTCTCGCCCTGAGGGCTCAAGTGATATTAATTCACACAACAGCTCGTGATATTGTTACTCAGTGACCCTGACTTGGGTTGTTTTGTTATAACAGCACTGCCTTACAACACTGCATTACAGACCACATCACAACACTGCATCACTGCACATTAAATTGTGTTGACTGCGATGTCAGCAACTTGCTTGACTGATCTGATCCCTTGCCAGGCAGGTTGGTGAGTGGCGAAATCAACTGTGGTGTTGAAATTAGATGTCGTTGATGGTAACTGGCCACCACTGAAAAGGAAAACCACTGAAAACCACAACAAGTACGTACTTGGCTGGCATTGCCATTTACTTTTTTGCAGTCAATTGCCTGTTTGAAGGAATAATGTGATATATATCGTCCATCTGGTGGTCACATAAACATCGCTTGCGATTCTAGTTTAATTATCTGCCCAATTGTTTAGCCTTTTTGCCCAAATATTAGCTGTTTCCCAAATTTTTTTGGGGAGGGTAACTACGCCCCCTTCCAGTATGCCTATGTATCTAGAGATTCCATGCGACATCTAAAATCAGGGTGTTTTGATTAAATCTTTTCGTCACCATTGCGCAGTTAAAGAAATAATGCTCCTTTGAAATTTTTCTAATTAAACAGATCTGATTTACAAGTGTGATTTGTACAAACTGCTCAATTTTTCATATGTGCTTGGATTTTTTCAACATTTTTGGTATTTGTGTCATTTGCACAAATTGATACTACCTTTTAGGCCTACTTGAGGAGTTGGGTAGATGTCCATCAAAAGGACTCAATTTTCGATTTAGACCTAAAGAAAGAGGACATTCTTAGCAGGAATAAACTGAAAAAGACAGTTATGAAAAAAACTAAAAAAAAAAACAGGAGGACCATTTCACTTCATATGATACTCTGTGTGACTCATGGTAATTGATGAGGTGTCATTGTCATACTTTTAATGTCAGAACCACAGAATCTGTTTCATTATTTTTTGATACGTCAAAAGTGATTTTAGTGTAAGTATGAGATGTATGGTCATTTTGTTTATCAGTCACAAAAGATAAGAAGGTCAATACTGCTAAGTCATTCATAAAGAATGCTTGTAACGCTGAGTCAATTTTTATCCATGTAATGCCGCAAAAATGTCGAAAAATTCCGCGAAAGGTTGGCCCCCCTAGTTCAGACCCTGGCCCCCCCTTGGCCCCCCCACTCATGGATTTCTGGCTACGCCACTGTGCCTCACCCGTGTTGCTGAAAGGTTACAGAATTACAAATCTAAATCTTTAAAATAGCACAGCTCATCAAATAATCATCTCTTACAGATATATTATGCCTCATTTGAAAGCTGGTATTTAGTTCTTGTCAAATGAGGTCATCAAACAGAGTTACTGATGTGGAATAAACTGAAAAATGAGAAGTGTGTAATAAATGTAATTTTTTTGTAAGTATCTGGCCATTATAAGGTGATATTTATAATGTAGAAAGAAATTAATGTCATTTTCAGATTCTGCATGTCTAAAAACATATAAATATATGTGTCATTTGTTTATGTAGCTTGAACAGTTGAGATAATTGGACTTAAGATAATGTGACATTAATGTCCTGGCTAATCATGCTCCCATTTGTTACAAAACTTCGGATATTTATATCACCAGATCCTGCACACAGTGTACATGGCCTTTTGTTTAAAACTTGAGAAAATTATGGAAAGTACTAAATGATGTTATTCAAATGATAGCTGCCTTAATGAGGAATCCAAATATGACGAATTTATAGTTTTCATTGAATATTGCAGAAGATAAACCAAACTGCATACCTGTGCTATCTTTTTCTTAGCTTCTGTGAGACCTAAATGGTTCAAAAGCAGGAGGACTGTGCTCAAGAACCTCATTATATTCATTGACTTTAAGGTCTGTCAGTTGTGGCAGCTATTCAGATGGGCTACAATGGGATTTGTATGGTTTCATTGCTTCTAAGTCAAAATTGTTATGTTAAAAACGCAAATTTGGGGCAAGTATAATTACCAATAGTTACCCCTATAGAAAACCATGTTCCACTAAGTAGATTTTGGTATACTTTGGATATGTTATAGAGGAGGTTCTCAGCTTTCATTTGGTATATGGCGCATTACTATTGCAATTTGTTTTGGGTTACCCCCCTTTTTTTCATAAATCTCCTGGACTAAAACGTTTTTTTGTTTTGTCCTCTTCATGACAGAGTAGCTTCGCTCACAAGAAGCACTGGACGCTGGGATTGTCATTGCAATTTTACAGAGCCTCACTGTATGGTTGAACAAATTTGACAAATTCGGGAGAGTTCAGTTGGTGTTTCGAGGCCCTGCATTTTTCGGCACCACCAGTCGCTTGGCCCGTGAAATAATTAGGTCAGCGTTTGAAACACTATTTGGTAGAGGCCATCTTAAGTAGAATAGTAAAACCAGGTCATGCACTGGACATTTCAGGCTAATTTTATATTATTTACTCCAAAGCCAGAGGGGGGGGGGGCAAGAGGGGGGAGCAAGAGCAGCCACAGGGGAGGGCAATTGCCCCACCTTGGCCCCCCCCCCCAGCTACACCACTGCTGATTCAGAACATGGACTGAAATTTGAGAGGACAGACAACCCTTTTTTATTTGCAAAACATTAACATATTATCTCAAATGAAATATGACATGCGCAATTGCGCATCAGCAAAGTTAATATTCAATCGAAGCAGAACGGATAACTGAAGTACTTCCAAGGACCTTCAATGCCGAAAGCTAGGATTGTTTCTAAACAAGAAATGCAACCAACGGAAGCATAACAGTGATACATAGCATTCAATGTGAGTGAGTGAGTTTGTGTTTTATGCCCCATCAGCACCGGTTTGGGCTATTTAGAGACATCACATAGCATTCAAATGAAAGACTAAAGTTACGATGCACTGGATGTCTCTGTCGCACACCCGGAACTTGTTTTAAATTAATTATCAATTTAACATGAAATTGTAAAAAAATCCGCAGCATTAGAAGTTTTGATAATGTTACAATTACGGTCTCTTTGGTCATTCCGAAGCATTTTGTATGGCAGATAATAATCATCTATTAAAATACCTAGATCACCTTGAGAAATGCCTAATTTTCATAAAATCTGTGAAATTAGCAGTGATAGAATAATAAAGTAGGCCTATAAAGCAATTTATCTTCCTGAGTGTCTGGGATATAGCAATATTTATCGGATTGTACTGTACTTAGATGAAATAGCTTCAAAAGTATTTTTGCAACAGTCAGTTGCCCAGACAGGTCTGATGTGTCCTCTGACCCCATCAGGATATGAGAGACCCACAGCTGCGATTGTGACTGGAGCAATTGTGAGGCTGTGACTGAAGAAATCCCCCAGGGACAGAAGCAAATGCAACAGTTGACAGGAATAATACTCTATTTTGGGATATTGAGAGCAACTGCATGATGCAGGCCTCTTTGATGTCTGTTACATGCTAGTGTCTCACGAGAGTGGTTAAGTGACGGCGAAGTTGTAGAGGTGCCAGGAACTCAAGTTTCGCCCACTTTCGGCGTTTCAAGCCATTTTTGGACAATTATATAATCAATTAAAGGTTATTCATCGTCGTAGATTGATCCTAGGACGACGAGGCACTCGTTTTCTATGCCGAATCGCTCGTAATTACGGACGAGGCAAGAAGAGACTTGTGTCGGCGAGTTGTCAGGAGCCTCGGCGCAGTTCCATTGCTTCAATGTTAAACTAGATTCGCCCAAGGAGTCTCTTTCTTCGCCCTAGCATGCTCTTGCTTCACCCTAGCATCCTCTTACTTCGTCCTAATCTTCAATTACGCCCAAGCAAATACCTGTTACAGTGAAGCAAGTAGCTGTTTCGGCGTTTCAACAGCCTGTTTGCGTCGGCGAGTTGTTCTCTTTTTTCGCCGAATTTCCATTGACTCAATGATAAGTAGCCTCGCCCAAGCAATCTCTAGATTCGCCCAATCTGCCTCTAACTTCGCCCAAGCTGTCTC
This sequence comes from Platynereis dumerilii, assembly GCA_026936325.1. Classification (NCBI taxonomy): domain Eukaryota; kingdom Metazoa; phylum Annelida; class Polychaeta; order Phyllodocida; family Nereididae; genus Platynereis; species Platynereis dumerilii. Next base: position 38,356,888 of record JAPTHN010000003.1, on the reverse strand, counting down.
TAACTTCGCCCAATCATTTTGGGGGTCTTTCAGGTCTTTTGCATCGTGGCTTCTTGCTTCGTAAAGATTCAACAGGTTGAATCTTTCGTGAAGCAAGTTCTTGCCTCACCATAAGGTCATGTGACTTCTAGGAACTTTTGGCGAGGAAGTTTAAGAAGCGCTGTAGACGAAAATATCGTCGCCGAATTGTTGAATGCAGTGTAAAAACCTCCCTCTTTCCTGGAAAAGCAAGAGTGACGCGACAAGAACCCTCTGTTACGTCTCCGTGTGATCTAGGCATTACTCTTTGTATTGATAGAGAACTCTAAGAAAGAAAGTTTCCTTTTGAAACTTTCCAAATGCACTGCCAAATATTGTTAAAGGCCAAGATAAATTGCTGAATAGGCCTACTTTATATAAAACAGATATTAGTTCAAACAAATTATCATCAAATTTTTGTCAAGTTGTATATTTAATTATGAAGTTCGTTCTTCTGTCAAATATGGTTTGTTCTTCTATTAAGTCTGTGATTTGTGGCATTTTAATTGTCACTGAAAATTATAAACGTCTCTATTGTATCATTTATATCATGCATCGACAACATGCTGCATATTATAGGACTGAGTCATGTATGCCATAAAGTTTATAACAATAAAGGTAGTTCCCAGTCCAAAAGTGAGTCATAAATATCATATTTTCTTTTTCACAAAATCTCTACCATAAAAGAAGGTGGTGCATAATGCATATAGAGTATTCAAAATCAAGAACAGCCTCTATTACCTCACTACTGTATCCAGCATAGCAGTTTTCTGTAAAGGGATGTGCATCTATACAGTAGACTACAGAATACATTGTAAGGAAATCTTCCAGTTTAAACCTGAGAGAGTGTCACTGGTCAATTGAGTTTGAAGTCAGATATGTATGGTCATTAACCAAGGTCACAATTTTGCCCTTTTTACACTGTATGTAACAATTGGGAAGGTCTTTCTCTTGCAAACAATGGCCAAGTTTCATCTTTCAATGCACGTAATGCTATAGATTTGTTCCAGAAGCATTCTTGAACAGAGTGAATCCAGGCATACGAACCTCACAAGCAATTACCATGTTAAAAAACCCCCATTCCATGTACAACACCTGTCTTTTGTCACCAACTGACCTTCCAACAGCACTGTGTCTTGTCAGGATGCCTCATGTGCCCACTTGCTCTTAAATGAGTATGAATTCTGGCAGCCTGACGTTGACTTTTGCCCATGCTTGGCACAGGGCGATTATGTTTCTGTCTTGAAGGGGTGAAATTCCCCATGTTCTGGCCTAACTCAGTCCATTGCAGTGGTTCTTCTCATATGCATATCACACCAATGATATTGTAGATCAGCACTATGGATTGTTTTTCTGGTAGAATTCCATATTATTCAATATACTGTCATCAGGTGATTCAGGTCCACATCCTATCCAAGGTCCAGTCTGCTCGGTTTGAGGCCGCCATTCTGCTTGTGTATTCACGCTGTAGTGAGCAACAGAACAGTTTTAAAGTGTATAGGCACAGAGTGCTATAGGTTAAAGACGTCGGGCATGGGAGATGTTTTGCATTATATGAGCTCTTGAAATTGCATTCTGCGATATTAAACTATTGTCCTGTCTGTTTAACAGTGAAGGTGTTGCAGTTGTGTTTCATAGATTATATCCAAAGGGTGCAGTTACAGTAGACGAACTTCGAGTGTTTACATGCAATACACTTCTGGGCTGTTACTGACATCACAGCCCTATCCCTGCCATGTTAAGTGACCATAACTTTGATACCTCATAAACGTGTGACTGAGTCATAGCCCATACATATCAAGTTGTGTGATAGGTGTCATAGCATTCATCAGTGACCTCACTCCTGTCTCTCTGAGTAATAGGCCTGCAATCAACAGAGCTTGACCACTGTCAATGCTACTGATCCCCAGCTGATCTTGGCGTCTGCTGCTCCCATCCTCCCCACACAAGCCCTGCTAAAATGGCCAGGGCTTTCTGCTATTTCCAACCTCTTCTGTGATTGGCTGCTTATTCAGGTCATAAGCATTTTGCAGGCAGATTTAGTCCGATTATGGACACTTATAAAAACAGTGTAAAACAAGCAAACTTTCAAACAGTTTCATTTCAGAACTGTGAAAATACATAATTCAATGGAATTTTCAGAACTGTGATAGCACCTTTCAACAATAGTCAATACACACACACAATTTCTCCATTTGTAACTGTGTGAAACAGAAGCAACAATTTCAAACTGTGATGTAGCAGTCCCTGATTGTTTGAGCCAAAACCGGGTCAGTTAATTAAGTATTCATGAATTAGCAAAGGTTATGGGCCATTTTGTCATGGTATGACTTGGGATGATGGCTGCTCCTGGCCATCCTGACCACAAGTGCTTCATTTTAGCGAAGTTATGACAGATTAATCTTCCTCTGGTGTGACTAACAGAATTCACAGTTTGAGATATTCAAAGCAATTGTATCTATGTTTGAATGTTTAATTGTTGTCTGTTTGTTGTTCCAAATATTTCTTTGAGGAAAAACACAAACAATTATCTAAATTATAGATATTTCAGGCCAGAAAAAGCTGTGAAGGATTAGAACATTTCAGAATTTATTGAACTTGTTGGCAGGGCAAGTGTAAACGAGCTATGCAATGGAGGGATGCCCCTGGCTTTCTTGTGTAGCTCCCTTGTTCATCAAACAGGTTGCTACATTTTATATACACAAAAACCCTGCTTAGACACAAGCATGCATATAATTCCGCCGCACTTCTGGCATGATTTATAACTCACTATCGCAATTCAGATGGATAAGCTTTCATGTTGACTGACTGTGTCAATACCACATCTTTCATGAAGAGAGCAAAGATTATTGTCAAATGGGTCAGATTTATGACTCAGTGACTGCACTTCATATGACAACTGTTCTACTGCCCATTCACTTAGCATTGCTCTGACACATGTCACTGAGCCAGATGTTGGTCACTGCTGCATCTATACATGTCATTAAAAGTCCTATGAGTCAGTGAAAGAGCCACCAGTTTCAATGGTAACGATTGAAGCAACAGCTTTAGTGACCTCATTGATACTCTGAAACCAGTCACTTGTAAGCACTCGAAGTTCGTCTACTGTAAAGACTTTCTTAGCTTGGGTGGTAAAAATACCAAAAAGGTTTGAAAGATTAGATGAAATGGCGATGGCAGAAAGCTATAATGATCATAAGAATATGATTGGCACTATGATTGCAGGGTCATGATCAGGCCATAAGAATGATAAGCAGGCTACCACTTGCCTTGCCAAGCTGATAACAGTGCATCCTATAGTGAAGAATTAGGGTAGGCAGTCAATGCAGCCTTTGATGAGAGATTTGTCATAGTAAAATACAGGCTTGTGTTTGGTTGACAGAAGTGTCGAATGTTATAAGTACATACATGGTTTCCAGCAAACAAAATTGGCACTGAAGCTCAGTTATCTGCGATGCATGTGCCACTTGCTGAACAGGGGATCAAGTTGAAGGGCAGGAACTGAGGTGCACAAGCTCAATAAGCACCAATAAGCACATCATAATCACCCCATTTCAGGAGCTGTCAAGACAACCCTAGTATCAGTTAATTAACCCTATTTCTGTGTCAGGAGGGATAGTCACTCTGATATGAGAATCATCTGATGAGAGATGGCCACGTCACTTGCAATAAATCTCATTTCATGTCTTTTACGTCTACACTTGACCCTTTGACATTGTACAATTTGCACAAAATGAGGCTCAAGCTTCCTCTTCATTCTTTGTACACCAAATCACTGACCTTTTATACAATGCCATGCTGACAATAGCATTACCACCCATCCTCCATTTCATGCACCGAGCCTGTCTTTTGTCACCAAGTAACCTCCTGCAGGGTTGTGGTGATTCCAGGAGAGTCTGATGCCTCATGTGCCCCCTTGTTCATAAATTTGTAAGCCAAGAATCTAGGCAGCCTGCTTGGGGCATCTGGGAACTCCGTGGATAATTCAATTAAGCTACTGCAGTCTTCTATTGTGTATTTCATACATTCCAAATTGGCCTTCTTAAAAAAAACGCACAAATATAGAAAACATAAAAAATCTCCTCTGACGCCTTATTTTACAGCCTTCCTCCTGCATCAGGCACTACAGTTCAACCCAATACATCGGTCCACAAGAAAAATAAATTTTCTTATTTTCAATTTGCAAACTGGCTTTGCCACATCATTGACAGTTTCTCCTAATCTACTTATCTGAAGAAGTACTTCAAGTCATTTAATTAGTATTTTTACTATCACCTATGCTGCTAAATATGATAAGCACTGAATCAACCGATTAACCATAACTGACACAAACAAATATTTTTAAGCCAGTGAAATCACAAGACCAAGTTGAAAGTCAATTTTGAAACTGTTTGGACCGCCGCTGCAAACAGCTACAACATGAAAATAGCAATGACCTTTTAACAGTACAGCAGTTTTGCATATTTAAGGTAATTTAAAGTGATTTAATTTTGGAGTGAGCTGGGAAGTCAGGGCATTGAGGGTGAAGGTAAGAACTAACTTTAGTTGCTGAAGGGTATGAAAGGGTGAGCATCTTTCTGAGGGATTTGGGAAAATATGTTTGGTTGTACAGGGGCAGAAATGACGTTGCTGAGAAATCAGTTGGAAATGAGATGATTCAGTTTGTTGAGATACCAATAATACCTAATAATGGTCGGATTGAGTAATCCGTTTTAATAAACATGTGAAATGAATGTTAGTTTTCTTCAGCTTCTGGTTTTCAATTCTTCACAGTGTTCTTCTCTTGTGGGAAACAATCAAAGGACTTAAAACAATAACATGTAAAGGCTTTGAAGTTTCACAGACACATATCAAGTAGGCTTCCCATATCACAGTAGAAAACTGCCACCTAAATGAAATCACCATCTTAAATTCCCATATGGAGAAAGACCTATTGGACTTTCCTTGCAGTGCCACTGCTGAGATGTCAGCTGAAAATAAGTGGCAAACTGTGGTGTCGGACATTGCCTCCTTTTATCAAGTTACGAATTGCGGTTGCCTTGCAGGGAACTAAACAGGCATGGGGGTCCACTTATCTATGTCAGGGGTGCCATTTGTGAGATGAGGGCCAAGCTGAGGGGTCTAATCTGAAGCTCACAAACTTAATAATCACCCGGAGGACAGGATTTGATTCACCATAAGGGATCGATCTTGAAAGGATGGATGTTCAAATGATCCACTTTATGAACCTCAGTTCTACTTGTGGTGCTAATTGTCACTCTGATCACAATTGAAGTATTAACAGTCGATGAATCTGATTTGTGTCCGAGGAATATATAATCTTGGCAAAAACAAGATGAATTCACACCGATAATAAATTTACAATAGCAGAGCACATTTCTATACAAGATAATCATGAAAATCCCTCATCTGATCCTGTTGCAATATGCAAAGGCCAGGACAACAAATAAGTGTTTTAATAGAAGAGAGATTATTGGGTTGCAGAGAATGCCAAAACAAGGCTTAAGAGCAACAGACTGTAAAATTTGAAATTTTGAGTGAGCTTAAATGATTGAGTGAGGTCGTTCCACCATTCCTTTGAGCTGACACAGCTTGTCGTTTTCAGCTATGATAATCTATCCGTTATTACAACTTAAAACAACACGCAAGAACCACAGATTGATTGGTATTAACCCTGTTAATTTGTGACCAAGAAGGAGGAACATGGGGCATAATGAGGGGGTGACCATTTAATTTCCAGACGGGGGCTTGGAGTTTTTCTCGACGGGAACCTATTTATTTCACCGTAGCAGCGGCATAATAATCTATTTCAACCACGCAAAGTCCCTGAATATTCACTCCTAATAAAAATTAAGCAACAACTTCTTAAAAAATACCCCCAACAGAAATTATTTATTTCAAGACTGCCCAAAGAGAATTTATCTATTCACAAAAACTGAGCAAGAAACTATTTATTTTAAAAAACTCCAAGCCCCCATCCTTGAGATTAAATGGTGGCCCCATAATACCCCATCTCTTATGATTTTCTAAGTTTCCATGGCTTGCTTTAGGTACAGCGTATCTGTATACTAGTGAAGTCCAATCGTGCAGTTACACAGTGGTTTCCAGATTGCTGGAGGAAAATGTGACTAGTCAACTGCACACTCTTCCTCACACAACCTTCACCTTTGACCGCTTTCATTCTTGTCATGATAGATGGCTTCCATACCGAGCAGGTCCTGTACCAGTCTCTTGGCAGACAGAGTAGTACATAATTATTTTCTTGAATATTATATATTTGCATTTACAATTACATGTACTGAGTTTTGTTTCTTGGCAAAGACACACTACAAGACAAAATACTACATACAAGAGATACATTGTAAGAGCTTTGCGCAGAAAAATGATACCACCAATTTTTGAAATTTCTATGGTTTCAGAGCCTTTTGAAATTGTCACAATTCATACAAAAATATGACCATGGAGTCTAAACTCCTTTAAGCAACACATTTTGATGTCACAAGACCCAAAATATTTCATAAGGTCAGCAAAAAATCATCTGCCAATTTGTTTACATGTCATGACGAATGTCATTAACTTCTATCTCTTTATCTATCTCCCAACAACATCCACATATCAATTGAACTTTTACAGAATTTCTGTGCAACATGTTATCATTGGAGTTTGGAACAATTTTAGAAATAACTGTTGTTATATTACTTATGTTGTGCACACTAATTAGTAATCACTGCTCATGACATGTAATGCATAAAATGCATGCCAATTTGAGAGCATCTGCATGTGATCAAACAGCACCCACATTATTTTCTGGTTGTCAAAGAGGCCCTGTCCTTATTCAGCCACTTTTGCAATTATTGGTTTTTCCCATCCTCATGTGTCACGCAATAATTCCACATCAAATGCATTATTACCATTGAACATAAAGTTGAACACAATTCCTTCATTGAAATGCACAGCTAATCCTGATTCAGAACATGGGCCGAAATTTGAAAGGACAGACAACCCTTTTTTATTTGCAGAACATTAACATATTGTCTCAAATGAAATATGACACCAGCATAGTTGATATTCAATCGCACCAGAACTGATAACTAAAGTACCACCAAGGACCATCAATTATTGCTTCCAAACAAGAAATGGAAGCATAGCATTCAAATGATACATAACCTTCAAATGACAGACTCAAGTTATGATGCATTGAATTTTTCTGCACTCTGTAGCACGCCCGAAACTTGTTGAAATTCCCAATATTAGAAGTAACCAATAATGTTATATTACAATTATGGTCTCCTTGTTTATTCTGAAACATCTTGTGTGGCTGATAATTATAATAATCATCTTAATTGGCTGTCTCTGAGAAAACCATGCGGGGGGTGAAAGGTGGCCCGAGCCGGATCGTAACGAAATTTTCACCAAACGCCCTTTAGACACAATAATGAAGGTTGGTGAAGTCCGTTTTTCTGTGATTTCAATTCTTCCTTGATTTTACCCCACTTGAAAATAGGGTGTCAAGTGTGGCGCAAAATTCCTTTAACATGGGTTTCAATGGGAAAACATGCCAACTTTAGCACTATAGGAACCAGAGCGCAGCGCATGGTTTGAAAATTTTATGATGGAGGATGATTACACATGACTTGAATATTCTAAATTCACTTTTTGTTGCGTGGAACACTCCTTCATAAGCCAGATATAAGCATTTTTAGATAGCGGAGGGTGGCAAATTTCTTTGCGTTTCACAAAAAATTAAAAAATACTAAAAATGTCATAATTCTGCTAAGATTTGTCCAAATTTGACAATTTTAGTGTCTAACTATATGTTTTGGGCAATTCCGCACCTCTTGGGATTATTTTTATTTTGATTGGAGGTCAAGGTCACTGCCTAAGGTCAAGGTCAAAGTAATTTCATAATATTTCAAGTTTTAGTCCCAAATAACTATCAAAAAGTCCCATAATATTAATGCTTATTCAGCATAAACTGATTTTATAAATTTTTAGCTATATGTTAGTATCCTAAACTGTATCAAAAACCTGATTTTTTAACCATAGGGGGGCGCTTTCAAATTTTCGAAATTTCATAATTTTTCCAATTTGCAGGTTAAATATTTTGAAGATGTCCATCGATCATTGTGCCTTAATAATTCAGAGTTCAATGGATTACTGCTATTGCATGAAAGTCAAATAAGGGATTCTGGGCCAGAAAACAGACCTTAGAATATGATATGAATGTTTTCGGCGGCCATTATTGAAAATTTTGTTATCTCAGTTAATGTCAAAACTAATAGAGATAACAGAAAAGTTTTTGTTTCTACACCTATGTTTTCAGGGTCAAGGAATAAAACAAAAACATTTTTATCATTGTATGTTATGTAATATATGTATAATTTGGCTGCCACAACAACAACAAAAAGTATCTTTGCTGATATCTGCGGAGGTTACAGAAATATTGGAATAATTCTTAGGTTTATACCTATGTTTACATGGTCAGGGAATATGATACAGTAATTTTCCATGCTCTATAGATACGCTTTCAAGTATGGGAGACGGGGGCATGTTGGTCCGATTTTTTATTTTTTGGCTCAATCAAAAAGATCTCTAAATATTTGAAAAATCTCTTTACTGACTGACATAGATCTGAACATCTACACTACAGTTTATCACATCAAGCAGAGGACAGATGTTTGGCGGGATATCTCAGCAACCTGAAGCCCCTCAGGAGAAATACACATACCTATGTATAGCTTAGCTCTGTTGTAATATGAATATCACATTTCTGTGATATTTTGGGGCTTTTTTGTTCGATATTTGCCAATTTATGATAATTTTAGTCCAATTTCGCACAATGTTGACATTTGTGACGCTACCAATCTGACACACAATGGGCAGATACGTCACAAAAATGCACTGCAGCGCCACCCCAGGCTTAGTTATAGTCAAGTTGGTATCAGCAGAACAACCAATCTCATGGTATTGATTTTTATGGACTGTACAAACAATGCTAAATTTCTGTTACAATGTGAGATGTGACAAACTGTAGCCTTATGCCAAACCAAGCCAATCTACCTTCAATAGTTGTGGAGAAAAATAAATTTGAATTTTTTTTTTTTATGGTCCGACATGCCCCGGACTCGGGGCACGTTGGACCGCAATGTGGGGCAGGTTGGACTATGGTATAAAAGTCCACAAAAGTAGAAGAAAGTGAGCAAACACCACATTTTATTCTCACAGATCACAACACACACTTGTGTGTCATTGCAGAATGATTATATCCGAATATTTAGCCAAATAATTTTAATAAATCTTGTTTCAGCTAGAAAGGCTAGCAGATTAGTCAACTGAATTGATTTTGCCCTCATATTGTACAGGAATGAATAAGGTGCTCTATTCATGTTAGAAATTATCCAGCTGGCATTTTGCGGATTATTTTTTGTCAGTCAATCGAGTTTACAATGGTCCAACGTGCCCCGGCCATGCTCGTCCAACCTGCCTCATCCCAACCTCTTACAAAAATGTGCATGCCTCACTAACAAGTTTGAATTTAAACTCGGGAAACTTATATCAAACTTTGCTTAAGTAGTTGACAGTTTCAATTTACGAGACTTGTCTGACTTGATCCCCCATATTTTAAGAAGGATAACCTAGTCATTGAGACTTGGAAAAAGTCACTTTTTATGCTGAAAATGAGGAAACCTGAAATAGAACTCACACTTTTCCTTCTATGCTCATGAAATATTTTGCCAAACGGCATACCACTAAAGGTCTCTATTCAGGATTTGGATAACTGCCCATGTTTTAAAAGATATATATTGGGGATGGTCCAACGTGCTCCGAGGTCCAAAGTGCCCCGGTCTCCCCTACACATGCAGTCGACCAGTCGTCCTTCAAATGCTAACAGTATCAATACTTTTGCTTTCTAATATGCTAGTATAAAGGTGCACAGAATTGATTAGCATAGGGGAGAGCGGGGCACAGTGAGACGGCAGGCACAGTGTGACAAAGCCCGTAGCGTCTGGCTGGTACTGTTAACAGATCAACTCTCTCTTGTATAGAACAAAAAGTAGGTAAGTGAAAGACTGTCCTATATCCTGAATGCCTACACAGCATATCGGGAGTGGAATTTCGATATTTTGGTTTTCAGCCAGAAAAATTGAATAATTTTGCTAAACGGCTTTTTGTTATAATTCCCAAGAAAAATGGTAAAATGCAAATCAATTGCCAGGGATTCAAACCGTGATTATTTGTCTTAGTTTAGTGAGATGATGAACCACAATACAGGCATTCGGTCTGCAGGATTAAAAAATCTTATAAAGAGAGCTGCGTGAGGCACAGTGAGACAGCTTGAGGCGGGGCACAGTGAGACATCACAAAATACACTAAAAACGAATTGAATATAATGCATAGCTCACAATTCACTATTAAAAACAAAATTCCTGCTGTAAACTACTGATTTTAGTGAGTCACATCCAAAGGGAAGCATCAGAAAGAAATTTGATCAGTATGCAACAGGTTCGGCAGGTTAAATAAGTTAAATGTGTCCTGTACGATGTAGTTTCGAAACATGCTCAAAAAAGGACCTAAAAAATCACCTGGCCAGCTGCTTTTATGAGAGTACAGTAGTTTCTGTAGCAACAATTGATGGAACAATTCCGTAGGTCCTGAGGATCGGCAGTTATGGCAGAAGGTTCCCTGTCTCACTGTGCCCCGCCTGCTGTCTGACTGTGCCCCGCCCACGGGGCACAGTGAGACACCTATCGAGCAAAGACGTAGCTCAAAATTACTCCAAACCTGTAAAAGGTAGGAACCTGAAACTACTGGACCATATACCCAACATCATTATCTATAATGTGGACCTGATCTCATTTAACTTGTTACTTCCGACATTTTGGAACACTTGAAAATAAAAAAAGTGTCTCACTGTGCCCCGCCCTCCCCAACCCTTCACTATCATGTCTATCAATGACTGGTATTTTAGCCATGGCAAATATGCCTTTGTGGCTGTGCTATTGCCTCTTATCAGAAATAGATAGACTGTATCTTGTGTCAATAAATATACAAAACCAAAAGTACATGTTTGTTCAGTTTTAAAGCTATGATCAGGCGAACAATTCAAGACAAAATGGAAAATATTATGTTGGGAAATTTTTTATGGATGTCAAACTCATTTACATGCTAACATGGCGCATAGAAACTATTTGATCAGAGGTCTTTGCAGATCAGCGTCCCTACTTGCAGCTGAATTCATTTTCAAACTCTTCATGTGACATGGGCAGGCCACTTTGCAGTGGGCCTTAACTGAGCCATACGGAAAGTTGTTGATCACAGAACTGGCTTGAAAGAATAAGGAGCGACTCTTTCACCCTTGCCGGATAAGACTCAGCTGATTTTAACAAAAAGCTCCTTTAGGGAGCAGGCCAACAATATGACACTGAAATTGTATTCATTTCATCATCTTTAATTGTGATAAGGTCAAATATCACTTTTTTCCATTCCATCAAGCAAGCAAAATGGTAATCAAAAGACATTGTGTGAAGAATCATTCCAATATTCCGCAGATATCAGACAAGATACTTTTTGTTGTTGTTGTGGCAGCCAAATTACACATATATTACATAACATACAATGATAAAAATGTTTTTGTTTTATTCCTTGACCCTGAAAACATAGGTATAGAAACAAAAACTTTTCTTTTATCTCTATTAGTTTTGACATTAACTGAGATGACAAAATTTTCAATAATGGCCGCCAAAAACATTCAAATCATATTCTAAGGTCTGTTTTCTGGCCCAGAATCCCTTATTTGACTTTCATGCAATAGCAGTAATCCATTGAACTCTGAATTATTAAGGCACAATGATCGATGGACATCTTCAAAATATTTAACCTGCAAATTGGAAAAATTATGAAATTTCAAAAATTTGAAAGCGCCCCCCTACGGTTAAAAGAAACAGGTTTTTGATACAGTTTAGGATACTAACATACAGCTAGAAATTTATAAAATCAGTTTATGCTGAATAAGCATTAATATTATGGGACTTTTTGATAGATATCTGGGACTAAAACTTGAAATATTATGAAATTACAGAAAAAATTGACTTTGACCTTGACCTTAGGCAGTGACCTTGACCTCCAATCAAAATAAAAATAATCCCAAGAGGTGCGGAATTGCCCAAAACATATAGTTAGACACTAAAATTGTCAAATTTGGACAAATCTTAGCAGAATTATGACATTTTTAGTATTTTTTAATTTTTTGTGAAACACAAAGAAATTTGCCACCCTCCGCTATCTAAAAATGCTTATATCTGGCTTATGAAGGAGTGTTCCACGCAACAAAAAGTGAATTTAGAATATTCAAGTCATGTGTAATCATCCTCCATCATAAAATTTTCAAACCATGCGCTGCGCTCTGGTTCCTATAGTGCTAAAGTTGGCATGTTTTCCCATTGAAACCCATGTTAAAGGAATTTTGCGCCACACTTGACACCCTATTTTCAAGTGGGGTAAAATCAAGGAAGAATTGAAATCACAGAAAAACGGACTTCACCAACCTTCATTATTGTGTCTAAAGGGCGTTTGGTGAAAATTTCGTTAAAATCCGGCTCGGGCCACGTTTCACTTTACTGTACAACCTGCATGGTTTTCTCAGAGACAGCCAATTAATACTAATATCACCATACATTGAGAAACGCCTACTTTTATTAATATCTGTGAAATAAGCAGTTATAGAATAATAAGGTAGTTTTTTAGCCGTTTTTCTTGGTCCTTTAACAATATTTGGGAGCGCATTTGGAAAGTTTCATAAGGAAATTTTCTTTCTGGGAATACTCTCAATATAAAGAGTAAGAGACATCAAAGAGGCTTGCATCAGTAGCTCTCAATATCCCAAAATAGAGTATTATTCCTGTCAACTGTTGCATTTGCTTCTGGCCCTGGGGGATTTCTTCAGTCACAGCTTCACAATTGCTCCAGTCACAATCGCAGCTGTGGGTCTCTCATATCCTGATGGGGTCAGAGGACACATCAGACCTGTCTGAGCAACTGACTGTTGCAAAAATACTTTTGAAGCCAGTTTCATCTAGGTACAGTACAATCCAATAAATATTGCTATATCCCAGACACTCAGGAAGATGGACTTCCTTTCAACACCCTTCAGTTCTATCCTTCACCACTCAATAGGTGGCTGAGTATGGTTAGAACGTTCTCCTCTGAAGGTCTTTCCCTCATAGGTTCAAACCCCTTGTGGAGAACCCAAATGTTCAATGGACCTTTATGAGCATAATTCCAACTGCATGTCATTTGGACGACACTTATATCGGAGCCTGTGCTGGTCACATGAGGTAAATGAGTAACATCTTCATTGAGGACTCACACTCTCTCTCCCATCTCACCAATTAACTCTCATGAGTGCCCAGAACTGGTCTAAGCAGGGACTACACATGCTATATCTACATCTATCTATCTATCTAATTTATTATCTGCCTATCTAAAACTACCTTGCTCATACCAAGCTTATATAAATGCTTCACTCTTATAACAATGATTTTTATCAATATTATTTCAGCAAACATTGCAATGTAATGCTAAAACTAAATATTAACTCAAACAAATTTGCATCTCCAGGAAAGAAGAATTTTTTGTCAAGTTGTAGATTTAATTATTAAGTTCGTTCTCCTGTCAAATCTGTTTTGTTCTCTTATCAAGTCTGATTTGTGACATTTTAGTTGTCACTTATTAAACATATAAACATCTCTATTATATAATTTCATATCATGGACAACATGCTGTACTAGACCCCGAAGTCGACTACATAAAGTCGACTAGTGAAGTCATAGTTAGCTTTCCAAGCAGCAAGTCAGTGTTCAGCCTAGTCAAGTTAGAGTTGAGACAGCTAAAGTCAAGTCATTGTTGCATAACTTAGCCAATTTTCAACTCACAGAAATGGTTTTGGTACCATTCTAAACAGCATAAAGAGCACAATGTACATTCCACACTCTTCAAGGACTTTTGTAAAGCCTCTGCAACATAAAAACTCAACAAAAATTGACACATTTGCAACCTGCATGATTTCTGAGTGAAAAAATTCTGAAATTTCCAAAGTTATAATGTATTGTTGAAGATTGTTTCAGAGAAGGGCCCTATGAAATTGCATTAAGTCAGCTGAAGTCAGTGGAAGTCAAGTGAAGTCAGAGTTTAACAACTTAGCTGACTAGTCAGTTGAACTTCTTTCCAAGCAAGTCAGTGTTTCAACTCTGACTGACTTCGGGGTCTATGCTGTACATAAGAGGACTGAGTCTTGTATGGCATAATGTTTATAACACTGAAGGTATATTTCTCAGTTAAAGGGCGTCATAAATATCATAGTGTCTTTTTCACAGCATCTCTACCATAAAAGAAGGTGGTGCATGATGCATACAGAGTATTCATAACCAAGAACAGCCTATTACCTCATTACTGTATTCACTATAGCAGTTTTCTGTAAAGGGATGTGCATCTATGCTTTTAAATGAAGACTAGTGAATGCAATGTAAGGAAATGCTATCTTCCGGTTTAAACCTACGGGAGTGTCACTTATCTATTGTGTTTAAAGTCAGATAATATGGGGCCAGGGCATAACTAAGGTCACAATTTTGCCCTGTATGTAACAATTCGGAAAGTCTTTCTCTTGCAAACAATGGCCAAGTTTCATATTTTATTGAACATAATGCTATCGATTTCTTGCAGAAGCATTCTTGAACAGAGTGAATCCAGGCATAAGAACCTCACAAGCACTTACCATGTTAAAAAACCCCCATTCCATGTACCATGCCTGGCTTTTGTCACCCAACTGACCTTCCAACAGCACTGTGCCTTCCCAGGATGCCTCATGTGCCCACTTGCTCTTAAATTAGTAAGAATTCTGGCAGCCTGATCAGGGCATCTGGGAATTTACTTCATTCTTCAATTGTAACAAACCCACTGCAGAAAATGTAAGAAAGATATGAAGCAAAATTGTGCTATGCGATATTCAATTATTGCCCTGTCTTGTTTACAGTGAAGTTGTTGGAATTGTGTTCATTGCCTTAATCCAAAGGGTGCAGTAAAAGACCTTCTTAGCTTGAGTGGTAAAAAATACCAAAAAGGTTGAAGAGATTAGATGAAATGGCGATGGCAGAGAGCTATAATGAACATAAGAATATGATTGGCACTACTGACATGTTTGTGATTGCTTGACAGAGGTGTGGAACGGTTTAACTACATACAGTAGGGGATGAAAGTCTAGGCCACGTCAATTTTTCGGCAATATAAGGGAAAATAGGTCTCAGCTGAAAAATTTCTACATGGATTTTCTTGCCCATGTGTCAGGGAAGTTCTACATTGGAGAAAACTTTGATCTATTTTTATCACTTCCTTGAATATGTGTGATAAACAAAAATTTCAGGTGGTCTAAACTTAGGTCCGCCACTCTACGTATATGATTTCCTGAAAACAAAATTGGCACTGAAGCTCAGTTATCTGCGTCGCAAGTGCCACTTGCTGAACAGGGGATCAAGTTGAAGGGCAGGAACTGAGGTGCATAAGCTCAATAAGCACATGATAATCACCCCATTTCAGGAGCTGTCAAGACAACCCTAGTATCAGTTAATTAACCCCATTTCTGTGTCAGGAGGGATAGTCACTCTGATATGAAAATCATCTGATGAGAGATGGCCATGTCACTTGCAATAAAAATCTATTTTTGTCTACTCTTGACAATTTGACATTGTACAATTTACATATTTGAGCCGCAAAATGAGGTTGAAACTCATTGGTCATAGCGGTTATGACAAAACACCACAGCCTTCACATTATGTTTCTCCACTTTGCTTCTCACATAGTTTGGTTTTGCACAGTGCTTATTTATAAATAATGGAATACAACGGATCATCACACTCCTTCATTGTCAGAAGTGTGGTTGACTGCCATTGTATAGTGAAGAAATATACATTCCCTTCAGAGACTCAAGTGAAAAATATCCTAGTCAATTTCTATGAATTAAAGAAAATCAGTCATCTCACATGATGCCTAAGTGTAGATTTATCTGCATTTCACTTACATCAATTCTGATCACGGTGACAATTCCCATTCTCGATAGAAATGGGGTTAATAAATTAGATAACCTGAAAATCCATCCGCCCAAAATGATCCCACGGGGTGAATCAAGTATTGCCCTCTATTGGGTGATCATTAGGTTCATGCCCTTCAGATAAGACCCCTCAGCTTGGCCCTCATTGCACAAATGGCACTCCTGACACTGATAAGTACGCCCCTCTGCCTGTCTTGTTAACTGCTAGGCCAATACACAGCTTAATAGAAGCAGGCGACACAGGATAAGCAACTCTTCCAAGGATCGATGTTTTTCAGTCAAGGCTATGTATGGAATTAATTTTTCTGATACATTTATTGTATATATACTATGGAAGTTACTGACAATGAAAAGACACAATAGTTCATTTTATTCAATAATTTAATAATTCTGTGCAAAACCAAACAATGTGAGAAGCAAAGTGCAGAATTTTCATTGGGGTGGAAGTTGACAATGGTGATCCCTATTCATTCTGGGGCGTTTCATACTGCAGTTGAAGATGGTGGTCAGTATTCATCATTCCTTTTCGATGTCCTCTTTGCTCATTTTTTATAGCAGTCACTGCAAAAGACCCTGCCCTCTGCATCATGTAGCTGGGCCAAACCAAACATTAATATCTTTAAGAAGCTTGTTGGTTTCAGGGTACGACTCTTGAGTCTCATTTTGTGGCACAAATATGCAAACTGAACAATGTCAATGGGTCAAGTCTACACATAAAATGAGATTTATTGAAACTGATGTGGAAATCTCTCATCAATTGATTCTCATATCAGGGTGATTATCCATATATCAGCCGTCCAATTTTTAAAATTTAACTATCTACAGAAATGGAAAGAAAATGTGTGATACATGCTTTTAGACCTATCTTTCTATACCCATACATTTTATCTATCTAACAGTATATTTCCATGTGTATGCAAATAGTTGTAATTGCACTGTCTTTGAGCGCATCATTTTGATGTTAAATTGGGAAATTTTTGGAAATAAAACCATTGCACACTAATGACATGTAATGCATTTTAATGCATGCCAATTTGGGAGTATTTACATGTTCGCAAACAGCAAATGCATCATTGTCTGAATATCAAAGAGGCATTTTCCTCTTCTGGCCGCTTCTGAAATTATGGGTTCTTCCGTTCTCTGCATGTGTCCAAAGTGAATGATTTCACATCAAATGTAATAAGCTTTATCATTAAACATGAAATAAACCCATTTCCATCATTTGGATGCACACATCCAGTTCAATACAATGGCTTTTGCTGTAAAAAATTGTAACTTGACCAATATCTGATAAAAATAGAGAGTATGATTCCTGCCAATTTCTGCATTTTCTTCTGTCCCTGGGAGATTTATAACTACTGCCGCTCACAATTGCTCCAGTCACAATATCCGCTGTCAGTTTCTCATTTCCTGATGGGGTCAGATGACACATAAAACCTGTCTGTCAATTTTCGAAAAAGTCAGTTGCTCAGTTTCAAAAACGCCTGTGAGCTAGGTTTGTACAAGCGCATTATAATCAATATTCCTGTATCCCACACAAGAAGGTGCACAACATTCCACAGTATTATAAACCCTTTGATTTGTGCACAGATGCGATTACTAAGGAAATTCATGCTTTCATTTTACTATAATAGTTTATCAAAATTACCTCAGACATTTCAATATTTAAAATGCTCTATAATCCTGTAACGATGCAATATTTTGGACTTTTTCCTGACCGTCGGACGCCCCGGGACTCTGTAAATCTGGACGGTCTCTAGCACAAAATGGCCCAGATTCATTGCTCTGCTCTATGTACATGTAAATTAAACCACTGATTTGTTACACAAAGCCATCTCGATAACATTTGATCCAAACACAAGAATCTCGCAGGCAATTTTCTTGTTGGATTTAACCTCTTAACCCTATAGTCCATGTACCCAGCCTGTCTTTTGTCACCAACTGACCTCCAACAGGGTTGTGCCTTCCCAGGAGAAGCTCCATGTGCTCCCTTGCTCTTAAATTTGTAAGACAAGAATTCAGGCATCCTGCTTGGGGCATCTGGAAACTGGATAATTCATTTAAGCTACTCCAGCCCTCTATTTTGTGGTACGCAGGCTTGGAAATGGCTGTATTAAAACAGATTCGCAACTCCAGAAAGTATGAAATTCTATAGAAAGCACTGTAAGGTCTGTGTCGTGTGCATCAACATTTGTTGGTGCTGTTAATTTTTTGATTAAGGATGGATGGAAGAATTATGGGGCCTTAGCACAGAAACATCAACACAAGACAATGGACAATTGAAAACATGACGATGTAAGTGCGCTCATGAACAAAGACTACATGTATGAAGATCTTAGCAAGATCAACTGGAGTGATGAATGGGAGAATTATTTGGCCTTAGCACCAAAACATCAGCACTCCTAAGACAATAGGCAGTTGAAAACATGACGATGTAAGTGTGCTCGTGAACAAAGACTATAAAGATCTTAGCAAGATCAACTGGAGTGATGTATAAAATGTATTTTCCCCTTGTGAGGAAAGAATGTGCCAGCTTCTTATTAGGGCTGAAACGATTACTCGGTTAACCAACCACGGTCAGGTTAAGACACTATTCGAGTAGAATTTTTAATAACCGATTAATCGTCACCCATGTGTTTTGAACTAAAAAGAGTGTTTTAAGTGTGACCCAAGCTGTCATCAAGTGTCACCAGACATAAATTGTTAGACTTGGCCCTTCTTGATGAAGGCAAACATCTGGCATTTATCACAAATTCCTGTTCTTTTTACAGTGCTGTACTTACCCTTTCTCTAGAAAGGGAGGGTGGGGGGGGGTACTATGTAAAGTCAAGAGGATATGAGGGGGAGTGGTATGTTCTCTGAGTCTGTAGTAGCTCTATACCCCATACTGGATAAGGTAATATATACACAACGATTAACCGGTTACGGTTCGGTTAAAGGGAGGCGAGTACACGGTTACAAAAATCTGTAACCCTTTCAGCCCTACTTCTTACAAGGGAGTCGTATGGAAGTGCTAGGAGGAAAATAATAGAGACGCATGTGTCACATATCGACAAAGGGTTGACAAGTAAGAATATTTTACTTCTAAAATACATGAGATGAATAGATGTTGGGGCTTAATGTCCTGCATTTATGCACTTGGTTGGCTAATAAGGACTGGAGGAGGACAGTACAATGAAGCTAAGAATGTGAGAATCGAAGCTGGAATCAGCAATTGGCAGCCCAGTAATCTAATCTATAGTAACTGAGCCCCCCACCCCACCCCACATATAGACCAGATATCAGTCAGTAAGTTTGAATTGATCAAATCCATATGTAGAGCTGTCCAGTGGCTTGCAAATAGGTAGATCTGTTTCAATTGCATCTTGTCTCTACACCAAACATTTGTGCAGATAGACTATATTGTTTCGAAAGAAAAAAGGCAATATGATTTCTTAGAGAGTGAACTTTACAGATTTCAAGAGAAGGCAATTCCTGATATTTTTATAATTGATACTGAACTGCACACCGTAATATTTTGTGCTGCATTTGGAAGGTTCTAGGAGTAAATAATATCATATCATCATATTTGTTGTTAGACTACAGTAAAAGACATCAAAGAGACCTGCATCAGTTGCTCTCAATATCCCAAAATAGAGTATTATTCCTGTCAACTGTTGCATTTGCTTCTGTCCCTGGGGGATTTCTTCAGTCACAGCCTCACAATTGCTCCAGTCACAATCGCAGCTGTGGGTCTCTCATATCCTGATGAGGTCAGTTGACATGCCAGACCTGTTTGATCAACTTGACCGTTGCAAAAATACTTTTATATCATATTAAATTAGTGTGCCCACCACAAAGTCTTGTATACCATAAAGCCTATAGCCTTCTAGCGAGCCAGGTCCCAGCCATAAAAAGAAAGAGGGCCATAAATATCGTAGTGCCATTTTCAGAGCTTCTCGGCCATAAAACAAGGTGCACAATATGGAACGTTCATGACCAAAAACAGTCTTTCTTACTTCAGTACTGTAATCAGCAAGTTTAGAGTTTTACAACATTGTCGGTTTCAGGGTACGACTCTTGATTCTCATTTTGTGGCACAAATATGCGAACTGAACAATGTCAATGGGTCAGGTGTACACATAAAATGAGATTTATGGCTTCTGATATCAGGGTGATCATCATCATCATCATCATGATACTCCACAACATCATTATTTGATGACTTGGTGGAGGCGCCAAGTGATTATCCATATATCAGCAGTTCAATTTTAAAAATTTCACAATCTACAGAAATGGAAAGAAAACCTATATATTGTTATTCATCTAACAATATATTTCCATGTCTTTGAGCTCAAACCTTTGCACACTAATGACATGTAATGCATTTTAATGCATGCCAATTTGGGAGAATTTACATGCTTGCAAAAATTACAAATGCATCATTGTCTGAATATCAAAGAGGCATTTTCCTTTTCTGGCCACTTCTGCAATTATGAGTTCTTCCGTTCTCTGCATGTGTCCAAAGTGAATGATTTCACATCAAATGTAACAAGCTTTATCATTTACCATGAAAGCAAAACCCATTTCCATCATTTGGATCAAACATCAAATTCAATACAATATCTTAGGCTGCAAAAAATATTAACTTGACCAATGATATAAACAGAGAGTATCATTCCTGACAACTGCTGCATTTTCTTCTGTCTCTGGGAGATTTATAGTGCCAGCTCACAATTGCTCCAGTCACAATATCCGCTGTCGGTTTCTCATTTCCTTATGGGGTCAGAGGACGCATAAGACCTGTCTGAGCAACTGACATTTTTCGAAAAATTGACAGTTTCAAAAACGCCTGTGAAGCTAGGTTTGTCAAAGTACAGCGCAACATAATAAATATTCCTGTATCCCAAGCATTCAAGAAGGTGCACAACAGTACACAGAATTATAAACCCTTTCACTTGTGCACAGATGCGATTACCAGGGAAATTCATGCTTTCATTTTACTGAAATATTCATCAAAATGACCTCAGACATTGCAATCTTTGAAATGCTCTATAATCATATAATAATGCTATATTTTGGACTTTTCCCAGACAGCCGGATGCCCCCGGACTCTATAAAGCTGGCTGGTCTCTTGCACAAAATGGCCCAGATTCATTGCCCTGCTCTATGTACAATAAACCACTGATTTGTCATACAAAGCCATCTTGATCACATTTGATCCAAACACAAGAACCTCGCAGGCAATTTTCTTGTTGGATTTAACCTCTTAACCCCATAGTCCATGTGCCCAGCCTGTCTTTTGTCACCAACTGACCTCCAACAGGGTTGTGCCTTCTCCGGAGAAGCCCCATGTGCTCCCTTGCTCTTAAATTTGTAAGACAAGAATTCAGGCATCCTGCTTGGGGCATCTGGAAACTGGATAATTCATTTAAGCTACTCCAGCCCTCTATTTTGTAGTATGCAGGCTTGGAAATGGGCTTGTTGAAACAATGTGCAACTCCAGAAAATGTGAAAATGCATGCACTATGAGAACTGCGTAGTGTGGGTCAACAATTGCCCTCACCATTATCCAGAAGTTTTGAATAAAAGTTGTGACAATATGTGTTCCTAAGCTCTGTGTTATAAGCTTTGACTGCAAGGGTGCAGTTCATTTTTTAATTGAGGATGGATGCAAGAGTTATCGGGCCTTAGCACCGAAAAACCGACACTCCTAAGACAAGGGCAATTGAAAACATGACAATGTAAGTGTTCTCATGAACAAAGACTATGAAGATCTTAGCAAGATCAACTGGAGTGATGAATGGGAGAATTATTTGGCCTTAGCACCAAAACATCAGCACTCCTAAGACAATAGGCAGTTGAAAACATGACGGTGTAAGTGTGCTCGTGAACAAAGACTATGAAGATCTTAGCAAGATCAACTGGAGTGATGTATAAAATGTATTTTCCCCTAGTGAGGAAAGAATGTGCCAGCTTCTTACAAGGGAGTCGTATGGAAGTGCTAGGAGGAAAATAATAGAGACATATGTGTCACATATCGACAAAGGGTTGACAAGTAAGAATATTTTACTTCTAAAATACATGAGATGAATAGATGTTGTGGCTTAATGTCCTGCATTTATGCACTTAGTTGGCTAATAAGGACTGGAGAAGGACAGTACAATGAAGCTAAGAATGTGAGAATCGAAGCTGGAATCAGCAATTTATTTAATTTTTTCAATTGGCAGCCCAGTAATCTAATCTATGGAAACTTAGCCCCCCCATCCCACATATAGACCAGATATCAGTCAGTAAGAGAACATTTGAATTGATCAAATCCATACGAACAGTAGAGCTGTCCAGTGGCTTGTATTTAGGTAGTTCACAGAGATCTGTTTCAATTGCATCTTGTCTCTACACCAAACATTCCACCAGACAGACAATATTGTTTTGAAAGTGAACAAAAGTCAATAAGATTCCTTAAAGAGTGAACTTTACAAATTCCAAGAGAAGGCAATTCCTGATATTTTCATAATTGATACTGAACTGCACAACATAATATTTTGTTCTGCATTTGGAAAGTTCCAGGAGTGAATAATATCATATCATCACCTTTAATTGAAGACGTACAGTAAGAGACATCAAAGAAACCAGAAGCAATTGCTCTCAATACCCTGGCATAGAGTAATTCATTCCTGTCAACTGTTGCATTTGCTTCTGTCCCTCCAGATGAGGTCAGAAGACACGACAGACCTGTTTGAGCAACAGTTGCAAAAATACCTTTTATATCATATCATATTAAATTAGTGTGCCCAGCGCTACGTCTTGTATACCATAAAGCCTATAGCCTTCTAGGGAGCTAGGTCTGAGCCATAAAAAGAAAGAGGACCATAAATATTATAGTACATTTTCAGAGCTTCTCGGCCATAAAACAAGGTGCACAATATAGGGCATCCATAACCAAAAACAGCTTCTCTCAACACAGTACGGTATTCAGCAAGTTAAGAGTTTTACAACATTTTAAATTCATCTGGCTGAAAATTGTCAGGTACATAGCAGACCAAGATGGAACCCTATTCTCAATTTCCCATATACAGTGGTGCTCTGAAGTGAGTGCAACAAACTGGAAATAGATAAGCGATAATGTTGCCGAAATTTGTAATGGTGATAGCCACGCCGCAAAAGCGGTTTGTATAAAACAAACAAAACAAATGTTACCTGGTGTCCATCCAAAATTTCATGTATATATTTTTCATTATTTGGCATGTACACGAATTTGTGGAGGTGTAAAAACGAGCATGAACGAATTTGTGGACATGCAAAAACGAGCATATAACTTGTGTATATGTGAAAACTAACATCCGTGTATGTGCTGCATTTTTCATTTGAGTAACTGCAATTTCTAGCATTCGTGGAAGTGCTAGATAATTAGGGTTTAGGGCTAGAATTAGGGTTAGAGTTAGTTTTAGCCAAGTTTAAGGTTGCAATGTTCGTTTTTGCACCTACACAAATTCGTGAATTGCAATATTTCACACTTACACAAATGCCAAATTCGTGTATATGTTCGTTTTTGCATATATACAAATTCGTGTACATGCCAAATAGAGAAAAATATATACCTCAAAATTTTACACGCGAAATATAAAAAAGGAAATTGTCAATCCTGACTAATAGTTTGCGTGATTTGAATTCTCTTCCTCCCATCCCCCCTGCCGTTTTTCACTTGGTGTTTCTCTTTCAAGGTCCAGATGTCCAAGCGGAAGCCTTATTACACTGTAGTTCCAAGCTGGCTGGGCACCGAAGAGCCGATCTGCATATTCGACTAGTATCAAGTGTTTTTTGTTGTTCACTTGCTCATACTACATCCTGCCCTTCCTCTATCTGAACTGACTCCTCTTCGTTTCATTGCTTTTCCCCAACTCCAAGCATCTCGCAGTTAACACCATAAAATCACATGTTTCTGCCCTTAGAGCCTGGGTCATTGCTATGGGTATTAGGGTGTGTCAATTTTTAATTTTTAAAATTCAAAAAGCTCTTGTGCCCAAAATGTGCATTTTGACCTGGGGAATCCAAATCTGTTCTCAAAATGACGATACGACAATTCTTACCTACTTCAATTTTGTTTTTTTCGTTTTCGACCATTTTCGCCAATCCGCGGTTCACCGTAACTTTGTCATTATTTGTCATACAACATTCTAAATGTCATGGTTGGAAAGCTCTCAAAAAGACCTACATTTTGAATACCAATATCAATGGTCTAGGACGATATCTTGGCTCCCATTGACTCTACGGCCAGCACTTTTTAGAAATGAAAATGTTGCTGACTGTCTATTCCTATTAAAAAAAGGCTTCTGAATTTTTTTTCACTGATAATTGCTGTGATTCACATTCTCCAAGTTCCAGAATAAGCAAATAAAATATTTTTTAAATTTTTGGTCATGGAAAATCCTGCTTTATGAGCTTGGAAGTTTAATGCAAAATTTTGTTCGAATTATTGAAACAAATCGTGGAGGGGATGTTATACTTCATATTTTGACTTCATAAGAAATAAATATAGGCCAACATCATTGGTACCATGGGAATGCTAGGAATATTTCCTTTCATGTGGTACCACTCATGTTGCCCTGCAATAAATTCTGACCAAGATATCATATGAAATGCAACAATGTCAATCTCGCATTTTACGAGTTTTCAACTAAAATTAACATTAGAACTTCATCACTCACAAACCAGGCACTCCCATGGTAAAAATCAAGAAGTCTTTTGTATTTGGTCATTTTGTAACTTAGAGAATGTGAATCACTGCAATTGTCATTTTTTAAACAGGATTAGACAATCTGCGTCATTTTCATT
Organism: Platynereis dumerilii; assembly: GCA_026936325.1. Lineage (NCBI taxonomy): Eukaryota > Metazoa > Annelida > Polychaeta > Phyllodocida > Nereididae > Platynereis > Platynereis dumerilii. The sequence continues at coordinate 38,331,957 of JAPTHN010000003.1, read as the reverse complement.
CTAAAAAGTGCAGGCTGAAGGGCCAATGGGAGTCAAGATATCGTCCTAGACAATGATTGATGTTGGTAGGCAAAATGAAGGTCTTTTTGAGAGCTTTTTAACCATGGCAATTAGAATGCTGTACGACAAATATTGATAAAGTTATAGAGAACCGCGGATTGGCGAAAATTGTCGAAAACAAAAAAAAAATTGAAAGTTTGGACCAAAATTGAAGTAGGTAAGAATTGTCGTATCACAATTTCGAGAACAGATTTGGATTCTCCAGGCCGAAACGCACCTTTTAGACACTAGTGCTTTTTGGAATTGCATAAAAATTAAAAATTGACACACCCTAATGGGTATGCTTTCGCCCACCATTCCCTCGGGCAACTTTCACCCCTGGATCCCTCCCCTGTACTCAGCCGCCCGTGTCCCAGGCCATCCCTATTTCTTTCTCTCTTCTAGTCTCCATCGAGTCGCTTCCCTTCTCACTCTACTCCTTGGCCTAAGTGCAGCTCTTTCCCTTCAATTTTTCAGGTGTTTAAGAGCCTCGGAGCTCTGTGCGGACCCCAGGTTTGGGACCTTTTCCTCTCAGTTCCTCCATTGTTTTTGATTCCTCCCATTTACCCCTCTTGTTAGTTATTTCACCCCTTCCTCTCAGTTATTCCACCCCTCCCTCTGAGACGAGTCCTCATGGCTTCGTAATTTCGGTCGACTGCTCGGGGCATCGGTCTTCTGACCCAGATTCCTGTGTGTGTGTGTGTCTGTGTGTGTGTGTTTGAGTGTGTGTGTGTTTGTGTGTGTGTTTGTTTTTGAAATAATCCATGTTAGTTTTTTGCATTGCAATTTGGTTTTTCAAAAAAAACCATTTTGAATGTAAAAAAACAATTTTGTCTGAATTTTTTTACAGTGCATGCTAAGCACAGAAAAAGGAATTCTGGAAAGAGAACCTCCATTCAACTTCCTGTTATTTGTGAAGTGCTGACAAATAATCAAAAATCTGCAAACGAAATGAAAACGGTTCACCTATACTATGAAAGAGGTAACAAATGAAAAGCAAGAAGTGATCTCAACCCAAGATTTAACTCATCTTGAGAATTCTGGTGCTCCGATCCAGAACGATTTGCACTTTTGAAAGAAGCGGAGTCCCAATCATAGTCATCAACAAGCACCAGCATCTCAGAGGATGGATGGATCATAATATTATGGCTTTACGTCTGTATTTATGCACTATGTGAGTTATTAGGACAGGAGGATGACAGCAATGAGACAAAGGATGACTGAAACTGCGATCCAACATAAGCAATTGGCAGCCCAGCATGTAACCACCCAGATAACCCTCCAGTGCCTCCGCCCCCATGGCTATTTAAGAAAATTTATCATAAAAATCTATGAAAATATGCAACAATAGAAGAAGATTTATGCTGCAGCTACCGGGGAAGCTTGCCATATACAGGAAAAGAAGGAATTCTGGGAAGAGAACCACTTGGAAACATACTGTTATTGGCGCAGCGCCAACAAAATTAATAATTAAAAAAATTGCAAACATTTTGCCAGTAAATTAAGATGTCACAAATTAAAAGAAGTGTTCCCAACCCAATATTTTTATCAATCTTGAGATACCACCAGCATGGTACCCCTGTCAAAAAAGATTTGCACTTGTCACAGGAATGTCCCAATTGTACCGCCATCAACAAGCAGCGATCTCTCACGAGATGTACCACCAAGTAGTACAAAAGGGTCTCATGAGGAGAATGGATGGATGGAGGATTGTGGCTTTACGTCCTGTATTTATGCACTTGGGGTGCTATCAGGACAGGAGGACAACACGGCAATGAGACAAAGGATGATTGAAACTGCCATCCAACAAAGGCAATTGGCAGCCCAGCATATAACCACTGCGCTAACCAGAGTCCGCGAAAAGTACTTTTGACACACAGGACATTCGGGCAGGTAGATTCTGAATTCTACCTGCCCGAATGCAATCTTATCTGCCCGAAGTTTCAATCAACCGGATTCCTGTAGTTGGTCTACCTTCAAAAATATGGAGTTACTCCAAATCCCTCCCAATGTCAACAGAACCTATTGACCCTTAAATGTACCGTATCGTACATATTGTAAATTACATATATTCTAATCAATAAATTAGTCAATCAATAAAATTTGTTAGGGTAATAAACCTGTCATTATATAAGATTTCAAGAAATCCTTGTCCTGAACACAATTCAGTTGCTATTGTTAAACCAGGTAATGTTAATTTCATAATGCTTATGTTTGACATGAATAGAATTGATCCCGAGCTGTATTTTTGGTGTAGTTCACTGCAATGAATAACATAATCCATCAGGACCCCTGCTTACATGGCTAACCATTGCAGCTTTCAGGGCCTCAAATCTTGTATTGAAACAATTGAACTCTTAGATATGAACATTGCTAATTGCAATGCTGAAGTATTGACACTTCTTACAATGTTCAATTGCAATCCGTTTGACACTTCTGTCAGCAATGTGTGTCATTGGTGTTGTTAATTGCACTGGAGATTCGGAAGGCCCACACCAATTGCATTGATTGCTGTATTAGCTCATTGATTCTGCAACAGTCCTGTCGGACATTTGGGCAGGTAACCACTTTATTTCTGCCGGTCAGAGGCTAATTTTGCCGGTTTTGACCGGCAAACCGGCACTTTTCGCGGACTCTGGTGCTAACCATATAAGCCCCCCTGGCCAATTAAGAAAAAACGACCACAAAAATCTATCAAAAGTGCAAAAACAGACTGAAGAATACTTATGCTCTAGCTGCCGGAGGAAACTTACAGCGTACAGAAAACAAAAGCATTCTACATAATCCTGAATTAAGCCCCATGACATATCTTTCAGAATCACTTCAAGAAAATGAATGGGACAAAAATGGCAAACTTGAGTTCCACCTCTGTGAGGTCATGAGGAGCTTTTGAAGAAGGTCTATCATTTAAATGGACGCCCAAGACTCAACGCTGCAAGACCTGTGTTTGACACCTGACGACATGGCGAAGTCACGGCAGAGGATGATGTTCATCTAGTTGACAGTGATGATGAACTGACCGAATCACCAGATCTGCGTTAGAAAAAACTATTGATAATATTAAGTTATAATATTACATTATGTTTTCTATTTGAAGCTGAACCATTTTACTCCGATTTGCCGCCCCACATCCTCAACGACAACAGAACATCTCGCCCATTGCAGGACCTTCTAGAGCAGCCGAAACTGATTCCGATGACAACTTTCAACCACCCACCAGCACACCGAGGTCGAGTAACGGAAATCAGATGAATGTTAGAGGAAAAGGAAAAGGCAAGGCAGCAAAGAGACCCAGGCTGGGGGCTCCACAGAAACTGCCGTCAAATGATAGTGATTTTGAGTGAAGGTGAAATTCATAAATGCATAACAAGCAGAAAAGAAAACTTTTTCTGCTTGATATGAAAGGTTTTATGCATACATATACATAAAAAAAATTAGGCTATACATATATATTTAATTTCAGTGCCAGTACTAAATAAGGTTGCTGAAGGCAGGATGACAAAAGTTTGGAGGGAGGAGGACGGAAGTTTGGTGGGAAGAGACGGAGCATGTTGAGGAACCAAAAGATATTCTAATTTTTGTAATTTATTGTAGATATTTCACATTTAAGATAAATGACTCTCACACGAAAAGCTGTTTGTGTTATTTGTCTAGTAAAGATTATAATATTATTGGCCTATTTTGTGAACTTCCAGTTTTTTGCACCCTGAATTCAGGCATTTGTGGTGACGGGGCCAGGAAATATTCAGATATTCCTTCGCAGAAACAATTTGCAAAAGCAGAGAAGCAGTTCATTCCGTCATTAAAACCATCATTTGAATCATTTCAGTGCTGGTTTTTGCAACCTGTACACTGTGTCCCAAAACTTTGTTCCACTCATTCTTGGCTCTTTGTTCTCTCACATAATAGCAAAAGAACCGTTATTTTTACGTATCCAGCATTTATTTATTATATCAAACACAATTATACTGAAATTTTGAGGGATGAAGTCATGCCTTCCTTAAAAGACTCAAAATTCAGTTGTTTTTTTAAAGTCAGGATGGGTTTACAAAAAGGCCTCCCATTTAAAAACGATCAAAGATTTTGTTTTGAAATCAAGTCAGATGACTTACCAAGATCCTTGCCATCATATAGAATATTCGAAAATCTTCTTTAGAAATTATTTGTTGGGGGGCAATCTTTACCAGTTAACCATGTGATTTTCTTGTGAATATCTTCACCAGTAAACCACATGATTTACTGGTGAATATCTTCACCAGTTAACTACGTGATTTTCTTGGGGCAATCTTCACCAGTAAAGCACATGGTTTTCTGGGGGGGGGGGCAATCTTTACCAGTTAAAATTATTTGAGAAGAAGCAAAATCGCCCGGCATTTAACTTGGCTCTTCATCAAGCCAATCAACTTAAGACGGTTCAAGCAATATCTTGGGCTTTCAATAGCTGTGGGGCTGAAGTGAAAGCACAAGAACTTGCTGAAAATTTTTCACAAGCAGTGTGATGCAGTGAGTCTCTTTCAGTCTTCTGAAGGGTTACCAGAATCAAAGATTGTAGTCATACATGATTCACATTTCGAATAACTAGTCTTTCGTAATAATATCCAGTATGTGCTCCTTTTTGAGCTAATAAGCACCATTCACCATGTACAGTCAAACCTGTGTTAAGCAGCCAGTCAAGGGAATTTACAAAAGCGGATGCTGAAGGCAGGTGGCTGCTTAATGGAGGTGTGATGTTGGAGCTGGCTGAAATCTGCCATTCACAGTGAAAACAATTTGTGGTATATATGGTCTTTTTGTTAAATTCTAACCAATTAGTTGATGTTTAACCAGGTGTTTTTGATTAAATAAACGTTAAATAGATAGCTAGCACATTGAAACTGTACTATTGTTATCTGGCTACAATGAAATTCATATTTTGTCGGTTGTTTGTTTCTAATGCTTCACCTATCATGTTATGCAATCAGATGCTATTTTGCAGTTACATAACATTATAGGGTTGCTTAGGTGGCTGCTTAATACAGGTAGGGGTGGCCATTTGGGGTTTAAAACACTGGCCTTTAACCTCAGACAGCAGGTGGCTGCTTAATCCAGGTGTAAAACAATACAAAATCAGTTGGGAGGAATTGGAAGTGGCTGCTTACAGCAGGTGGCTGCTTAATAGAGGTGGCTACTTGAGCAGGTTTGACTGTACTGTGCATTAAGATTTAGAAATCATAATCGTTTAATTTGTTTAAACTCAGTTAAAGTAAACTTAGTGCGGAACTCGGTAAACAGCTGTGTTTCTAGCACAGGTGGCTCCATCTATATTTCAAGGGGGCAATCTTCAACAGTTAACCACGAGATTTTCTGGGGGGTAATCTTCACCAGATAACCATGGGATTTTCTGGGAGGGGGGCAATCTTCACCACTTAACCATGCGATTTTATGGGGGAATCTACACCACTTAACCACGTGATTTTCTGGGCGTATCTTCACCACCTAACCATGTGATTTCCTGGTTTAAGCTTCCGATACATAGTTACAAATGCAATTGTTTATCTGGGGAAAATCATCATGTGATGGTCATCCCATGAAAAGGTTGGGGAGTTTTTTCATTTGAAGAAAAACAAGTGATAACACTCGATTTTGTCATGAAGAAGGTCAAGCGTTAATCTGGTGACATTCATCACGTGGTTATCCCCTGAAAATGCGGCAGTTTTTCTCACGTGCACAAAAAAACGTGATAACTCAGTTATGTCATGTTCACCAGTTTCCCCCCCCTCTGATTATCACATGAACTTCACGTGCATGGTCATCTGGGCTGGAACCAGAACTTCCTGCCAACTTACGGTTATTGGTAAAGTGCCTACAGATAATCAAAAATTGCAAACAATTCGCCCACAAAGATGTCACAAAGATTCCACGGTCAAGAAATTAAGATTTGCACTTGTAACCAGAATGCTGAGCCCCAATCATGCAGTCATCAACAAGTATAACGGATGAATGGATTTTAACTTTTAAGAGATAAATAAGCTGCAAGTATCGGATTTCATTTAGATCGTCAACTTTTGGGTGTTTGGCTTGGTTACAGTGCCATGTGGCCACCAGAAGTAGAGCTTTTCAAAAACCAAACTACGAACACACAATTTTATTGGCATTTCGGTAGGATTTACATGTATTTGATGAAATTCACATACTGCTAGTCGCAGTATTTTTTTAAATGAATAAAACGGACCAATTTATGGGCATGCAAAATAGATAATAGTCGCATACTAGAATTTTCATCACTACGAAAATGCTGAGCCTTCAAGAAAAAAAGGGAATAATCTCCTTCAGCCGGAATGCCAGGACCAGTGATGAAAATAATATTTTGGTCATTGGTTAGGACTTCGGTTTCTGGAAAGTGGCAAAACGTAAAATTCAAATCTCATAATAGCTTAAATGTTGGGTAAAAGGCGTGGACTGACCACTCATCGTCCACCATTCAGTACAAAACCTGTTGGAAGTATTCTTATCAATTATCACAAATACCCCTCATCCCTGGAGCATTCACTATAATTCATAAACGAGGTTTTCTTTTTACCGCTGAACCTCAGAAATTTGATGAGAATCACAAGTTCCATGAAGTTGAAACATTTTCTTTCTGGACCTTCAAGTAATGTTTAAAAATCAAAATTTGAACAGTAAATTGAGTTCAACTGCAAACAAAATCCAGTCATCTACCAAATTATTTTGCAAAACAGTATGCTTACTTCAAATCAAACAGTAACACCAAAATAGACGTGTCCTTAAAAGTTTTCTTAAACCTCAAGCAAACCAAAAAAACGTTTAAATAATTCTGAGATCGCAAACAGCAGCATCACCCTCTTCTGCCTTTTTTTTAAATTGCAAGAAATGAAAACAGAAGTGGAAGAACAAGGAGCTTGCAAGCAGCCGTGTCCACTAATGGGCAATTCCGTAAAGTCCGATTCACAGATTTGACACTTCAGCAGCTTGTTTAGCTCTACCATAACACCTTACGTATTTCATTGTTGAGGCCAGGTAATAGGGGTATCAAGTGTAACAGGACCTGAGCCACAAAGCAAAATGTCATGGTGTCAGACGTACTCGCACGGTGTACATCCGACACCATGACATTTTGCCGTAGCTCAACTCCTGTTGCACTTGAGGCTTTGGTTGATGGCTTGTCTGATACCCCTATTACCTGGCCTCATCCCTATTTAACAATGAAATGACTGAGGCATAATGGTAGGGCTACACAAGCTGCTAAAGTGTCAAATCTGTGAATCAGAATTTACGGAATTGCCCTAATGTAACATTTGTTTGTAAATGAACAATGCACTGTGCACTAACGAGGGAGGTACCCTCGCCATCAGGGCAGCCATTACATATCTCACTTCGTGATTTCAAAGTGATATTACAAAAAATTTGAGTGGTGTGGAGGTCTTCAAATTGTTAAGATAGGTTAAATGGCTTGTGGAATGAATCAGTGCCAAGTGCCAGACCCAAACATGCAAGATGAAATCAGATATTTATGAAATTCGAATTCACTCGAGGTGAGGGTACCACAAAAAACGAAAAATGGCTGGGCGAGGGTACCAGCAATTTGGCGAGGGTACCAACCTAAATGGCGAGGGTACCAACCTAAAAATGGCGAGGGTACCAACCTAAATGGCGAGGGTACCAGCCGGAAGTGGCGAGGGTACTGCAGTTTTTGGGCGAGGGTCATTTCCGGTTGGCGAGGGTAACCACCAAAAAGGGGGATTGGCGAGGGTAATGCAAGATATTGACTGAGCAATCTGAGCAAACAGCCTTGAAGAAAAAGCAATGAATCAGCTTATCAATAGATAACATCATGTACTGACACATGATTGCACTTCTGAAGTAATTATACCAATCAGGAACTCCAATCAAGAACACAATTGCAATACCCTGTCAATAAAGGAGAATTTTAAAATTAATTAACCCCTAACAAGAAAACAGTTGCACAATAATAGGCTTACCCATTCTACCCAACTGTGGAAGTTAGTACAATGTGTATTTAACATATTTTGGAATATATCTACAAATAAAAACAAATGGGTACAGAGGAAGAAAAAGCCTATGAATCAGCTAATTAATTTGCTCTCTGTTGTGGAAGATACAGCATGTGCTGACACATGACCGCAATTCAGAAGTTTGTAATCAGGGATTCCAATCAAGAACATGATCGCATGCCCTATCAATATAGGAAAATATTCAAATTAATTGACCAACTCTCACTCACAGGTAAGGTAAAAATGGCCCACTGCACTGTATTGCCCCACTGTGGAAGTCTCAAATTGTTGCTTTAACTACATGAATTTGTATAGGCCTATATATATATAAACAAGTTAGTTAGATGACTATATACACAGTGAGACCCACATAAAGCTTTGAAAAAGTAAAAAGTTCACCATTGCTAAAACCGTTATCAAACCTCTCAACTCTAAAATCTGACTGTCACATTCATTAAACTGAGAGTCAAACTTTTTCTTATAAAACTTAATTAGCATGGCACATAATCACAATTTAGTATCACAGTTTATGTTTCTGTATGTATGTTTGCTTAGATGGTGGAGGAGTTGCTCACAGACAGAGAGGACATGAGTCATGCTACAGTTTTCAAATCCAAGAGAGTTCAAAGTGCCCTTCTTCCAAATTATACCATCCACAGTGAAACTTTCTAAAAGTGATTATGGCTTCTTCCTGTATTTGGGTCTATTTTGCTTGTTTTTTATGGGGAGGGGCACGTGCTCCCCCGAGCACGTGCCCCTCCTCATATTGAACATGTGCCCCCCAGGTGCCTCCCCACTTGAGACCCCCTAGTTACGCCACTGTGGCCTATAAAATTGTGATGACCAAACACAGATGAGCTGATGCGTGGTAGGCCTATTGTAAAATCAAAATGGGATCTGCCTCAATCACTATATAATTACCGCTGCCTAGCAACACAACTCACCAAATCCAGCATGGTTGCTATGCTCAATGTAGCCACTAACTGCCCTCCCTTTCACTCCCATCCCCCAAATATGCCAATCCACTTCATCTAACCTCTTCCCTCCGTGTTAATGGGGGGTCCCCTCCTCCCTACTGCTCAACAGTATTCCGTAATAATCCTTCAAAAGTCTTCATTTCTCATCCCCCATCCACCACTCCATTTAATGTAAACAAATGCTTTTACCAAATAACAACAGAGGGCTCTGCAAATCACAACCTACACACACAACTCCCCTATTGGATTATGTATGAACAACATAATGCCCCAGTGTCCACACTTCAGTTAGGGGGTAGAGGTGTTAACTTATGCTATCAAGCGCCAATGGGTGTAATGTTTAAATGGGTCTCCATGGGTGTAAATGTTTGCCAATGGGTGCCAATGCGTGTAAATGTTCGCCATTGGGTGTAAATGTTTGCCAATGGGTGTAAATGTTTGCCAATGGGTGTAAGTGTTTGCCAATTGGTGTAAATGTTTGCCGATGGGTGTAAATGTTTGGCAACGGGCGCACATGTTTGCCAACGGGCGCAAATGTTTGTCAACAGGCGCAAATGTTTGCCAACGGGCGCAAATGTTGGCCAACGGGTGCAAATGTTTGCCAACGGGCGCAAATGTTTGCCAACGGGCGCAAATGTTTGGCAACGGACGCAAATGTTTGGCAATGGCCGCAAATGTTTGGCAATGGGCACAAATGTTTGCCAACAGGCGCAAATGTTTGCCAACAGGCGCAAATGTTTGCCAACGGACGCAAATGTTTGCCAATGGGCGCAAATGTTTGCCAACGGGCGCAAATGTTGCCAACGGGCGCAAATGTTTGCAAACGGGCGCAAATGTTTGCCAACGGGTGCAAATGTTTGCCAACGGGCGCAAATGTTTGCCAAGGGGCATAAGTTTGCCAACAGGCGCAAATGTTTGCAAACGGGCGCAAATGTTTGCCAACGGGTGCAAATGTTTGCCAACGGGCGCAAATGTTTGCCAACAGGCGCAAATGTTTGCCAACAGGCGCAAATGTTTGCCAACGGGCGCAAATGTTTGCCAACGGGTGCAAATGTTTGCCAACGGCCGCAAATGTTTGCCAACAGGCGCAGATGTTTGCCAACAGGCGCAGATGTTTGCCCACGGGCATAAGTTTGCCAACGGGCGCAAATGTTTGCCAACGGGCGCAACTGTTTGCCAACGGGCGCAAATGTTTGCCAACGGGCGCAAATGTTGCCAACGGGCACACATGTTTGCCAACAAGCGCAAATGTTTGCCAACGGGTGCACAGGTTTGCCAACGGCTGCAAATGTTTGCCAACGGGCCAATGTTTGCCAACGGGAGCACATGTTTGCCAACAGGCGCAAATGTTTGCAGACGGGCGCAAATGTTTGCCAACGGGCGCACATGTTTGCCAACGGGTGCACATGTTAGCCAATGTTGGCCAACGGGCGCAAATGTTTGCCAACGGGCGCAAATGTTTTGCCAATGGGCGTAAATGTTTGTGTCAACTTATGCTATCAAGCCATAACTTATGCCTTGGCTCTCAAACCTCCCGTTCGTAGAACGGGTATAATGCTAGTATTATTAATGAAAGTAAATTGAGAGAAACATGACTGATAAACTGAATGAAAATTAAACAGTCAGATTAAGTAATCATCTATCTCTCTATCTATCTATCTATCTATATTGCTCTATCTGTCTATCCATAGGTGCAATCCGTGGGGGCCAGGGGGGTGCAGCAAATAGCAAGTCAGAGCAAATTCTAACCAAAATCAGGGCAGATCACTACCCCGGTCACTTTCATAACATGTTAAAAAATCAGAGCAAAATAGTGACAGGACCCCCCCCCCCGAAATGGCCATCCATATGCCTCTGTATGTATGTATGGTATGTATGTATGTATGTAACTGTGATATCTATCTATCTATCTATCTATCTATCTATCTATCTATCTATCTATCTATCTATCTATCTATCTATCTATCTATCTATCTATCTATGTTTTTCTTGTATGTCTTTCTTACCAGTCTTATGGCTTACAGCACAGCAGATTCACTTAGTACATAATATGAGTTGCTATGGATAGTTTTATCACTGTCTAGCATTTTGAGCCTGTCTGATTGGTCCATGTAAAATAAAATGTCCTCTAAATCACTATGTTGAATGTAGGCAACCATGAAAAATGAACAATTTGGCTTCAGTGAACAGCTGAGTTTAGTCAGTTGTAAGATTAGCAGGAAAAAACTAACACCACCAAACGTGTCACAGGACTCCATATACGGTTTTATGGTATTCAAATTAGTTTTATGCTATGTAATTCAGTCCCTCAACCAATCAGATGAACTGCATTTGCTACGATTTTGTGCCATATTACAGAAACTCATACTAATTGAATTGCTGTAACAACAAAAACGAAATATTCAGGGGCGGACTGGCGGCATTTCAGGCCCGTGGCAAAATAAGTTGATGGGCCCCCTCATTCGTATTTTCAGAATTGGGCCTACTCCATTTATACCAAGATGGAAGGGCCCTTTTCCTTACAAGGCCCTCTCACATTGGGGCCCTAACCCAAATGTTTGATTGTATCATGCATTCATGAACTGACATTTTGGCTTTTATCTTTATTTTTTGTCACCTTGCATGGGCCCCCCTGAGTGGTTGGGCCCGTGGCAACTGCCACTCTGCCACATAGGCCAGTCCGCCCCTGGGCCGTCATTTCAGGTGGTACCCTCACCATGACAATTATTGGAAATGGTGGTACCCTCGAGAGGCTTTAGTGGTTACCCTCGCCCTTACGATGTATTTCAAATCCTAAATCTGATAATTCTGTGATCTATAGCACGTGGATTGCTTGCCTAATGGTTAGTTTAACATTAAAACTACCTGTTTGATAAATATAGGATTTGGATTTGACGAAATAATCTCAGGATGACAGAAAATTACTTTGAATCGAGTGTTGTAATGGCTGCCCTGATGGCGAGGGTACCCCCCTCGTTAGTGCACAGTGAATGGGCTGGATGAAAAATTCGCTTATTACAGATCTCTTATAAGTGTGCCATGTTCTTTTCAACTGCCACATTGCTCTTGTGATGTCAGTATCAGCATAGTAATTTCACAGTTGGTATATACAGTTTCAGCTGTGTCACTAGGAACCCATACTGATCACACCATTACAAATCCACAATAAGCTGTTAGATTGTTGCTCAACATAGATTATTCAGTTTGATGTTTTGAATAAATCCAAAGGTTACAATAACCAGCTATATATAATGCATGGATTTTGTGTATAACTGCTATCAGTTTTAGCACTTTTACAACATAACGAATTCATTCACTCTCACATTCATTTGTTGGTCTGAGACATTATCATGTGCTGCTCTGTCTTGGCAAAAATAATATACTCAGAAACCATTCAGAATTTAAGACCTAAGGGGGGGGGGGAGTTTTGCTTGGGCGCATCCTTATCACTGATTTCCAATAATGTTTATTTGATGATCGAATTCTTAGCCTCCTTGTCTGGCCTTTTCCCAAATTTTTGGGGAGCAACTACCCCCCCCCCCCATTTCTGGTCCTCTAGTATGCCCATGCAACACTGCCACGTTCACTTCCAAAAAATCTCCCCATCATCCCCATTCCAGTCATCAATTCTGAACAGTTTCTTTGGCAAAGATCTCACCTAAAAGGCTGAAAAGCCACAAGGTGCTGCCCTCAAGGAGAAATTTTACAACAGGACACCATGAATGTCCATGACGGATCAAGCAAGTGGCTCAAACATATCAGTTTCACCTGCTCCAACTGAATCAAACAACCATACCAATGAATGCAGATTAATCAATTGTTATTCACACTTAGCCCATAAGCGGGACTTGTTGGTAGCAGTTGGAATCAACACTCAAGCTTGGAGTGCCAATAGTGATGTCAGAATTGCAATACTGACATCAGCTGTGCATATATTCACATGGAACATGGCACACTTATACGAGATATGTAATAACTTGCAACAACCTATGCCCACCTTTAAACAGAACTAAAGGTGAGCATGCAAACAGCAGCATGTAAATTACATATAAATATATGCTTAAATTGAAACATAATTGTATCTTGAAAGGCAACAAAAGAACATAGAACTAAAGATGAGCATGCAAACAGCAGCATTGTCCGCTTCTGTTAAATTGCAGATATGGATAAAATATATGCTTAACTTGAAACATACTAGGCTTATCTTAAAAGACAACAAAAGAACATAGAACTAAAGATGAGCATGCAAACAGCAACATTGTCCGCTTCTGTTAAACATCAGATATGGATAAAATATATGCTTAACTTGAAACATACTGCACTTATCTTAAAAGACAATAAAAGAACATAGAACTAAAGATGAGCATGCAAACAGCAACATTGTTCGCTTCTGTTAAATTTCAGATATGGATAAAATATATGCTTAACTTGAAACATACTGCACTTATCTTAAAAGACAACAAAAGAACATTCAACTAAAGATGAGCATGCAAACAGCAGCATTGTTCGCTTCTGTTAAATTGCAGATATGGATAAAATATATGCTTAACTTGAAACATACTGCACTTACATATGTATCTTAAAAGACAATAAAAAACATAGAACTAAAGATGAGCATGCAAACAAACAGCAGCATTGTTTGCTTCTGTTACATAACAGTTATGGATAAAATATATGCTTAACTTGAAACATACTACACTTATCTTAAAAGACAACAAAAGAACATTCAACTAAAAATAAGCATGCAAACAACAGCAGTGTTAGCTTCTGTTAAATTGCAGATATGGATAAAATATATGCTTAACTTGAAACATACTGCACTTATCTTAAAAGACAACAAAAGAACATAGAACTGAAGATGAGCATGCAAACAGCAGCATTGTCCGCTTCTGTTAAATTACAGATAAGGATAAAATTTATGCAGCATTGTCCGCTTCTGTTAAATTACAGATAAGGATAAAATAATATATTATGCTTAACTTGAAACAAACTGCATTATCTTAAAAGGCAACAAAAGCTGAAGAAATGTCAACTGACATGGAAAAGTATTACCGTGTGACCTTTGTTGTGAGACCCTTATTGTAAGATTGACTTGCCTTATGTGACCTCCTTCCTCCTGTGCTAAGTAGTATTTATAGTGAATTTTGAACCCCGATGAGAGACCACACCCCCACGAGAAACTGCTTCGTGACGGAAGAAAACTCTGAAAAATTATCGAGCATCTAGCATTAAAACTTTCCCTGGGTTCCATCTTGTAACTGTAAAAACTCTTGATTTTACACATTTTGCACTCTGATTAATACGTTTTGCACTCTGATTAATACGTTTTGCACCCTGATTAAAACGTTCGCACTGTGCAATTTTTTATTTCCAATCGTGGAACCCTCCAAAGGTTTCCTGGGTCTTTTTTTACCCATTCACCACGTCACGCCTGCCATACTACATCTCATTTAACTTCACCAACGTTCCATCACTTGTATTTTTTCATAATTGCCACTTATTTTATTACTAAAATGCCAATTGGATCAATCGAGATTACACAACGAGATATAAGTTTGGGAGAGGTGAAGAAAGACGTGATTGTTAGTAGATTTGAGGAAAATGTAACATATAGTGACATTTGCTGTAGTACCATAGAGGCAAAATGACAAAAGTATGGATGATCATAAAATGCAAGATGGAGCTTCAGGAAAAATATTTGTAAAAAAAATATTTAAAACAAGTAACTCCATGCAGGAGAGCATCCTAAAATATTGTCTCTAAAGAAAATGTGAGATAACATGTGGCGCAATAGAAGATTTGCAGATATAGTTGAAAGGTGAAAGTAAAAGCATAAAGTCAGGAGTGATTTGACTTGAGCTGTAATGTTAATTAGAAGTTGAAAGGAACCTTTAGTCCCATCGGAAACGTGAAGTTAATACTCTTCACCATACAGCGTGTATGATAGATACTCTGTAATCAATAGCGCTTGGCATACATCTTTTTACCTTCAGCGAACGAAGTTCGCAGAAGGTATTGTTATCACTTTGGTCAAAAGTTGTCCGTCCGCCGGCGGGCGTCCGGGCGGTCGGGCGGCGGGCGGATAGATAGTTTCCGGGCCAGTACTCAGCCTCTATTGAATGTACATGGATGAAATTTGGTACACATGTAGCCTGTGTGGTCTAGTTGTGCCTTTTGATGGTCTGATTGATGGAACTTTTTTCATTTTTGAAATATTGAGAAAAATATAAAAAAAATATTTTTTTTGTTTCCGGGCTGGGACTCAGCCCCTATTGCATGCATACGGATGAAATTTGGTATATATGTAGCCTGTATGGTCTAGTTGTGCCTTTTGATGGTTTCATGGACATATATTTTGTACTTTTTGAAATATTGACAAAAATAAAAAAAATATATTATTTTCATTTCTGGGCAAGGACTCAGCCCCTGTTAAATGTACATGGATGAATTTTTTTACACATGTCACCTATATGATAAATTTGTGTCGGTGAATTCATGGATATTCTATACATCTTGAAATATTGACAAAAAAATATTAAAATTATTATATTTGTTTCCAGACCAAAACTTGGCCATCATTGAGTGTCCATAGAGGAAAGTTTATATACATTCCCTATATAATATTTTAGTGCCTTTTGTTGGTCTGCTTGATAGTTACTCTTAATGTTTTTTGAAATATTCTGACCCATACCTCACAACTTATTCCTTGTTTATGTATGAAACTGGTCCATATTATGTGTATACTGGTCTAGTAAGGTCTTTCCATCGCTCAACATACCCCGGCATGCAGTCGGGCATATATGGCGGACCATATAGATCATTTCAGACCAAGATCGGGCCACTATTGCAAATACTACATGCAATGCTGTTCACATCACTTTCATGGTGTAATGGTGTCCTTTTAAAATGCTGTTTTTTCGCTGAAGGTTTGCTGCTATGCAGCCTATGTTTTTATATTGAAAAAAGTCTCTGGAAGTGTATGATTTAAAATGTGTCAGCGTCAACATGGTCAATGACACACTAACAGCAGAAACATTGTCCAATTCGAATTCAACTGCCTTAAACCTTTTGGCCTGTATCAGTGGTGAATCCACGGGGTCCTACCCCCCCCCCCCCCCCCCCCCCCAGACCATGGAGATTTAATATACCTTTTTAAAGAAAAATGTGACGAAGCAGGCTCGCGAATGCAAAAAATGCTGTTAGCCCCCCTAAAACATTTTTTGTAACCTCTATTTGGAACTCTTTTTAGAAGAGTAGATTTTGTCCAAAATATGCTAAAATCCATACATTATAAGTGCAGATGGCATATTAGTAACATTAGATTTGCCCATACATGTAATATGAAGCACCAAATACACCGTAGCTATGAGAGCAGAATAAGATTGCATAAGCTAAGGAGCTAAAATTTCATGAAAAATAAGTTTACAGTGATTTTTGACATTTCCGGTTATTTCTGTAAGAAATCCAAGGGACCAGGCTGGTGCCCCTTAATGTAAGTGAAATAAGGTGCCTTCGAAGGGTTAAATATCTGTCACTGGTTCTATATATACACGCTTACCTTGCTGTTATCTTGAACCCTTTTTTTTTTTTTTTTTTTTTGAAATATATTTTGTAAGTGTAAGACCGGATCAGCAACGCTGTTTTCCAACCGGGCCCTTAGGAATTAGAACAAGAACAAGTGTAATAAAAAAATCAGTACAGCAGTACAATGAATAAACAAGAAATTCTTTAAAAAAAGAATTGTAGGGACCTGAGGTTTCTTCAAACACATATTTTATTTTCCAAATGTTCAAATAATGTTTTATGTATGTGTAGTTGCATCTATACCTCCAATGTACCACTGTGAGTGTGTGATATAACAAACCTAATACATGTTACATCATGATTAGGCATGCCTAATTACAGGTGTTATTAACATAGACAGCAAACCAAGCAATGAGAAGCCCTTTTAAATTCTTTGTCATGAACATGAAATTTCCATTTCCATTACAACAAACTAATTGTGGCTTGCATAATATTTGGATTATTACACTTTTAGACTGGCCAGTTTGTGAGAAGTTGAATATCTAATGTTCTCATACAGTGTTTTCTTTTATCACTTGTCTTATGTTGTCTCAAATGTTTATACACTTAGGCTATATAATTTTTTGAAGGAAATCTCTATGGGATGGTATTATGCTCCAGGTGTGCTTTGGATATGGTCCCCAATGTATTATGCTCCAGGTGTGCTTTGGATATGGTCCCCAATCACTCAACCATGACAGCTCCCAAGGTCATGCAGTGAAGGAGCTACTGAGCATGAAGAGGGGCAAATATATACTTGATTTGTAAATTATAGTCACAGTTACCTTTGCTGTAGCATGAGTATCATCCTAATACTGGAGGTAAATTTAGAGGGTACTCCTGCTATAGGGAAAGTATATCTACAAGGCCAACTTCCTAGTGGCCCCCTCCAGAAACTCAAGAAGCTCCACCACTGCAGTACACATAAATTGATGACAAATAGCACTTGGCTGATTATTTTTGCCCCTTTAGTTAGGGACCTCCACTGTCAAATCTTTCCTCATTTGGAGCTTATAACACAGATCTGAGATGGTCCCTACAAAAAGTAACAAGTAAAAACATGATATAAAATAGTAATATCGGTATATAAAAGTATATAAAAGAGTGTTTAAAACTGTAAAGCAAATGACACAATCCTTTTGAGCACTCACACATGTCTGAACTTTCCAACTTCATCACATGATGAAGCAGAGATGACTCTAGAAGTGACCTGGTGCAGTTCCATTGACAAACTGAAGTGTTTCTGAAATAGATAATGCGTATCAGTGATACTCCAAATATTATATCTGAAGCAATTGACAGTCAGAGCCATACGTATCAAAGAAACAGTTTAAGTATCAACTCACCAAAATCACCTTTGCAGGTTTCCAAGGACTATTGCCATACCATCTTCATCCCTTGAAGTGAGGCTTAGTGAGCACTTTTAAACAAGCTTCATTCATTCCATTCACCTAAGCATGCTTCTAAGAATCCAACTACTTCCAATAATATTAGTGAGCATTTTATGCAGTCTTCAGTGTCTACTTTCTAGAAATTGTCACATTTTAAATACATATGCGTCAAATTTGCATGCTTCCACGCACTTTCAGTAATGTAAGTAGGCTACCGAGCATACATTACAATTTGTAGTCTATATTCCTTCAAGTGAGCGCCTTTAAAACGGTCTTTAAAATTCTCATACATCACCTTCGCATGCTTCCATGCACTTTCAATAATATTAGTGAGAAAATGTTCCAGGAATCCAATACAAGTTTGCACTTTCTTCAGCACTCAATGCAGCCTGTATGGTTTTATTGCTTCAAGTGAGCACTTTTAAAACAGGCTTTACAAAAATTCCTATGAGTCACCTTTGCATGCTTCCAAGCACTTTCAATAATATTAGTGAGCAAAGTTCCAGGAATATAATACAGTCTGTATTTTATTTGTTCCTTCAAGTGAGCACATTTTAAACAGTCTGTTTTGTCTTCATTCCTCCAAGTGAGCACTTTTAAACTGGCCTTAAACACCATGTCACCTTAGCATGCTTCCATACACTTCCAATAATATAAGTGTGCAATACTCCAAATATACAACACAATTTGTAACGTCTTCATTCCACTTTTAAAACAGTCATCATTTCCATGCATCACCTTCGCATGCTTCCACGGACTTTCAATAGTATTAGTGCAACATTTCCACTCCAGGCATATATTTAAATAGTCCACGGGTACCGTCCAGTCTTCATTCCTTGAAATCAGCACTTTAAAACACCATTAATTCCAATGTGTCACCATGGAATGTTTCCATGCACTGTCAACAGCATAGGTGAGTTTTACTCCAAATTTAAGGTACCCAGTAGTCTAAGTAAATATGTCCCAAAAAAATTTCAGGGGGTCACTGTATCTCTTAATAGGAAAAAAAGCTATTTTTAGATTAAAATCTGACAAAAACACTAAAATAGAGGCTGAGGGATGAATTTTAACAGTAGAAATGAAAATAAGGTGTCAAATGAAAGCAGAGTAGCACTAAATGATGTTGGAAGCGCCTTTTTTGAATTTTGGTCAATGTACTTTTTGTTTGCCCATTATAGATGACAAAAATGGCTGTTTCAACTAAAACGCCATGGAACAGGCATTAACATCAAAAATTCAAAAATGCGCCTGCACAAACTTCTAGCACTGCTCCTCAGCTTATTTCATTTGACACCTCACTGGCATTTCTATCATTAAAACTCATCCCTCGGCCTTTTTAAATTCATTTTTCACATTTGAAGCTAAAAATAGTATTTTTTCAACATTAAAAAATATAGGTAGTGACACCCCCCCAATAAAAAATTCCCTTGACCTACTATATTAGATGACTGATGCCGAAAATTTGAATGAAATATGTGAATATATATAACTGCCTTTAATCATTTAAAGAAATAGCAGTGCAGCCCTCAAAAAGCTCAAATCTGCATTAACCAACCTGAGATCATGATTAGCCCAACTGCCATACATTCTGAAATTGCAAATAAATATAGTTCATTCAGAATTTCACATTACCACAATTACGCATAAAAATGACAATTATATATAATAAAAAATAAGAATTGAAGATTTCAAATAACATGAAATAAACAGGCATTCATTGACCAGATGATCAGATCGTCCGCACACTGCTCAATTTAAATTTACAGGTTAGTCTCTTAGCATCTATGGTCAATTATTGCAACAAAATTAGCCTAATAAATTTGGATGAACTTTTATCTCAAATTTTAATTTAATGAAAAACTGTCAATTTGCACAAACACGTGTTTGACAGAGAATTTAATAATTAAAAGAACTAGAAAAATCAAGCTCAAACTCAGTACTGACGTAGTACTTACAAATTTACAATATTCTAAATTTAACTGTTTAAGTATGAAAATGCAAAATAGATGAGGTCTCCACAGCTGGCAGTGCACAGTTTTAGAAATTATTCTAACATTTATGCATTCTTTATAAATAAATTAAATAGTGTGAAATAATAATTTCTACAGCAGATGCACAACATGTAATCAAATCTTATCTTTCACTATATACGATTAAGTGCTTTAATTAAAGTTTTATCTGAAGAACTAAGAAATAGGTCTTACCTCCAGAAGGTCCCAGAATAAACTAATTAGATTATGAAGGAACGAAAAACGCTTAAACTTTTGGTGCGCCTCAACTGACAGCCAATTAAGTGACCTTAATTGCTTTTAAGTGATTGGCGTTGCGCAACATTTCCAAACAAAAGATTGTTGATTCGGACTGCTCAACTGATAATATACGAGCTGAATATCACAACAGAGAGCTGTCAAAACAAAAGGAAATTCAGTGAGTGGATTATCTTAAATTGTTGTCTGTTCAATTGGAGTGTTGAATAACTTGAATTGAACTGCGCCTTTATTGCAGCAGGTCTGCGAAAATCTGTCACAGAAACCAGCACGGTAAATTAAATTAAATTAAAATGTATATATATATGAAAAGTTTCCATTAAAAATTAAACCAAGCGCAGAAATTTTTTTAAGAGCCTGAAATATGCTGGGTTAATTGGGGGTTGTGGTGAAAAATAATATAAGAGACGAAACCTGAAAACATTTGTAAATTCTTTTAAGAACACATTTACTGTTTCAACTGCTTCGTTGGGGGAGACCATTTATTATCCAGGCGGGGTGGGGGGCTTTTTTTAAAGAATTTCTCAGTTTTTTTTTGTGAAATAAATAAATTCATGCATGCAACCTTGCAAGGCCGTGCAATAAATGACTTCTTAAAGGGGTATTTCTTATGAAGGTGTTGCTTGGTTTCGGAATGAATATTCAGGCATTTTGCACACTTAAAATAAATAACACAGCCGTGGCTGCCATGAACTAAATAATTTCCCGCTGAGGAAAACTGCAAGCCCTCCTCCCCCCAAGATCTAATGGTCGCCCCTTATCATG
Source organism: Platynereis dumerilii (assembly GCA_026936325.1). NCBI lineage: Eukaryota > Metazoa > Annelida > Polychaeta > Phyllodocida > Nereididae > Platynereis > Platynereis dumerilii. The sequence goes on along the minus strand of JAPTHN010000003.1, from coordinate 38,310,943 downwards.
GTGCATAATTATGGGCCCGTAATTTTTGGTCAAGGTTAAGTTTCGAATGTTAGTCCTCTCAGGTACAAACTTTAATAATGGGCCCTGGGCAAATGCCCAATTTGCCGCAATGGTAATAGGGCCTACAGCCCTGCCTCACATTTCAAAACTTTTTATTGTTAAATTAATATTATGTTCGAAGCTGGTTTTCAATACGGATTTTTATGGGATATTATAGAAATGAAAGAGCAAATTTTGCTAAGTGCTCTTGTCTTTTAGCTTCTTTTTTCAACACTCAAACGCTGGATTTATAAATCAAATAAACCTCAGTTGCTATTATAGCTCTAATATTCCATTTCCTTTAAAGCTTCAAACTGTGACTTTTATTTGCCATTCCATCCTGTCACTTTAGGAAGTGGAAACCAACACTTGTCATCCTTTTAATCTAAAAGCCTTCATTGTGGTTTTTCATTAAATTGATACATTATTCTGAAATTGCATCCCGGAAGATTGAACGGGTTGAGCTTTGCATGAAACTGCTATAGCCAATAATTTATAGGCAGTCCTACATTTTCTAGATGGATGATTGGGACTTTACGTCCTGAATTTACACTTGGTAGGTTAATTAGGACAGGAGGAGGACACGGCAATGAGGCTAAGGATGATTGAAACAGCCGTCCAACTAGCAACTCCAACATAGGCCCAGGTGACCCGACAAGAGCTGGATTCGAACCCTGGACCAAGCGATTGGCAGTCCAGCACGCTACCACTAGACCAACTCCCCCACCCCCGGCAGTCCTACAATGCAGTGAACTAAAATAGTTATACATGATGCTAATAAACTAAAATAGCTAATGCAAAAATAGCAAATCAACATCTTTCTGTGAGCATGCAACCAGCAACCTAAAAAGGGACAAAAAGTGGGTGATGAATTCATGCCAAGTCCATGTCCTTCGTCAAGTTGATTGAATAACTCTAGGTTTATTTTAGAAGGTAATTCGCAATGCTTGAACAGCCATGCATGCACGCTGCTTGATAGAGGTTGTCTGATCAAAGAACAGTATAGTTTTATGGTCTGATGGTATGAGAACCGTTTTTTGGATACATTTGTTGGGGGGGGGAGGGAGGTGGATGAGGTTCCCCTCCCCACAGAAGGATCGATTCTGATTACAAATTATGCTCTCACTCACAGCAATAACCAATCTATAGGGTTTCTAAAACTACCCAGGAAGCACCTAACATTTAAAAACGTTGAATCAATCATGCCCGGGGGTTGGCGGCATGTGTTCTCTGGAGAGGCCAAAAGTAAAAAAAAGAAATATCTTTTTAATTCTTATGGGGGTCAATTGGGGGACTAGAAGGGGTGGGGGGACTAGAGACAGTGGGGGGGGGGGGTCCAATATGAGGGGACAGTGGGCCACATACCCCTCCCTCCCCACCTCTCCCGTAGGATAATAACTATTGAAGAGATATATTTCTATTTCACAAAAGCTGGGCCTATATCAAAATTTCTCTATAACATTTGAAACAATATCATTTATTTCAAGAAAACTAAACCAGCAACCAGTGGCGTAGCCAGAAATCCATGAGTGGGGGGGCCAAGGGGGGGCCAGGGTCTGAACTAGGGGGGCCAACCTTTCGCGGAATTTTTGCGACATTTTTGCGGCATTACATGGATAAAAATTGACTCAGCGTTACAAGCATTCTTTATGAATGACTTAGCAGTATTGACCTTCTTATCTTTTGTGACTGATAAACAAAATGACCATACATCTCATACTTACACTAAAATCACTTTTGACGTATCAAAAAATAATGAAACAGATTCTGTGGTTCTGACATTAAAAGTATGACAATGACACCTCATCAATTACCATGAGTCACACAGAGTATCATATGAAGTGAAATGGTCCTCCTGTTTTTTTTTTTAGTTTTTTTCATAACTGTCTTTTTCAGTTTATTCCTGCTAAGAATGTCCTCTTTCTTTAGGTCTAAATCGAAAATTGAGTCCTTTTGATGGACATCTACCCAACTCCTCAAGTAGGCCTAAAAGGTAGTATCAATTTGTGCAAATGACACAAATACAAAAAATGTTGAAAAAATCCAAGCACATATGAAAAATTGAGCAGTTTGTACAAATCACACTTGTAAATCAGATCTGTTTAATTAGAAAAATTTCAAAGGAGCATTATTTCTTTAACTGCGCAATGGTGACGAAAAGATTTAATCAAAACACCCTGATTTTAGATGTCGCATGGAATCTCTAGATACATAGGCATACTGGAAGGGGGCGTAGTTACCCTCCCCAAAAAAATTTGGGAAACAGCTAATATTTGGGCAAAAAGGCTAAACAATTGGGCAGATAATTAAACTAGAATCGCAAGCGATGTTTATGTGACCACCAGATGGACGATATATATCACATTATTCCTTCAAACAGGCAATTGACTGCAAAAAAGTAAATGGCAATGCCAGCCAAGTACTTACTTGTTGTGGTTTTCAGTGGTTTTCCTTTTCAGTGGTGGCCAGTTACCATCAACGACATCTAATTTCAACACCACAGTTGATTTCGCCACTCACCAACCTGCCTGGCAAGGGATCAGATCAGTCAAGCAAGTTGCTGACATCGCAGTCAACACAATTTAATGTGCAGTGATGCAGTGTTGTGATGTGGTCTGTAATGCAGTGTTGTAAGGCAGTGCTGTTATAACAAAACAACCCAAGTCAGGGTCACTGAGTAACAATATCACGAGCTGTTGTGTGAATTAATATCACTTGAGCCCTCAGGGCGAGAGTGATATTAATTCACACAACAGTGAGTGACATTGTACGAAGAGCCCTGACGCGTGGTTGTTTTGTTTTTATCACCTGGTTTTACCTCAAATTTTTAGTTAGGGGCAGACCAGACGATAGTTGGGGGGGGGGCTATGGACTTTACCCCTGGGAAGAACTTTTTTTTCATTTGCGGCGCGTCAACGAACAATTTTTTTGAATGCGCACTCGCGACAAACTTTTTTATTGGAATTTTAACATTACGGTACCCTAGCTACAGGTGGAAACAAACTTTTTTTTTATTTCCATGTGCTGAACAAACTTTTTTTTTCTTTGTCAAGTGGGAAACAATCTCTTTTTTTCGCCAAATATCCATAGCCCCCCCCCCCCCCAAGATCATCTGGTCGGCCCCTTATAAACAGAGACTATTTTCTGCCGTAACAAAAATGTTACGTCACCATGGAGCAACAATGGATATGATATCACAATCCTATTGTTTTGGACATTTTTTGGTTTGTGACGTCATCAGTCAGCTGAAATGCTGGTGATGTCATAACCATTGTTAAAATTAATCGCCGTTGAAGGGTGGTATTTTTTACAATATCACAGGCCCTGATATTTTGACTGTAAACAGTAATATTCACAGCCAACCAGGTGATAAAATACAGTATAGTAATGCAGTGTTGTCAGGCAGTACTGTAATAATATTATGGGCTGTAATCGCAGTGCAGTGATGCAGTTGTAATGTAGTGCAGTTATGCAGTGCAGTGATGCTGCACAGTAATGTAGTTTAGTAATGCAGTGCAGTCATGTAGTATAGTCATGCAGTGCAGTCATGTAGTGTTGTGTGGAAGTGCAATAACTCAGTGTAGAAATGCAGTGCAATAAGGCAGTGTTGTAATACAATGCAGTGATGCAGTGCAGTAATGCAGTGTTGTCAGGTAGTGCTCTAATGTGGTCTGTAATGCAGTGCAGGGATGCAGTGCAGTTATGCAGATTTGTAATACAGTGCAGTAATGCTGCGTTTTAATAGAGTGCAGTAATGCAGTGCAGTGATGCAGCGGTGTAATACTATAACAAAACAACCCAAGTCAGGGTCACTGAGTAACAATATCATGAGGTGTTGTGCGAATTAATATCACTCGAGCCCACAGGGCGAGAGTGATATTAATTCACATAACAGCAAGTGATATTGTACGAATTGCCCTGACGCGTGGTTGTTGTGTTTTTATCAGCTGGTTTTACCTCAAATTTTCAATTATAAAGAAGGACTATTTTCTGCCATTACAAAAATGTGCATGCCATGGAGCAACAATGGATGTGACGTCACAATCCTATTGTTTTTGCCATTGCTTGGTTTGTGAAGTCATCAGGCATCTGAAATGGCGATGATGTCATAACCATTGTTGAAAAATATCGCCCTTGAAGGGTGTTATTTTTTACAATATCATAGGCCCTGATATTTTGACTATAAACAGTGATATTCACAGCCAACCAAGTGATAAAGGGCAGTAATGCGGTGTTGTAATGCATTGCAGTAATGCATCGCAGTCATACAGCGCAATAATGCATAACTGTAATTCAGAGCTGCAATGCAGTTCTGAAATGCAGTGCAGTAATGCAGTGTTGTACAGTGCAGTAATGAAGCACAGTCATACAGTGCTGTAAGGCATAGATATGCAGCTATAGATGGATAGACAGATGGATGGAAAGATATATATCTATCTATCTATCTATCTATCTAGATAGATAGATAGATAGATAGATTCTATAACTGCATATCTATTTATCTATCTTCCTTTTTTTCCCCTTTTTTCCATGTTTTTGTTCTGTATCTTTAATGCAGCACAAAGCATAAATTAAATCAAATTTATGTTTCATTGATTAACCTTGTGAACTCAGTTTTAAGTACTTTTAACTGCCTATATTTTATTGACATGAAATATAAAACAGATTGAAGAAAGAAGACAAATATATTTCTGTAAATAAAGTGTGATCTTGCATTGAATGCAGCAACAGAAATATATAAAGTGTGTCTGTTATTGCATTGAATGCAGCAACACTGTGACCAGTATAGAGGGGGCCACATGTCTCTTGACTGGACAAGATGTGAGCTACTGTTGAGTGTTGCACATGTCAATTTAATTTAAGCAATTCTCATTTCCTAATTGGTCAAGGACTGTAAAACTTGACATGAACATTTAGTACAGTATATTAAAGAATATGATTTAGCTTATTTGGTTGAAATTAGCTTTGTCTTCAAATGAAAGTGGAATTTGAGGTAGCCCAAAAAGAAACAACAATTAGCATGTCTATTCTCCTGATATGAAGTAAATTTCTCAACACTCTGCCTGTCTTTTGGGACGGGCCTGAGAAGGTTTAGCAATAAACTTTTCTTATAATTTGAAGGTGACTGGAGTGAGATCAGATATATCATGACCTGATGTGCAAGTCTGGCTCTCCCAGCTGCCAAAGTCAGATATTTGCTGTGTATCCAGTGCTTTATGCTCCTGTTGTTGGAAATATAGACCTTGGTTTCTTTTGAGACATCCCCCAGCGAAATATAAAGCAGTGCGATCAAGTGTGAAGGAATGCACCAATGGCTGAGCGAGAATTCTGGGGGCTGTCTCAAAACACACCAGTTGCCCATAAAAAAACAATAAGGTAGACTGTGCCACTAAAAACCCCTGAATTACAAAAGTGCATCAAATACCCTTTTTTTGCATTGGGTCTTAAGAGCCGCGAGTAAGGAGTGTAAAGTTAGGTACATACAGCAAGTTTCATGACTGGCAATCAAGTGGAACTTGTTCTATTCCTCCGCAAAAATGTGCGTTGAATCGTACGATTTCTAAGTGACCACAGCCATGCTGGTGGTCACAATAAACATGTATACTTAACAATCAATAGTTTAAAAGAGATTTCTTTTGGAATATTATTAAATCTACATCCTGATTTTGCTGGCAAATGTCCCTCACCCCCTAAAAGGTTTGCCCCCGGAACACATATTGTTAGGTATATCCAAATAAGGAAATCACAAATTATCAAATGCCTCAGAACTTTTCAAAGGGCATCTATCATTCTAGAGAAAATCGGGTGTAAGTGAGCAGTGGCGAAGGCCACAACTTTAGACGGACATGTTCCAGCGACAGTTGCTGTTTGAATAATTTTTTCAAAATTTTCAAATCTGAAATGGGGGGGCCAGTGGGGGGGCCACTTATCCATTTGGGGGGCCCTGGCCCCCCCAGGCCCCCCCATAGCTCCGCCACTGCCAGCAACGCTTATTTAGGGGGGGGTATTGGGCCATTGTGCCCCCCCCCCCGGCCAAAAAATTAAAATGGGAATGATAGGAAAAGCCACAGAGCGCCGCATATTCGCCCCATGTGATAGCCCCCCCCCCGGCCAGTTCTAGATACGCCCCTAAACTAAACTAAAAGACAGAATTTAATTCATGGACATAGAACAAAGAATTGAAAGCTCCATTCATTGAGATTTGCAAAACAAAGAAACCAGTAATTAAAGACAATGGTTTCTTTTCTCTAAAGCATTCTCATCAACCCAGCCAGCCATATAACATATCATGAAAGCAATCTCAAAATAGAACCGTTTCTCCTTGTGACTGTTGTCAAAGATTAATTAAGAAACCTAAACTGAAAAAATTCTCATTCAGGATTTTAATGGTCCAATATTTGGACTGTCAATGGACTTCAGATGAGAAAACTTTATTGGGGAAACATGCTGCAATTGAAGTAGCAGGAGGCATTGTCAGAAAATCTTCGTCCAATATGTTTTAAAAACTCCCCCAAAGCTGCCAAATGCTGATGACATATTGTGTGTTTAAACCCTTTGTCTGTGATGAATAAATCAGATATATTTGTTCAGGGGCGTATCTAGAAATGGCCTGGGGGTGGGCATTACATGGGGCGAATAAGCGGTGCTCCACGGCGTTTCCTATCTCTTCCATGTTTATTTTTGGCCTGGGGGGGGGCATGGTCCAATGCCCTCCCTAAATATGCCACTGCATATGTTTTGCTCATTGACTCCATCCATCATTATCGGGAACAATAAATTGAAATTACTACATGGAAAGTAAGGAGGCAACCATTTAATAATCGGAGGGGGGCGTGGAGTTTTTTCCTCAGCGGTAAATTATTTATTTCATGGTAACGGCTGCCGTAATTATTCAAGCGGCTATTAAAGTGCCCAAATATTCATCCCTAAATCAAGCAACACCTTCTTGCGGAAAACCCCCACCAGAAATAATTTACTTAAGACTGCCCAGAAAGAGTTTATTTATTTCACTAAAACTGAGCAAGATTTTTTTTTTTAAACAACTCCAAAACTTTAGATAAAATGGTGGCCCCCTAATACTTCTGTTGGTGCCTGACATTTTATCTCACTGGGTTTTACATTAGTTTCAGGAAAGAACCATGCGTTTAGAGCATGTCAGAGTGACATTGAGCTGCTACTGATATGCAAAAGTGTGCATTAATGGAGACCACCTCAGAAGATAAAATTCATTTATGCTTCTGGGACATCATGCTGGGGGAAGACTGCACAAAACGATAATGAAGGGAGGTCATATGCAGAGCATGATGTGGACAAAAATGCATGTTGACATGGCATGGCAGGAACTCCCAGCATACATTCTACAATAAATATGTAAAAAATGTTGTCGCTAGCCCAGGGGGGGGATCCAGAAAATTCCAATAGGGGTGATCCAACAGGTTGTAATGTCGCGGAACACATAGCCCTCGACATAATGCATGTAAAAATATTAAAATCTTCATCTGTAAGGGGAGGGGATGCATCCTCCCCCTGTCCCTTGCATGAAGGGCATGTCTTAGCGACATTAAGGAACCACTGATATGCAAAATCGCACATAAACAGGGGCCCGCTAAGATAAAATTCATATTGGGGGACATTGACACATGATATATATGGAAACAGACCATATGCCTGGTATGATATGAAAAAATAGATTTAATGACATCAATAAGGTGCTGGGAACTCCCAAGTACAATTCACAAAAGAGCCTCGAAAGCATACATAATGAAGTGCACTCTAAGAAATGAGCGTTTTTTTGTGGCTAAAAGAACTGTTAATTTATTGTTTTTTTACCCGTATCATTTTTATACAGACTTTGTCAGTAACAAAGCTGGCTCCGAGTCATTTAACATTCAGTTCACATTTGATGAACAGTTACTTCAACCGTTAATTTACTGGCAACTTGTATATGTATATGTAGACAAAACAATTTGAGTTGGCCAAACAATCAAGATACCTGGTATGATTCTATAAACAAGAGATTATATGGACTTCAACCACGGAACATGTGGCATCATCTATAACATATGTTTTAATCAGCTGTTAATCAAACTTAATTTATAACTTATCTGAAGGTAGGGGAACATCCTCATTCATATGATCTTAAAGATGTTGTCTTTATGTAAAAGTTGTTATATCTATTTGTGACATTGAGATTTTTGTGAGTCTAATGATGTGTTCTAAAGAATGGCACTATTAAAACCAAAATAACCCAAGTGTAGTCTGCATAATAGAACATACTTGTGCAAACTTGACAATTGTTTCTCTTGGAAATTATCAATTTTATGGCAGCAATTTGTGCTCAAACTTGTGCGAATTAATTGCTGGCTATAATTGATGGCCTTACTTCCCTGCTGTCAAGCAAAAGATGAGCTAGGCCGAGCCTGGAGTCAGTGACTCTCTCAGCTGATTCCACCTTTGGTACATCCCTGCAGCTATAGGCCCCATTTAAGCATGTAACTCCCAAACGGAGCCTCCATTTGGGACTTCAGGGAGTTACGGGAGTTAGCAGGAGTTACGGGAGTTATAGGGAGTTACGGGAGTTAGTGGGAGTTAGCAGGAGTTAGCGGGAATTAGTGGGAGTTACGGGAGTTAGCAGGAGTTAGTGGGAGTTACGAGAGTTAGTGGGAGTTACAGGAGTTAGTGGGAGTTACGGGAGTTAGTGGGAGTTAGCGGGAGTTAGCGGGAGTTAGTGGGAGTTACGGGAGTTAGCGGGAGTTAGTGGGACATAGCAGGAGTTGCAGGACGTCAAGGAGTTTCGGGAGTTACATGCTTAAATGGGGCCTAGCTATGTGACTGTTAAATCACATGCTTAGTCTGTTGTTTCACACTTATGCAAAAGTAAAAATAACAGATTCTATCCGTATTTTTACAGTAGATTCTACAGCTCCTTGCATGATTTACTTTCTGTGTTTGACAGTGATACAACTTTGCTGAATCTGCAAAATTACAGTTCAATGTACCAATCTGCATTTTACGGTTCATTTTAACAGGAATTTTTTGCAGTGTGTTGATAGTTTATTTGGAAGTTGTTTAGAAGAGATGAAAGGCTTGGCATGACAGATATTGATCCAAAATGCACTTGTCTCATCTCATGTACTCCTTTTTCTATCTTTTTTTGGGGGGGGGAGGGGAATTCTCAGCATTGCTCATATCGAAATGAAATTCAAAATCAGGGGCGGACTGGCGACGTTTCAGGGCCCGTGGCAGCAAAAAAAGTCTATGGGTCCCTAAGGCTCCTCTGTCGCTGTTATTTCAGACAAGTGGAGCAAAATACTATTGTTAAATTGTTTAAATTTGTGCGAGGGCAACTTGAGAGGGTTTTGAAGTTAAAACAAACCATAAATGTTCAATGGGTTGCTATGGTTTGTCCTCATGCAGCGCTGACTGCATGTGTGATTTGTCAGGATTGGGACAACACACACAGCCCTTAAGCTGAGGTAAATAATGCAGTAAGCAGATTTATACCATTCGACACCTCTGTCAGCCAATCATGAGCCAGTATTTCACTGCAATAAAACCCATATTCTGTGTTGTCCAGTTATCCTCCCATGGGAGAATAATTAGTGAAGCTGTAAAAACAACAGCAACAAATGACAAGTTTCAGCTTTGTCTTATGGTATAAGCCAGTTATTCACCGCGGGATCGGCAATATGTGTTTATCACAGCTCGGGCTAACGCCCTCGCTGGATAAATCACATATTGCCTCTCCCTAGGTGAATAACCTATACGAAGCATGTTCTATGGTTGTTCAATAGAAGTGTCCTTTCTACTCTACACTTGTGTGGCTTTGGTGTAATCAGCAAAGCTACATCTCATGGCTTTGAATGTTTATTTGAAAGCAGGTGTCACCAAAATCATTTGAAACATTTAACACGATTTTGTATCAAATGCTAACTTGAGAACACATGCATACAGAAGACTCAACACTCATCAGTAGACATTTCACATAATATAGCATTAAGAGAAGCTTTGGCCCATTCAATGTTCACTTAAATTTGCATTTCAAACACCATGCATCCTGGCAGAAATTTTTCAAGGTCCACCGGTTAATTTGTTCAGCCACAGATTCAATCAGCATGAACACTTTACTTGCCTGCAAGCATGCATTCCACCATGATTTTCATGAGAAAAATAAATCAGGGTGACAAATTTCTGCAGAAAAGAACATCATGAAGATGATTGAGTTACACAGGGTTAATTTCAGAAGCTAATTTGCAAAGCTTGAGCAGGCTTGTGCGCGGTGACAAAATTTTATTTTGCACTGGCACGAAAGCGATTTAATGTCTGCTTTGAAATTTTCAGAATCCTATCATGTAGGGCAGGCTGTGTACATTGCTGATGGTCAAAAGAACTTCAGCTCAGTAAATTATTCAGAGGTGGAAATTTGCATTCATTTGCTTGACAGTTACACACAGAGGCTAGGGATACTGAAATACCAAGCACTATTGCACCTATATGTTAGCTATTGCCATAGGCGTATTTGAGGGAGGGCAGGGGGGGCAATCGCCCTCCGAAAAGTTTGGGAAACAGTAAGATTTGGGCAAAAAGCCTAAAAAATTCGGGCAGATGATTAAATAAAAACTACTGAAAATTAATGTTTTCCAGGCAATTTAATTTGAAATACATTATAAATTTAGATTGTGAAATTCGGGCAAATGTCGCTCGCCCCCCCAAAAATTGCGCGCGCCGTACGCCTATGGCTATTGCACTCTGGGAGACGTAGGTTCATTGGGCAACTGAAACGGGTTGCAAGAACATATATTTATATATTTCACTAGCGTGCCTATGCACCGAAACAGCCAAGTAACACTGTGTACCAACCAAGTGATCTAATTCAGGATTTTTTTGTTTACATTTTGCTAGTTCTCATGTATAGAGCAAACAACAAACTTTGCATTATAGCCGGTATGCTGTCTTATAGTACAAGTAATGCACATACAAATTTTGGAATGAATCAGTTAAGTTTTCTGAGAGATTAGGCAGTTTTAGTAAATTATTTTGATTGTTAAATATTTGAAGTTTGATATTACACATCAAGATGTCTGATACATAAATACAGCATACTGGCTATGTTACATTTTAATAACATTGGTTTCTTGCCTAAAATTTTATGATTAACTAGGTCACTTCGCATAGAGCAAATGGAACACAGTGGTAATGTAAGCATACTATATTCCTCCATTAGTACCACTATGATAAACTAAATCCTGACATTTATGATTTTTTACTTGATTTCTTCCTTTATTTATATTTCTGTCTGAGCATATCAAAACAATGACATAAAAAGATTGCTTTATGTTGTAGTTTTACTGCAACATTGTTCTAGAGATAGAATGAATCATTTAAAGAAACTCTCACTTTTCATTGAAGATAATATTTCATTTCCTTAAAAGCATCTCAATATGAGTTTAATTTTCCCTTCGAAGAACTTCTCCATCCTTTGTGTAACCTTTCAGGAAGGAAAATCAACAATGGTTTATGATTTTAAATTGTAAGCCTGCATTGTGGCTGGGTTTTTTTTTTCCGGGATGTAAATCTGCAGACAGTGGCATAACTAGGGGTTCTCAAGTGGGGGGCACCTGGGGGGGGCACGTGATTCTCTGGGGGGCACCCACAATACTAATTGCATGTTTAGCCAAGGTTGGAAAGTTCATATGGGGGGCACCTGGGGGGGGGCACAGGTCCAATATGGGGGGCACGTGCCCCCTGTGCCCCCCCCATAGGGAAGCCACTGTCTGCAGGTTATGCTATATTTTATTTATTATGTTATAATGATAATGTAGATAAGTATTGATATGATAAGGAAGCTTCAGTATAAGGTTTATCCAACTGTATCATTCAGTTCACACCCGCCAAGTGCAAACAGTACTCCTAGCACATCACTATGCTTTTGTTTTTCTTTGGCTTGACGTTGAGAATTCAAAGTTGGGTTTGAACGTGAAGAACAAATCTTATTTATATTACGTTGTCCTGCTATGCATGGTTTGTTTCCCTGAAGCACCGTCTGCATCTGTGATTTGTCAAGATAGGGACAACTCAGTGCTAGACAACTCAGCCCTAGAGCCAGGGTAAATAATGCAGTAAGTGGATAAAGCATGTTCTTGGTGGTTCAATAGAAGTGTCTTTTCAATGCTATATATTGGGTGGGTTTGATGTAATCAGCAAGGCACATTAGCCTGGCTGTTGCTTGTGACAATGTCTCTACTGCCATTGTGTCTCATATCAAGCAGTGCTTTTAAAAGACTTTGGATATTCCAAAAAGCACTATGAGGATATTTGAAAAGGTCAAATATCCCCCAAGATGCTATTTGGATATTTCATCAGACCCTATTTCATCAGATGATATTCCATCTTAAGCTTTAGCTGAGCGTATGGAGCTTTGCCTGACCATATGGACTTTTGGCAGCTGCCAATTATTCTACGGGTCCTATTTTTGTTGACGTTACCATGCTATGCAGTAGAGTTGCTTGTCTTTTCAGGAAAAACATGCAATGTTTGCAGCCCTGAAACTTGCTTACTACTCTCCGGAAAATTATGAAGGTTTGGGAATATGTCAGTCAACACCTGAATTTTATCACCTGCTTTTCATAATTCATCTACAATTATTTTTAGCAGTCAATTAGGCCATTTCTTTAAACACAAAAGATCATGATTTTCTTGTGCATCATGCTGCTAACTTTTTTGCAAAACATACAATGTTCTGAGACCTGAAAATCAAATACTATGCTTAGGAAAATTATGAAATTTGGGAAATATTTCAGTCAACACCTGAATTTTATCACCTGGTTTTCAGAATTCATCTACAATTTTTTTAACAATCACTAAGGTCATTTTTATAAACACAAAAGACCGCGATTTTCATGTGCGTCATGCTGCTAACTTTTTTGCAAAACATACAATGTTCAGAGACCCGAAACTCGAATACTATGAATAGGAAAATTATGAAAGTTGGTTCCTATTTCAGTCAACACCTGAATTTTATCACTTGGTTTTCAGAATTCATCTACAATTTTTTTAACAGTCAATAAGGCTATTTTTTTTAACATAAAAGATCGCGATTTTCATGTGCGTCATGCTGCTAACTTTTTTGCAAAACATACAATGTTCAGAGACCTGAAACTTACATACTATGAATAGCAAAAATTATGAAAGTTGGGAAATATTTCAGTCAACACCTGAATTTTATCACCTGGTTTTTAGAATTTATTCACAATTTTTTTAACAGTCAATGAGGCCATTTTTTTTAACATAAAAGATCACGATTTTCATGTGCATCATGCTGCTGACTTTTTTGCTAAACATACAATGTTCAGAGACCTGAAACTCGAATACTATGAATAGGAAAATTATGGAAGTTGGGAAATATTTCAGTCAATATCTGAAATTTATCACCTGGTTTTGTAGCCAAAAACGTCTAATGTCGTTTGTGTAAACTCAAAAGATTGCAAATTTCAGAACCGAAACAGCTTATTTCACGGTTTCAAATCGTGCCATGTTTAGAGCGATGGAACTCACAGACTATCAATAGGAAAATCATGGAAGCAAGGGAATACTTGAGTCAATACTTGAATTATGTCACCTGGCTTTCAGAATTTGTTTAAAATTTTATAGCAGCCGAAAACTTCATTTGTTTAAACACAAAACATCGCAAATTTCAGATCCGAAAAAGCTTATTTCTCTTTTGCGAAATTTCTATGTTAGTTAACCGGATTTACAAAATTGGCTTGTGTTGTATCAACAAATAACTGGTTAAGGTCTTTTTATTGTTGTGAGGGACAATTATCCCAATTTTTACGGGGATTCCCGGGGGTATCCCAAAACTATTAGCATAATTTGACATGGGAAAAAAGACAGAAAAAAACAATTTCCATGACAGTAAAAATGACCTCCTTCCCTCAATTTTGCAGTTAAAGCCTTGAAATTGATAGAGCACCTTCCTGGGTACTTCTGGTGTCTTCGCTGAACACAGCATTAATTTCGGGTAAACCGTTTTTATTATACGGCACTCTGACCGCGGAAAAACAAATTTTTCACATGTCTAGATTTAGAGGGCTGGCGAATAAAATTTGTACCATGTATGTTCACGCCCTTTGCAGTGTAGATGCAGAAATCACTCGGCTACATTGTGTAGCAGTTTCATGACGATTGCATTAAAATACGATTTTTTAAGAAATCATGTCTGCACCAAGAATATTTCGGTTTTGCAACTTTTTGGCATACATGAACTGGCCAGCCTGTGACGTCATCAAATGACGTCATAAAGTGACGTCATGTCCTGATGTCACTTTGTTTGCAATGACTGTTTTGTTTGCAAGCGTTTTCAGTGCATTTTGTTTGCTTGCTGGTCAAAGCTATTGGATTAACAACCCCTTCAAAAAAAAAAATGTTCACATCATTTGGGAAATAATTTTTTCTGGACAGAAATTAATATGTAAATGGCACTACCATGAAATTCGCGCAGCACTTTAAACAGTTATAGTAGGACCCCGGGGGGGGTACTTCGCGGACTTTTATATACGGATGCGCCACGGCAATTCTAAAAAACCGGAACCATTTTAATCCAGAACGAACGCCAAAACCACAAACCATTTTAATCCTTGAGAAAAAATTTTGGCAACCATTTTAATCTTTATGATTCTGATACCATTGGAATTGTCTTTTCAAGCCGATTCTATCGATACCAAATACGTAGGGGTGGCAAAACCAGGGACCAAATTAATCTGAATTTCCAAAAAACCAAAACCATTTTAATCCAAAAAGGCCAAAAAACCATTACCATCCAGCGGCGCCTCTATATACACCTTTTCATAGTAAGTACCCCCCCCGGGAGTAGGACTTACAGTGTTACAATAAGTCCTTTTATTTTTATTTCATATTCACTGTATGAAAGGCAGTTATGTAACTGTTAAAAAAAAGAATAGAAAGACAGATACATAGAAAGACAGATATACATTTAGAATATTAGAAAGATAAAAAAACAATATAATAGACAGATAAATAGACAAATAAATAGATAAATAGATAGATATGTATACACACAAAGGATAAATAAATTGATAGATAAATAATATTGATAGATATACAGCTAAATGGTAGAAAGGTAGACAACACTGCAAGCTGTCAAAGTCAAGTCTATGTTAGATTGTTGATATTACATAATGGTAATACAAAAACAATAACATGTTATGTTTGTAGATTAATTGCTCATTGTTACATAATCATAAGTTTACAAAGATTATGTTACTTTAATTTTGTTATGTTTTCTTGTAATCTGTTTTGAAATGAAATGAACCGTATGTTAATAATTTGATTTAGCTTGTAAAAGGCTAATAATTTACTATTCCATAAAAATATTGGTACAGGATAAATAACTGGAGAAAATTGAATTTTTATATACATACACTTTTGAAGATGCATATGTTATTTTCTGTTAAATATGAAACTAAATCATTGATAAGAAGCTGGACCTACTTGACCTAATTCCCAACAGTGGACTGTTGATGTTCAGACCATCACTGCACAGAATTTTGAGTCCTCTCTTGTGCTCAATTCGCTTCGCGAAACGGCCTACAGCCGTTTCGCTGCGCGAATATCAATATCGGCTTCACGGAACTAGAACTCAACCCATGCCTGGCAGTTCAGATTGACAATGACTTGACTTCCTTTGAGAAAAGATCAGGAATTTCATGAGACAGGCTAATTTAAGCAAATTTGGCTAAATAGATGTCATTTCACCACCTGTCACCAGGTGTCTCTCCTGTGCCTGCGCACTTGAGGAGTGCTGCCCCCTTGTGTAGTAGGAGATTTGGCAGTGTTTGACAGCCATCTCTTCTACAAATAGTGTCAAAATAGTTTCTAACCATGAGGCACTATTTGGTCACTATTTGATGTAGAAGAGATGGCTGTCAAATATATTATGACAAAGTTTCTAACATAACACATTAGAACTTATGGAAAAGTTCAGTAGAAAATGTGGCTTGGTTGCACTTTTTGGATATTTTGTAGGGATATTGGCAAGGCATGGTAAGGGGAGTAGATATTATGACAAAGACCTATTTTAGTGTCTGGCATGCAAAAGGCAGCCCAATTTGCAAATCGGGCATGTAGACCTATCGGCTGCAACAGCTGTTGATTCTGCTGATGTTTGAATAATATTTTACACATCAGAAGTCACCAAAATCATCGTTCAAAATTGCTTATGTGTAATAAAATTAATCTTAGAACCAGCCAAACATTGCCTAATTCAGTGTCCACTTCGATTCACATTCTCAAGCACATGCAATGCATCCTGTCAGAATTTTTACAAGGTCCACTAGGTTTCTAAATAGAATATTGAAAAAGTTATGCGAAATCGTGTGTTGGCCATATGTCATTAAATTATGAAAAGATGGCCAAAATTGTACCCCTGGTCATTGTCTGATTTCACTTAAATCTGTCTTTTCAATCAAATGGCGCAACTTCATTCATGGTTGATAATGTTTTGAGGGAAAAAGTGCATTTAATGCACCCCATGGTGCATCCATATTTAAACTAGATATCATATCGCAAAGCGGAATGAAAGGAGGTGTCCCTTCAACTTGGATGGCACTTCTTGTCTTTATGCTCCATCCTTTGGCTGCGCGGGTGTTTATACTCATGAATGCAGCAAAAACATCCTGGACATGAAATGGTGCCTACAATAGCCAATTTTTTTCATAATCTTTCATATATCTTAAGTGACATAAAGCATTTTGTGTCATAATTGATATTTTTGCTTTCAGTGTCAAATCAGCTATCTGTGCATAACAAATTAATATTTGAAAGTTGCCTTGTTGCTCTTGAAATTTGGAAAAAGTGAGATTTGAAGATTATAGTCGCAGTTGGGTCTTTTAAGATGAGATATAATATCCTCATAAACATGGGATTATATATAACCGAGAGAATATAATTAAATAATTAAAGGTCAACTACAATACATAACTTCTGTAATGAAAGTGCTAATTCAGCAATTGGCACTTCTGCAAAATTTTCTCTGGGTGGTAATTGGCATCAGAGTAAATAATTGACTAAATTGCAAACAAAAGGGCAGTTATTGAAAAGATAACACTTGAAGTTCAATTAATTTCATGTAATCATGTCTTGCAGGGTCTTGTAATGAACAGACTACAGGGAGTGTCATTTATTGATGATGGGTTAAATGGAATCAATATTAAAGACACCTTCAATTCGATGACAGTCTAGATTACAGTCCACATTTACAGTGCATTATTTTCATTAATAGGCCTAATTGTGTTGGCCTAAAACCTAAAAGTTAAAAAGAAATTTAATATTCCTTTTTTTCTTTTGAATGCTGTTTCAACTTGCCACATTGCCATGTCAAATAAAATAAAATATTACTGTACCTCCAAGAGCCAATCATGGACCAGCTAGCATGAACTAGGCATAATTCTTCAATACACAACTTAAACTACTACAAAGACACTGTAACTAGTTACAGACCAACCAAATTGCCCTAATTGAACTGGAAATCATTCAAGCTTTCTAAAATAGGGTCTGCCATTTCTGTAGGCCTGATAGTTTTGCAACTGCAGTGACAGTCTGGTCAGTTTGAATGGTCAAAGGCCAATTAGATCGTCCCGCGATCGCATCCTGTTCCGCAATCAGGTCCTGCGATTTAGGTAGTCTTTAACAGCGTGAGATTCAATGCAAAAATGAACCTGCAGAGTCCTTTTTGTGGAAATCTCCAAGCAAGAATACTCAAGTTAGGAATCAAGGATGACACCGTGAGTACCCACATGTGACGTTTAATTAGATAACAGGCCAATGCCTACAGTTTTTGGAGGCTAAATGAACCCAGGAAAAGCCAAAAACTAAACCAAAGTTTTGATCCTGTCAGTCCAGCATTTTGACAACTCGTACGATTACAAGGTGGAGGTGGGACCCCTCCACAATAATTTGACAATATGTGTTATTGACCTCGCAATGTCAAACACATGTGTGACAAACAAGCCATGAGCAAAAGAGGGTAATAATATCCAAATAAAAGCATTTGAAATATCATGAAATTTGATTAGATTTCTTATTCCCTTATTCATTATAATGATATATTTGATACTTGTCAAATCAATAAAGATGCTTGTTTGATAGAATTGTATAAATAAAGAAGCTCTGTCAGAAATATGATCCAATTTCAGTATTTAAGTATTCAATTGACATGGAATATCATATCCATCTTAATTGGAGATCCTTGAAATTCTTTCAATGAGCCAATTTAACGGAATACAGGTCAACTAGTAACCATGCCAAGTGGTAACCAAACCAACTCGTAATCATTTTGATTTTTCCCAACCAAGTAGTAACCATGGCATTTAGTAATCAATAGGCCATGGCCAAGTAGTAACCAAAAAATTAAAGTTGTCTACCAACTCGTAACCAGTGACTCTTGCCAACTGGTAACCAGGGAAAATCAGAATGAACCAACTCGTAACCAAATCATAATTACCAGTATTTCAGCTATTTTATCATTGTAATTCTAAATATTTAGAATTATATAATTTATATTTGAATAATATATCCCTGAATAAACACATGTTATCATTTATTTACAAAATTTACAGAGATTTCTTGGGTTAAAATCTAACTTAGCCTTGGTTACGACTTGATAGTTGGCAAGGATTTGGTGGTTACGACTTGGTAGGGTCATGAAATTGATTTAAATACATGGTTACGACTTAGTAACCCACGAAAAAAGTATGGTTACTAGTTGGTAGGGTTTTTGGTTACCAGTGGTTGATTACTAGTTGGTTGGTTACCAGTTGGTTTGGTTACCACTTGGCATGGTTACTAGTTGACTTGATACCATTTAACAAGAACGGTGTAAAATTTGAAAGCTTATTTATATTCTTCAATTATCTCAACGAGTATCAAAAAATTCTCTTTCAGTGTTTTAATTCTCTATCTGTGTTTTAATTGTATGATATTTACTTATTAAATCTGATATTTAAGCTAAAAAAATAATGGAATAATTATTGCACGCATAAAAAAATATGATTCATAAGAGCTTTAAAAAATCTCCATTGATGCGGGATGCTGTGCCTTGTAATTCAATTTGAGAGCCCAGGCATGTGTTCAAATACCTTAGAATTAGCTTTTACATTGTTTTTATATTGCAGGTGAATTAAATGTGTCCACATTTGGCAACCATTTGTCATGATTGGTAATCCAACATTTTCAATTCTTCAAACATAATGCCTGAAAAGTAGTGGGTGTTAAGTGACATTCAAAAATACCTTCCTGCTTTGTAATATGTGAATGTAGAAACACAATGATATAGAACATTGTTGTTTGCATTATCTCTCAATGTGGAGATTTGAAATGATTGCTGAAATCATAAATTTTCTTTATTTATTTTAATCAATGATTTTTATAGAAAATCACTATATGTTGGAAAACTGCAAATAGTTTGCATATAAATGCTATAATGGATCAGTTGACACCTTCACACTTGAATTGGTAAGGAATCACTGCTAGGATGGAGATTCCAGGGTGGTTTTTGGCTTAATTTAATCCAGTTGAAACAGCAATCCCTTTTCATGCGACAAATTCCTAATCTCATGCCAAAAGTAGCACTCATTAAACAAGAAAACAACAAAAACAAACAATAGTAATTGCAAAATACTGATTCTGTGGTTATCATTAGTAATTTCAATTATTCCTTTGCTCCAAAGTATTATATTCTATGGTCAGTGGCTACCAAGTATTCAAAAATTGTGACATTGGAATAGGATTACACTGATTATTCTCTTGGGAAGCCAAGTAAAACTTTTCCTATTTCCTCGGTCATTCCTAGCAATAGTAGCTCCAAAAAGTTGACAAAATTCCACACTTGAATTGATGTTAAATTCATATTCTGAGGGAATTTGTAGCAGCTGGGAAAAGTAAAAAATATTAATGATCTACAACTTCAAATTTCAACTTGATTACATGACTTTTTGGGAATGAAAGAAATGTTTCCCATTACAGAAGACCTAATTACAGATGATTTCATATTTGTAGACATTTGAGGTAGAAAATACATAATTTTTCTTGCAATTTTCATTTGTCGAGAGAAGGTATGACACCACTCTCTCCTGAAAAGTGACATGGTGTTTTACATGGGTGACCATCGCATTTTAAGGCATTGATCTCCTGACAGGGACTGACTTTAGAAGTTTCAAGTGAGAGTTTCAGTTTGTGTTTCACACATTTTCAGTACATACATTCTGCAAGTCCAATGTTGTGCATTCAGACGATTAGGATCACGTGATCCATGCAATGACTGTTTACAGAAAATAAACATGCATAACTGTGAATGTAACATTTTCTCAGCTCAGGCGGCAGGACAATAGGCTGCCAATCGCAGGGTCCTTCATCTGATTCCCACTGGGATTTTCTTATGAATGTTAGATACGTCACTGGGCTACCATCCTGTCCTGAGGGACCATTCAGAATTTATGATTCTGGGGAATTTTGTTGGAACTTTCTGTCAAAGTGTATACCCTAGGGTGGGACTGGCGCCCCACATTTTGGAAATCTTGGGCGGATCAAACCTGACTTTTTTTTGCAGGTGAGGTTGGTATATGAGAGTATGTGTGCAAAATTTCAGCTCATTCTATTAATATTTAGAGGTGGCACATTTCACTTGAAGTTTATAATGTAAATCCCCATTGGCGAGCCCTGAAAAAAGGAGAAAAAAGCATGATTTTCCAAAAATGAGACTTAAAATCAATATTTTTCAAACATTCAAAAACCATGGGGGAGGGTTTTGGGAGGGCAGTTCAGAACTGACACCATTTTGCTATAATATATATAGGTAGGCCATAGGCGTATCGGAGGGGGGCAGGGGGGCGGTCGCCCCCCCAAAAGTTTGGGAAACAGTAAGATTCGGGCAGAAAGGCTAAAAAATTTGGGCAGATGATTAAAAAAAATATAATTAGAATTAATAATTTCGAGGCAATTTCATTTGAAATGGCATAAAATCTGGCTCTTGAAATTAGGGCAAATGTCGCTCGCCCCCCCCCCCAAAAATCGCGCGTCCCGTACGCCTTTGAGGTAGGCCACTATAAGGTGTAAAATCTCTAAATTTAGGCGTTTTCGAGCCATTTTCGTCATATTGGGCACTACAATGTGCAGAGATGAGAAGTGTGGAAAATGCAAAATTATGCCAGATTTAAACTGCCCTCCCAAAATCCTCCCCCATGGTTTTCGAATGGTCGAAAAATATTGATTTCAGTCTCATTTTTGGAAAATCATGCTTTTTTCTCCTTTTTTCAGGGCTTGCCAATGGGGATTTACATTATAAACTTTATGAAATGTGCCACCTCTAAATATTAATAGAATGAGCTGAAATTTTACACACATACTCTCATATACCAACCTCACCTGCAAAAAAAAGTCAGGTTTGATCCGCAAACATTGGGGCACCAGTCCCACCCTAGTATACCCCCTTTGGTTTCATGCTTATTTGTACCTCTCATACATTCCATGTGGATTTTTAGCATGTCCCCTTTTCTTTTATTAAAATTGCATACCCCCCTCAAGCATGTTGTGAGTAATAAGTACCTCCCTTGAAACATGTGTGAAAAATTGGTGCTCCGTCGGGCTAAACTCCAATTCCCCTCAAGTCATAAATTCTATTTAGCCTGTAAGGCACATAGTTTCTGGACAAAAGGAAAAACTTAGTACTGTCCCACTTGAAGCATGTACTGTAGCACCTGCTCAGGTAAAACTCCCATCTCCCCCGCAACCCAGTCATAAGTTCTGAATGGTTCCTTACTGATGTCATAGACAATGTTTTTTGGTCAAGGCATGATAATTTTCTGTAAATAGATGTGAAGCCATTCAGAGTCAGCTTGAAACTGATTTAGTATCAATTGAAACAATCAACAGTTGTACACAGGAGTGTGAAATACAACTGTTCATGAAGAAGTGAAAGAGTTCATGTGGATTGCGGTTTGACATGTTTGAACAACTGCCACAGTGAGGTTTATTCACGATTGACCATATGGTCAAGACACAGATTCACAGCTTCAGGTGTTATCAACTGCCAGTTCACTTCACAGCTTCAATTCTTCTTTTGTATTTTACCACTTCTGGCTCAGTTTTGCTAACAATGACAAACAACAAATTTCTTACAATGGGATGGTGTGCAGTGATTGGAATTGAGTTGCACATCCAGATTTTCAGGGGGGAGGGCCTTGGAAATTTTTCTCAATGGGAAATTATATTTTATTTTGTGGTAACAGCAACATTAATTATGTAATAGATAACGCCCTCGTTTGTGACAATATGCAATATATCCGAGGGCTTTAGCCCGAGGATTATTGCATATTGTCACAAACAAGGGTGTTATCTAACTTATACCACTAAGTACAAAACAAATTAATTTAAATCCCTTTGTTTGTCTTCAATCCTTCTTGTTTGACAACAATTCATTGTATTTGTTGTACATTCCTGTTCCTCAGTTCATTTGAAGGTTGGCAGCCCTGAAGGCAACAGGTCAGAATTCTTTCTTCTCAGGAAATAATACAATACATTAATTTTGTAGATAGAAAGATGGATGGAAAGATAGATAGAAAGATAGATAGATAGTTAGAAATAACACAATACTTAGATAGATAGATAGACGGATAGATAGATTGGTAGGTTGATAGTGTAGCCCTCTCAGCCAAGGTCCCTTTGGTGAGGCTGATTATTACGGTCGCTGAGCAAATTAAAATTTGAAGTTATGAAATATATTTTGTAAAAAATAGAAAGCAATGAGCAGGGGTTCGGGGGCAGCAGCCCCCGAAATAAGAAGAAGCAGGGGTTCGGGGGCGGCAGCCCCCGAATTAAGAAGAAAAAAAATTCTTTGAGCTTGCCAAATGGGACCAATATTGTTGATCTTCGCCTCCGCTATTTTTTGTTGCGGCTAGTCTATCCAAAATGAACTATTTTATCAAGTGACCTTAATTTTGATCATTATTTCCGATATTGATATAAAAAGAGTGAATACAGCCTTTTTATTGAGACCAGTTACACTTGATAGAATCTACCTCCTTGTTTACTGTCTGTGTTGTTCAGTTTTAATCCTTTGTTGGTCAGTTTTGTTTCAGTGTTTCCTTCAATTTCGTCAACTTGTAGTCAGCCAAGCATGCAATATCATGGTCAGGTGTATGAGCTGTGATATGCATTATATCAGAGCGAAATCCTGCCTTCTGATTGGCTAGAAAAAGCAAACAGTGGTATAATTATTTTTCAAGCATCCCATATCTCAAAAAATTCATTTCTAAATCAAGCAACACCGGGTTAATAAAAACCCCACCAGAAATATTTATTTAAGACTGCCCAGAAAGAGTTTATTCATTTTTTATCTAAAAAAAAATTCAAACCGGAGCTTGTCACAAAAAAAAAATCATATGAACTGATTCTCGCTTTTCATAATCACAGATCATAATATATTTTCATTCAGTAGCAACCTGCATGAATGCTGGGACTTGCCAAGAATTACTCATAGTTCATGTAAGGCAAAATGAGAAATGATTAAAATTGAATTTTCTCATATTAGGGATTTTTCCCGAAGGGACTAAAAATTTAGGGAGGATGCCTTAAAAGTGCCTTAAGAGGTACTAAGCTTAGGGAAGGTCCTAAATGGTGACTAAAGGTTCCCTAGACCCATTAGGCAGTGCCTAGACAGGATTATCTGTATAATTGTTTCTCTCAAATGAGATTAAAACAAATATAATGAGCTAAACAGACTGATGTTATGTAGTGTTTTAAAAGCAAATGTCAAGGATGGTCAGTCAGCAGGTCACAGCTATGTATTCTGCAGCGTAAATGCAAAATTTAACACTGGCCATGCAATTGATGTCAAATAAGAGATAGAAAGATAGATAGATAGATAGATAGATAGATAGATATACCAGCCAGCGATAGACAGATATATAGATAGATCGATCGATAGATAGATGGATAGACATATAGATAGAGATAGATAGATAGATAGATCGATAGATCGATAGATCGATAGATCGATAGATCGATAGATCGATAGATCGATAGATCGATATACCAGCCAGCGATAGACAGATAGATATACCATCCAGCGATAGACAGGTAGATAGATCGACAGATAGACAGATAGATAGATAGATCGATCGATAGATATCATTCATTTGATTTAAATCGAGTTATTTGATGTTAAACTGGTTTCTGCCATTCGATGTTTTGTATCTCTTTTAAAACTTGGTGAGAATCGCAACCAAAGTAGATAGACTGTTTGTTTGTTTGTTTGTGTTTTACGCCTCTGCGGCACCTTAGTAGGCTATATCGAGGCAGGTGATAGCCGTATGATGATGAGATGAGAAGACTGTGAGTCTGGCACATACCCTATTAATTCAGGGATGCCCAGGGTCTTTCAGTTGCCCCAGCATAGAATACTGGATACAACCCGCCTCCATTTAATGTCCCATGGGCTCGGACTAAAGTGAGTTCCCAGGGTGAGATTTTAACCCACGCCCTCAAAGCCAGTTGACAAGCGCACTTACCAATTAGGCCACGGGGGAACTACATAGTAGATAGATAAGTAGATAGATATACAGGTAGCGAGGCTGAAGGAGAAAGGTACATGAACAGATAGATAAATTTATAGATACCACTCAAGAAATCGATACATATATACCATTGCAATCGGTTGGTGAAGAAAATCATATTGATATGTTTTAGAACATGATTCGACGAATGCAATCGAATGATCAATATGATAAATCAGATAGCTGATTGGAATGAATGGATGAAGTTGTGCTGTGAGATCAATTGTGCTGCCAACAGGGGGAAATTACAAATCAAAGTTGGGTACACCTTACAGTGGCGGATCCAGGAATTTTGTGCGGCCAGAAGTGCGGCCAGAAGCTTACACTTTCTACACTGCGCCAAGGGTGTTCTGAGTATTAAATAGACTTGAAATGGGGGGGGGGGGGGTTGGTCCAGACCTCCTGGACCTGTCTTTCTTTTTTTTCTTTTTCCTTCTTTCTTTTTTTCTTTCTTTCTATATCTTTCTATCTTTGCATCTATGTGCAATGCTACCTGAATATCTACATCCACCTGTGTGCTTGTACAATTTATAATCGATTGTTTCATGTGTTTACACAATTTAAATTCTTGTTATAATTTTTCACTTATTTCAGATAGATCATAACTGTTGTAATTTGAATGTTTGCTGTTACAACTGGTAATCCACCTCAGGCCACGCATAGGGACTCTTTAAGGCCTTCCCTTAGCTTAGTACCTCTTAAGGCACTTTTAAGGCATCCTCCCTAAATTTTTAGTCCCTTCGGGAAAAATCTCTATTATGCCCTGTATGTTAGAAACAATTAAGATACCTCATGGTAGGATAGGCCTACACCGCCACACACTCACCAATCCACAAATTCCTTAACCTAAACCCCTCTCATCCTCACTTTGCCTCAAATTCCCTCATTTTACCTTAAATTCCCTCACCTGGCCTCAAATACCATCAACTAGCCCCTCACTCAACTAAACTCAGCTCACCCCCAGCTTTACCCTCTGTATCCCTCAACACCTGTTGGTTACCCCATCATTACAGTGGTTACCCTGTTAGACTATGTCAGCACGAGGGTGTATCCTGCCAGGAGGGCTGTTAAGAGGGGTTGGGGTAGGATGGGTGATAGACTGATAGGTCTGACATCCGGTACTACTTGATTTTATTGGACCAGCAGGGTGCAGTACAAAGTAGTAAGATGTTATGTACCATTCTTGG
This sequence comes from Platynereis dumerilii, assembly GCA_026936325.1. Lineage (NCBI taxonomy): Eukaryota > Metazoa > Annelida > Polychaeta > Phyllodocida > Nereididae > Platynereis > Platynereis dumerilii. Next base: position 38,285,091 of record JAPTHN010000003.1, on the reverse strand, counting down.
TGCCAATGGAACATTTATAGATCTATCGATCATTGGTCCAGACAGGACACAAAAACTGAACAGAAATTATTTATTTAAAAAAAAACAACTCCCAAGCCCCCCTCCCTTGATATGAAATGTGCTCCCTGAATGTTGAATAAAAGCAAGTTCTAATCCTTGAGGTTTGGCAATCACACCAATCTGGGCTCTCATTCATGCTGTCTTTCGGTTATACCTTCAAAGTAACCAGGCATGACTGTTCACCAAACTGCTAGTGGTCAAAAATAAAAGAGAGTTTTCAAACAGTGGTCAAATACAATAAAATTGCAATAACTGTGACACAACTCCAAAAGGTGTTTGGCCATATGGTCAATCGTGAATAAACCTCAGTGAGGTTTATTCACGATTGACCATATGGTCAAGACACAGATTCACAGCTTCAGGTGTTATCAACTGCCAGTTCACTTCACAGCTTCAATTCTTCTTTTGTATTTGACCGCTTCTGGCTCAGTTTTGTTTCAGTCACAGAACAATGACAAACAACACATTTTCTTACAATGGGATGGTGTGCATTGATTGGAATTGAGCTGAACATCCAGATTTTCAGGGGGGAGGGCCTTGGAATTTTTCCTCAATGGGAAATTATATTTTATTTTGTGGTAACAGCGACATTAATTATTTATTTTTCAAGCATCCCATATCCCAAAATTTTAATTTCTAAACTCAGCAACATTAAAAACGCACACATTTTTGAACAGCTTAAAAACTAACTTGTAAAGTAGATATTTTCATGAAACTTTACACTGATGTCTGTAGATATCTCTTGTGGTAGTCCAGAAAATTTCATAAAGAAGGCAAGCGAAACGGCTGGATTAGGCCACTTTTAGTGCATCATGTCCAAAAACCAAAATCACAACCAATGCAAATTGGTCGAAAATTGATTGCATGTGAAGTGTGTGACAGCTCAATATTTGGAGTGTGGAAATAATCAAGGTGGTCACTCACGCTTTTTATTTGGTTTTGTGAGTTTTTTGTTGATTTTTCTGTCAAGCTGGTGTTTTTCAAATTTGTTTGTCGCATCATTTTGAACACTTTTTCATCATAAGCATCAGAAATTATCCCGTTTTTGGTCAAATTTAGACGTGATATCTTGATGGACACCTGTTTTGACCATTTGAAAGCAATAATAAAGTGAAAGCATCTGTACTCTACTCCCCTGTCCCTTTTTCAATTTTGCAAATTTCAAATTTGACATTATGTCACTAAAGCATGTCTGGTTCTTAGAAATATCCACGCAACCTGTTCAAACGTTCACAATCTTTAGTTGAGAAGCTAATAGGCAAATTTGCCAAGTGACATTAAGATAAATGTGGTGCTTCAAAAGTTATGATACTTCGAAAAAGTGTGCGCTTTTAATGTTGGTAAGTTTAAATCAATCCCGTTAATTAAAACCCCACCGGAAATATTTATTTTAAGACTGTAAAGAAAGAGTTTATTCATTTTTCATTTTAAAAAAATCCAAACCAGAGCTTGTCACACAAAAAAAAATCATATGAACTGATTCTCTCTTTTCATAATCCCAGATCATCATATATTTTCATTCAGGAGCACCCTGTGTGAATGCTGGGACTTACCAAAAATTACTCATAGTTCATGTGAGGCAAAATTAGCAATGATTAAAATTAAATTTTCTCATATTATGCCCGGTACCCATCACAGTGGTTACCTTGTTAGACTATGTCGGTAAGATGTTATTTACCACTCTTGGTACCGATGGAACTTTTATAGATCGATCATTGGTTGTCCAGACAGGACACGAAAACTGAACTGAAATTATTTATTTAAAACAAAAACAACTCCCAAGCCCCCCCACCCTTGGTATGAAATGTGCTCCCTGAATGTTGAATAAAAGCAAGTTCTAATCCTTGAGGTTTGGCAATCACACAAATCTTGGCTGTTATTCATGCTGTCTCTTGGTTATACCTTTAAAGTAACCAGGCATGACTGTTCACCAAACTGCTAGTGGTCAAAAATAAAAGAGAGTTTTCAAACAGTGGTCAAATACAATAAAATTGCTATAACTGTGACACAACTCAAAAAGGTGTCTGGCCATATGGTCAATCGCGAATAAACCTCAATACCTAGTTGGCCTTTGCTGTATACTGTTGGTCAAAATTATGACATCATTTTTCCAGCAAACATCACTTGCTTGAAGCAAGCTGAAAAAAAGTGACACGCAATGGGCAACTTTACCAATCACTTGGCAGGATTTTCTGATGTCAGACCAGAAATTTTGCTAAATATTTTGTTATTTGAGAAAAGTCTACAAATATGAAATCATCTGTAAGAACAGTTTATCATTTATTATGACTTCAATTTCTTCGAAAAACATTATATTTGAAAAAATGTCACTGCTTGATTTAAATCAAATGAATCCGATTTTTTTTCATTTAAATCAGATTTTTTTGCAACCCTGTTTATTTGATATTTATCTCAAAAATAATAGGCAAACAAAAAAAATTCTTGTCATGGCATGCAGACATAGAGAGGTGTATAAACCTGAGTTGCGCACAAAATATAGAAAAAATCCTAACTTAGAATAATTTGTAAACCTACAAATATTGCTGGCTTTAACTTCAACGAAGATGAAATACTTCGCACTCATTGCTAGGCAATAGGGCCTACAGTTTTCATGATTTCATTTCTTGACTACCACCAATTTGTTCTGCTAGAGAACAATACCACTTGCTTGCAAGTTTACACTCTGCCATGAAATTAAGAGAAATTCAGGTTGACAATTTTCTCATGAAGATGATTAAGCTCCACAGGGTTTATTTTAAATGGAAACTTATTTGTAAAGTTTGAATTCCCGTCACCACTGTAAATATTATGGAATACCAGGATTCAGGAACTACCTTCATTTTTACTAACCTTCATTTGGAACCATATTGTGTTTGGCAGATAACATGTACTGCTGATGTTGTAAGGACCTCAGCTCAGCGAATTATTCAGAGGTGGACATTTGCGTTTCATTTGCCTTACATTGAATTCTACAATAGCTCGACTATTGAAAACAGAAGCTAGGGAAATCATACTTAAATACCAGAAGCTATTGCATCTATATCTATATAATTGTTACCTATTACCTTATGATGCCTTCTGGGAGACGTAGGTTCATTGGGCCTGTGGAACACGTTTCATTGACATGGATGAACCAGTTCACACATTTATGAATGATGTTTTTTGTTTGATATCTTCCTTTATATATTTTAATTTCTGTCTAAGCACATCGAAACAATGATATGAAAAGATTGCTTTATGTTGTCGTTTTGCTGAAACTTTTTTCATCAGATACAATGAATGTTTTAAAGAAGACTCAGTTTTCATTACGGATAATTTTTCATTTCCTTAAAAGCTTCTCACGATGAGTTTATTTTCCATAATAAGAATTTTTCCATCCATTTGTGTATCCTTTCGGAATGGAAAATCGACATATTCCATCATTTAAAATTGCAAGTCTGCATTGTGGTTGTGTTGTGATAAATGATTTTTAAGACTCTTCAATATAACTAAACTGCAACGTTTTTATATTGCCAGAAATGCAGTGTTAAGGTTAGAAGAAGTTATAAGATTCAGTTTTTAAACTTGAAATTTTACAGTAAAAATGTAATGCCCTGTTGTGTGAGAAAGATGGTAAAGCAAATTGAGGAGGAAACTGTTCATAGCCACCCTGTTGTAAGGCATTCAAATTATTTTACCCAGATCGGTGCTTCCATATTTAAATGATTTGTGTAATGGACCTTGTTATGTATGTATTGTATGTATGTAAATATTTATTTAATGTCGTTTTTGGTCAATAAGTACAAGTACTTCTGTACGACAAAATTGAAAAGAAATCGATAAAACTAAGCTATTAATGTTCATGTCTCAGTGGAGGGTCAGCAGTCGTTTGATCATAGTTTTGATCATAGTGTTCGTTAAAAGTTCCTTTGATTAAATTGTCCATTTTGTGATAACAGTTTAAGGTAGTAATTCCATGTCGTTATGGCATCAGCTGGATCTCTCTTTGTACCTGAAAGCAAAAGAGAGAGAGAAGGTGCAGCTTCCATTACAATTACAATGAGTTTGCAATTAACTGATAGCAGTAATTTCACATTCAAGCAGCAATTTATTCAAGACAGATTTGAAGGTGCTGATCGAGGGACTATTTTTAATTGAGACAGGTATGTTGTTCCATAACTTAGGCCCAAAGTATCGAATGCTCTGTTTCCCATATTGCACAGTATTGTATTTTGGTTGTGAAAATCTTTCATTGTCCCGCATTTCATATGGGTTCTCATTTCTCACAAATAGCTCATTAACATATTGAGGTGCTGTCTTTTTACTAACTTTGAACATTGTTATGGCTGCAGATTTTACACATCTCCTGTAGATTTTCAATTGATTTTCTTGTTTACATATGGTCTCATAATCTAAGTGACTTTTGCCAGTAACAAATCGTATAGCCCTTTTGTTTGTTCTTTCTAACTTTTCTAAGTTTGTCTTACTTGCAAGCATCCATATCAAGGAGCAATAGCTAAAGACGCTGTTGATATAGCTGCTATAGATAGTCATCTTGCCTGCTTTGTCTAGATAGCATTTTATACGTTTTAAGGCATTTATCTGCTTTCCTGCCTGACTGCATACTTGATCTATATGGAGGTTAAGTTTAAGTTTGTTATCAAGTTCTACTCCCAAAATATTAATGGAGTGTGATGAATCAATCTTGCTTCCATTAATTTCAATTGTCTCACTCTTGATGTCATGATTTCTAGAAAGAAACATTAATTGAAATTTACTTGCATTAGCCTTCATACTATTCTTTTCAAACCAATTCATAGACTGCATACAGTCTAATTGCAATTTGAGTTTGAGGGCTTCAATATCTGCATCAACACTACAAAGGGTGTTGTCATCTGCATAATTGTATACTTTACTGTTAAAATTCACTTTTAGAAAGTCATTTATAAATATATTGAATAGAAGGGGACCGAGAATGGAACCCTGTGGGACCCCTTTTATGTTACATATCCAATCTGAGGTTGTTTCCCCTATCTTAACTCGTTGTTCTCTATCCATTATGTAAGATTTCATAAGCCCACATGAATCTTCACTGAAGCCATAAGCAGAGAGTTTAGCCAAAAGAAGCCCATGTGGCATGCAATCAAAGGCCTTAGAGAGGTCAATTGCAATTACTCCTATACTTAAACCTTTGTCTAGTGCTTCCCTCCAGTCCTCTGTCATTCTTAATAAAAGATCTTGACAGGAGTGCCCTTTCCTAAATCCTGATAAATATTGATGTAGTAAGGGATCCATGTATTCAATTATTTGATTAAATAGTGCTTTTTCCATTATCTTAGATAGTACAGGTAATAGATTCACTGACCTGTAATTGTCTTTGTTTAGTTTATCTTTCTTTTTATATAAAGGCACTATATTTGCTTTTTTCATTAGCTTCGGGAAGGTGTTTTCCAGTATGCACCTATTAACAAGAAGTGTGAGTGGTTTGACAAGTTTCACACTTATCTTTTTGACAAAAGTAGCTGGTATTTCGTCATACCCTGCAGCCTTTTTTGCAGAAAGAGAGTTTATTATTTTTCTAATTTCTGCAGAGCTAACAAATCTGAAATTAAATTCTTTGTTGTCCTTTTTCATAATTTCCTGAGCTATTTTCTTTATACTGAAGTGATCTTTATAATGAGCTATGACATCAGCCATTGGCCTCCTATTATTTTCCGCATAACCTATGTTTGACCCTATGTCTTTAAAGAAGGTGTTAAATATACTACATACTTTTGCATCATCAGATACTAGTTCTCCATTCTCCCTGAGTGTAATGCTATCTGATTTTGTCTGAGATTTAGAGAACATTGGTTTTATTGCTTTCCAGAAATCCTTGTTTCTTGTACCTTGCTTACATTTATCAATGAAGTACTTTGTTGTTTCTTGCTTTTTAATTTCACTTACATAATTTCTTTGCAGCTTGTACAGTGTTAAGTGTTCATTTGAGCGAGACTTGAAATACTTATTTCTTAACTGGTTCCTAGTCAACATTGCTTTTCTTAACTTCTTTGACATACAAGGGAAGTCTTTCTTCCTCACCACTACCCTTTTCTTTGGAGCATGTTTGCTCAAAAGTTTGTTTAATTGCTCTGAGATAGCTTCATATGCTTCGTTTGCATTTTGGGAAGCCAATACTTGTTGTACCAAATTTTCTTCAGATATTTCTCCAATCACCTTGCTATAATCGATTTTAGAGAACTTTCTTAATGTTAGTACTCTAGTACTTGGGGGAGGTTTATGAACTCTAAGGACACCACCTATCAGATTGTGATAATCACTAATCCCCGTGCTTTTTGAAAAGCTTTTCAACAATTTCCTTCGTTTTGTAACTAACATAACATCAAGTAGCGTTGGAGTGCTAGATTTAAAGCAAGTTGCTTCCTTTATGACATTGAAAAGACCCAAGGGTGGTATCAAAGTTGATAGCATATTTTCATGAAACATGTTAAAGTTAAGATCACCAATTACTATTATGTTTTCATATGCATCGCACACTTGCTCGCATGTCTCCTTAAAGTATCTTTTGAACCTAACTGGGTCTGTCTTTGGATTTTTGTACATGCCTAGTAACATTATTTTCTCTCCTGCGACATTTAGTTCCACTGATAGACACTCTATCTCATCATCATATGCTATTATTTCCAACTGAGAAAGGGATATCATTTGCTATATATATCAACAAGCCCCCACTGTTTGACCTTTTGTCCTGTCTCACACATGAGTAACCCTCCAGATCAATAGTATCCTGTTTGAAAGAATCATCTAGTTTTGTCTCGCTCAGCACCAACACATCAAACCTGCATACTCTTTGCAACTCTTTGATGTCCATAATTTTGGAACCCAAGCTATTGACATTTAAGTGACCGATGATAATATGCTTTGTAAATTCGTTTCGAATGGCTCGTATATCATTAAACACACCATCATCTTTGTCGTTATACACAGATTCATTGGAATTTACTTCAATGTTCATATTTTTTGTTGCATTCATCTCAACATCATTTTGAGCACTCAGTGTGTTTTCAATCCAAGAAATATCAGTATTATTTGCAGTTAATGACAAATTTGTACTTAGCTTATGTGAACTGTTCTCCAGCTGATGGGACACGGCCGACTGGTCATATGTTCAACAACAACTCACAAAGAGAATTTCATATAAACATGGATCATGTTTGATTGATTGAAACCCTGAGACAATTGTGCATTATGCATTTTTTGCCATTCAGTTTTCTTAATAGCGCCAATATTATTTTGGTTTAAATGCTTGTATTCACTGTCATTCTAAAAACATAAATTACCATGTGATAAACATGCCATTATGAAAAAAGAGGGTTATTTCCAAATTAAAGCATTTGAAATTTGATTTCTCATTTCATTTCTAATTGTATGATACTTGATATCCGTCAAAAAATAAAGATGGATGTTTCCACGAGGAAACATGTTAAATTGCAACAATAAAGAAGCATTGTTAGAAAATATTATTCACCTCAATTGTTTAAATGTCCCATTGCCATGGAATTTCATACATACTTTTTTATACATCTTAATTAGAGAGCTCTGGCATGATTTTTAAAGTGTGCCAATTAAAATAAGAGCAGTGCAAAATTTGAAAGGTCTTTAAAGTATCCCAAAGATTTCAAGATCAAGATCCTCTCTTTCAGCGTTTTATTGATCTGATATTTGCAAATTTGGAATAATTATTCTAATATGGAAAATATGATTCAAATTGGATGCTTTAAAAGAACTTTGGATGTGGGATGCCGTGAATTGAAATGTGTTTCAATTTGAGAGCCCAGGCATGTGTTCGAATGCATTAGTATTCTCTTTTAGGTGAAAGGCGTTCGTCCAAATTCTGCCACAATTTGTCATGGCTGGTAATCCAAAACCAACACTTCCCCAAACATAATTCATGGAAATTAATGGGTGTTATTGTTGAGCGACATCGAAAAATACCTTTCCTGTTTGTAATTATGTGAATACAGAAACCTGAGGACCACTAAGCAATGTTGTTTGCATAATCTGTCAATGTGCATATTTTAAATGATTGCTAAAATCATAAATGCTCTTTGGTTATCCTTTTTGAAATATTATTGGAAGTCATTTTCATCTGATTGAAATATGCATGGTAATTTCCAATGGTCTATAAGAAATAAATCATCACATTTTCATCTTTGCAAGATCATTTGGCATATTCTTTCTGAAGAGCAATCTTAATGATACTGATGGTGTACAGAGACATTTCGTCCTAATTATTCTGTACTTACCAGCTACACATCCAATTATACATAAAGAGAGAATGTCTAATTTTATCCTTTAATAAATGTGCCTTTTGTAATTATGTCATAAGTATTACAAGGGTAAATGGCATTTGATATTATCTGTAGGATAAAACGTAGTAATTCTATGCCAAAACCTGTTTTACAATGTATATGTCTTTTTAAACGCATTCTTCATGATTATGACGAAAAATAGACAATATATCGCTCAGAGCCCTCATTTCTCTGCAGTGAAAATTAAGTGTGGTATTAAAAATAAATTCCCCTTTAAATTTTGCAATTTTATCATATTGCTTGTAAGACTGAAAACATGTAAATAGGCCTAATATACCACATAACCTGTAAATGTAATATGGTATTTAAAGTCATATTGCAATGTTGCCCATTTTTAAATCGACAATTAAAGTGCACCACTCTTTAACCTGCATGCCAAGGGACCAAACTCTCATTAAGTAGTGAAATGCTTAATTCAACAAATCTTGAGGTTCTGGAATATAAATGTCCCACTGTGAGAAATGTTTTGCAAATTCCTATAACCCGCTGTGGCTAGAGAGTTAATGCAGTTTCCACAGACACAAATGAGCTGTCATTAATTTCTCGTTCCTCCTGAAATTGCATGACCCTGCAAAGGATTTAATATCACCCTACTTTGGTGTGCAGCAGCGTATTACTGTCACCAAGGACAGAAGGAGGTTGAATGGTAAATGAGAAACTTTTTCCGTTACTGAATTGAAGTATAGTGAACTGCAGAGGATGTTATTTGGTCTTATCACATTGCACAGGATCTCCCATTCAGGAGCATTCACATGCTATGTAGTAGAAGTGGATGGCCTGTTGTCGGAGCGATTGCTTTGTTGTTGTTTGGGTATAGTGGCTTAATATGTTTCCTTGGCTCTAAACAATCAAAGTAGATGTTAAAACATTCAAAGTAGCAATCACATTAATATGAGAATATGTATACATGTATATCTAACAGTTATAACAAAGGAAAAGGTGCAGGTCTCTGGTATTGCTGTCCCATATTTATAACATGCTATCTGGTATATATTATACAGATAAATTCAGTGCCATTTAGTGGACGCTGCTACCAAGATGAAATTCCATTTGTCTCTTGTGAGATCTTTCCTTTTTTCTTTTCATTGCATGAAGGCTCTGTCACTCCATACGCATGGGACGCGAGCATTGCAAATTAGCCTCTGAAATTACCCCTGTGTGATTCAATCATCTTCATAAAGTGGCACCATGCCTTGACACGCATAACAAGAGAAATTTGTCTGGTTCCATTGTTTCTAGTGATTAAATCATTAGCTGAACGTCCACCACGCACTGTCATGCGGGCCTTAAAAATCTCTAATCATGCTATAAATGTTGAAGTAAGTCTTAAAATTTTAAGATTAAAGATTTTATATATGTCTCTATTCTACTACACCTATCTACAGTGCCGCCTGTAAGTAAGTGAAACGCATGAAATTGTGCCATTGCATCAATGCTAAACAACCTCAGCCAAACTGCTTGTGGAGGCATGAATTCTCATCGGATGAAAGGGAAACAAATTGGGTCATAAAGGCCGATGTGTGAGGCAAGTGGGATAAAAATAGCAGCCCATTTTCTTTGCTGTAGTCGGAGTTAGGTATGGGTCAAAGTCTTTGATAAGTAAGTGAACCATCCTCCCCTATTTTTTAACATTGGGCCTGCGTTTCACTTACTTATCAAAGACTTTGACCCATACCTAACTCCAACTACAGCAAAGAAAATGGGCTGCTATTTTTATCCCACATGCCTCACATATCGGCCTTTATGACCCAAAATGTTTTCCTCTCATCGGATGAGAATTTGTCTTCCCAGAAGCATTTTGGTGAAGGATGTTTAACATTGATGCAATGACACAATATCATGTGTTTCACTTACTTACAGGCGGCACTGTATCTTTACACATTTTAGGGTCCATTGATAATTATATAATTTACAGCCAAAAAATTAATCAACAGAAACAATAGAACCCAGCAAAAATCCCTTGTAACGCATGCCAAAGCATTGTACCACTTCATGAATATGATTCAATCACACATAACAGGGCTAATTTCAGGAAGTAATTTGCAATGCTCAAGTACATGTGTACGGAGTGAGGCTTCGTGCAAAGAAATGAAAAAAAAACAATAAGTCTTAAATCACAGACTACTGTATAATATAACACTTATGTTCAAAATTGTGTCAAAAATGTACAAATTTGCATTAATTAAAATTCATCTGCACATACCATAGACAGTAGAGAGCATGTTGAAACAGTGGGACAGCAACACCATGCAGAGACTTGCACTATTTCCATTTATATGCCTTTAGAAATATTTAATCATATTTTATGCGATTGATATAATCAGTGTGTTTTCATGAACATTGATTTTCATGAGCATATTAGTGGTTACAGAAATATTTCTAAGTAACAGGGCAATCGATATGACAAATTGAGAATGGATCATCTAATTTACTTCATAGCTTTGTATTGTGAATGGGAGGTCGAATGTAGTATAGTATGACCAGCACACATCCTGTGCGGCACACTTGAATGGTCAGTTCAAGGGTTATTTTATCATGAATTGGCCTTGGCATGATTTTAAAAGAGATGGAATCCGGTTCTCTCTCATTTACCATCCAACCTCCTTCTATTCTTGACGACAGTAATATGCTGCTGCATAGTGCACACCAAAGTAGGGTGATATTCAATTCACTGCAAGGTCATGCCATTTCACGAGAAAAGAGAAATTAATGGCAGCTCATTTGTTTCCTAGGAAACTGCATTAACTCTCTGCCCACAATTCGCAAAAGCATTCCTCACAGCAGGAAGACAGCGGCCTGTATGTTTCATTATTTGTTCAACAAATTCCTCAAATTCACAGTGTAATGAGATTTTTGTCCATCAGATGTGGGCCAGTGATGGAAATGGAAAATTTTCATCGAGGGAGCTGTCGGCTCGTGCGGCAGCGACTTGGCATTCAAAATTTTTTAAAGGGAAAGACTTCTTCCACCATAGCATAATTTTGGTTAAAAGTAGGGGAAGCTTGGGAGAGTTGGGCCACTTTTTACATTCTTGCACCTCCTGCTAACAGTAATGATTATATAAACATGCTTAATGCATGTATTGTATCTTGAAATATTTCAGAAAAATATTTTTAGGTTTGCATTGATATTTGCCCAAGAACATATGAGCTACAGCCCTATGAAAATTGGAAAAAATTTGGCCCAACTCTCCCCATCAAGTGGGAGACTTGGGCCATTCAGGGGGGAGACTTGGGCCATTGCAATATATCAGGTTCAGTAAAGCTGTACTTGAAGCCATAATATTTTTAACATGTAGTGTGGTGGTCATAGAAGTCACTTATCCTGAATTGAGGCTGCTTGCAACTATAGTTTGCTGTCAGACTTAAGCCTCGGCCTGATGGCCCAACTCTCCCCATCTAGATTTCCTGATATCTAATTTTATTAGACCATGAATAATTATTAAGGCCTAAAAATATTCAATCTCTGTTGAAAATTGCTCTAGACAAGCTCTTCTGTCTTAATAAAAATAAATCTGGGTAAATGCAACACATGTGGGGAGAGTATTGGCACTGACCCAACTCTCCCCCATTCCACCATTTTTCTCCAAATCCCAATTATGACAAAACCGGTTGTCTGATAATTTTCCAAAATATGTTAATAACAACTGAACAGTCCAGCCTACCAAGCATGCCATAGAAAATCTTCTCATTCCTTGTTGTCTGACACACAATTAAAAACTCGTAACATGGCTCAGTTTTTCAGTTTTTCATCCAAATTTGAATTTTCTTCTCTCTAAAGATCGTGACAAGCAAATTAGCCAGAAATGCTACATCCATTGAAAGATTTAAATTTTTATAAAATTTTGGCGGCTGCAGCTTTCTCGAAAAATGTTTAGTTTCCTCAAAAATCAGGGTGGCCCAACCCTCCCTGCGGCCCAACTCTCCCAAGCTTCCCCTACGATGAAGACTGAAAAAGTAACATGGTAATTGTAATTTCACAAGTGATCATTGGGGGAGCTGTAGCAGGGTACAGCTCTCCCTGTTTTTTGGTCAATGGAGCTCAGCTCCCCCGAGCTCCCCCCCCCCATTTCCATCACTGATGTGGGCTACAATGCGGTCAGCTTTCGCACTATATGTATACACTGTACAACTATTTGATGATACGAGGGCAACAGTGCCATATTATTTTCTGGGTGATATATTGCAGGCTACATCTTCTGAACACTCTAAGCTGCAGAGAAAAGAGCGGTATAGTGAAAAAAGTCATGTAATGGCACCCGAATTATTGCATTTGGTTTGTAAAAAGGCAAAAAATGAAATACTATTGCCTCAAACTGCCTAATTCTCATCAAGAATATCTCGCGGTCAATGATTCCACGATGTCATGTCAGGCTACAGGTTTATCCATTTTTAAAGAAATCCTTTCCAGTAGTCCAATGAACCATAGTTTGCTATAGGGCAATAGATCATCTCGTACATATATAAGTACAATAGCTTTGTATTTCAGTATGATATTCCTATACTAGTCTCTGTTTTCAACAGTAAAGCATGGTAGAATGCAAAGTAATGCAAATTGAATGCAATTTTCCAGCTCTGAATATTTTGGTGATTCAAGTTCCTTTGAGCATCTAGTGGTATGCAGAGTCTGGCCTATATATGATACGATTCCAAACGTTTTAAAGCAGATCAACAAAGTCTCTGTTTCTCTGCAGAAATCTACCCAATCTTTGTGAATTAGCTCCTGAAATTATCCTGTGTAATTCAATCATCTCCATGATGTGCTTTTATGCAGGAATTTGCCACCCTGATATATTTTTCCTTGAGTTTCATGGCAGAATGCATGCATGCAGGCAAGTGTTATTGTTCATGCTCATTAAATCTTTAGATGAACAAATTACATAAATTTCTGCTGGGACCTTGAAAAATGTCTACCGGGATGCATATATATATAGTGTTTGAGAATGTGAATCGAAGTGAATGAGGCACTGCTTGTCAGGTTCTACTCTTAAGGTTATGCATGAATTGCTGAATGATGAGTGTAAAGTCTTTGTTTTTCACTTTCACATACATACCAAAATGCCTGATTGTCGTGATGGGTCAACCTTGAATAAAAATATATTATTCGCTGCTTGAATATTGATTTTGAGTGACTTTTGATGTGTAGTGTCAACAGACTCAACAGCGATGTAATGTAGCTTTGCTGATTACATCAAACCCATCCAATCTTTAGAATAAACTAGACACTTCTATTGAACCACCAAGAACATGCTTTATCTACTCACTGCATTATTTACCTTGGCTCCAAGGCTGAGTTGTCTCAATCTTGACGAATTACAGATGCAGACAGTGCTTCAGGGAGACAAATCATAGCAAATAGGATTTGTTTTTCATGTTCAAAACCTACTTTACATTCTCAAAGTCAAGCCAAAGAAAAACAAAAGTGTAAGGACTTGAAATAAACCCCTGCTTTCATTTGCTTGGCGGTGTCAAGAAATGAAATCTTGAAAACAATAATAATGCATGCAAAGTAATTGACTAAAAGTTTCGTTTGTCAATAAATAATTTGGTCTTTACAATTCCCTTGTGAAACATCTATGTTTCAAAAGTTTTCCCAGTTGAATCATATTGAGGAATCTCCAACAACTTTTATCACCATGGATGCAATTACTACTGATAATGAATACACGTATATCCTGATAGTCTGTCTCATTTCTAGAATGGGCAGTCGTCATCAAATATTTGACAAAAACATTGTCAAAACATCATAAAAATAAGATAAATATATTATAAATTGGCTCTTCTACCAGTGAGTATGTGTATTTCTATTGTGTGATCTGTAGATGGGAAGAAATGAGACCAAACAACAGAGCCATTATTTGCAGTATTATTTAGAAAAGGACAAAAGAGAGCATTTATGATTTAGGCCATCCTTCGAAATATGCACATCAACAGATTATGCAAACAACAATGCTTAGAGGTCCTCAGATTTCTGTATTCACAGACTACAAAAGAGGCAAGGTATTTTTCGATGTCACTCAACACCCATTAATTTTCATGCATTAAAGAATTGAAAGTGTTGGATTACCAATCATGACAAATGGTTGCCAAATGTGGACAAATGCTATTCACTAGCAATGTAAAAAGATAATGCTAACGCATTTGAACACATGCCTGGGCTCTCAAATTGGAACACATTACAATGCACAACATCCCACATCAATGGAGATTTTAAAAATAATCCTTATGAATCACATGTTCATTGTTAGAATATTTTATTTTTTCATCGCAAATATCAGACCATTAAATATTGAAAGATAAATTTTTGATCCATCTTTGAGATTCTTTAAAAAATGTTTTAAAAATCCTTTCAAATTTTGCACTGCCTTCATTCTATTTGGCACGTAGGGGAGAGCGGGGCACAGTGAGACGGCGGGCACAGTGAGACAAAGCCCGTAGCGTCTAGCTGGTACTGTTTACAGATCAACCCTCTTTTGTATAGTACAAAAAGTAAGTAAGTGAGAGACTGTCCTTTATCCTGAATGCCTACACAGCATATCAAGAGTGGAATTTCAATATTTTTGTTTTTAGCCAGTAAAAGTAAATAATTTTGCTAAACGACTTTTTGTTATAATTCCCAAGAAAAATTTTATAATGCAAATCAATTGCTAGGGATTCAAACCTTGATTATATGTCTTCGTTTGGTAAGACAATGAACCACAATGCAGGCATGCGGTCCTCAGGATTAAAAAATTTTATAAAGAGAGCTGTGTGGGGCACAGTGAGACAGTTTGAGGTGGGGAACAGTGAGACATCACAAAATACACTCAAAACGACCTGAATGTAATGCATAGCTCACAATTCACTATTAAAAACAAAATGCCTGCTATAAACTACTGATTTTAGTGAGTCATATCCAAAGGGAAGCATCAGAAAGAATTTTGATTAGTATGTAACAGGTGCGGCAGGTTAAATAAGTCGTGCATGTGTCCAGTGCGTTGAAGTTTCGAAACATGCTTAAAAACGTACCTAAAAAATCACCTAGTCATCTGCTTTTATAAGAGTACAGTAGTTTCTGTAGAAACAATTGATAGAACAATTCCGCAGGTCCTGAGGATCGGCGGTAATGGCAGCAGATGCCCTGTCTCACTGTGCCCTGCCCACGGGGCACAGTGAGACACTTAACGAGCATGGATGTAACTCCAAATTTCTCCAAACCTGTAAAAGGTAGGAACCTGAAACTACTGGACAATATACCCTACGTCATTATCTATAATGTGGACCTGATCTCATTTAACTCGTTACTGCCAACATTTTGCAACACTTGAAAATAAAAAAAGTGTCTCACTGTGCCCCGCTCTCCCCTACAACGCATGGAAGGGCTCTCTATTCGAGGTGTATAAATATGCATCAAATTCCAGAGAGTGTCGCAGAGGAGAACTCTTCTCTTACTTTTCTTTTCTTGTTTTATCATAGGGATCCAAGGCAAAGCTGTGGGTCTCACTATAATTCAAGTCTGATGCATCTATGATATGCATTACACTGGGACTCATTTTCTGGTCTGAGAAAAGCAATTTTGCTGCCTCCAGAGTATGAATAGAATGGGAGGATGAGGTGCTAGCTGAACACTTCAGCAGCCAAATACGAAGAAATCTGCCCTCTCCAGGGAGACCAAGGCCATTTCTGGTTGAAGGAGCCAGTTACCAGCTTGCCACCAACTGGCCTTGTGAACTGCAGACGAATTGTTCTGGCTCTGCATTCACCCTGGGACTGGACCCATCATTCAGGCTAAGCAGTGCTGAGATGAGATGAAATGGATTAACCCTTTGTTAGGACTGAGGGGCGTGTGTACCTTGTGTCATACGAAGCCAAAAGGAAGAGCTATATAATATTAGGCCAACTGCTGAATAATTCCTCTTTGTCTAAATGTTGGGTGTGTTCTTAAGTCATCTATTCTCTATAGGTCACAGGTTCAAATCTGGAAAAGTATTGCCATTTCACCTCAATACACAATACAATATAATACAATTTCCAAAGAGATGCTCACACTGGCATGCACTTCCATGCATTTGCCACCCTTTCTTAATCCAAAATTTAAAATTACATGTCTTGATAGCCCTATTTTTTTGGAAAAAAATATTACATGTTTTGATAACCCTTTTTTTTGGAAAAAAATTTATTTATCAATCACAATTTTTTTAGTTTGTGTATAGAAATCGGTTCTCAGGTATATGGCTAGTGTTAGCATTAAATTAAGGGGGAAAGGTCCACATTGCTAAAGGTGTGAGGTTTTAAAAAATTTAAGTATTAATTTGAACCGTATGTTGAGTGGAAGATTGAATCTTCATTTGTTTCATTGCACTTTCTTTCCTTAATGAGCCTACCAAGTGAATAAGTACAGAATGCTAATTGCAAACAGCCATGGATATATGTTGATCATGAGAGTTAACTCAATGTACCGCAAAATAAGCGGCTTAATTTCATCGCAGTTGCAACTGTTTTTCCGCACAACATGGTTAGTGGTCAAGGAGGTCGTACAAATGCAAACATCAGCAACGTAGTGAGTTTGACCTCATGTGCCTTGAGCCACAAAAAAAACTGTGGGGACTCCATGGAATTATTGTACGTGACTTTCATGGAGACTGCCTGGAGCAAGAAAAACAAAGCATACATATTGCATCTTGCTGTTGAGGTTTGTCCTCCCCAAAGCTCTTTTTCATGTCACTATTAAAGTTTGGGACAACAACAGCCCTGATACATGAATGTTTTGATTGTAAACCAAAGTCAGAAATCTGTTCTTGAAGTGGACTACAAAGTCCCTTGGCCTGGTCAGACAAAAAATCCGACAGAAGACTTTTGAAGCCTTTCCTGTCAATGATACTGGCAATTTGCAGTTGTTTCAATTGAGCCAAACCAAAGCTGAATAGATGGCAATTCTGTCATCTTGTGCGTTTCCTTTTACACCCAATTAACTTTAATTGCAATTCTGGATCAGAGGCAAAATTTGACAGACCTGTGGGGGTTAATTACAATTAACAGTACTTTAAATCAAATTCCTCACTCTCTGAGCATTAAGGTTAAATTTGCCAATTAACTTGATGCATGCATAAACTTATTCAATGATTTTATTTGATCGTTTACCAAGAAGTTGCCAAATTGTTGACAAGAAACAATCAAGTAAACATTATGTCTTAGTTTACTTCTTGTTCCAGTGTTTTCACACTACAAAATTCTGTCGTTTATTTTTTTAAGCAGAAAGAGAAAAACAAGAAATTCAATTTTGCCCTGAAATTTGAACATGGTGCGAATGTGACCAGGGCAGTGGATCTGCCCTGATGTTGTTCAGGATTTGCCCTGATTAGCCATTTGCCCTGATGCCAGGGGGGAGGGGGGCTGCAGCTCCCCTCCCCCGATCCCCTACGAAATACGCCAATGATTACTGCGAAAAGCAACTAAAGATTTGTCTGATCAAAGTGAAAATTGTCTGGCCAGAGTTATCTGTAGGTCAGACAAAATGTCTGACCACAGTCAATTTGCTTTTGTGTGCACTGCTTACATATCATGTTTAAGGTTACCTATGGATGCTTATATGCAGTGTCAGTGAAACATTGATAGTTCTCTCACATTGCCAAAAGATACGAAGAGCAAAATACTCTGCGTTTCGTTCTTTCTTGTGACAGTAATGTGATATATATATATTGACTTATCATCCAAAGCTGGCTTTCACTTTTTTCAGCAGCTGTTTGAGCCATAATTTTGTGTTACATTTTTGTTTCCTCCAAATTCCAAACAATGAAAGAACTCTTGAGTCTGAAATTTTCAAAGTGGTTCAGATTCTATCTGTATTTTTACTATAGATTCTACAGCTCTCTGCATGCTTTACTTATTGTGTTTGAAAGTTTATGTAACTGTTACAGGTGATTTCATTAGCACACGATTCTAAGGTTTTTGGCCACTAAATACATAGAATTTTTGGTTAATCTGATTGGTTCAGAAACAACAGAACGTCACACATCTCATACATCAAACATAGTAAGTACCTGTTTGGCATTGATTTCTCACTGCCAACTGTGATTGACAAGAATCGCATGCTAATGAAATCACCTGTAATGGCATATATAGATTTAAAATGAACTGTTTTATACATGTATGTTCAACCATAATATCACTTTTTTGAATCCGCAAAATTACTGTTCAATGTACTTATCTGCATATTACAGTTATTTTAGCAGGAACAAATATTCCAGTTCATTTAACACTTTAACAGTAAAATTTAATGGGAATTTTTTGCAGTGAAAGGCAAATCTCTGAGTCTCACTATAATTCAAGTCTGATGCATCTATGATATGAATTACACTGGGACTCATTTTCTGGTCTGAGAAAAGCAATTGCTGCCTCCAGAGTATAAACAGCATGGGAGGATGAGGAGCTAGCTGAACACTTCAGCAGCCAAATACGAAGAAATCTACCCTCTCCAGGGAGACAAAGGCCATTTGCGATTGGAGGAGCCAGTTACCAGCTTGCCACCAACTGGCCTTGTGAACTGCAGATGAATTGTGCTGGCTCTACATTCACACTGGGACGGGACCCCACATTCAGACTAAGCAGTGCTAAAATGAGATGAAATGGATTAACCCTTTGTTGCAGCCCCCCTTAACTTCGAGGAACAATTTTACTTTCTTTTTATGGTCGATTGTTTGAATGCTTATGCTGTCAGGAAGAGATCACTTGACTCTTCTTAAAACTAGTGAAACAAATATCCACCAATCTTAATAAAGGAGTTACGGCCATTTTTGTAAAAAATTGGAAATGGCCTTCCTACCCCACCCATCGGGCAAGAAGCCCTTCATTAAAATCCTATGGAAATTTTTTTTTGCGGGCGCATTCAGCTTGAAAGCTATTTGGGGTTCTTCTATCCTTTTTCATCCATTCTATTTACTTCTTCCGAATTTCAGAATTTTTCTGTTCATATTTTTATTTTTTAATATTTTTTGCCCTGTTTCAATTTTGGCCAATTTTTTTCTATTTTAATTAGCTATTTTATCAAGATTTAAGGTAAAGTACAAATTATTAAGTAGCTCCTGAAGCAGCTTTAAGGCCCCAGTGAAGGGGGCCTCATACACATATTTTAATTTTACCTCCATATTTTGAAGTAAAATGCAAAAAAACATGATCCAAATCATATTTATGTGATGGTCATAAAGAGAAGCAATGCAGATATCCATCATACTTTTAAAAATTTCCGTAGTTATTTCTGACAACCCCTTTCAAAGAATTAATCAAAGATAAAAAAAAACATGTACATTTTTTGTTTCACTAATGTCTACTATGGTTTGGTGTTGTTTGCCCTGAAAATTTGTGACGTCACCTAAAAATCCTCTAGCTTCAATCCTATCAATAAGAAAACGCACCAAAAATGACAGTTTAAATATAACCCTTGGGGGGGGGGGGGCTCTCACCTAACCCGGGCTTCTTGCCCCGCCTTACTCTACATATATCTTGTATCATATGAAGCAAGAGGGAAGAGCTATTAGGTGTACACCTGAATATTTTCTCTATTCCTTTATGTTCTTCAGGCATCTATTCTAGAGGTCACCAGTTCCAATCTACATGTCTTGCCATTTAACCTAAATGACAGTACAATCCATCACAATTTCCCTGGAGATACTCTCACTTTCGTGCACTTTCATACCATATATCTAGAGCTTTCTTAACTCAAAATTAAAAATATATGGTTATCAGAATGTGTTATTCCTTATCAACCACAATTGTTATAATCTAAATATAGAAATCAGTTCTCAGATATATACATTGTAGCTGGTGTTACCATTGAATTACAACATTAAGAGTATTATTTAATGAATTATTTTATTGAGGTGTGAGTGAGAACTGAGGGAGAAAGGTGCACCTTGCTGAAGGTGTGGGATTTAGAAAAATGTGCATATTGGTTGATCCGTATAGCACACATAGAGCAGCAGATTCAATCATTCTTTGCCTCATTGTGGTGTTTTCCTTCTGGCCTTAATGATCCTGCCAAGTGCATAAATAAAGAATGCTAATTGCAAACACCCAAATGTCTTATAATTATGTAAAAATGGCGAATCATTTAAATTTTTATAGATCATGAGGGTTAACTCAATGTACCTCAAAAGAATCGGCTTGATTTCATTGAAGTTGCATTTGTGTTTCTGTACAACATGGTTAGTGGTCAAGGTCGTACAAATGCAAACATCAGCATCCTAGTGAGTTTGTCCTCATTTGCCTTGAGCCACAAAACAAACTGGAAGGACTCGAGGGAGCTATTGTACATGACTTTCATGGAGACGACCTGGAGCAAGAAAAACAAAGCATACATATTGCATCTTGCAGTTGAGGTTCGTCCTCCCCAAAGCTATTTTTTGAGTCACTGTAAAAGTTTGGGACAACACCAGCCCTGAACATGAACGTTTTGTTTGTAAACCGCAGTAAGAAATCTGTTCTTGCTTCTCTATGGTGTGGAGTATCAGAGATTACTGCTACAATAATTGTAAAACATCAAAAATAGGCATCAATACGTATGGGTAATGGACTATTCAAGGCGGGAGAGGGAATATAATAGTTGACTTACCACCCTCCCTAGGTGTGATAAACACATATTCCTTAACCAATGAAGAATAACTGACTTATACCATGCATGAGACAAACAGTCACTTGAGACAATGCACTAAAGTGGAAAACAAAGTATATGGCATTTTTATCCATGACAATTTTACACCGATTGTGGCTCATATTTACTATGCATCACTCTGTATTGGTGATAAGTATTTTGCTTTGTAATAAATGAGAATTTTGTACAGGCATCGACTTCAGAAGCAGGCTTCAGACTGCCACTGAAATCTCATGACCAGTTTGAAATCAGTGCTCCTAGGTATAGATATTATATACAATTGGGAGTGTGAGAGCACAAATGGCAACACCCTGATGCCTCCAGGATACACAATTTTATCACCAGCCTACATGAAAGAAAAGGGCATGAGTAATGACTCCTCTTACATATAATGTTTAAGGTTACATATGGATCCTTGTTTCAGTGAAATATTGATAATTCTCTCACATTGCCAAAAGATATGAAGAGCAAAATGCTCAGCATTTCGCGCTTTCTTGTCAAAGTACAATGTAATGTGATATATGTATTGACGTATTATCCAGAGCTCCCTTTTTTTCAGCGGCTTTTTAAGCTATGATTTTTTGTTACATTTTTGGTTCCTCCAAATTGTGATGAAGAAATACAGAAAGAACACTTCATTCCTTTTTTTGAAGTGGTTCTTTCATAGATGGAAATGACAATATCAAGATATTGGAAAATGCTCTATTGCAGTCATTATTTTTTAGCTGATTTAGTCCGAAGGACTATACTTCAACTTCTAATACAATCATTAAAATGTTACAGTAATGATTCGATGATGCTTTCAAGCAACCACATAAAATATACAAGTACAGTGTGTTCAGCTCTCTCAGTTGATCTGAAAAAAAAAAAAAAAAAGTACGTGGACCTCCATCTTCAAAATCCCAACTGAATGTTGCAAAGATAAGACATTAAATTGGTGGTCCCTTTATCAGTGTCCATGCTGGGCAAGTAAAATATCCCTCACATGGGGCAATATGTCACTTGTTGATGACTGTTTTATATCAATAATCAATCCCCGCAAGTAACCAGAATTTAGCTTATAGGGCTGCACTGCTGCACTTACCATATCTATCAAATTTCAATAGACAGATCAAAATATATAATTCAGAATATATCTTCCAACTTGAACATAGCAATAAACTTTCAATAATGAAGGAGGATTTTGGACCAAGATTCCACATTCAAACTAATATAAAGTGATTTAATTATGAGTAAGCTAATAAGTAAGGGCATGGAGCCCTTTTGGTGAAAGACCATTACAATGTCTTGGGTACCCTTGGTCATTAACAAAGAGGCAGGGTTGAAAAAGACACCTGCATTGGCCAAAGGTCTTTTGGCAGGATGCAAGTAAATCACTCCACATACTTGAGCTGCCAACCTACTTTTAAAACATGCATTATACATGGCTGAGATACACAACCATGGATTCATTCACTTCTTGTTGCGCATGTTTGAGGATTATTTAAGCATGTATGTTATGCTTTTTCTGAGATATAATAAGAGGTACACTCTGAAAAAATAATCCTCATACTCTTAATTGTTTTTTTTGGCTTGTCCAAATCCAATTTAGGTTTGTTGATGTTCTGTACAAGGTCGTACAACTGCATACTGTACATCACCAACCAGGTGAGTTTGTCCTCAAGTGCCTTGAGCCGCAAAAGAAGCCATGGGGACTCAACGGAGGTATTTTACGTGACTTTCATGGAGACTGCCTACAGCAAGAAAAAAAACAAAGCATACATATTGCATCTTCCTGCTGACTTATTCTCCCCAAAGCTTATTACAAAAGTTCAGGATAACACCAGCCCTGATAGACCAACTTTTTGATTGTAATCACAGATATCCGTTCATGCTTCTGTACAGTGTTGAGTATCTTTCTTGTCTTGCTGTTGACTATTCAGTCTTGAAGACCGACTAATCAACAGCAAGACAAGAAAGGATTTAATTTCACACTTACTTAAAGTTTGACTTTGACAAAAAGTCTTGGTTTGTCAGTTTGGCTGACGGCTTGATTTGTTTTTATTTGTTTGTATCTGTGTATAGAAGTTGAATAATTAATAGAATGGACAGTGTTCCTACCACACGTCATGTAGAGTTCTGTACACCATGTAATAGATATTCTATTTCTATTTGCAATTACTCATTTATTTTCTAGTCTGCACCCAGTGCTTCGTGGGCATCGTTTCTAAAGCAATATGCCCTATAACCAGGCAAAAGAATTTAAGATTTATCTTGATAGTTTTTCGTCCGACATGAAAATAAAAATTTTGCTGAAGATCCCATCAATTGAAATCAACAAGTCTAATTCTATGCAAAGTCCTGTAATGGCAACTAGATTCCTTTCATGGCTTTCCATTGAAGATAAAAATCAGATAATATCTTACTGCTTGGTAGACATACAACATAGAATGACATAGTTTGCAATTAGAATTTTTATCTCACAGTTATAACTATAAATTTATAAAATATCTCTCTGAAGAGTGTGCTGAGCCTGGGGTCATTGTTTTTTGTGTTCAAAAGAGACTGGCACAGAAGAGGCCTATTCTCTTAGTTTCTTTCTTTTATCAGAGGGATCCAAGGAAAAGCTCTGGGTCACTATATATGACAAGTTTGATGCATCTATGGTGTACATTAGGCTGGAAGTGGTTTGCCGGTCTGAGAAAAGCAATTGCTGCATCCATAGTATAAATAGAATGGGAGGATAAGGAGCTAGCTGAACACTTCCGCAGCCAAATACGAAGAAATCTGCCCTCTCCAGGGAGACCAAGGCCATTTCTGGTTGGAGGAGCCAGTTACCAGCTTGCCACCAACTGGCCATGTGAACTGCAGACGAATTGTCCTGGCTCTGCATTCACCCTGAGACTGGACCCCACATTCAGGCAGAGCAGTGCTAGGATGAGATGAAATGGATTAACCCTTTGTTAGGACTGAGGGGCGTGTATTTTGTTTCACTTAAGTCAAAAGGAAGCTCTGGCTATCTGGCCTACACCTGAAGATTGTCTGTAGAGTGGTCCCTGCCTTGAAAGACCTCCTAATATGCGAACACACCCCTTTATACGACAATACACCCTCTGCATTAGCTGTTTTCTTCATAAATATCACCCCAATAAGCGACCAACCTGTCTAACGCGACCAACCACCGGCAAAATGGCCATAATTGTTCAATTTCATCCTCATATGCGACCAAGAAATGACCAGAAGCAACCGAAATGCAGGAATATTACGATGTTTTGCGCTCCAAAGAGTCCAATATCAGTCCAGTTAATTGCTGCTTTCATTGAGGTGTGAGTCAGAACAGATGGAGAAAGGTGCACCTTGCTGAAGGTGTGAGATTTAGAAAAATATACATATTGGTTGATCTGTATAGCGTACATAAGGCAGCAGATTCAATCATTCTATGCCTCAAAGTCGTGCTTTCCTTCTGGCCTTATTGATTAAGGAGCTTACCAAGTGCATAAATACAGAATGCTATATAATTGCAAACACCCATATGTCCTATAATTATGTAAAAATGCTGAATCATTGAAATTTTTGATCATGAGAGTTAACTCAATGTACCGCAAAAGAAGCCGCTTAATTTCATCAAAAATACTGTTTTTCCAACGTGGTTGGTCGTCAAGGTCGTACAAATGCGAACATCAGCAACATAGTGAATTTTTCCTCATGTGCCTTGAGCTGCAAAACAAACCATGGGGACTCAAGGGACTTAATGTACGTGACTTTCATGGATACTGGCTGGAGCAAGAAAAACAAAGCATACATATTGCATCTTGCAGTTGAGGTTCGTCCTCCCCAAAGCTATTTTTTGAGTCACTATAAAAGTTTGGGACAACACCAGCCCTGAACATGAACGTTTTGTTTGCAAACCACAGTCAGAAATATGTTCTTGCTTCTCTACATTGTGGAGTATCAGACTGTACTGCTACAATAATTGTAAAATAGGCATGTATGGGTTATTCAAGATGGGAGAGGGAATATAATAGTTCACTTATTATCACCCGCCCCAGGTGTGATAAACACATATTCCTGAACCCATGAAGAATAACGGGCATTCACCATGAGATGGACACTCAAACAGTCAAACATGAGGCGAGACCCTTAAGTGGACAACAGAGAATATGGGATTTATATCTGTAGCAGTTTTAAACCAATTGTGGTGTATATTTACTATGCATCACTCTGTATTGGTGATAAGTATTTTGCTGTGTAATAAATGAGAATTTTGTACATATGTCAATTTTAGAAGCAGGTTCCAGAGTACCACTGAAATCTAATGACCAGTTTGAAATCATCGCTACCAGGAATAAATATCATATACTAAATTTTGAGAATGTGAGTGCGCAAATGGCAACACTGATGCCTCCAGGATGCACCATATTATCTGAAAGAAAAGGGCATGAGTAATGACTCCTCTTACATATAATGTTTAAGGTTACATATGGATCCTTGTTTCAGTGAAATATTGATAATTCTCTCACATTGCCAAAAGATATGAAGAGCAAAATGCTCAGCATTTCGCGCTTTCTTGTCAAAGTAATGTGATATATATATTGACTGATCATCCAAAGCTCTCTTTCTTTTCAGTGGCTTTTTGAGCTATGATTTTGTGTTATATTTTTGGTCCCTCCAAATTGTGACAAAGAAACACAGTAAGAACACTTCATTATGAATTGAAGGCAAAAGTGACAATATCCATATATTGGGAAATACCCTATTGTAATAATTATTTTTTAGCTGATTAATTCCGACAGACTATTTCAGCCTGTAATACAATCATTCCAACGTAATGATGAGATGATGCCTTCAAGCAACATAAATATGTAAGTACAGTGTATATAGCTCTTGAAATTGGTTTGAAAAAAATCTGTAGTTTTCTCAGTGCCAGGGTGGACCTTTGGTGCCATAGGTGAATACTCCATTGCTAAGCTCTGGATGATACGCCAAAGTGGTGCAATCAATGACAAATATAGGCCAAACTGGCCAATTTAGCATTCGTTGTGGAGAGTTTCATCATAGCCGTGCAGTTACATCATTGCCTGAGTGGCCAATAACACCACAGCAGCAAATTTAGTGCAAAGTTGGACTAATCCTGGGGAGGAGACACTCTCTCAGAAGCTGTCAATTGATCCTTACATTTGCACATTCACTCCAGGTTCTTTGGTAACCAACAAAGCAACGCAGGATTAAAGCAATGGTTTGAGGTTTTACACAGAAAGAGTTAGCCAATAAAATTACAAACAGCACACAAAATGCTTTAACTTGACAGTTCCATATCAAATTCAATTTGGACTGGAAGCATGTTCTTACAGTCCTCGTCATACTTACGTGGAATCTAAAGTTCTTTTCTATGCTGTTGAACTGTGATGTCAGAGATGACACTATTTTGAATTAACTTCAAGCTGTGATGTCATTTTAAACTGGTCAGATTCCCCAGCTTCTAGCCAATGTGAATCCACCAAAATGAGCATCACAGTTTCAACTCAGTGTCAGAGTGAAAATTGGGTATGGGAAAACCCATTCAAGTTTGACGTCACAGCCTCTCAGCCAACAGGCTGCCAAAACAAATATACATAACATAAGCCATGTTTTTACAAACAAATTGTCAAAGCCCTTGTTTATACCAACTTCCATCAAAGTTTAAAGTTGTAAGTTAGCTAGTTTGTAGATTAATCAAACAACTCTGAGGGGATTATAACAGATGTCTACTGTTAATGCTCACAAAGCTACCATTTGGTAGGATTAGACTGATTGCTGTGATAAATCATCGGGATCACAAATGTAATGCTTCCTTCAATATATCAATGTTTGAACTGTGATGCGTAGTTTACTGTCAGTCCATTGGTTATCAAGCTGTGATGACGTGGTTGTAGGGGCTATCCCTGATAAAAAAATTTCTCTGACACTGTGTTGCAACTGTGACGCTCAGTTCAGGAGGATCAACATTGGCTAGAAGCTGGGGAATCTGACCCAGTTTGAAATGACATCACAGCTTGTAGTTAATTTACATATATTACAATGCTAGAATATAGTAATCTCTGACATCACAGTTCAACAGCATTTTGTTTAGTTTTCTTTTGTACACAAGGAAAATAATAAACTGTTACAAATTTGGCATTATTCAGCTATCATGTATAGCACAACAATCTATCTGTAATATGAATGACTGGCGATCTGTAATATGAATGTATGAATGTGTCTTGTATGAATGCCCTATCTACGTATGAGTTTATGCAAAACAAGTTCCAATCAGGTAATAAAGTATATCTTATCTTTATCTTTATCTTGTGCGGATAAGACATTAAATTGGTGGTCCCTTGCATCAGTGTCTATGCTGGGCAAAAATATCCCTTACGTAAATGTGTAACTTGTCAAGGACTCTCTCATATCATCAATGTAGCAAGTGCCCGGAACTGGGCTTAGAGGGAGCTCCACTTATCATATCTGTCTAATTTCAATAGACATACTAAAATATAAAATCCAGCATATCTTTCAACTTGAAAATAGCTCTGAACTTTCAATAATGAAGTAGGATTTTGGATTTTAAAGGCTCCACAGGGCAATTCTGTGAAGTCATCAACCAATCAGTCATAATTTCAAAATTGGCATAGGTATGTGCTATGGGGTTTATAATGTGCCCAAATAAGTTTAATTTCAGGTAAAGAAAAAACCAATTAATTATCTCCCTTGGTTTTTGAGATATTTGCATTTAAGTAACGCTATGTTTGGTGACAGAAATTATTGCATATTTAATACTCTTAATATAAGATGCCACTGCCAGTAGAGAAATAGCTTAGCTGGTTTTATTTTGCTGTCACTTACTGCCTGTGGGAGTGCACTTTCATTTTGCATTGTGTACATTTTGCAAGTGTGTACATCCGAAACAAAATGGCAATGTACATCCGAAACAATATTATGAAAGTGCATCTGGAACAAAGGAAATGATACAAGTGTTGGTGCACAGGCTTAGTCTCATCAGAAAACCTTAGACCAGTTTATTTGGGTGGAAATTGAAGCACTAAAGATCACAAAACAGAAAATAAATGGTATCCTTGAATTTTTGTCATTTTAACTCCTGTTTTCAGCAATAAAATGATGTGAAAAATCGTTCAGAGTATGTCTTACTGGCATGCAATTGTGTCACAAGCTCAGAGAGGCATTATACTCAGAGAAAATGAAAGATAAAATGAAATCTACCAGTTTTAAACCAGTATTTGAAGCTGTGATAGTATGAAAAGCGTACACAGAAATTGTTCAAAAATGGTAGGTTTTCTTAATTTGCTAGCATATTTTTGACAAAGGCCTGCTCATTTTTATTCATCAAGTACTCTCTCAACATGTATTGAAGAAATATGAGCATTTACATTAAAAATTGTAGGTATAACTAGAGATTTGTGTGATATTTCTGTGCTAAAATTGCTGTAAATTTAGCGGGGAAAAGGTGAAAATAACTTGCATGTTTGAGACATCACATTTGGCACAAATATACAATGCTGAAGACATGTCATGGTTCCCAATAATTGCAAGGAACTCTACTTTGTATAAAAGATTAAAATTGTGGATCATTATTGCACTGCAGGCATTATCTACACTACCAATTCACACATGTACGTCCGAAACAAAAAATATGTACGTCCGAAACAGAATATAAATGGCTACAGCTTTACGACAAATGACAATATTGCCGTGGAAATTGCCTTGGCTGATGCAAAAAATAGTTTTCTTGACAATAGAGGTCAATTGATTGATTTTTCTCCGTATAAATCACAGAGATTTGAGAGACAAGCTATCAAGTTAGAAAAGTGTCATTTCTCTGCGTACGTCCGAAACTATGACATTTTGCCTTACAGCTCAGCTCCTATTACATTTTGAGCTTTGGTTTATGGCTCGTTTGAAAGCCCTACCATTAGGGCCTGGTACCTATTTAACAATGAAATAGCTAAGATGTAAGGGTAGGGCAACACAAACTGTTAAAGAGTCTGATCTGTACGTCCGAGTTTACGGAATTGCCCCACATTCAAATTAATATAAAGTGATTTAATTATGAGTGAGGTAGGAAGTGAGGGCAAGGAGCCCTTTTTGGTGAAAGAGACCATTACAATGTCTTGGGTACCCTTGGTCATTAACAAAGAGGCAGGGTTGAAAAAGACACCTGCATTGGCCAAAGGTCTTTTGGCAGGATGCAAGTAAATCACTCCACATACTTGAGCTGCCAACCTACTTTTAAAACATGCATTATACATGGCTGAGATACACAACCATGGATTCATTCACTTCTTGTTGCGCATGTTTGAGGATTATTTAAGCATGTATGTTATGCATTTTCTGGGATATAAGTATAAGTACACTCAAAAAAATAATCTTCATACAAAAACCATAATTGTTTTTTTGGCTTGTCCTCCGTATGATTCCTATTTGGGTTTGTGGATATTCTGTACCATAAAAGGGGTAAAGTAGGCCGCCTATTTTAACCCACTTAAAGTTGAATCCCACAGAATACAACTGTTCCACCTATTGTACTCCATGTAACTAAATGGTTAAACAAAAATACCCCAGCTGGTGGCTCCCCTGCTTGGTCAAATTGTTCATATGCATTGGAAAAGCCAACAAATTTTGAAAACAGGGGTAGGCTCACTCGAAGGCTGCTGGCTCAGCCAGGAATAATGGCACTAAACTATAAATACACACATTGAAATTTTCTGTATTTTGTGTTATATGACTTGTGGGGCTAACTTTTATTTTAAAAAAAATGCAGTGGGGTGGGCTTAGGTTTTGGTAAAGTCATCAGAATATGTAATCAAGTTGGATTACATTTTTCAGATTACTTAATAGGGTAACAAAGTGATCAGATTCTATCTATCACTTGTAGAAAGTGCCATACCTACTTGGATTATAGTAACTTTTTTTGTAGAAGTCATTATTAAGTTTCTTTTTCAAGTTTAGCATCCTTGACCATCACAAAAGTGACAAACTGTGTGATCTTCGTTAT
Organism: Platynereis dumerilii; assembly: GCA_026936325.1. Lineage (NCBI taxonomy): Eukaryota > Metazoa > Annelida > Polychaeta > Phyllodocida > Nereididae > Platynereis > Platynereis dumerilii. Next base: position 38,255,049 of record JAPTHN010000003.1, on the reverse strand, counting down.
AAATGTATGGTGTGTGGTGTCCGGCATGGTGGTATTCTTCTGGAGTTTGAGGTCGAAATTTTGATTCCAGTTGGTTTTCTATATTGTTCCATTGCAAATTTACAGAAAAAGTTTATTTTATGTAAATTGTCTGTTCCAGTATAAATAAAAAAAAGGATCTTTTAAAATGCTTTATTCATTAGTTTATTGATGTCCAGTCCTCTTGATGTAGTGAAATCACTCCTCATAGCTAAAACCACGAGAATTGAGCGACGTGTTTGTCAGAAAATGATTTAGCTCCCTGAAATATAATAAATCAAGTTTTTTTCAATAAAATAAGACTCAAGATGTGTTGCAGAACAGTGAATGCTATATCAAGAAATAACATTGCAGAAAAAAATTGGGATTTTGCTTTACGAATAGGGTCTCATGGCAACAATACTATATATTTGATAGTACCTCCACATTCAATGTTACATACACCAGACACATAAACGTGCAGCAAATTAGGAATTTCTTTAAAACTTAAAATGTACAGGCCTTTGGGCTCAACAGGAGACATTGGTCTGCAGCCATGGCCATAAGTTTATGCACAGTTGTTATGCTTCACTATGGGGCTATCATTGTGACCAATTGCGATATAGCAAATACTTGCTCAATCTTCACAATATTGCCAGGAATTATAACCTGTACACAGTAGCATGTGTTCTGATAGAAATTGTAGCATTAAATGACATAGCATGGTAATGGTGAGGCAAAATACTGAATTATTTCTTAATATAAGCATAAAATCAATTCTGATGCTATATGTTATTTCCCTGATGGCAGTAGTCACCAAAGTGTCTGGATGTATTGGGTACACATCAAATCAGGCATTCATGACAAAATTGCAATCATATACATGCTTGAATTTTTGGTTCGTCAGGTTTTACTTGGAGTATTTTTTTTTTTAGATATGACAAATTTGTAAGTAGGTGTAGGAAGACAGAGCACTTCTTATCTGAAAAGGAAATTGTGTCAAATGCTCTCCATACATGCTGAATTTGATGAAACAAATTAAATTGCATCAGAAGATAAAAGTTTTACAACTTTTTTCTTATTTGAGAAATAAACAATTTTTCTAATTAAAAACACTGCTAGCAAACCTTGATGAACCAGCGTTAAAGCTGCATATTTAATTGTGGTTCTGTCATGAATGCTTAATTTGGTGTGTGCCCAATGCTGCCAGAGACTTTGGTGACTATAACTATCATGCAAATGACATGGTATCAGAACTGATTATATGTTCAAAATTCATTTAATTTAGTATTTTGCCTCACAGTTATTATGTAACTTTATTCCAGTCACCATTTTTTTATCAGAACCCCTTCTACTTTATACAGACTATAATTCCTGCCAACTCGGTGAAGATTGGGCAAGCACATGTTTTGTTATAATTAGTCACAATGATAGCCCCACTGTGAAGCATAGCAACTGAGCATAAACTTACGGCCAAGGCTGTAAGTCTATGATATAGACTATATAAAATAATTTAGTACACCTAAATCTAAAATTCAATGGACGCACAAAGATAAATATATTAAATAACCATGATAGGTCGTATGTTTTGAATACAAGCCCAATCCTGCAGTGACATTGTTAATCAACTATACCTTTGTTCGGTAGGGGCATTCCTCAGGGATGTCCAACAAGCCCTCATCTGTTATTTCTAATTCCGGATCCGTGAAACCAACGTTTGAGAAAAAGCTTGCTGAAGAAAGTATGATGAAAATGTCAATTTTTAAGATCATTGTTTTCCCTTCTTGGATGTTTTTGATCTTTAATTCTTTACGTCAAAGACAGTATGTATATACCTAACTTGATTATTGTCTAGAATTATTATACGCTCAATAGTCAAAGCCAATGAGGATAAAACATTGATTAGCAGTTAGATGGATTACTGGTCTGCAGTCCATAGGCCATTGGGGGATAATTATATTAAACTTAGGCATATCATCATTTTTCTGAACACAATTTCACAAACCTCCAGGTTCATTGCCGGTCACCTGTCGTCCAACCGGAATGCAGTTTGTGGTGAAGGAAAGGTTTTCCTCGTAGTTCAAGGAGGCATTCCTGTACAGCCATACATTTACCAGAAGACTTTCCTGAAATGCTCCCATACGAAACTGTGCGATATAAGCGGCACTCTCTTGAAGAAAAAAAGACGTCATCAGTACATCATACCTGTTTTTTAAATTATTATCATTTTTTATTGTGCAGCATATTTTCACGTATGTCACGGTATGTGTATGTAGAAAATACATTTTAAATGTCAGTGTATCATAAAAGAAGATGGAAATATTGGTTTATCAAAGAAAGCCTGTTGAAAGTTACAGTATATTAAAATATTGAATATGAATTTAGGTAGCAAAGCATTTGAGCATTGACAACAATCACAGAACAGTTGTTACTATCTTTATTAAATTGTACATGATTGATTCTTCTAAAGTACAATACAAAAATTTAGGACAAAGTATCAATAATAACTCACCGCGCACACAACTGATAGGTGCAGGCCTATCAACATCGGTCTTCACACAAGAACCATCAACACTGATATCGTACACAACTTGCTGCAGAAAAAATGATCAAACAAAATTAAAACGGAATATATTGGTTTAAGATGTATTTACATATCTGCATTTACAGTATGTAAATTTGTTATGCAAAAACAGAGGACCATTTGTCAATTTCACCCTGAAAAATGCACTTTGTGACTTATGACAACCTATAATGTGTCATCATCATAAAGTAAACATGAGAAATACCATTTGACTTGTTATAACTGATTTTAGAGTTAAAATCAGATGCAGAATCCTTTCATTTGGCTGTCATCAACAAGCGGGATTAGTCCCTTAACTAAAATTAGCATTGAAAGTATTGGGTATGATCATAACAAATCATCCTGACAAATCATCAGCATGTTGACCCACGAAATGCAACAGTCCACTCTTTTTTGCATATCATGTTTACAGGCCTAGCCTGTAAGAGAAAGAAATACCTAGACAGCTGTCAAAAGCAAGCCGATCAGAAACAAAATGCTACAACGTATCATACATTTCAATTTTAATTGCAAACAGAACATTGTAAGTGAAAATAATCCTTCCATTATTTTGCAGTACATTGTCAATCTTCAATAGTGAGCATCAACTTAGTCAAGATCTGGGATTTGAGGTTGCATTTACCCTAATACATAAGTCTATCTATTCAAGAAAGGGGCTTTGAAAGCACGAGTTCGGAATGATCGGTTGTGGAAAATGGAAAATGTTTTATTCAACGCTTGTTACCAAGATAGAAATATAAGCACACTAGAAAATACCCATGAGCGGCATATTTAAGGGGGGGCATTGGGGCAGGCTGGCCCCCCCCCTTCAGGGCCAAAATGAAAGCCCCCCCCCCAGGCTATTTGTAGATACTCCCCTGTACCCAGTGTATGTATGTTTATAGACATGTACGTAATACTACGCATGAATGATCCGTCAAGAGAGATGTATTATGTGTTGACTTGTGTGGTTGTGTTGTTAAAGGTGTAAATAAAAAAAAAGTGGAGTTGAGAAACTGAAAACAATTCAGTATTGGATAGAAATGATGTGAATAAAGGAAATTGAAATGCAGAGTGTGTGGCATGCCGTGTAAGAGGAATTGCATAAGAGATGTGTAATTGTGAGCATCAATGGCATAGAGACAGCCCAGTAGGTGGGAGATCAGTTGAGATGTATGCCACAGCTACATCTGGAGGGAAGGAGAGACACTACAATGACCCCTGGCTCCCTCTTTAGAAATAAGTAAATGGTACATTGCATAATGGTGGTGGAAAGTGAAAGTACCTGTTATGTTGTGGAGTGGCTGAATCGAGGGGATAAGTGGAGGTGGAAGGTGGCTGGAAGGTGATGGATATGAAAGGTATGGAGAAAGTAGGAAGACATGATTGTGTATGAGGTGGGAAAAGAAGTGCCAGAGGTGGCATGCAGGCACTTTGAAAAGGTGACCTGGGATGACCTTTGACCTGATTGTTGTTGTAATATTAAGTAGGATATGGTAAGGCAGCCCCCTTACCACAGTTCTTGGCGCCTATGATTGTTGGTTGATGAGATGCCTGAACATTTTCTTGTTGGTGTTTTTCTTAACACTTTATATTGCATGGTTCTGAAAGCAATATTTCAGGACGTCTCATGCATGCTCACATGAATAATGACATCTTGTGTTTATGCAAAATTAACAATTTCCTGCGGAGGAAAATTCCAAACCTTTCCTCTGAATATTTAACGGTTGTCTGCTAAATATATGCACATGAATTTCAACTTACATTCCTGTAGTCAAAGAGAACCCTTCCTGTATATTGGTAAGAGTCAGGATCAAAATTCCTAAAAGCTGCTAGTCCTTTAGAATCATCTCTTCCATAAGTGGAAAATATCTGAAAAAAATATGACATTGCACTGCTTCCTAGATTAGATTCTTGGGTATCTTGATAAATAATAAGTAGTTGCCACCAGTTCTAGAGAAACTTAAATGTTTTTAGGTATGACAATGAGACTCAATTAGTATTATTTTGTAGTGTACCCGACACACAATGAATAGATCCAGAGTACACTCTTTAATAACAGAAAGGTTTTATATGGAACCTTTGATGGTTCTATAAGTTAGTATAGATAACGAACCCTAAAAGGATTATAATTCAACTTATAAAAAGTTCCTACAGCGAACAGAAACAACAATTTGATAATCCAGCTGCACTGACTCCCACAATGCATGGAGATCTTTGCTCTCAAGTTGGCAGCATAGACTGCTATCATGGAGCCTTCCCAAGTATTGAACCTTTTCAATTCAGTTGAACCCTTGAAAAATATTATAACCTTTTTTCGGCTGTGGGACCTTTTGCGTTAATAGTGTATTCTCTGCCAATGAGACAGGATCTCTTAACATGTCAGGGTAGCAACAACCAAGGGGTCTCAGTTATACAAAATATTTCACTTCCAACTAGAGCTGATTTTCTCTATACTTGCATGTAACTAGTGGTAACCAACAGGGACAAGGGTCTGACCAATTACTTAAATTGTTGTTCACCTGAAGACTAGTCATGTGTCTCAGTTTTTATATAAAAGATTTTTGTTTACAATGGGGTAACATAAGTAGCTCTTACCTTTCTATATGTGGCGCTATCTTCTGTTTCATAGAATTCAGCACCGGCAACAGTCAACTGATACACGTCAGGACCACAGCAACGTTCTGGCTCCGTCTGTCCTTGCTTTATATCACAAAAAAACGTTTTCATGAATGTTTCTTAAAAGGCATGCATGCTAGAACCTCTGGAGGCAAGATATTTTTGTAAAACTAAATTGATGGACTCAACAGCTGAATTACATGTAGCCTGAGTCTCTTCACAAATAATTTTGAATGATATCTTTTGATTTTGAAAAGGTAATGATAATTTTTATCCAAAGTTACGGATTCACACCTACATCGAGGCAGAAGCAATAGAGGAAAATGCTTGAGGCTTTACCGTTTCCGAGTTGAGGATTGACGAAGCACTTGCGAGTGACAAAAGGGCAAAAAGGGCCAACATACGATTCATCTTGCTGAAATAGATAGACAAACTTGTGTTAGTCCAACAAGCAGGTTAATTATGAAGTGACACAAAAATTTACAAAACTTTATGAAATTCTGGATTCCATTGGTAGGTGAACCAATCCAGTGCGGTCATAAGCCAGGGTAATATGCCACAAGGTTAAGTGACCAACCCACATAGAGTAGCGCGGGGCATGCCGTCCCCCTTAATTTCGAGGTGTGATTTGACCTACTTTTTAAGGTCGATTATTTGAATGCTTATGCTGTCAGGAAGGGATTACTTGACTCTACTTATAACTAGTGAAACAAATGTCTACCAATCTTAATAAAGGAGTTACAGCCATTTTTATAAAAAATTGCAAATGGCCTTCTTACCCTACCCATCGGGCAAGAAGCCCCCTATTAGAATCCAATGGAAAGTTTTTTTACGAGAGCATTCAGCTTGAAAGTTATTTCTTGAGGTTCTTCTACCATTTTTAAGCCATTCTATTTACTTTTTCTGAATTTCGAAATTTTTCTTCTGTTCATAATTTTATTTCTTCACATTTTTTGCCCTTATTCTAATTTCGGCCACATTTTTTCTATTTCAATTAGCTATTATTTCAAGATTTAAAGTAAAGTACACATCATTAAAATTAATGGCTCCTGAGGCAGCTTCGAGGCCCCATTTAAGGGGCCTCATGCCCTATATCATTGTTGGGCCTCTCGTCCCAAACACACATATTTTAATTTGACCTCATTATTTTGAACTAAAATGCAAAAAACATGATCCAAATCATATTTATATGATGGTCATAAAGTGAAGCAATGCAGATATCCATTATACTTTTAAATATTTCCAAAGTTATTTCTGACAACCCCTTTAAAAAAATTACTTAAAGTTACAAAAATCATGCATATTTTTTTTTTCTTTCTTTAATTTCTACTATAGTTTGGTGCTGTTTGCCCTGAACATTTGCGACATCACCTAAAAAGCCTCTAGCTTCAATCCTATCAATAAAAAAACACACCAAAAATTTAAATTTAGATATAACCCTGAGGGGGCCTGTCACCTAACCCGGGCTTCTTGCCCCGACTTACTCTACATTTCAATTAAGGGGCAATTCCATGAAGTCCAATTTACAGATTTGACATTTTAGCTTGTGTAGCCCTACCGTTACACCTCAGCTATTGCATTGTTAAACAGGGATGAGGCCAGGTAATACGGATATCAGACAAGCCATAAACCAAAGCTCCAAGTGCCTGAGCTGAGGAGCTGAGTTACAAGGCAAAATGTCATTGTGTCGGACGTACTCACATGATGTACGTCTGACAGGATGAAATTTTGACACGATGACATTTTGCATATCAAACATAGAACATAATAATTATGTGATCTGCCATGCATGTACACAACTATATTGTGAGTAGGATTGAATAGTCTTTGTGCAGAAAACTGCTCTGACTTAATATATATATATACACACCAAAAATGATACTAAGACCAAAGCTATCTATTTTTTCTGCACTCTCAGTTCCCAATGGGCGCACAATGTAAACAGAACATCTTTCATTGGTGGAAGGCTGGTCTGTTGGTCACGTAGAAATGACTGTGCAGCAAAGAGACGACATAGTTTCCAGGGCCGCCTTTTCAAAAATGTCTTTCCCAAAACTCGAGTTCCCCCGTGGCCTAATTGGTAAGTGCGCTTGTCAACTGGCTTTGAGGGCGTGGGTTAAAATCTCACCCCGGGAACTCACTTTAGTCCGAGCCCATGGGACATTAAATGGAGGCGGGTTGTATCCAGTGTTCTATGCTGGGGTAACTGAAAGACCCTGGGCATCCCTGAATTAATAGGGTATGTGCCAGACTCACAGTCTTCTCATCTCATCATATGGCGATCGCCTGCCTCGATATAGCCCACTAAGGTGCTGCAGAGGCGTAAAACACAAACAAACAAACTTTCCCAAAACTCAATTGAGGCATTAAACTTTGTAACCAATGTTTTTGGCATATAAGTTTGACTTCTATTACTCAATCTTGAAACTTTTTTTACTGTGCTATGTCTCTTTGTCACCAACAATGTTGTTTTACTTTCACAATGTTTTAAAATCTTGATAAACGTCACATGCTAAAGTTGTATCTTAGGCGTCGCTTCACAACAACATCATTTCTACCATACAATTCCACATACATATTTTCACCTGGGGATGAAATTGTCACAATGTTTCTACAACATAGATGAGCCTATTAGAATTATGCACAGGCTCACTGGCACAAGAAAAACTCAATGCTTGAATTGTGTCTTACCTTTCTGATTGGTCAGGAAGGATCAACCTGAAGTTGTTCCCTATGGACCCGATATTTATATTCGCAAAGCAACATATATGTTATCATGATGAAGTGTGCTTTTGCACACATGAGAGATTCAATCTACTTGTAACATGACTTGAGTAATGATAACAGAGTATAACAGTTCACTTTATTTATTATTCATAACTGGCTGATTATGAATCACTTATGATAACACGAATAATCAGAAAACACACAATTGCGAAATTGGGCCATTTATAATAATATCACAATTTTATCTCCAATTCAGACCAGTAGGCCGCCATGCACTCGTTGTTATCAATTTTGTGCAACTGGGACACAATGTACTAATGCCCGAAGTGATCAATGGCTACTTTCACTTTTGAGGGAATGCTTACTGCAGGTTTTTCGTAATAATTTTTGGGTAAAACCATTATCATTCTTCAATAATCAACGAGGAGCTTCCTTTGTGGGAAATTATTTATTTCACGGTCACCGTAGCGGAAGCAGTAATTGTTTTTCAGAGGAAGTCCCTCAATATAAATATCCATCCAAAAATCAGCAACACCTTGTTCAGAAATACCCGGAACACAAATGATATATCACGATGGCCCAAGGAATTTTTTTAAATTCATCAAACCTGTAAGAATTTATTTATTGAAATAAAAATTCCAACCTTGATATCAAATGGTCTCTCCTTATCAACTGCAGTTTCATCGTGTCTTATCATGAGTCTGATGGGCAGATTTTGTGATATAAGTTGGAATAATTAAACAAAGAAGTAACTTCCACAAAAAATAAAAGTAACTATATCCAAACAAAATTAAAGTAACTATATATGACAGTTCTCTGCTTGGCAGATATACAGGGTGGTCAAAAAAAACTTTACACTTATTAATTATTTTTTGGGTAACGCTCATTGTAACAATTACTTATTTTTCAATACAAAACAACTTGTATAGCAAAGAACAACCTTTCTAGAGATAATTCATTCATTTGGAGGTCCTTTTGGACTGATGACTTTTCTACCGTGGGCCTAAATGATGCAGAGGTGTCAACAATGTAACTTTGTGAGCGTTTTTCCCATAAAAACTTAACGAAAGCCTTCATTTGGCAACTAAAGTCTCTGGTGTCTCTTGCAGGGATCTGCCTCTAAATTTGCCAACCCAGAATAATCACATTGATTAAGATCTTGTGATAATAGGGCCCTATTGTCCTACCGAGAAACTTGGCAGAACGAACCTTGATCCAGTTCTGGGCTTTCCATGGGAGAATGACTGATGCCCCATCTTGTTTGAAGATCAAATTATCTGTAGCATTGTATGTCTTATCTATCCAGTGCTTCAGATGCTCTTTTAAGATGTTAATATGTACTTTTCCCGAGATTTTTAACACCCTGATCGTCAACCTTCAGACGGCTTTGTTTTTAAATCTTATAATGGCCATAGTGGAGGCTGAACTTGGTATAGCACCTTCTGGCTTGCGCTGAATTGTGCCTCTGTATTTTCATTTTCATTTTAGGTCATATTTCTTTGTCTTGTGAAGCTCAGTTGCTTCCAAATTGCTGATGGGTCATGATCAACCCAAAGTAGTGAAAACGCAGGAGCATTCCTGGCTTCCATTTTGTCTACTATCAAAAAATTAATGACCTATTTTAATCAGCAAACAATTTTCCAAAGATCTAGTATACTTGGCTTGTATACAAAGTAAGTACCCTGGCACTGACTCAATCATGGCAGCCTGGAAAACGAAATATCAACTGTAAAGTTTTTTTTTGATCACCCTGTACGTAGGTAATCCTTACGTAATTTTTTGGGTTATAATCAAACGTTTGGCCAAACAGCATATGACGAAGGTAGGTCTGAGGTAATTTCAAACTCTGCACTTAAATGTAAAGCCAAATGTTGGATGCAATGTTAGTAAAAGGTTGGTAGATAAGGCTTGGTGTAACGTTTGAGCGATGTGTAAGTCACACGTTTGGTTGAGAGGTTTCAAGAACATTTAGTTGTAATGTTTGGCCGAACGTTTGAGTCATACGTAAGTCAAACCTTTGGTTGAGAGGTTTGAAGAACATTTGGTTGTAATATTTGACCAAATGTTTTAGTCACACATACGTTAAACCTTTATTTAACAGTTTAATACAACCTTAGATTATTACGACTGACCATACCTTTGATTCCTATGTTTAACAATGATATGCCACTCGTTTGTCGTTTGGCCATACTTGAGTTCAAAGATTTCTCAACATTTCTTTGAAATGTATCGACACCGTTTGAATCGAACGTTTAGTTCTTATGTTTTATCAAATGTATCACCCAAAGGTTTCATTGAGCCTCGTGTCATCATCTATACCAAACTTATTCCAATTTATCTGGTAACTTTGAGATTATACAAACTCCAACAGGATGCTGGCAAGTTATGATTGAATGTAGCCATAAAGAAATAGTAGATACAGTGATACACCAGTTACAAAAATTTCCGAATAAATATTTTTAAAAATGTGAAAGATTAGATTGGCCAAAAGTATGGCTCAACCACAAAGGAGCAAGAGAAAATCAGTTAATATCGGAGTTGAATTGATCCTACTTGCAACTATCCTGAATACCATGCACCTGGCAGGCAGGCCAATTTTGATAGGGATTTGTCCAACTCTTCAGAATTGAAGTATTAATCCCTTACAAGGTTAGTGAATTTTCTTATTTATTGTAGTCCTTAAATGTCAAGTGAGGTTGGAATATTTTTGTCGCTAGGCTCACTGGACTCAGTATTTTTCAGTAGTGGGAACCAGTTATTGGTTCCAAACAAAGAATAGTGATCATCAAAATATTTCAATACATATGTATATATCAAAGTTGTGCTTGATATCATCTAATTTACAATAGTTCATGGGACTAAAATAAAACTAGGCTAAACAACAGCAAATCTTCAAATGAAATATAATTTCTTAGTTTGATAATAAAGGGCACATACTCTGAAGTCGTCAGATTGGTTTTCATTGCACAACCCTAAATATATTATGAGAAACACGTTATCTTTCATTTGCTGCAATATTGTATGAATAATTTTCACCTCCAAGGCACATGTATGTCTCTCTTCCAAGTAATTTCAACTGTCTTACCTTATTAATCTGCAGCTGGGCTGATAAAAATAAGAGCCACTACAAACTGATGATAAAAGTGAATTTCTGGCCTCCTTTTTTCATACAACAATTTAATTTTAAGTGTGACGCGAAAGTTCACAAAATGTTCTGATTTTAATTCAAATTGATTTGATATAATTATCAGTAATGCCTGGATGAAAAACACAAGCAGTTACAAATTCAAAGAAGAATTTTATTGGTTGTTATGTTTTTAGACAGTTTGTCCCAAAATTCTGAGAAAATCTACATAAAGTGCAAAATTTCGATACTAGATCGATGAATCATACCCAATATATTGGAATATTGTAGTGATTATCATACTAGCAATATCAGGATGATAAATTCACTTTAAAAAAATCAATATATATATATTATTTTATTCACAATGAAACATCAACAAGAAACATGTGTGATAACACTTACGATAACACCCCATTCAGGCAAATTTTGTGTGTATCGATCAGGAATTTGATTAAAATTAATTTTATACTGAGTTATTTTACAATGTTTTCAGATTACATAATTAAGCTTTGCTGTTTTGGAAAATCACCTTGAATCAAAAAATGACACAACTTTCCCTGGTCTTTCCTGAGTACTATGTACTCTGAGTATCATATTGCCACTTTCAAGTTCAAAACTGATTACTTTTTCAATCTAAATATACAACAAGAAAGCTTCACTCCCTGCCCGTAAATTAATCGGAAGTTATTGCATACCTTTAAATTAAAGAATCGTAGAATTAATTTAGCCTCATGTTAATTTCATCTCAGCATTCAAAGTATTTGATAAATGCTTTCCTTGAGTTTGACATACTTAAAAATAATGGTTTACCTGCAGGAATAACATGCTGCATCATATTGAATGCTGTTCTTTAAATTGTAAAATAATGTTGCATTTTTTTTTCACAATGGACCAATTTATTTTACCTCAATGGAGAGTGTTCAACGGCAACATCTGATTGTGAAACTGCAGCAACAACAACTAAACTACTTTATAGCTCACTTTGCCATTCAGCTGGTTTAGCTCATGCAATTTAAAATGGCCTTGGTCTCCCTGGGGAGATCTGGTCACTTCTCATCTTACTTTATAGCTATGGTCTGCAGGACCTCCTTCCTCTGTCTGTTTTATGTGGGTGGCGGTAATTCCTCTACTCCTCCTCTGTTGTTATATGTGGTTGGCATAAATGCATATCCCCGAACCAACGGAGCAGTTTCAAATGATATTTACATACGGTGACACTGTACATGTACAAGTCGGCGATTTTATTTTTATTTTGAGAATGATCTGCACAACACTTCCTGGCCTCTAAGTCCAGCAAATCAGCCAGGTTGTCCAAAAAAGACACAGGATAAACAACACAAACATCAGTGTCAAGAATACTTAGTCATTTCTTCTTCTTAAAATTAATGCAATCTTAACAAGTTTCCTATCTAATTAATGCACATTTGTTTACAATTTGTAGACTCAAATGCATCCATATCACCAATAATATCATCCGTATAAGTAGAATCATCAATGAATTCCAAGTAATTAACTTTCAAATAGCATATAGTTTCTCAGTAGTGTAGTTTTAGGTAATTTTTGTACTCTATCACATTTGTGTCACATTTTGAACATAATCCATATTCAATTGAATTAAATCAACCTCCACTGTATTCTTTTGCAGTCATCATCTGTACATGGGGCATGGGGCAAGAAGCTAAATTTGTGTTAGTACAGATCTCATATAAGTGTGCCATGTCCCATGTGAATATATGCAGAGATGATGTCAGTATTGAGATACTGACATCACTATCTGGGCACTCCCTGTGAGCATTTGAGACCCCAGCTCCAGTATTGATTCCAACTGCTTATAACAAATTAGGCTTACTGGCTAATTGTGAATAACAACTGATTGATCTGTTTTCATATGTGTAAATGTGCATTATGGTTTATTCATTTGAAGCATGTTTATAGCAGAGATTAGAAACTTTCGGTTTTTTCATTACATCAAACAGAATGATTAGTGCGGGCTGACATTTTAGCTGTTTCTTGTGCATTTATAATGATCTGATCAAGGAAGGTCCCACGTGACACAGCTGAAACTGTGAATATACCACCGTGACATTAGTATGCTCATAGCGACATCACATAAGCATTGTGGCAGTTGAAAAGAACATGGCACACTAATATGAGATCTGTAATAAAGCAAAAAGCACAAAGATTCATGTTAGGAAATACATTGCTTTAGTAAATGCGCCTCACAATATTTATACTTTCCATTTGTGCACCCACAATCTGCGATTAATATAAATAGTTTAGATATATATATTTTTTTTAAATATTTTTTTTATTGACAGCAAATATCATGTTTGATATAATTGTCATAAATATTGGTATTTACAAAAACATAAATATTGTTTTAACAAAAAATATTCACAAATTTTCGAGATATCTATAGGTAAATAAATTTATTTAAAAACGTTAAGTCCCCTACCCGTCTAGCCCAGCTGAATTTGAAAGGGCATACCCTCGTCTTTCAAAATTATCTGTTGGTTTGAACAAATTTAGCATGCAAAGGAACTAACTAGAAAGTGGATTTTTGGGGATGGCCCAGTTTTTTAATTCAAAAATGTACAAATATACACAATAACTGATTTATTGTTTGGAAAAACAATAGCTCCCATCAAAGATGTTTAGGATTTTCGAAGCTAAGGAGACCACAGATTGTTGCTCCAAAACAAATTGAGAAGAGTCTTGCCCTTTTCAAGGAGACGCAGGCCACTTCAAATTGAAGGTGCTGGTAACACGGTTATATGTGGTCCCGTTAGCTGCAGACAAATTGTGCAGTCCCAATTTCACATTGGACCCTCTCGCTCACACTGCAATGAGACGGAATGGATAGGCCATTGTCTGGATGATGGCCTCCACTGCAAATGGAAGTCTCAGAGCAACAGACAGTCATCTTGGCCAAAGCTCTATAGCAGAAGCCCAAAGAACATGTTTACATTTATGACATGCATAACTATGTGTTTCTGAACTATTGAGGGAACCAGGACACATGGCACACCCGGCAGGGGAATTTACTTGTTTCCTGAAAAGGTTTCAATTTTGATGATAATATCAATCCTATGAAATCCAACTACATTTAGCAATTGATATCATGTTGAGTGTGGAGGTCTTTATCGAAGCCTACTATTTTCCACTTTTATATTATGTGTATACACTGATATGACATCACAGTTGTTCTATGGTTGATAGTGTAGCAAAATTACTTGACAAACTGAGAAATCCTGCAAAACTTTGATCCTTGATGATGTTCTCTTGAATGAACAACAGCTGTCTCTTCTATTGTGCTATTTTGAATAAATTGGGCTGCTGGGCACACCTTGAAGCCATTCAAAACAGCCTCAAAAGAGTATTATTGATAAAATCTAAAGGTGCAGCAAGGTGGTTGTTGCTTGAAACTCATCATACATGCAGCGCCTCAGTCTTCACTAACACTTTGTAAAGCAAGTGAGTGGTCTACTTGAGAGCAGACCTGATGGGCATGAGCCCAATAAGCACCCCATTTGAAGCTGTGACCTGATTAACCCTTGGAACACTTTATTAACCCATTTCTCTTGGGGGAAGCAACCGCTGCCCTGATCTAAAAATCAATTGACGTCAGATGATCCCATCGATATCAATAAAGCTTATTCTGTGTCTCACTTCACCCTTGAGATGGCAACCATTTGCATATTTGCCATAAAATGAACCTGAGACTGCCTTCAATGTCTTCGTACCAACCAGGGACACATTGCCCAACGATATTTTTCAAATTATGAATTCCTGGATTGATAATGTTGCATTATCAGAAGACCAGGTCGTGATTGATTGATTTTTATTTATTTGCTCCTGGTGCAAGACAATATATTGCAAGACAATATATAAGTTAAGAAGATGCATAAACATCAATAGAGCAAGGATACCACCAAAATGGTGCTTTGTGCAATTCTGGCTGATGGCCACCGTTGTCATAGTTTACGAAAGAATTAAACATTACAGATAAGACGCGTTTACACTCATTTGCTTGAACTTAAGTTTGATGGCAATTATCAAAATACTTTCTTTTCTTTTTGTCGTGTTTGCATTAAATTCCTTTGACCAATGTGTATATGTACAGTGAAGGTAACAGAGCTCTGTGATGTTGGTATTGTAAATGTTTGCCCCCCCCCCCTTATTTTTAGACACATATGACTGTTTTAAGAATGTTACTGCAGTAACCTGCTGAACTTGACTGATAGTGACAAAGTCAGGACAGAGTCGAAATTCCAAGGAAATCCCTTATGAGAGATAAGCGGGACTCAACACTACAGAGAAGGGGATGCATGCCACTTAGAGAAAGCCATGGACTGGATCCAAACTCACTTTACAAGAAGAGCATAAGCATTTGTGTCAGACCCATTGCGTCATCCGTGGATCAGGGCATAATGTTAAGGACCTAGATCTGAAGTGGATGAACCCAATATTGGCAATAAGCACCCCATTTGGTTGGAGGAACTGATTTACCAAGGGACCAGTTTGGCAGGCTTGAATAAGTAGGAGACCCGGTTATTAGCCTTCCGGGATGTGATTGTAACCCTGTTATGAAAATCAATTGATGCTAGATGACACCACTAATATCAATGAAATCCCTCCCTGAGTCATACTTTAGCCCTGGTGCTGCTTCAATTTGCATTTTTCCTTTGCTGATACAACATGGTCCCCTGGATTTCTTCGCACCGGCTCCTTTGCAAGCTTTTTCGCATTGTTAGTGCTTGATGTGATATTGTTGCACTGTCGCATTATGCAAAAGTCCTGATACTGTATCAGGCTGATACACTGTAGCACTGATGAGACCAACTCTTATAACAGAGCCAGAATATCATATGCCAACCAAATTAAAATATGAATTATGAAGGGCATAAGAAGACATTTCCATCTGAAACAAGAAGGTTGGTTTGAATATCCCTCATATTACCTGTGTATATATAGACGGAGATTGATAATGCTCACTGCTCAAACATAGGCCAACCAAATGAAAATATGAACAATTAACGCATAAGAAACCACAGGAAAGTTGGTCACATTATCTCATGCATATGTGTGTATACAGAGGAAGACAAATAATGCCCTACAATATAATTATAATGCATGTTACTCACTGTTGTTACATTCTGTGAGCATTGGACCTTTCTGAATTATTGGCCCGGCAGACAGTAAATTAACTGTTCTCTCTGAATCATTTGAGCCAAACTGTCAGACCATTCCCCAAATAGACCATTAATCAACACCATTGTGTCCACTGTCCATTGCAATAATGGCTGCAGCACACTGCGGTCACAAGACCTTTGTTCTGGACCTATTCCTCTTCCCCTGTTAATATATTGCTTTCATCAGAATGGCTAACAGTCACAATCATTCTTTTCTTCTTCTCTTGTTGCTTTCTCTGCCTTATTCCTCATTGTTATTTTTCGCAAATGTCACGATATTGGAGGGGTAAGGGAAGTAACAAAGATGTGACATTTGGAGTGCAAAGAATGACTTTCAAACTGCACATTTATTTCTTGGTTAGATATATATATCCCTTTTGAAAAAAATAATTTGACATATACATAAGATTATTGCCATTGTGTGAAAGCTGACAAAATCTATGCTTGGCTTTCAGCAGCACAGCTGCTCTTACCTCAAGAATTTTATGCAATCTCGTTAGCACTCTGGAGGTCACTCTCTTTTACCAATCTCATTCAAATTTACTCTGCGTTCTCTTTTGGTGCAATTCTGTGATGGAAAATATTATAAAGAAACTAAAATGGACTGGCTTCCATTGGTCTAAGGTTTACCATGCCTTCTTCTTCTTCTTCTTCTTTTTCCTTAGTATATCCATAACCGGTGTGCCAGTGTTGGAACCATGCACTGTCTGTGCTGCACGTTATTTATCTTTTTCTTATATCAATTGACACAGAAAATGTTTCAGGATTTACATTTTCCTTAGCTGTTTCACATCAAATTATGCCTGATATGCACACAAACATTTTGTCTGTTTTAAAAACCCATTTTTAGAGTTTGAAGGGCTGAATAGTGATCACACAATTTCAGCTTGTGACAAACGAAACAAGACCGTGATTTACAAAAGCAGAAGAAAGCATTTCTGTCACAAACAAAAAAGCTAGAATGATTAACCCTGTCTGTGTGTTATCTACAGGAAGACTAATGAGCCCTAATGAGCCCTAATGGTTTGCCTTAACTCCTCTGATGCTTGCTACTAGCCTGTTTACTTTGTGTATTGCATTAATGTCATGCTCTCTGATATACAGCGGCTCCCTGATAAAAGGTATTATCACCTGGTTGGCTGTGAATATCACTGTTTAGAGTCAAAATATCAGGGCCTATGATATTGTAAAAAATACCACCCTTCAAGGGCGATATTTTTTAACAATGGTTATGACATCACCAGCATTTCAGCTGCCTGATGATGTCACAAACCTAACAAGGGCCAGAATAATGGGATTGTGACGTCATGTCCATTGTTGCTCCATGGTGACGTCACATTTTTGTAATGGCAGAAAATAGTCCCTCTTTATAACTGAAAATTTGAGGTAAAACCAGGTGATAAAAACAAAACAACCACGCGTCAGGGCACTTCGTACAATATCACTCGCTGTTGTGTGAATTAATATCACTCTCGCCCTGCGGGCTCGAGTGATATTAATTTACACAACAGCTCGTGATATTGTTACTCAGTGACCCTGACTTGGGTTGTTTTGTTATAATAAACATAGGCTGTGTAGCAGTAAACCTTCAGCAAAGAAAAACCTTCAGCGAAAGCACCATTAAAGGACACAATTACACCATTAAAGTGATGTGAACCATATTGCATGTTATTATACATGCAATGATGCCTTGTCCTGACCAGGCTATTAATTTACTCGTATTATGGAGCAGTTTCATGCATATAGAAGGAATAGGATGTGAGCTGAGGGCCGGAAATGAAAGATATATTTGTTTGTATTTTTCTAACTTTTTCTCAATATTCCCAAAAGCATTGAAAATACCTATCAATCTGACCATCAGAAGGCACTAAAGCATTATATAGGTAATGTGAATCAAATTTGATCTGCGGATGTGCAATAATTGCCAAGTTTGCAATGGCGACAAAAAAGAATAATGTTTATAGACGGGACAGAGCCACCGGCTCACCGAGCGAAGCGAGGTGTCTCGTCCCTTATGGCTATCAGGCGAGTGGAGTGCTCCAGATGGTTCAATAAAAAAAAGTGATTCAGACATCCCATAATATGATCCTGGCACTTGCTTCTCTTCACGCGTGACTACAACGTGACTACAACGTGACTACCTTCTTCTTCTTCTGTTTGATATTCCCCCAAAAAGGAAAATTTCCGAAAAAAAAAAAATTTTTCAAAAAAAAAAATTTTCCGAAAAAAAAAACTTTCCGAAAAAAATATATTTCCAAAAATAAAAAATTTTCCGAAAAAATAAAAATCATCCAAAAAAATTTTTTTTTCCAAAAATAAAAAATTTCCCGAAAAAAAAAAAATTACTCAAAAAAAAAGTTTTTCCAAAAAAAAAAAAATTTAAAGAGAAAAAAATAACTTGATTTTCAAAAAATTCCACAAAAACAAAAATTCCCATAAAAAATAAAATTAGCAAAAAAAGTAATGCTTGTCATTTAGGCCTACCTATGAATATTGTCAACCAATCGAGTATATTTACAAGTCCCGTCTTCTATGCTGCGGCATTATCATATTATTTTTTGTCAATATTTCAAAAAGTAAAGAATAGAATATCCATGAATACACCCACAAAAGAAACCACTATATCATATAGGTGACATGTGTAACACATTTAATCCGTGGACATGTATGCAAAAGTGGACAAGTTTTGGTCAATAAATGAAAAAAAAAAAAGTATACATTTTTCTCAATATTTCAAAAGTTATAAGATATCCATCAATCGGATCATCAAAAGGCACTACTGGAAATCATTGATTTTCAATAGTGTTTATTCAATCATCTGCCCAAATGTTTTACATGTAGCCTTTTTGCCCAAATCTTACAGTTTCCCCCTCAGATACACCTATGCATCTTTCTGATTTCCATTTTTCATCGATTTAACATTTTCCTGAATTGTTCAGGTGGAAGTCGGTCAATATGAAAAGCCACAGATTGTATAAGTGATAAGTGCTGCGATAGGTCATAATATGGCTGCCCAGATCACAGATGGAAAGCTCGGGCCAAACCAAACAAGTCAGCTCTGTCTGATACAAGAGTGTCAGATTGATTAACCCTATTGGTGTGTTATCTACAGGAAGACTGATGGGCAATAATGATATCCCATTCCTTGCCTGATACACATTACTTGTTATTATCTTTCTGTGTATTTCTGATGTTATCATCTGATATATTGTGGTTTTGCTGATAAAGATAAGAATATTGGTCCGGCTGTATTGTGGTCTCCCTGTTTTATTCAAGCAAGACTGTCCGAGTTACCTGAATGGGCCATTAATCAATATTATTGTGTGTACTGTCCATTGCCATAATGACCGATACATTCTCTGGTCACAATACCTTGGCCCTGGACCAATACCTGCTTTAAAGCAGACGAGCGAGCGAGGCTGCAGACTGATGAAATTCAAGTCGAAATGGGTATCGAATTGGCTTCTAGGTCACTGGGACTGCTGCCTCTAAAGTCTGTGCTGCTGCCTGTCAGGTCCGCGCTCAGCAGAAGACAGCAGGACTGTGCTTGGCTGCTTTAAAAATGCATGCAAGCGAGGACGTGAAATAGAACACCCCCAGTGAAATGATGTAGCCTGCTCGCTAAGGCTCGCAACTGATTTAGCAGGCTACTGTAGCCTGGCTATGCAGTACTTATCATATATGGGCTTGATTCGGTAGAAAATAGGAAATTCATAATCAAGCATTTTCCAAAAGAAAGACCAAGGTATTACCAACATACCATAAATGATTAAAAAAAACCAAAACAACCTTTCCTGATTGGTTATGTGTTGAGAATCTCTGCCTTAGTATAAAAAAACATTTTGCTAGTAGACGAAACAAAAGCATGTTTGCAAAAAAATAACAGCTAATTCTAAGATTGGATAGTTTGGCTCGATAGTTTTTTCTGCAAATGCTGACAAGTTGATTACATATTTGTATGACTCAAAGCGAAATTGTCAGGTCCAAATTCTAGAAATCTCACAAATGCCTGTGGTGTGACATTAGCTGGAAAAGTGGTTCTCGCCTCCAGAGGAATTGACAAAGCCAATGAGTCCAATATAACACATTGATGAAGCTGTGAACTGCTCTAACTGGAAGGACTTTTCTTCGTCAGCAGTGCCACTTGGGAGAAGATTCAGTTGAGGGATTTATCTCAATTGCAACCGTTCACAGAACATCAAATGCCATATCTTTGTTTTTCTTAGAAAAGATTGTCAACTACACCCAAAGAATACAGAGATGTGATTTACACATCCATGTGAACATTTTGGACCACTGATGAATAATTGTTGTTTTCACCAGAATCTTCCCCACAAAATATTATGATGATAATGACAAAACAACCCATTCTTATGATGTCAACAAGGAAAAAGGAACAGGTGCAGAGTGAAGGTCTTGCAACTGGAGTATGTTGGTGCCATTTTCCAAGGGACAGTGGACACAACGGTGTCGATTTTGAAATGTCCCACACACAGAAAAAAACTTGGTTTATTGGGGTTTTCTACATAATCAGTTGAATGTATAGTAAACCAAGGGGATTTTAAGGGCTTATTATGGTTGTTTAAAAAATCAAATGAATCATTGAAAATCCAGTCTGGTTAATATTGGTTTATTAGGGTTTTATAATAAATAGCTTGGATATTTACAAAACCAGTCAAGGTTTCAAAGTCCAAGTTCATTGATCTTAAACATTATTCACAGCTACCTATTAGGGAAATACAATACTAAATCTGGCAAGTTTGTTGTTTATCATTGTTACAGCTGTATTAAGGCTAATCACAAGGTGTTTTTTGGTAGTCAGAAATGCACAGTTCTGACACTCTTTGTGAAGTCAGTTTGATAGAACAGCACAAAATAGAACTGATTTGACCAGTGAATGAAGAGGCACGCTTATACTGGTTCACCCACTATTCCAAGGTGAGAATTTTATGATTCATTTTCTTTAGTAAATCGGACATTTCAAGTAATTTGATACATATTCCATCTAACTAGATAAAAAACATAGGGTATTTGACAACAACCCTTCAGCAGTGTTGATATTATTATTATAGGTTATTTTCCAAGGTTACTTATCACGCTTATGACACATGATATGAATCAGAAGCCTTTATTTTACTACTGTGTGCCTAATATTAACTTACTTCTGTTTCAGATTCTAAATGAAGGGAAGCTCATCTAGCGAGTGGAACTGGATGAGCTCATTTTCTAAAGAGGTTCTGGAGAGGTATCAGGAATCGAAAAACTCTTCTCCAACCACGTTTGTGATGCTCGTGAGCCAGGAGAGTGAAAAGGTGGGTTTATTAGTTTTGTTTGTGTGTATTTAGGTGCAAGCAGTTGTAAACTCAGCAACATTAAAAACTCAGACTTTTTAAAAGCATTACATCTTTTGAAATACTAAATTTAACTTAATATAACTTGCAAGATTTGCATATAAGCTACTCAACACAAGATTTTGCCCATTTGAAGATGATTCATGCCAGACATGCTTTTGTGACATCATGTCAAATTTAAAATTTGCAAAATTGAAAAAGGAATAGTGGACTTTGGACCATGATGACTATCTTCATTACTTACACACACCAAACATAAAGCTATAATGGATTTTGATTTTGATGAAATAGTTTTCAATTCCAATAAAAACTAAAAATGCAACTATCCACTACTGTATGTGGGCAGAATTCTGTGCTGTTGTTAAGTGTATATATATATGTATCAGCCAAAAAGTTAAACATCAATGTTTAAATCTGTGCATGAAACAATGCAATGAAAACTCCATACCATTATGCTTATGTACTTGTGAAAACTAACATGGTGATTGCTTGTATTTTCAGGAAGCCAAGTGCTCAACAGAAAATATAATTTTTGAAGAACTGTGGTTCATCTCAAAGTCCATTGGACACAGTATCATCTACCATTTGGAGAAATGCCATCATTGTGGCAGAGGATAACAGCATTGGCCTTTGTTTTGATCTCTCACACATTAATGCTCGTTACATTTCAAAGAACACCTCCTCGTTTACGGACTATTACACTGCATCTTTCGTGGACTATTACATCAACAAATGTACATGTCAGGATGGTTATATTGAAATACGAGCAGCATTATTTCATTCAACGATTGCATTTATATATTTTGGGTTTTTTAAAAAGTTGTATTTAGATATGAAAATATGTGTTTCAGTTGTTTTTTTTTAATTTTGTGTCTTTGTGCTGTCACGGTGTTTATATTTTGATATCTAAATGCAATTTCACTTATTATTTCTTACGTATATTTTTACATGTGTAAGTTTTTATCTTGCCCTTGCATTTTCACAATTTTATAAATAGATATTGATGAATAAAAAAATGTCAAATGCAATTCTATTTTCTTTCTATATGCGCAAAAAAATTGAAAGATAAAATTTGTCAGTTAACCAGAAATTCATTTTTTTGTAAGTAACACCAATGGTGAGGTGAAATATCCTACACTGAAATTTGAAAATCTTTTCATGGTTATCCAGCAAAGCAGTAACCCCAAAGGGAATGATAAAAAAATTGGTTACTTGAAAAACCAGGTTTGGTTTAAAATACGCCCCGTGGTGGAATACTATAAATCCAGGTATGGATATTTGTTAAACCCAAAAAGGGTGAATAGCCACTTCACATGGTTCCTTTAAAAACCAAAGATGGATATGTACAAAACCAACTAATAAAATATTTGGTTCAATAGTAAACCTCTAGTGGTTAATCAAAACGCCAGAAAAAGTTTGTTAAAAATCCAATAAAGTTTTATGCAAATCCAGTAATGATAGTATTAACAACCACAGATAGTTGTTTAACAATCCTTCATGGGTTTGTTAATAAACCACTATTGGTTCATACTGCAAGTATGTGAAAATCCAAATTGGTTATATATAAATCCAAAGGGGATGTTTAGATGGTGGTTTTTTAAACATCCACATCAAAAGGGTTTTTTAAAAAACCAAAAGTGGATTTATACTGGTGACAAGCCAAAAAACCGCATATGGTTGTTTGTGTAACCTTTTTTTCTGAGTGTGCATGAAGGAAATAATTTGACAGCTTGGCTCTACTGAGAGTACTGTCCACTTGCCTATAGTTCAGCAAGGCTCAGTATCATAATACGAATAGCACTATATTTACAGTATGTATCAGTGGTGAGTAATATGCACACTATAACAGGGCATTATTAGTCTTCCTCCATATATACACATATATGGGGAAAATCAGAGGAAATATATTATGTCAGTCAGAAATTATTTCTTCTGCCTCCAAGGGTCATGGTCTTATTTGGTTGGCATATATTTTGTCTCTGTGATAAGAGTTTCAGTTCTGTCATATCAAAGCCTTGTACA
This sequence comes from Platynereis dumerilii, assembly GCA_026936325.1. Classification (NCBI taxonomy): domain Eukaryota; kingdom Metazoa; phylum Annelida; class Polychaeta; order Phyllodocida; family Nereididae; genus Platynereis; species Platynereis dumerilii. Next base: position 38,231,451 of record JAPTHN010000003.1, on the reverse strand, counting down.
GTCTTGCATATGGCAACAATATCAGTTATATCACATCAGTCACTCACAATGCAGAAAGCTTGCACAGAAGCTGGAGTGAAAAGACCAAAAGGGACTGCGATTGTATCAGCAATGGAAAAATGCAAATTGAAACAACATGAGAGGTGAAGTAAGAATCAGGGAGGGATTTTATTGGTATTGATGGTGTCATCTAGCATCAATTGATTTTCAGAACAGGGTGACAGTCAAATCCCTGAAGGCTAATAAACTGGGTCTTCTACTTATCCAAGCCTGTCAATCTGATCCCTGGGTGAATCAGTTCCTCCCACCAAATGGGGTGCTTATTGCCAATATTGGGTTCATGCACTTCAGATCATACCCTCAACCTAATCCCCTGCTCCCCAATGACACAACTGGGTCTGACACAGATACTAGTGGTCCGCTTGTGAATTAGGTTTGCCATGGTTTCACATATGTTCAATGAGGCATGTAATATTTTCTCAGCATCTCTTTTCTTCTAGCATCGGCGCTAGCTTATCTCTCAAATGTTGTTTGGCAATGTGTCCCTTGTTACTACTACGACATCAGAGAGAGTTTTAGTTGCGTTTTATGGCAAATATGCAGATTGAAGCCATCTCAAGGGTGAAGTATGGGGTCCTCCAATGTCAATTGATTTTCAGATCAGGGTGACCATCGCCTCCCGAAAGAGAAATGGGTGAATAAACTGATCCAAGGGTTAATCAGGTCACAGCTTCAAATGGGGTCCTTATTTGACTCATCTCCTTTTGATCTGCACTCAAGTAGATATCTTGCTTTACAAATATTAGTGGAGACTGGTGTGCTGTATGTATGACTCAGACTCAGACAGGTTTATTTTGCCGTAGGTAATACAAAATGTTAAATGTTTCAAACAATTTTTAAAATAAATAATACAAGGCATGGATGACCTCTCCAAGATAAGCAAGTTACCGCTGTCGAGAGGCCACCATAGAAAGAATAAGAATATAACGAAATACGAATAATTATAATATATATGCATATCAAAATATTTAACCAAAATGAAGCGCTTCAGCTAATTACATTTATAATTTGAGATAATAATTAATATTTGTAAAGATAATGAGATGATGAGATAAATAAAATAGTAATGGTTAGAAACTACAAAATAAACATTTTTGTCACAAGGGGCACGGAAAATTGATAATGAACCTGGTCATGATGGAAGCATTGACCTGGAATTTAACCTAAATAACTTAATTATCGACTGCAAATATAACAATTTGGAATAAGACATTCAGTAGTGTAGCTTTGTAGAAACTTTTCTTTAACATAGAATTTGAAACCTTGAATGCTATGTGTATATATTTTGTCTTTAATAGTTGAATCCATACAATTAAATATATTAGGAAGACGATAAGTTATACCATTCCTTGCGAAATCATGGCTCACAGCAGGCAGGCGGAACCTCACACTTGTGCTCTGTCGGGTGAAATGATGGTGAGACGTTTCACCATTGATGATATTTTTTAAATATACTGGGACTAAGTTATTTTCATATTTGTAACAAAGTTTGAAGTCCTGCAGTGCACATAAGTCCATAATTTTTAGAGTGCCCAACTGTTTAAATAAACCACTAGTATGGGACCTGAAGTTACTATTTGTAATAATACGGATGGCCTTTTTTTGTAATTTAAATAATTTATGGCTTTTCCAACCCCAAATAAGTAACCCATAAGAGAGATGTGAAAGTACTAAAGAGTTATAGGTGTTAAGTAGTGCTGCTGAAGGTAAAAAGTTTATGAGTCTATTCAAAATACCTATGGTTTTAGAGATTTTCTTTGATACCATGTCTATATGACTGTTCCATTTTAGATGGTGGTCAATTACAATACCTAGAAAATTAAATTCTGACACAAATTCTATTTCATGTCCTTCAATATACAAATTTGGGTGAACTACATATCTTTGAGGGTTATGAAATTGCATAGCACGAGTTTTGCTTATATTCAATGATAATTTATAAGTTTTAACCATACACTGACTGACTCCAGCTCTTTATTGAGGACTGTTTCATAGTTTTGAAAAAATGTGAGATTGGTGCATAGAATGGTATCATCAGCATACATCAAAGTGTGTAAATGAGTAATAGCGGAATTTAAATCATTTACATAGATTATGAAAAGTAGGGGGCCAAGGATAGACCCCTGAGGAACGCCACATTTCAATTCTAAATAATTGGAACTGGTATCTTGAAAGTCAACATATTGAAATCTGTTTGTCAAGTAGCTTTTCAAAAGTTCTAAAGATTTACCTTTAATTCCATAATAGTCAAGTTTGTGAAGCAAGATGCTATGGTCCAGTGTGTCAAAAGCTTTTGATAAGTCTAAGAAAATATTGATTGGAAGATAGTTATTGTCCATTTGTGTGATTATTCTGTCTATTAATTCTGTAGCAGCAAATTCTGTAGAATGCTTTTGTCTAAATCCATATTGACTATCGAAAAAGAGTGTATGTTCAGAAAAATATTGATAGAGCTGATTATGCATTATTCTCTCAAAAACCTTTGACACATTGGGTAATATAGAAATTGGTCTATAATTATCAAATAAAAACTTATCGTTCTTCTTATACAGTGGTTGGACTTTTGCAATTTTAAGTTGATCCGGAAAAACACCTTCCTTTATAGATTGATTTATTATAAGTGCTAGTGGTTCTGCCAACTGATATTTAACTAATTTAAGTAACTTGTTATTTATTCTGTCATGACCTGAACTTGTTTTAGGTTTTAATGAATCAATAGTTTTTAATACTACGTCCGAAGTTATGCATTGAAATTTGAAATTTTGAGAAGTAGGAGAGTCAAGGTAATCCATATAAGACCTATTTTGCGGAGAGAGTATTTGTTCGGCTAGATTTGTCCCAATATTCGTGAAATATTTGTTAAACTCATTAGCTATGATGTTGGGATTAGTTACACGGTTACCATCAACAAGAAAATATTCAGGAAAACTATTGCTTTTATTTCTGTTCATTATTTCATTGATTGTTTCCCAAGTTTTCTTCATATCATTTTTAAAGGTTTCAAAATAAGTTCTTTAGTAATTCTTTTTAGCAATACGAATGCTTTGCTTCAGGATTCTGTTATAAGTTTTAAAGTTGGTTTTATAAGTCTCGAATTGTTCATGGTGAATAGGAGTATTTTTCAATTTTGAATATAATTTATCTCGAAATGAAATTGATTTTAATATGCCTTTTGTAATCCATTTTGTCTTTTTGTGCTTATATTTATTGTATTTAGCTCGTTTAATTGGTAGATGTTTTGCCATCAGATTATCCAAAATTTCCTTAAGTTTATTATAACTGCTATTGGGATTTTGTGTAAGCGATGAGAGAATCTGCATTAAATTTTGTTCTCCTAATGCTTCTTTAAAGCTATTAAGTGCATTCATATTATTTACTGTATAATTTACATATTTACATTTAGGTTTTATATGGGAAAAAGAGTCAAAAATTATGAAATAGGGCAAATGATCAGAAAGTTGATTTAACAAAACACCAGAGGTTGTGTTGGCTAAATTATCTGTGGCTTTTACAAAGAAATTATCTATAAGAGTTCTTGAATGACAAGTTAGGCGGGTAGGTAGCGTAATCCGCGGCAGATATCCATTTGAAATCATCATTTCTAAAAAATCATTGAAGTGTGAATTAACTTTGAATTTTAAAAGATCTATGTTGAAGTCCCCACATACTAAAACTTCTTTGTTATTCTTGTGATGGTCAAGTATAGTGCTTAATTCTTGAGTGAAATTTTCTAAATTATCAATAGTTTGCCTTGGAGGTCTATGTAAGTTTATCAGTGTAACTTTCTTTGTTTCCAGAAATGCATTGCTAAAACTAATTTCCAAAATCTGATAATCAAAAATAGCAGAGACAATATCATCATGTTTGATTATTCTATAGTTAAAACTTTCATGTAGGTATATAGCTACCCCTGAATGTGCACTGCAGGATCTAGGAGATGATATAAGGGAGTAGCCCTCAAGCTGCAGAAGTGTGAGGTCGCTGTGCTCTGTGAGCCATGTTTCCTGCAAGCAAATGGCACTTATAACATGATCAACAGAATTATAATTTTCAATATATATCTTCAACTGTTCAAATTTGGCATTAAGTGATTGACAATTAAGGCTTAAGATTGTAAAACTATTAATTTTGCTCTTAAGTATATCTATAAAACCTGTGTCATCAAAGTAAGGTGAATTCAATATCAGTGTTGGTTCATTGTTGCCATTTTCTGGGTCACTGCTCTCCAGGAGATTCACCAGGTTCATGTCATTTCCCAAGTCCACTTGTGTTTGAAGTTCCACACTATTAGAAGTCATGAGCTGTGAAAGAGATTAACAAACATTTCATCAAGTTACTCATCATCTCATGGGAATGTACACACTGAAGACAAATGCCAAATAAATTCTGTCTGAAGATTAAATTGTAAATATGAACTAGGTAACAGGTTAACATTTCTAACAGGAAAGGGGAAAAAAAAAAAGATACAAAGAAGCTAAACTGAGCTTCCAGACTGAGTATCTAAATTTAGAATTACTTGCAGAATGTGTATCATTTCTGATTCATTGTTAGAGGTTGTAACAGTTTCTCTGTGTTAAATGTGTTTGTTTAAAAGATTACATAAACAGCTAAACAGATCAGCTGGATAGAATATAAAAGTGGTGAAACAATTGCAAACAAATTAAGTTATCAATGTAACATGTAATAACTGCAGGCATTGTACATGAATGAAAAAATGAAAAACTGGATTCTTAATGCAGAAATCTCAATTAAAAAAAAATTTAAAGAAATAAATTATAGACATTAAAGCAGAAAAGAAGAAAAATAATAAATTGTTTATAATAACATTATCATTTGATTTAATCATTGTTGTTTTTCAAAGCATAAAGCTATGATAGTCATTAAGAGTTATTTTATAGTTACTGGACCTTGTCACGCACTGCCATGAGTATTTTACCCATTGCATTGTTACCAACCCAATTTGATTGGTCTGTCAGTCTCTTTTCGTAAATGCCAACTCCTATGCCCCACGTCAGATCCTTGCTTGCTTCTATGATCCTGTTGTCTTTCGTTTCGAGTAAGAACCTTCTGGGTGTTTCGCATTCTGTGAATTTCACTATGATGGGTTTCACAAAACCAATCTGGTAACTTTCAGGAAGTGTGGCAGCAACGTTGCTAAACATTTTTATTTTGTGCTGTTCATGGCTCTTGTGACTAAAGCTTTAAAATAAAACGTTGTTAGGAAACAAGAAAACTCCCCTGTCCCAGTGTGCCAATGTCCTGGTGAAGAATGTTCGGTTCTCACAATGGTTCAGAAACACATGCAACACACATAAATGTTGTGCTGTGGTCTGCTGCTACACAGGTTTGTGTAAGATGATGGTCTGTTGCTCTGAAATTACTATTTGTAGTGGAGGCCATCATTCTGACAATAGCCTATCCATTCCATCTGATTGCAGTGTGAGCAGGAGTAGAGGCCCAGTGTGAAATTGGGACTGCACAATTTGTCTGCAACTGACGACAACACATATAACTGGGTTACCACCACCTTAAATTTGAAGTGGCCTGCGTCTCCAGAAAAGAGCCAGGTTCCTTCTCATTTTGCCCTAGTAGGTAGGCCAATGATATGTGGTCCCTTTGGCTTTGAAAATCTTTAACATATTGGACAGCAGGTTTTGCTTTTCAAAACCAACAAATAACTTCCTGCATATACCTATTTGATTATGAATTATAAACAATCAAACTGCATTATTAACTATGCTCTCACCAAATATCAATCAGGCTATTAGAGGGTGAACCGCGGCAAGCTAAATTTATTCAAATCCTCTGAGGATTTTGAAAGACAAGGGTATGCTCACTCAAATTCAGCCGAGCCAGGCATGGAGCAGAGACATAATATCTTTTCTGACTATTTATATTCATTGCAGCTTGCGCTTGCAAGAGTGAAAAATGTATGATATGATATCATGTGAGTTTACTGAAAAATTCAATGTCTTCCATTATTTGAACAAGAATGCTTCAATACAAATTCATCTGCTTGCTCCAAGAACAGATATTGACTGCAAGAGAATCATGGGTATTCAGATCAGCCGTGAATCAAGATTATTCATGATTAATGTCTAAATTTGGAAAAAACAAGGTAATGAATATGCAAGCCTCCCAAAAACTAACTCGCTTTCCATGATGGTATTTCAGTAAAAATAATAGCTTTGTATGTCACTCACAAGTTTTCGATGTTCAACTGAATTTAAAAAATATCACTGGCAGAATTATGATTATATTTCGATTTTCTCTTTATTATAGTTCTACACACAATTTTCTCTTTAAAATAAAAGCAAGGCTTATTAAACATTGTAGGTAATGCCAATTATTCACAACGTAAGAATAAGGATTTTGAAGGTCGATCCAGTATTGATTATCTGTCAAATTGTTAATTTGAGTATAGAGGTCCATCTCTGTGACTTCTAGGCATAGAGGTCGCAGCAGTGTTATCTGCAGACTACATTTCAAAATATAAATATCTGAGTTTGTGTTTACATGCAAATATCTGAGTTTGTGTTTACATGCACTATGTCGCACTATATAAATATCCGTTTCAACTGCTTTGGTAACTTTGAAATGCATTAGCGCCAGCCACATAAAAACAGAGAAGGAGTAGAGGAATTATCACCAGCTACATACACAAAAAGAGGAAGAGGGGCCCGCAGCCTTTATCTACAAAGTAAGATGAGAAGTGACCAGCTCTTTCTGAGGAGACCAAGGCCATTTTAAATTGCATGAGCTAAACCAGCAGAATGGTAAATTGAGCTGTAAAGCAGTTGAATGGTTGTGGCTTCTCATTCATCCTCGGATGTTGACTTCACTTTTCAGTGAGATGAAAGAAATTTTTCAATTGTGATGAAAATGCAATTTGCAATATTGAAGCAGCATTGAATATGAGAGGGACTAATGAACTGAACCTTCATTTAATCCCTTGCTCCCACCACTTTCCTATTAGCCCAGTTCATAGAATTATCAGAAAATGTCACACATCTGACATGCAAGGACAAGGAAAAGTTCTGTTTGAGTCACACACATGTATATTGTTACAAGTTTAAGATATATATGTATTCCTATCTGAGAACTAGCTAAATAATGATTTCAATAATACACAGTTTTTTCTAAAAATCAAAACTTATCCTAAATCAAAATTTGTCATTGTGGTTCAGTTAAATCACTAAGGGCATATCTTTTCCTAATTTTTGAAAGAATGCTTAGTATAACATCCATGCACCTATTAATGAAAATCTGTGATCTCTGTTTCACCATTCGCCTTCCAAAAATGAGTGTGCTTCAGACAAAACTTTATATGCAACATTAAAGAAAATTCTCCATCCTCATCTATTTCGTGCAAGACTTGTATGTTGATCTAAGGAAAATTAAAATTGGCATAGTTTTTGTCTTATTCTAAACATGGATTATGCTGTAACATGTCAAATTATTAGATGTTACCAAGAAGGAAGTGTTTTTTTGAAAATAATTCATTGCACACCGTACCATATCTGTGTTCCTTTTTTGAAGATTGCCAAATGCAATTTCTTGGTTTCCACATAATCATGCCCATAAAATATTATGACGTTCATAGCCAATAACAATGAAGAATAATTTAGAGAAAGCAGCTATGTAAGACCAGAAACAACAATTGGGACAGTTACTCATTCTTATGAAAGCAATATATCAACAGGTTAAAAGGAATAGGGCCTGAGCAAAGGCCTTGTGACCAGAGTATGTTTGTGCCATAACTGCAATGGATATTGGACACTGGACACAGCGGTGTTGATTAATGGCCGACTTAGGGAATAGTCTGACAGTTTGGCTTAAATGATACTGAGAGAAATATCTGCCCAGCCAATAATTCAGAAAGGCTCTGTGTCAAATAGAGCAAAGCAGAAAGCAACAGCAGTGGGTAAATATAAGCATCATAATATCATGGGGTACTATTAGTCTTCCTCTCTCTCTACACATATATACAATATATACAATACACACATATATATTATATAGATAATCAGATCAACCTTCCTGTAACAGACAGAAGTTATTTTTTATACCTTCATGGTCTCATATGGTTGACATAATTTTATTATATTTTGGCTGTGTTTTATGTTTGACTCATCAGTGCTGCCATGTCACCAACTTATATAAAGTAGCTTGGCTTTTGCATGGGTACTGCAATAGTATCACATTAAGAACTCAAAATGTGCAAAAGCTTGCAAAGGAGCTGGTGTGAAGAAGGCAAAAGGGAACTATGATGCATCAGCAGGGAACTGAAAAATGCAAATTGAAACAGCATGAGAGCTGAAGCAAGTAGCGGGCATGGATTTTATTGGTATTGATGGTGTCATCTAGCATCAATTGATTTTCAGAACAGGGTGACAGTCACATCCCAGAAGGCTAATAAACTGGGTCTTCTACTTATCCAAGCCTGTCAAACTGATCCCTGGGTAAATCAGTTCCTCCCACCAAATGGGGTGCTTATTGCCAATATTGGGTTCATGCACTTCAGATCATACCCTCAACCTAATCCCCTGCTCCCAAAACGACACAACTGGCACTGACACAGATACTAGTGGTCCGCTTGTGAATTAGGTTTCCTACGGGTTCACATATTTTTTAATGTGGCATGTCATATTTTCTCAGCATCCCTTTTCTTCTAGCATGGAGGCCAGCTTATCTCTCAAATGCTGTCCAGCAATGCATCCCTTGTTATCACTACGACAATTCCCTTTGGCTTTGAAAATCTTTAACATATTGGACAGCAGGTTTTGCTTTTCAAAACCAACAAATAACTTCTTGCATATACCTATTTCACTATGAATTATAAACAATAAAACTGTGTTATTAACAATGCTCTCACCTAATTTCAATCAGGCTAGTAAGGGCAAGCTAAATTTAATTTAAATCCTCTCTGAGTTTTGAAAGACAAGGGTATGCTCACTCAAATTCAGCCGGACGTAGAGCAGAGACATATCTTTTTCGACTATTTATTTCTGATTGCACTTGCGAGAATGGAAAATGTATACCGGTAGTATATTATCATGTGAGTGTGCTAAAAAATTTAATGACTTCCATAGTATGAACATTGAACAAGAATGTATAAGGTTTATATGCTTCAATACAAATTTCTCTGCTTGCTCCGAGAACAGATATTGACTGCAAGAGAATCATGGGCATTCAGATCAGCCGCGAATCAAGATTATTCATGATTAATGTCTAAATTTGGAAAAAAACAATGTAATGAATATGCAAGTCTCCCAAAAACTAACCTGCTTTCCATGATGGTATTTCAGTAAAAAGAATAGCTTTGTAGGCCACTCACATGCCTTTGGTTTCCCTGAATTTTAAAACATACGCAGACAGAATTATTTATATTACAATTTTCTTTTTATTGTAGTTCTACACACACTTTTCTCTTTATAGTTCTTCGCACGTTACTTTCATCCATGCAGAACCAACCATTGGTTATTCAGTAATACCATTGGAAATTATTTATCTCATGGTAACAATTAAATAACAATTAAATGGAGAACAGTAATAATTCAGTTCAAGCATGCCCGATCCTAAAAAATATATTACTAAATGAGTGAAACCATGTTAAGGTATAACCACACCAGGGATTATCTATTTTAAGATTGTGTGGAAATATATACTTTTTCATAATAAAAGCATGGCTAATTAAACGTATGTTATGCCAATTATCCACAAGTGAGAATAAGGATGAAGGGCTTTGAAGGTCGATCCAGTATTGATTATCCTCGAATGTTGACTTCACTTTTCAGTGAGATGAAATCAATTTTTCAATTGTGATGAAAATGCAATTTGCAATATTGAAGCAGCATTGAATATGAGAGGGACTAATGAACTGAACCTTCATTTAATCCCTTGCTCCCACCACTTTCTTATTAGCCCAGTTCATAGAATTATCACAAAATGTCAGAAAATGTCACACATCTGACGTGCAAGGACAGTCAAACTCTTTGATTTGAGAACTGAAAATTTGTCATTGTGGTTCAGTTAAATAAGTCTGGGCAAATCTTTTCTAATTTTTGAAAGAATGCTCAGTATAACATCCGTGCACCTATTTAGTAGAATAATACCAAAACAATATTATGATAATAGGAGCAAATAATTAGCCAATGCAAGATGTCAATTAGAACTGCATGATATTGGGAGAGCTCCTGTAAAAAGATAACTGAACAATTATGTGAGTAAAGAAACAAACGAACACCTGAAGGAAACATGATGAGCACCCAGGAGTAATAACATCAGTAAAGGAAAGGTATTGGTCCAGAGCCAATGTCTTGTAACCAGAGTATGCATGTGCCATTATGGCAATGGACAGTGGACACAATAATATTGATTTATGGCCCATTCAAGTAACTCTGACAGTTTTGCTCTAATAATACAGAGAGAACCCTCCGGACGGACCAATTTTATTATCTTTATCAGGAAACGACAGTATATCAGATGATAATATCAGGGATACACAGAGAGCAAACAATGGCATGTGATATCATCAGGATCATTGTTGGCCATCAGTCTTCCTATAGGTAATACTCAACTAGGGTTAATAAATCTGACCCTCTTGTATTGAGTGACTTCCTTCTGTCTTTGTGAATTATGGTCTTGTTTGCCTTGGTCTGAGCTTCTTATCTGTGATCTTAGCACAGCAGTACATGACCTGTCACGTCATTCATACGATGTCCAGGCCTTTGCTTACCACAGTATCACATGTGCGAGGCACTCATATAGCAAGCTTACCAGCAGCTATAGTATGAAGACATTGAGGGGAATATATTGAATGACTGCCTCCTCATATGTCAAAAATGAGGAGTCGATTATGAAGTAAGATGCAAAGTACATCCATTGATATTAAAATAGTTATATAAATACATCTATTTATCATCAAATGATTTTTTAAAATCCTCAGCGCCCAAATGGCACTACTAACACAAAAAGTCCCACTTCAAGACTGATTTCCTCTTATCCCAGTTGGCAGCTTTACATATCTGGTCCTGAGCCAAGTCCTGAGACTGGATTGTGCTTTTGCCAGCATTGCAATAGACACACAATAGTTTTGCTTAATGTCATTTAGGTGTCGGTGACAGTTTCTTGAGTAATATGGGCCTAGCCAGGCCCATAATTCTTATTTTTATCAGGGAGCCGTAGTATAACAAATAGCATGACATTAATGCAGTAGAGAATGTAAACAGGCCAGCAGCAAGCATCAAACAAGTAATGGGATACCATTAGGGCCCATTAGTGTTCCTGAAATTATGCAAAAGTAGGTTAATCAATCTAGCCTTCTTGTATGTGAAACAAAATGCCTTCTGTTGCATTCATAATTGTGGTGTTGTTGGGTTTGCCTCAAGCCAATTAATGAAAATCTGTGATCTCTGTTTCACCATTCGCCTTCCAAAAATGAGTGTGCTTCAGACAAAACTTTATATGCAACATTCAAGAAAATTCTCCATCCTCATCTATTTCGTGCAAGACTTGTATGTTGATCAAAGGAAAATTAAAATTGGCATAGTCTTAGTGTCCCCTTTCTGTAGCGAGAACAGCTAATCTCTAACAAGGGATATCCTTGGAATTTGGACTTTATCCTCTCTATGTCAGTTCATCAGGTTTTAGAAAACAAAGAGATGTTGGTCTGTGTTGGCTGTAAGAATTTTCATACCAGTGACATATGATGTGTCCATCAAAGTGGTGATCACAAATTTACAAACACCACCAGTATATACAGCTGTTATCACTGTAACATGTCCTGCAACCTGATCACTCGAGGCATCCATAATATATGCCGGTGTGATAAATGTCTCCTACGATGTGTCCCCGGTTATTATGAAGGCATCGTTGGGCGCTTTATTTTTGTTTTAAGGAAAATATGCAAATTGAAGCCATCTCAAGGGTGGAGTGAGGTGCAGAATAAGCTTTATTGATATCGATGGGGTCATCCAACGTCAATTGATTTTCAGATCAGGGTGACCATTGCCTTCTCCCTGAATCCCCCAAGAGAAATGGGTTGATAAAGTGATCCAAGGGTCAATCAGGTCACAGCTTCGAATGGGGTGCTTATTGGACTCTTCCACTTTAGATATGCTCTCATGTAGATATCTTGCTTTACAAACTTTAATAGAGACTGATGTGCTGCATATATGATGGGTTTCACAAAACCAACCTAGCTGGTAACTGTCAGGAATTGTGGCAGTGTCATTGCTAAACTTTGTTATTATAAATGTGCTGTTCATGGTTCTTGCTAATCAAAGCTTTAGAATGTAATGCTACCCATACAGTATGGTGAAAAACTGTATTGTAAAAAAGTCTCATTGCAGTGTGAGGGCCCAGTTTGAAAATTGGGACTGCACAATTTGTCTTCAGTTAATGGGAACTCATATAACCAGGTTACCACCACCTTCAATTTGAAGTGGCCTGCATCTCACGAAAAGGGCTAGGTTCCTTCTCATTTTGCCCTAGTAGGTGGGCCCCCAATGATATGTGGTCCCTTTGGCTTTGAAAATCTTTAACATATTGGACAGCAGGTATTGCTTCTCAATACCAAGAAATAACTTCCTGCATATACCTATTTGATTATGAATTATAAACAATAAAACTGTGTTATTAACAATGCTCTCACCAAATATCAATGTGGTTATTTCAGGGTGGCCCCCGACAAGCTAGATTTATGCTAATTCTCTGAGGGTTTCGAAAGACAAAGCTATTCTCTCTCAAATTCAGCCAGGCCAGCCATAGAGCAGTGGCATGTCTTGGTGAAACTATTTATATTCATTACAGATTGCACTTGCGAGAATGGAAAATGTATTTTCATCATGTGAGTTTACTAAAAATTAATGTATTCAAATTATTATGAACAAGAATGTATTAGGTTTATATGATTCATTACAAATTCATCTGCTTGCTGCACGAACAGATATTGACTGCAAAAAATCATGGGCATTCAGATCAGCCGTGAATCAAGATTATTCATGATTAAAGTCTAAATTTGGAAAAAACAAGGTGATGAATATGCAAGTCTCCAAAAAACAAACTCCCTTTCCATGATGGTATTTCAGTGAAAAGAATAGCTTTGTATGCCACTCACAAGTCTTTGGTGTTCCCCTGAAATTTAAAACAAACACAGGCAGAATTATGATTATACTTCAATTTTCTCCTTATTATAGTTCCACACAAAATTTTCTCTTTATAGTTCTACACACATTACTTTCATCCTCATGGAAGCAACCATTAGTTATTCAGTTATTTAATGGGAAATTATTCATCTCATGGTAACAATGGAAAACAGTAATAATTTAGTTCAAGCATTCCAGGTCCTGAAATATATGTTTCAAAATAAAATGAATGCAAGGTGTATCAAACATTGTGGGTAATAACAATAATTTACAACATGAAAATAAAGCTGAAGAGCCTTCAAGGTCGATCTATTATTAATTATCTGTGAAATTGTTGAGTATAGAGGTCCATCTCTGTGACTTCTAGGCATAGAGGTCACAGCAGTGTTATCTGCAGACTACATTTGAAAATATAAATATCTGAGTTTGCGTTTACATGCACTATGTCACTCTATATAAATATCCATTGCAAATGCTTTGGTGGTTTTGGAAATGCTATTACCGCCAGCCACATAACAACAGAGGAGGAGTAGAGGAATGATCACCAGCTACATACACAGAAAGAGGAAGAGGGGCCCGCAGCCTTTCTCTACAAAGTAAGATGAGAAGTGACCAGCTCTCTCTGGGGAGACCAAGGCCATTTTAAATTGCATGAGCTAAACCAGCGGAATGGCAAAGTGAGCTATAAAGCAGTTGAATGGCTGTGGCTTCACATTCATCCTCGGATGTTGCCTTCACTTTTCAGTGAGATGAAATAAATTGTTCAAATATAATGTAAACACAATTTACAATATTGAAACAGCATTGAATATGAGATGAACTAATGAACTGAACCTTCACTTAATCCCCTACACCCAAATGGTACTAGTGACACAGATTAGTCTGTTCTTCTTGTCCCAGCACTCTTCTATTAGACCAGTTCATAGAATTATCAGAAAATGTCACACATCTGAGTTGCAAGGACAGTCGAACTCTTGGATTTGGGTCCTGAAAATTTCTGTTTGAGTCACACACAGAATTATGTTATTACAATTTTTAGATGTATATTCCCATCTGATAATTAGCTGTCAATGTTTTAAATAATATATAGCTTTTTCTTCAGACAAGATGATCTATTAATTTAAACTCTAATTCAAAACTTATCCTAAATCAAAATGTGTCATTGTGGTTCTGTAAAATCACTCACGGCATATCTTTTAGCTTTCTAATCCTTGAAAGAATGCTTAGTATAGCATTTGTGCACACATTTTGTAGAATAATGCCAAAACAATGTTATTATAATAGTAGCAAATAAATACCCAATGCAAGATGTCAATTAAAACTGCATGATATTGGGAGAGCTCCTGTAAAAAGATAAATGAACAATTATGAAAGTAAAGAAACAATAGAACACCTTGAAAAATGACGAGCACGCATGAGCAATAAAATCAACAAGGGAAAGGTATTGGTCCAGAGCCAATGTCTTGTAACTGGAGTATGCGTGTGCCATTATGGCAATGGACAATGGACACAATAGTGTTGATTTATGGCCTATTCAAGTAACTCTGACAGTTTCGCTCTAATAATACAGAGAGAACTCTCCAGCTGGACCAGTATCAGGAAGCCACAGTATATCAGATGACAACATCAGGGATACACAGAGAGCAAATAATAACAAGTCATAGGCATCAAGCAAGGAATGGGATATCATTATTGCCCATAAGCCTTCCTGAAGATAATACACAAGTAGGGTTAACCAATCTGACCCTCTTGTATCAGACGGAGTGACTTCTGTCTTCATGAATTATGGTCTTGTTTAGCTTGGTCTGAGATTTCTATCTGTGTCCAGTGCACTAAGTCTTGTATTGCCCAATCAAAGCATTCGTACGATGTCCAGGCCTTTGCTTACTGACACAATATCACTGCACCTATTCCAAGCGCTCACCATATGCACAAGTTTACAAGTAGTTACAGTAAATAAAAACATTGAGGGGACTAAAATGACTCTCTCCAATTGCGAATGAAGTAAGATGCAAATTCAATTCATTGATATTGATATGCTTATTCACCGCATCAATTCATTTTATGATGTAGATAACAACCTCTTCGTAAGAGAGAGAGAGAGAGAGTGAAGTGGAGCTAATAAACATTTTATTCATTAACCTCCCGCCTGTACTGATCTCTGGCTGAAGCAGTTCATCTTTTCATACGGGGTTCATACTTGGTTTATGCTCTTCAGATAAAATCCCTGTTGCCAAATGACACGAATGACAGAGATAAATCTATCCCTCTTCTCTCACTACTTTCCTGTAAGTGAAATTAACATGTTCATTGTTGTTATATTGAGTTATGTTTTTACTATTGAGGTTGCAGACGCTTTTCCAGTTAATGCCATGTCATTTGCAAATTACATTAATTGATATTGACATGGTTATATGTATAATTTATTTCAATATGACAACCTCATTTTGAATGGGGTCCTGTGACCAACTTAACGGATGAGCCAAAATTTCCGTAGACACACAGTTGTTTCACTTAATGTCATTTAGGTGGCACAACATGGGGGTAGCCAGTCCCATAATTCCCGTCTTTATCAGGAAGCCGCAGTGTAACAGATAGCATGACATTAGTGCAATACAGAATGTAAACAGGCTGGAGCAAGTATTAAACAAGTAATGGGATGCCACTAGGGCCATTAGTCTTCCTTTAGATAACACACAAATAGGGTCAATCAGTCGAGCCGTATTGCATGTGTAAGGAAATCCTTTCTTCTGTATTAATAAACTATGGTCTTGTTGGGTTTGTCTCGAGCTATCAATTTGTTATCTCTGCATGTTTTTTTAGTACACCGAATGCCATATCTGCATTCCTTCCAGGAAAGATTGCCGAATGCAATTTCAAAAGTTACAAAAGCCAAGCGCATTTTTTGTTTCTATAATTTGTAATATGGTTTGGTGCTTTTTGCCCTGAAAACTTTTTACACCACCTTAAAAGACTCCAGGTTCAATCGTATAAGTAAGAAAACATACCAAAAATGTAAGTTCAAATACAATCCTGGGGGCCTCTCACCTAACCCGGGCTTCATGCCATACCCACAGAGTAAAATGATATTTATAGCAAATAACTGTAATGTAGAGAAAGCAACAAAAGAAGACCATGAACAACAATAGTGATCCATTCTTTTCAAAGCAATATATCAACAGCCGAAAAGGAATAGGTCCAGAGCACTGGTCTTGTGACCGCAGTATGCTGCAGCCATTATTGCAATGGACAGTGGACACAATGGTGTTGATTAATGGCCCACTGAGGGAATAGTCTGACAGCTTGGCTCGAATGATACAGAGAATACTCTGGCCCAGCCAATAATTCAGAAAGGCTCTGTGTCAAATTGAGAAATACAGGAAGCAGCGGCGCTGAGTAATCGTAAGTATTATAATATCATAGTGTATTATTAGTCATCCTATATATATATTTACAGTATGCAAATATCACATATATATCTAAAGGAATATTCAGACCGACCTCCTGTTACAGACACAAATTATTTCTTTTGCCTTCATTATTTCATTGGGTTGACATACACCGTTGCTCATAAATATGGAATACTTCAACATTCTCCATTGAAATTGACAACTTTAGCAACTTCTGTTGGAGCACATGATAGTCTGATTCAATGGTAACTACTTCCAATGACCACTGAAGGGAAGAACATGCTGTCATTTAAAATGCATCCTGCAGCGTTAACCCCAGGCGAAGTTACAGCAGCACGAAATAAGGAAATTCAGGGGTTTTTTTAGGGTGAGATGCATTCAACCCAAAATTAAAAATTATTGGAAAATATGTAGTTTAGGCTTTCAAAGCATGATTAGAGGAGATGACTTGACCTTTAAGATGGACCTTAATTTCATTTGTACTCTGAAATTTAATTTTATTTGACACTTCTTTTCTAAAAAGAGTATTCCATATATTGAGCAGGAGTTTATATTTTGGCTCGAGTTGCAATTAGAGTTTATCTCATCAGTGCTGCCATGTCACAGTCTTTTACAACATCTTGGCCTGGGACCATGATGCATTAGCAGTGGAGAGAAATGCAATTGAAACAGCATCAGGTTTGAAGTAAGACACCTGGAAGGATTTGATAGATATTGATGGTGTCATCCAACATCAATTGATTTGCAGAACAGGGTTACAATCACATCCCAAAAAGGTTCACTTATCCAAGCCTGTCAAACTGATCCCAGGCTGAATCTGTTCCACCCACCAACAGGGGTGCTTATTGCAAATACTTGGTTCATGAACATCAGATCTTGCCCTCTAACCAATCGCCCGCTATGCAAACGATACTTCTTGGTCACACACAAAACTTTGACTCCGCTTGAATTAATTAAAATGCTAAAGTTTTATAGATTTTCAAAGTGAGTTGAAATATTTTCTCAGCCTCTCCTCTCTCTGAGTACAGCTTATCTTTGACAAGGGATATCTTTGGAATTTTTATTCCGTCCTCTCTTTGTCAAGTTTCTTGTCAAGTTCAGCAGTTTTAAACACCAAATTATGTTGCTTTACGTTAGGATACTGCTGTAATATTATAACAGTAACCAGCTATGCATCCATCCAAATGGGAGCCACAACAGTACAGCTCTTATCTTCAACGTAACAGGTTCTAGTCTTCAGATATTACAACCGGATCACTCAAGCCATCAATGATTTGAAGAATGTTGCCAGGCAATGTGTCCCTGGTTCGTACAAAGACATCAGAGTGAGTTTTAGTTGTGTTTTATGGCAAATATGCAAATTGAAGCCATCTCAAGGGTGAAGTGAGATGCAGAATAAGCTTTATTGATATCGATGGGGTCATCCAACGTCAATTGATTTTCAGATCAGGGCGACAGTTGCCATCCCATGAGAAATGGGTTAATAAACTGATCCAAGGGTTAATCAGGTCACAGCTTCAAATGGGGTGCTTATTGAGCTCATGCCCTTCAGATCTGCTCTGAAACGGATCTCTTGCTTTACCAACTTTAGTGGTGACTAGTGTGCTGTATGTATGATTGGCAGCAACCAACCCAGCTTGTAACATTACAGGCGATTTCATTACCATGCGATTCTGGTCATTCACAGTTGCCTGTGAGGGATCAATGCAATGTATATACTTGCTACGTTTGATGTATTAGCTGTGTGACGTTCTGTTGTTCCTGAACCAATCAGATTAAGCAAAAATGCTATGTATTTAATGTGTAAAGAGTCTTAGAATCGCGTACTAATGAAATTGCCTGTAACTTATTAGAATTTACATCATCCTAACACTTTTTGATATAAAGTATGTGTATGTTCATATTATTCACGAAACTGTGAGTTCCATCAATAAATTTATAACACTACTATGTATATTTGGCAGAGCCATGCTGTTTAAGTAGCCACAAGGTGATGATGTCCATCAATCTAGCCCCTTTTCACAAGCAAGACAAGTCAGTGAACTTGTGCTTTCTGTTGTAAAGCTCAAGTATGTACTATACAGAGATTAGACAACTTGGTGCAAAGATGGCAAAGCAAAGATGGCAAGAAAACAAACAAATGTCTTGTATTGTGCTGCTATGGCTGTCATCCACTGCCTGTGTGATTAGTGAAGTTTGGGACAACACATTCCTGACGCTGGGCAAATATGACACAAAGCAAATAAAACATGTTTGTGTTTGTTGGTGAGATGCCATTCATGGCCTGGGTGTTTTTCCAGATGCTTTCATGTTCGTATGCGAGTACAAGAGTCTAGAAAGTCACCATAACAAAATATTTGGAAATTCATCTGAAAACTAATTCATTCATTTTTAAACCTTCATGAAACACAATAGATATATACGTATACATATATATATAGGTTATATAGTATTTATAGTATTTCTTACCAAGACAACGTGGCAAATTACACTTATTTGCATGCAGACGAGGAATAATTAAGAGATGCTAGAAGAAACCATTCACACTAATGCATGTAATTATGTAGTAGGGGAGAGTGGGGCATAACCACCCCCCTAAGACAAAATGTCTCATAGGATGATAATGACCAATGCAATTAAGAACTCCATTCGGCAATATGACACAGTCTTGGAGTACAGTTATGTCTCCTTCCCGCAGCATCAAATGACTCTCCCTTTTAACACAGGGATATGAAATAGTCATTGTTACCAGGTGGGTGGTTATGCCCCATGCTCGGGGCATAAACATCTACCCCATAGGGCATAACCTCCCAGCCCAAGGTACTAGGAATAAAAATATCTAGAGGATTTTTCATATCTGAAGGAAGTTTTCTATGTCCCTTTCTGATGAAAATGCAGGTGCTCTTGACTGGGAAAGTATCCAACCATTTCATTGTCTTCACTTTTGCTATGGTAATGAATTCTGAGATTTTTCTCTCTGAGACGCTCCCACCAATACCAATCTTTATGTTTTTCAAGGCAGCCAAATGACATAATCAATGCTAACCCTTCCCAAGTTTGTCGCACCTTTACAGTACATTTTTAGAAACCCCCCTCCTGTTCTGTCACTCCCCTACTGTATTGGGGGGTGGTTGGTAATGCCTAGTGATGCAGACCGGACCGCCTTGGACCGGTCCGGTCCGCGGTCCAGCCCTGGACCGCCAAAATACCGGACCACCTACAAAAAACCGGTCCAGTGCTGGACCGGACCGGTAAAGTGCCGGTCCGGACTGGTCCAGTGTTTTTTCAAGTCATAAAGAGTATCACATGAATTTTGTCATATCTAAAAATGAAATTTATGTCATATATATTGCTTAAACCCTGATTTTTATCATAATTTTCGAAATGCCGATGGACCGCCTCTGGACCGGTCCAGTAACAAAATCGGACCACTTCACCCTGGACCAGACCAGGACCGGACCACTTTTGCAAATACCGGACCACCCTCTAAAAGGTGGTCCGGTCTGCATCACTAGTAATGCCCCATATTGGGGTAAAACAGCCGCTATCCCTATTATCACTCATGATGTGATTTAATGATAGTTAAATCCCTTTTAAAAATTAGTTGGAATATGTACCAACACAATGCCTATCACCGGTGCCTTGTATCTCCTTTATTTTGAATGTCATCACAAATACCGTCACATGTAAAAATAACATGAAGTTGCTCAAAGAAGCATAAAAACTAAACAAACTGAGCTGTTCAGTTTGGTTCTGCCTTTTGTTTGCACCCCCATCCAGTAAAAAGTTGTCTCACACAAGTAAAAATCACCTGCAAAAACAATATTTTCACTATGTGGCACCAATCACCTGGAACCACTGGGCGGGTGGTTATGCCCCAGGGGGGTGGCTATGCCCCACTCTCCCTTATGTTGAGGACTCACACTCTCTCTCCCATCTCAATAAACCCGATCGTGAGTGGCCAGAACTGGCCTAAGGCTGTGCACCTGCCATATCTATCTATCCGTCCTTGGCAACACGACGATGTGTTGCAGGGTGAGTGAGAATCTCTACTGAGAGATTGGGACTTCACAATTCATCTGCAGCTAATGGGACCACATATAAGGCGGTTACCAGAACCTTCAATTTGAAATCGGCTGCATCTCCCGGGAGAGAGCAAGATGCTTCACTTTTTTTTTTCAATTCACATTTTTTTCAGCCATGACCTATAGTTTTCATGCTGGTGCTATACTCCACTAGGGTACTACATGTGTGTAGGCCATTGTAGGCCAATGTAGGGCCTATATATATGACGGAACTATGTAGGAATGATGAAATGTTTAACTACAACAGAGATTCATACTCATATGGTTATAACTTTAGGAAATTATGGCCAATGTTTTGCTGCAGTGATAAGGCAGGCAGCTGAATTTTGAATTTGTAGAGAGAGCTTTGAAGAAGACCCAAAGCCGGCACAGTGCACACCTAAAACAGCTGCCGACCAAAAGAAACATCGATATAACTTGTAAGAGGTTTCTACTGTTTTACATCCATCCATGCCGATTAGTGCGATTCTTATTCCCTGAGTGACCTAATGAGAAAATATAACAATGTTTTGATACTCTGCCATATACTTCAAAGACGTATTCAATTTTTTTTAAGAGCAATGTTCTTTCACTCAGATACGAGTTCAGTTGTTTGCCCTGAGACCAGAATCTGATAATGAATGAGAATCACGAACTTTCAGATGAGCTGAGAATCAAGATTATTCATGATGAAGGTCTAAATCTGGAAAAACATATTTATGAATGCAAGCATCCTGAAAACAAGCTTGCCTTCCATAAGAAATTTGACATTTCAATAAAAAAGAAAAGCATTGTATGCATACTAGGACTCCTTAGTAGTCCGCTGAATGTAAAATATACAAACAAACAGCACAAATACCACAACGACACTGCAAAATGCTTCTTATGCTGTTTAACACACTAATTTCTATAACTGTGATTCCCTGTGTTTGGAACACATGACACTTTTATAAAATAAAGTGATCACTTTGATTGAATTTCTTTTTCAAGGTTTTTGGGAAATGATGCAAACAATGACAGCAACCCTTGTGCGTTGACACATTTAGCAAAATATGAAATATTGAAAGAGAAACACAAACTGACAGGAAATTAAGGAAGAACTCCTGGTTTCAATGTGAATACTGAATAGAACCTCATTAATGTATGCCATTGCATATAATATGTCATATTTGCACAGTGTCACAGTCACACTGATTATAATATTCATTGGAACTGGCTAGTTGGTGTATGACATGGATAATTGCCAACGAAATACAACAGAAGGAGGAAGAGAGGCCTGCAAACCATTACTATAAAGTAAGATGAGAAGTGACCAGATCTCTCTGGGGAGGAGAAGGCCATTTTCAACTGCATGAGCTGAAAACCAGCTAGCTACTGAATGGCCCTATGCCCTATGGGCTGCAGTTTAATTGTGGCGGCCCCTCATTTACATTCCGTTTTAACTCTTCTGTGAGATGAAATAAATTGTTCTATTGTGATGAGGATGCCAAATTTGCAACTTGAGATATAGGATGGAACAGCATTCAATCTCCCCTAAGGAGCTATAGATGCGATTATTCATAGAAAATATTTATGTTTGAAGTACCTGTGCCATGTTATAGAGAAAAGTATGAAGGTAATAATCCAAATATTTTGAATATAGAGATAAAATAAAGTATGTTGTGGAAGTCTTTGAGACAAAATCCGTTTCACAACACATTGGCCTGGAGCTGCACAGTAATAATTAAAACACACAATATATATTTCGAAAAATCATTAGACATATTATATGGGCAAGGTCGATTTTTAATGTGTTTATCAGTAAAAATGTGGCCAAAAAATGGGTAGATATGTGACCAAAATTCAGAGCTAGACAATTCTCTGCTCAGCTGAACAACTGACAGCATTTCAACTTCCCCACCGCAGCAGATCTAATGGTTTTTATTCTACTGTTCATTGCCTAGGCTGTGTCAATTGCATAGAAGTGCTCATGCTTTACAAATTCCACTTTTCCGGATTGCCTCGTAAGTTAATTGTGCCTCAGTAATTTAATTATTTAATCAGCCGGCGGAAACTGTTGTGTTCATTGATGCCTGGAGTTGCTGAACTTTTCTTTTTATGTTCTGGTTGTTAAATAGTTCACAAGTTCCTTTGAAAGTATTATATCCATTTTCATATTGAAGACATTTAGCCTGGATGCATTTTGGATTTCTAGGACATGCATTGTGAGGGAAAATTGACATCAAAAAGGTGTTACATCACACTCTGTCCTATACTACAAAAATGCATTCAGGTTGAGTGTCTCAGTGTCTACAATTATTAATTAGGCTGTAAAGCTGGAAATTCAATGACTTTCCTTCTCCAATGCTTCAGCCAAATTACTTGTCCTGACATTTCTATTTGCAGCTGATGCCATCATCTTCACAATGGACCAATACATTTCATCCAATTGCAGTCTTACTGAGGGCTTCAGCAGTTCAGAATGGAAACCAGACAATGTGTGTGCCACTCACAGGGCCATTCTGGGCCATAAAGTGGTTGGCAAGCTACATCCACCTTCAATTTGAAATGGCCTTGGCCTCCAGAGAAAAGGTTCCCATTTACTTCACAGCGGTGGTCCATAGCCGCTGTACCTTAACCATTTTCAGTAAGGGTGGGAAAAAATATCTCTATATTATCTCGATTATGTCATCAAATATCATACGAGGAGGTCACATACAGCCATATTGGACCTGTACGCGGACCCTGTATGAAAACTGTTGCCTTAGTCAGACCATACAATAAGTGCAGCCATTGTCCCTCGAGAAAATAAGGTACGCTCCAGGTACCTCTCCCTGCTCGAGACCCCTAGTGACAATCTGTTATTTCATTTTGTTATCTGCCTGTTTAAAAATGATGAAAATATCTTGAGTATAAAGTCTGTGGATTTTAAACACTGAAGTACAAAGCGTACCATGTATGTCTCACCTCTTGTCTCAGTTTGTCTTCCCCTAGGGTCTGTCTGCATGTGTGATTACTCTAGTTTGGGACAACACAGCCCTGGAGCTCAGCAAATATGTCAGTAAGTAGGTAAAGCATGTTCTTCGCGGTGCACTAAATGTGTCACATCTTCTCTGGAGCTTTTATGTCTGGGTTGGCAATCTCATCTTCTGTAAAATCTCAGTGGCTTTGAGATTGATTGTCAGCAAAACTATTTTTGTTGATAGATGCTAACCTGGAAGTACTATTATAAATAAAATGTATTGCCTTATATTACCTCATTATATTGCGACATAGTGTAAGTGGTGAACTGTTTTGATATTGATGAGGCAAGTCAACTTTCATTTGAAGATCAAACTCTTGAGGTGCAATCAGGAAAGGCAACAAGGAAAGCTGCATTGTTCAGTCTGTGAACAAGGAGACACAAAATTTGAGCAGGAGAAAAACTTTTAAAGGGCCACAATCATGCGCTTTTTTTTATTTGATATTTAAATCAAATCTAATTTTTTATGTGCATTGACATAGTCACTCATACATTTATGCAAAATAAAGTCCAATGCAGCTAATATTAATTCTCGATTTTTGGCCTGAGAGATGGCACAATTAAAAGCGACCTCTTGTGAACTATTGGCAAGGTGCCACGTCAGGCTGGGTAAAATGTAAACAAAATGGCAATTAATACAATGCAAGAGATGGCAGCAGTTTACAGTTGATGACCATGAGAGATCAACAGATACTGGTCAGTGGTCATTCTTGACTGGCAGACACTGGCTGGGTTTGAGGGAGAGAGGGGGAGGCCACCCAGCACTACGTCACACCTATCAAATGAGGCACCTGATTCAAGGCCCGCAAAGCAGATCTAAAACTACAATTTCATGGGTCCTTTATATCAATTTTGACTTGCGATATATATTTTTAAACCACCTCTGTGTATACATAGGGCTCAACCCTAGCAATTAAAGGTGTATTTACTCAAAAGTCAGATTTGATGACTGTGTGCCTTTAAAATATAACATAAAGTTCCGTCTTAGCTGCAGCTGAGCAGATTCCGGTATATTGTGAACATTCAATGGTATTCCAGCTTTGTGTATTTTGTCAAAGGTGGACATTTTGCAAGAACAGCTTTGAATTCTACAACATTATCCAAGAACTGTGCTCAATTCTGCTACATAAGTTGGTTCTTTCAAATGTGGACAAATAGTGAAAGCCAGCTGTGTCATTTATGTCTTTTTTTAGAAATATCTCAAAAGGGTCTTTGAATACACTTTCAAACTCAGCAAAATATATAAAAGCCTGTTTACTTTAATATAGTGTCACTCAGAATCAGACCACATCTCTGCATGACGGCTTGATGCTTGAAAAATGCTTTATTCATCCTTGACCATTATCATCAGAGTGAGGCAATCATTCTGTATCATAGTAAGGTTGAATGGCTGGTTAGCTCTCTGGTTAGCTCTCTGGTTAGATCTTTAGTTAGCTCTCTGGTCAGCTCTGTGGCTAGGGCAGATTTCACGAAAAGTGCTCTTAAAAGGTACCTTTAACTTTCCAACCCTTTTGTTATCTCTCTGTTGCTTCCTGAAGCAAGTAAACCTATTACTAAGTATATCTGTGAGGTAATGAATAAATATCAATAAAATATTCCTCAAATATGTGGCTTTTTCCTCTTAAAAAAATATTTTTTTATGCCTCATGAGGACAATTTTGGACGACCAAACTTACTGGTGATCAGACATGCTGGCTTTGGCTCTCTGTGGAATCTGCTAAAACCAATTCAGGAAAATGTGATGGTATGTGATTGACAAAAAACATCTTGAAAATTATTTTGGAACCATTTTTAATTGTCTTGGTCATTATAAAACTTGAAAAAAATGAAAAATAAAAAAAGACTGCTAATGTAACTCGATTCCGTCTCAGGACACTGAGGTTACATTAGCAACTTTTACATGGAAATTTTTCTGTGTTCTCACTACTTATGCCAATTTCAAACATGAAATTATAATATTTTATTGAAAAACGTGTCGTATTTGCCTATTTACATCAACAAAAACATAAACGACTGGGTGTGGTACCTGTTTCTTTATTGCTAATGTAACTGCAATTTTGCATCGTCCATTTCATAGTGTTACATTAGCAAAATGTGTTCATAAAAATGACGTTAAAAAACAAATGATTAGATCTCAATTTTTTTCTGAACTGAAAGCCAAGTCTCCCAAGAGCAGGCCAGGGGTGGTACCCTGCTGGTGACTTCATTTATATTCCAGTAGGACCAGCATAAAAAATTCCATCCTACATCATTCATCATTGTTACATTAGCACAAGGCCATATTTTTAGCTACTCTGACCTACCAATCCAACAGAAAAGATTGTTTACCCATGATTGTATTTAATGGATTGACACAATAAAAGATTTAGATTTCAGCTTTTTTTAGTCCTGCCAGCTATCCTCAGAAGTAGCACCCTGAGAAAATCTGAGTATCTACGAATCAATTATGTTTGGCCTTATCAGTATTGTGCTAATGTAACTTGTGGACAAGTTGTGGTAAGTCATTTTACAGCTTTTTCGTGAAATCTGCCCTAGCTCTTTGGTTAGCTGTCCGGTTAGCTCATAAATGAAGGTTTAAGCAGAAACGGCTTTACACATACTAATGGCAGAAATGGCTTTCCTTACCAGTAAACAAGTCAGTGTGTGGATATGCCTCTGCATAGATAGATAAATGAGATGTATAATAC
Source organism: Platynereis dumerilii (assembly GCA_026936325.1). NCBI lineage: Eukaryota > Metazoa > Annelida > Polychaeta > Phyllodocida > Nereididae > Platynereis > Platynereis dumerilii. Next base: position 38,205,081 of record JAPTHN010000003.1, on the reverse strand, counting down.
ATTGCAAGACCCGCAAACCCCCTTTACTCCAAGTGATGTAATGCAAATTTCATGAGAAAATGGAAGGCAGCTCATTTGTGTCACTTAGCAGCTATACATAATGCATTCCTCTCACACAGCACCAAGTTTAATCTCCTTTGTTTTCATTCACTTGGTTAATTAGCAAAACCATGGGAGAGGTGTTGTAGCTGGGATGAAAATAGGAATTTAGGTATGCTGGGTACTGTGTCTGCATAAGATTGCAGGAAGAATTTAACAGAAAATCACTTTAGATCAGAATTTTAAGACAGATTTGGAGGTCATGCCAAGCAGGGCATTTTCATTGTATGAAATGTATATATTTCAATTGTCACAGTTTTCAGGAAATAAACTGTATAAAAAGTGATTCTTGAGATGTTGTTATCAAGAACATAATTATCAACATTACCATACGCATTTGTACACTGAAGAAAAGGCTTGTTTAAGACCTACGCAACGAACTTTAGCTGGTGTCCGTACAAAATGTTGTCTATATCAGGCAAAATTTTTATATAATACAGTTGAAGAATTTGTCCATCCTAAAAATATTTTCCGTAATCTGATCATAGAAATGGTGAGAATAAAAGCAGCTTTTGTCGATATTTAGACAATGAGTTTGGACGAACACCAGCCAACGTTTTTTTTAATCTGTTTTAAACTAATTGTTTTTTCAGTGCAAACATACAATTCTAAACCCAAACCATTTCTAAAAGTCTCTGCAATTTCAGAACAGCAAATGTCTAACTTTGATGAAACCTATAGCCTACACATCAATGCTTTGTTGTCTGCTCAGCTGCAGCTTTGATGGCATTCCGGCTGTCTCACTCAGTTTTCATTCCACTGCTCAAAGGCTGCGTCAATGGCTGCACAAATCTGCTCAAGCTTTGCACATTGGCCTTGCTGAATTGCCTTTTAAAGTTGTGCATCAGTAATTTAATTACCCAAATGGAATTTTCTATGCTTCATTGATTTCAGAACTTGCAGAGATGTCTTTTCATTTTCATGTTAAAGTATTACTCTCCTTGAAATATTTATGTGTAATCCAAGTGGTTTTCCAAGCTGTTGAAGTGTGATGTCATGTGAGAACTAAATGTCACAGCTGACATCCCTATTCTCCGGCTGTGCAATATTGGGTAAAATGTTTTGATGAGCAAAATGGCCTTTAGAAGTTTGGAAAATTGTTTAGAGTGCTAGCTGCAAAATTAAGCATTTTCTAAAGAAGATAAAGAATCAAATGTAGGTAAAATCTTCTATTAAGTTCAGACTAACAATAATTACAAAAGGAGATATTGTCCATATTAACTGAAACGGGCGATTTGTGCAAATTGGTCTAAGTTAGACCAAAGATTTAGGCCATTTGCGCCAAATTATTTGGGGTTTTGAGGTGCTTGTTATTGGTCCAGGAGTCTAATTTTTTTCCGACACATGTATATGCATTAGGGCATTCCTATGGTACTACAGCAAAAAGAGTGACCGTTTTAGTCTGACTTACACCTACTTTGCTCTTGCCTGACAATATGCAGCTGAAGCCATTATCCTCACAACGGGCCTTTCCAATTCAGCTTTTTTCAACATGAATCCAATTTTCAGGCCACATACTCTTTTCTGCTGCGCATTGGGTCTTCGTACGGATATAGCAGCTGCTGGTAACTGGCTCTTTCAATTGAAAATTACTTAGATTGCCCCCGACAGGATAGGACAACTTTTCTGTTCAGTCAGCTTACCATTTTTTGATATTAGTAAGACAATCCATTGTCAGGGTCTAACTTACATTTTTGTTAATTTGATCCCGACTTCTTCAATTAAATCTTTAATGTTGTTATTTTTGGCAAAGAAATAATAATGTGATTGTTTGTTTGTTCTGTTTATCCTTAGCAAGGCGCTGACATGCAAATTGTCAGTTGGATGCCAGCTTTTTAAATAGTGAAAGTATCATGGTGAGGTCTAATTGCCCGATAATGAAATAACAATTCTGCAAACAAATTAAAATTTTCCTTCAAACAAAATCCTGAAAAGGTAAATTTTTCAGATACTGATTCAGTGAAACACATTGAAAAGCCACATGCTGTCAGGTTCATTGCAAGATCGATTCATTTTCAGGGTACTTTACTTCTTATTGTACTGTCCAATGCCTTTCTGAATTGCCTCAAAAGTTGTGCCTCAGCTATTTAATCGCCTAGTGGAATTTGTTGTGTCCATTGATGCCTGAACTTGCTGAACTTGGTCACTTTTCTCTTTCTTTTCTGGTTGAAACATTAATATAGATCTGCGAGTAGATAAATTAGTTATTTTTCCTTTGAATCATAGACTTACCATTACATTATTTTTTCTTGTTGAATCATCAACATAGATCTTCAAGCGGATATTTGGAATTACATGTATGTTTGCTTTAAAATTAAAGTTCAAGCTGTCATATTTTCAACAGAGTTATTTGTTTCAGACATCTTAGCCAGTTGTTACAGAGCCAGATGTGCAAAGTGGTTTGCTTGTGGTTGGATATTGAGAATTGTATAAACGATAGCAAGTGACATAAAATAAACATATTATATCACTCTGACCTATAGAATAGCATGTCCTACAAAAAAATCATATTCTCACTGAGTCTCTCAGTGTCTACAATTTTAAAATTTGCTGTACATTCTAAAGCTTGAAATTCAATGATTTTCTTTCTCCCATACTCTAGCCAAATTACTTCCTCTGACATTTCTATTTGCAGCTGATGCCGTCATCCTCACAATGGTCCAATACATTTCATCCAATTGCAGTCTTAGTGAGGTCTTCAGCAGTTCATACTCCATAGTGGGAACCATACAATGTGTGTGCCCTCTTAGGGCCATTCAATTTGAAATGGCCTTAACCTGGAGAGAACGTACCCATTTCAATCACAGCGGTGGTCTATAGCCGCCTTATCTCAACCACTTATAAGAAGTTTTGCAGCAAATACCTGTAGGCATATATTATCTTGATTATGTCATCAAATATCATATGAGGAGCTCATATACCCCCATATTGGACATGTACCCAGACCCTGTATGAAAACTGTTGCCTTAGTTAAACCATACAACAAGTGCTGCGATTGTCCCTCCAGAAAATAGGATGCCCTCCAGGTGCCTCCCACTGCTCAAGACCCCCTGGTGACGTTCTGAAAGTATATTTTTGTTATCACCTGTTTAAATAATGATGAACATATTTTGAGCAAAAAATCAACATATCTTTTTTAAAAACATAGAAATACAAAGTGTACAATGTATGTCTTGCCTCTTGTCTCAGTTTGCCTCCCCCAAGGGTCTCCGCAGGTGTGATTACTTTCATTTGTCACAACGTGGCCCTGGAGCTCAGCAAATATGTCAGTAAGTAGATAAAGCATGTTCTTAGCAGTGCATTAAATGTGTCACATATCTCTGAAGCTTTTATGTCTGGGTTGGCAATCTCATCTTCTGTAAAATCTCAGTGGCTTTGAAATTGATTGTTTATATTGATAGATACTAACCTAGAAGTACTATAGATAACTAAAATGTATTGCCTTGTATTACCTAATTATACTGCGACGCAATGTACATGGTGAACTGTTTTGATCTTCATGAGGCAAGACAACTTTAATTTGAAGATTAAATTCCTGAGGTGCAATCAGGAAAGGCAACAAGGAAAGCTGCATTGTTCTGTCTGTGAACAAGGTGACACAAGATTTGAGCAGCAGAAAACCTTTTAAAATATAACATTAAATTCCATCTTAGCTGCAGCTGAGCAGATCCCGGTATATTGTGAACATTCAATATAGTATTCCAGCTTTGTGTACATTGTCAAAGGTGGACATTTTGCAAGAATAGCTTTGAATTCTACTGAATTTTGTAAGAACATTGTTCAATTCTACCACATACTGGTTCTTTCAAATGCGGACAAATAGTGAAAGCTAGCAGGGTTAGTTGTACCTAGACTGCAGAAAGAATTGCTTCACATCTCAAAAGGGTTTTTGAATTCACTTTAAAAGCTCAGCATAATATATAAAAGGTCATACAGTGTCGTTCAAGCTCAGACCACTTCTATGGATGACGGCTAGGTGTCTGAAGAATGCTTTATCCATCTTGAACCATAGGCCTATCATCAGAGTGAGTCAACCATTCTATATCTTTGTAAGGTTAAATGGCTTGTTGTTTATGATATGGGGCAGGCAAATTTGTCGAAGCTCTCTGGTTAGCTCTCTGTTTAGCTCTCCGGTTAGCTCTCTGGTTAGGTCTCTGGTTAGCTCTGCAGTTAGCTCTCCGGTTGGCCGTCTGGTTAGCTCTTCGGTTAGCTCTCTGATTGGCTCTCCGGTTAGCTCATTAATGCAGGTTTAATCAGAAATGGTTGATTTTGCTTACCACCTACTAATGACAGAAATGTCTTTCCTTACAAGTAAGCAAGTGTTTGTGTGGATATGCCTCTGTATAGATAGATAAATGAGACGTATTATACATTGCAAGACCTACAAACCCCCTTTACTCCAAGTGATGTAATGCAAATTGCATGAGAAAATGGAAGGCAGCTCATTTGTGTCACTTACTACAGGGGAAAAAGAAGTGCAACGAAATGATCATGTGGTCAGTTGTACAAGTGGTCTGGTGACAAGCAATTTTTCTATGCCCCAGTGAGCACCAAGTGCAAATATTTCCGAAGCTGAAGATAACACTTTTATTTAATCCATAAGTTTTTTTATAATTTGAACAACCATTAGGTCTCAGAGAGGGAGGGGGGGGCTTGGAATTTTTTTTTTCAATAAAAAAGTGAGAAGTTTATTTTGTATTCTTTCCGGACTATCTTGAAATAAATAATTTCTGAGGAGGAGCTTTTGCCCCCCAAATAATTATTATTTCACTGGTTACAGTGCAGTTCCGAAGATATGCTGTTTGAATGGTTGAAGTCTTCATCTTGAAATTTGAACAATGGTCCCTCCCCAAAACACTGCTCGTACCCTGCCTAAGCAAAACCTCTGCGAGTAAATGAATGAATGAATGATGTAGTAAATAAATAAATAAATTCAATTGATCTCTCCGTCTCAACTACAGACAACCGAATGGACTTTAAATCTTGTATTTTATTTTTTTTAACTCTGGCACATGCAAATTAGGGGAGGCATCATGGCAATCAGTGTGATGTCATGTGAGACCTCAATGTCACAGCTGGCTTCCCTATTCTCTAGCAGCGAATTATAATTACACTCCTGCTCATGAATATGGAATAGTTTTTTGGAAAAAAAGTGTCAAATAAATGTAAATTTCCGAGTGTGAATGTAAGCAAGGTTCATTGTAAAGGTCAAGACATCTTCTCTAATCACTCTTTGAAAGCTTTAACTACATTTTTTGTAAGAATTTTTAATCTTTGGTTTAATGCACCTCAACCTAAAAAACCCACTGAATTTCCATATTTCGTGTTGCTGTAATTTTCCTGGGGATAACGCTGCAGCATTTGTTTTAAGCTACAGCATGTTCTTCCCTTTAGCAGTCATTGGAAGTAGTTACCATTGAATCAGACCATCATGTGCTCCAGGAGAAGTTGCTAAAGTTGTCAATTTCAATGGAGAATGTTGAAGTATTTCACATTTATGAGCAACAGTGTATGTAAAATAGTTATAGCTGTGATGTCATTCCATACTGGGTATGATCCCATGCAGATAATGAATTAAACATGAACAACAACACCAATGAAGTTCAGTCTCAAAATAATTTTAAAAATATTGTTGATATCCTCTAAAATGGGCTAATGTCAAAAATTAATTTGGGGTATTGAGGTGCATGTTATTGATCTAGGAGTCCAATTTTTCATCAAATGCATTGGCATAAGGACCTTCCTATGGTACTACAGCGAAAAAGAGTGACATACCTTAGTCTAACTTAGGCCTACAACAATTTCGCTCTTGCCTGACAATATGCAGCTGAAGCCATTATCCTCACAGTGGGACTTTCCAATTCAGCTCTTTTCAGCATGAATGCAACTTTCAGGCCACTTACTCCTTTCTGCTGCTCGCTGGGTCTTTGTATGGATATAGCAGCTGCTGGTTACTGGCTCTTTCAATTGGAAATGACCTAGATTTCCCCTGAGAGGGTAGGACAACTTTTCTGGCCTGTCAGCTGAGCATTTTTTGGTATTAGTAAGACAATCCATTGTCAGGTTCTAAAATGCGTTTTTGCCAATTAGATCCCGATTTCTTGAACTTTGCCTTTTACCTTGTTATTTCATAATGTTTATCCTTAGCAGGGCTCGAGCATGCAAATTGTCAGTTACTCCTTTCTGCTGCTCGCTGGGTCTTTGTATGGATATAGCAGCTGCTGGTTACTGGCTCTTTCAATTGGAAATGACCTAGATTTCCCCTGAGAGGGTAGGACAACTTTTCTGGCCTGTCAGCTGAGCATTTTTTGGTATTAGTAAGACAATCCATTGTCAGGTTCTAAAATGCATTTTTGCCAATTAGATCCCGATTTCTTGAACTTTGCCTTTTACCTTGTTATTTCATAATGTTAATCCTTAGCAGGGCTCGAGCATGCAAATTGTCAGTTGGACGTCAGCTTTTGAAATGGTAAACATATCATGATGAGGTCTAAGAACGATTTGGCATATTTTGAATAATTGTGGATATCTTGGAAATGGTGAGTCAATTGAATTTAATTAAACAATTCACCTAAAAAATAATGATTCAATAGGGTACAAAATAAAAAGTGCCACCGCAAAATGCAATTGGAAAAGCTGCATTGTCCTGTTTTAAATATTGCATAGAAATACGGCAAACAAATAAAATTGATCTTAAAACAAAATCAAAACTGGGTTGATTATTCTTAAAAAAAAAGACTTGGGAGATGTGCAATCGGGAGAGACTATTCAGGAAGGACAACTTGCAAAGGCACTATTGAGACAAGTTTGTGTATAGTTTGAAATTGCATTAGTCTCCCCTCAGAAGGTAGCAAAGTTCTCATATCATTCCACGGTGATCTCCAGCCTTCTTGTCTCCAACCACTTTTTTTCAGGGCGACAGAAACTATACTTTCCTAAACCAGCAAATAATTGATCCCAGGGTGCAATGCCTCTGCAGATCTTTAATTGGTGAATGATATTTAATTATTGCCAGACTCACAGGCAGGCCCGCTTTTAATCTCACTGATATAGTGCCAATTTCACTCAGAAACGATCGCAGCTCACTTATGTGACTCTGCAGCAACAATGCATTTGAGACGTAGTTTATCGTAGTCAAAAGTTCTAGTAATTTTTACAAAATATTGTAGAAATTTTTGGTCTTCTCTGAAATTAACCTTCTTATTGTTTTAGGCTGCCAATCACTGGGTTCAGGGTTCGAATCCAGATGTTTCCAGGTCACCTGGGCCTGTGTTGGACGGCTGTTTCATTCATCCTCCCACTCATTGGCACATCTGGATATTTTTATATGTTAAAATTCAATGTTAAGGTGGCTCGCTACTCACGAAATTACGTCACCTGCACATATTTCCGCGCAGCCAGGCAGGCCCTACCTGTGGTAGCGTCACCATTCTGCTGGCACTGCTTCAGCATCTTTTTTTAAATCCGAGAATTTCAAATGTTGGCCGCTTCGTTTGCAAATTGCGCCACTTCTATTGGGGTTAGAGACTTCCCGTTTGGAGCACTAGATGCGCTATGATGAGTACTACAAGCAGCCGGAGTTTCAGCCTGATACTCAGAATAGAACATTTTTACAGGCGATTTTACTCAAGCAGGTCTAATTTCTCAAAAATGACTTTGTAATAAAAAAAAAATTGTATATCAATTTCAAGTGCGGTAGGAAGGGTTGTCTGTATTATCATATTGTTCCCCACTATTTTTGGAAGTAAATGACAAAGAATTAAAAAATCCTATCTAGTCAATTTTTTTTAGCACTATGGTTTATAAAAAAAGTTAAAATTGTCAAAATCAAAACTTTTATTCCGAGACCCTAGGAAAGTCCTTTAAACTAAATACATCTCTTTGAAATTGCAATCAGCTTTTCCCTTGAAGTGTTTTCTTTAATTTCATGCTTCATTGCATAATATGGGATGCATGACCACGGAATAGCAGGGAAAACTTCACAGTAAAAAATTTAAGAAAAAAATTCGGTTTTTCAGGTTTGGATGAACTGACTTTCTAATGCATAATCTCAAATATTTTTTTTAAAAGGCTGGTAGGGACTACTTTTTTTTGCATATCTTTGCTATAAACTATATTTTGGATCATTCTAAAATATTTTTGAGAAATTCTATCTTGGAAAGTTCACGAGTATCGAGCCACCTTAAATGCATCTGGTTGTTTTGTGTGTGTTATATATACTGACAATGATGAATAAATTAATATTTTATTCTATTCTTTTCTATCCTTCGTCACATTGCCAGGTGCTCCTCCTGTCCTAATTTACCTATCAAGTTCATAAATTCGGGAATGTAAAGCCCCAATCATCCATCCATCCATCTTTCTGAAAAATGTCTAATGTCTATTGATCAAAGCAATGAACATCAATGCTACACATCTGTCTCATACAGCTGTTTTACACTTTTTACACTCCAGTGCTCAAGGCCTGTGTCTCTTGTAACACAAATCTGCTCAAGCTTTGAAAATGGGCCTTGTTGAATTGCCTTTTCAAGTTGTGCATCAGTAATTGAATCACCAAAATGGAATTTAGAATGCTTCATTGATTTCCTAACTAGCAAATATCAGATTTTCAAAATCATGTTACATCGTTTTAACAAATATTTCCAGTTTGAAAGCACAGCCCTGGATTTGATGGTGGTTCACAAATAGTTTAAAACATTGCGTCAAAAAACACTTCAATTTATTTAGCGAAAAAGAATTATATGAAGCAGATGGACAAATTTTACTAATAATGAACAATGGATATATTAAGTTATTTAAGACTATGTAAATTCAGACTTTAATCCTGGTCTTCCAATCAACAGGAATTTATATATAGTTTGTTTTTACAACTCTGATTTAAGTTATTTCCACAGACTCGGTTGAAACTTAAAATGCAAGATGACAAGTTTGTGCACCTGCACCTATCTCTTATGTTGTGTTCCAGTCAAATGAAAATATGCAGTTTTATGCAGGTAAAATGCAAAAATGTCCATTATCAATAAAATAAAACAACTTCCCTTCGGAGGCTCAAATAACTGAAGCACAGCTGGAAATGGCTATTTGGGGAGTTAGCTTGCAAAGCTTAATGAGGCTGTACAAAGAGTGGCATAGCTTTGAGCAGTAGAATAACAACTTTTAAATCTGCAATGAGAAATTTGGAATCCCATCAAGCTGCAGTCGAGCAGTCCACTGCTCATGTTCCACAGCATTCCAGCTCTACTTTGCTTATCCGAAGTGAACATTTGAATACTTTCTGCATTATTTTGAGCACTATTGAATACTGGTTGCTTGTGAATTATCATATTTGTCAGAAAAACAGAAGCTTGTGGTAATGGTTTTTACCAAACAGACCACTGCTGATGTTCCACAGCATTCCTGCCCTACTTTTCCTTGTCAGAATTCAGTGAAATTATTTTGAACAGTATTGAATAAGCCTACTGGTTGCTTATGATATTTGCCTGAAAATATAAGCTTGTGGTATTTGTTGTTTCTACTTCATAGCAAACTTCCCACTGCTCATTGCAAGGTATCCTTTGTAATTTTAAAGAACGAGTTCTTTAGGGTTTACTTTAATAGCTGCAACTTCCCTTCTAGACGGAAATGATGCTCATATAGATAACGGACTGCAGTAATGCCTTGGAAATCATTTCTCAACTCAGTGGCGGATAAAGGGGGGGGGGCCTAGGGGGCCCGGGCCCCCCCCCCCACACCACTGAGATGAAAATAAAATTTTGAAGAAAATGTAGAGTAACATGGTCCCGCGAATGCCGGAATAACATCCACGCAGGCCCGCGAAAGCCAAAACGACGTGCGGGCCCCCGTAGACTACCCTGTCTGGATCCGCCACGGCAACTGATGCCACCATAGACTTCAAATGTTTACCAATTTGGTGCATTTCATTGTCAGGGTAAGAACACACTCTATAGGCAATCTGTGTGTAATTATAGGTGGCCTGGTGTAACAGTGTACACTACCAGGTATTTGTCATAGCTAGTTACTGTGTGATACAATTGGAAGTGGCTTTTGTATCACCAGTATCACGAGAGAAGGCAGAATGCATCCCTTTTCGCTTCACAGCAGTGATCTCCAGCCTCCATTATCCCTCCTCTTTTCATATCCATGGGTGGCAGAAACTGCTTTTTCTAAACTGGAAAATAATTGATCCCAGTGTGCAATGCCTCTGCACATCATTGATTGATGAGATTTAATTCTTGGGAGGCCACCAGGCCCATTTTTAATGCCGAAGATATAGTGCCAATTTTCAATCAGATAAAAAAGATCCAGCTCATTTGTGTCACTCTGCTGCAACACATTATCGGGTTTCTCTCATGAAAATAATGCCTAGTAAAAACTTGGATATAATGAGTGATACCAAGAGAAGATGTCATGAAAGGGAAGATGAATGTTATTACTGGTTGACGATGCATCTGAAATCGCAATTCTTTCCATGAAGAGACAGCAAAACCTGACTACCAAAATAGCAAAAATTAGGGTATTGCAATGTGAACCTTCCTTTTTGCTATATGAATAATGATACAGATTATATTATGACAAAAAAATTGCCCTTTATTTCCTGTAAGAGATAAAAAATAGCTTTAAATTGATGAACAAATTGTGAAATGCTGGTTACAAAACTGAACTTGCCTCATGTCATAAACTTGCTATCATCTTCACAATAGCCTAAGTGATTTTATTCAATTTCAGGGTGGATGTAGCAATGCCAGTGTATTGTGGTGTCAGAAGCAGCTGTACATGGATGGATGGATGTTTGGGGCTTTACGTCCTGTATTTATGCACTTGGTGGGACAGGAGGAGGACACGGCAATCAGGCAAAGGTTGATTGAAACAGCCGTCCAACATAGGCCCAGGTGACCCGGCAAGAGCTGAAGCAACTGTACAAGACAACTTCCAAAGTCACTATATGTTGTAAGTAGTTAGCTGGATACTACCTCTTCTGTAAAATATTCTTGGTTGTCCATGAAAGGGCAGAACGGTTCCCATTTTGTTTCAAAGTGGCATAGTCTGCAGACTGCATCCTCTAAGATTCCTCTTAATTTCCTGTCTCATTTTTCTTCTTTTTAACTTGGGTGGCAGAAATTGCTTTCCTAACCAGCGAACAAGTTCCATTTATAAAAGCCACTGCACGTCACAGAGAGATGAATTCAATTTATTAGAAGACCCATGCAGAGCCCTGCCTCCTTTAGTGATATTTATGAAAGATAGGCATAACAACTCGTTTTTGACATTTTATGGATATGCATGTGTATTTGAATCAATGGGAGCAATGTCCTCCATTAGTAGGAAATACTTTATTTTGATAGATGTTATTTCTTGAGGGTAAAACCTATTAAGTATAAATATCTATTTACAATAGTTATTTTTGATCAAATCAAAGTTGCTGAGACTGTAGTTGCACCAGTCAACTTTTTTAGCACTTGAAATATGCAAAGCCGCTATCTCAGGTTTTGGATTAAATTACTTTCAAGACATGATTATTTCATTATATACCTACAATCTCATGATCCACAACATGACCACAAGCCCAGAATGTCTTGTATTAAGAAAATTATAAAAGTGTTCCATGTGGCTGTTGGTACTTTCTGGCACAAAATGCCTTTCTGGGCTACAAAAGCCTCCTTGTATGAGGACTTTGTCACCCGGATGTGCTCCGCCCTCCAATTAGGCTTCCCTGCCACCAAAAGTCATGCTTTCTCCTGAGAAGTTTGTGAATGTCACACAAGGTCACTTGAAATGGGATGAGGTTGCAAGAGGTCAGTAGGGGTCATAAGATTTCTTTCTAAATGTCACGCAATCTGAGAAGTTAGGTCGCTTGGGGAATCAGACTGATGTCCTAATGATATCATTTTTGTTGCCAGATTCCCGGCTCTGATTCTTGCACAAAATACTTTTTTTAATACACCCCCTGCTTTGTTTACTCACTTTTGAATATGGGATCTCATTAATTATTGTTCTTGGAGACACACTGAAGAAAATGTTTGGTTTAAAGTACAGAATACAGTTTAAAATAAAGAAAATCCCATTAGCTCTTTGTAGAATATGTGAGTTTGTATAAAGCCACATACGAAGCTTTTATATGGGTTTCATCCAAATAGAAAGATACAAAAGTTAAATGAATTTCAGCTGTGAAACTTGTGAAAGCATGGTGAAATTGTCAGTTTTCTTCGGAATCCAAAAACATATAACTTATGCAGTTTTCGTTATTTCTCTAAAATAACACAAACTGCCAGTATTTAGCGAATTCAAAAGAATGCCAGTAAAATGCTAATTTTGCCTGTGACAAAGCCAGCTGAGTTTGGAAGCGATTGAGCATCAGCAATGTACTAGGTCTGCTTGACTGCAGCTTTGATGGGATTGTAACTGTCCTACTGTTGATCTAAAGGTTTCATTGATTGTACTACTCAAAGCCTTGCTTCAATTCAGTTGAACCCTTAACAATATTTTTTGGCTCTGAGTTCTTTATATATCACCAAGAACCTTTTGGGTTAAGAGTGTGGGCCATATGTGACTCTGGATTCAATGTGTGGGCACAATAACCTGCACCTCAGTGGGCCAGTGAGTGGTCAGCTGGAGTCTGCAGGTTGTTGGCTCCTTAAATTGAAAACGACCTTGTGGGCACACCCGGCACACTGCACAGTGCTTCCAATTTCCACCACAGAACGGGTCTGCAGCCTCCTCATCTCCATCCTTTTTGCATCTTTGGTGGTAGAAATCATGACCAGCAAACAGGTCCCATTGTATGCCTCTGCACAATTGCACAATGTAATCAGACTCATCGCAGATCCACACAATTCAGTTACAGCAGATCCATTTAGTAGGGGTATGAGTTTCTATGGTAAGTTTTCTCACTTTCTGTATATTATGGTATATTTGACAGCTTATCCATGACCGATAAAACCGGTCAATTCTGTGATAATGGCATGCGGTGCTCACAATATTACAGTCTGTCAGATACAGAAAAAGAGTGGACTGTTAAACTGTGAAAATGGCACTTCGTGTGTCATCATGCTAATGATTTGTCATGATCATACCCAATACTTTCAATGTTTCAGTGACTGTAAAAGCACTCAATTTTGCAGGGTTGCAGACAAGTCTTATTACTAGGGTAGAAGTATCGATGATTCAATTAAATGTGTTAGCTTGGGCCTGCTTACTGAGATAAAAACATTCTGCATTTTGAGCATTAACTTATAACAATCTAAACCATTCCTCTTGATGATAACAGATTAGAGATAGAGAAGGAAAAGCTTTACTTGTTTTCCTTTAAAAATAATAATGGCATCAACCTACTGGGCGACTGTTGTGTTTGAAAATATGAACACTCAATAGACCTCACCATACTGTAGTTGCTTGTTGTGGAGAGATTGGAAAGGATAAACACTGCCTCATGAATCAAACATGTTATCTGATACACAGCTCACTGACGCCAACTCCATCATTGGTCAAGAATAGACCAGACAGTTCATTTCAGAGGCTGATGCATTTTGCTCTAATTGCCTTGTCCAATTACAATAATTTAATTACAATGTTTAATTACACTTCTGGAAAGTAGATCTCATGAATTCACCTGACAGAGCTCCTTATAGCTGAAAATTGTAAAGGATAGAACATTTTCAAAGCATTAACACCAATTAGTATTTTCACATTGTAATTCTTTCTTGTACATAACTGAACTGTAAAACCGGCTGCGTTAAATGAATGGTTAAGCCATTAAAGTAACAGAATAGCTGTCTTTCAGTGTTGGATGTCTCAAAGGCGTTCTCGGGCAAGCTTGGGGGACGGCCTCAGGGCCATACTTTGATGGCCTTGGCCTTGATTCGGTCTTGGATGCCAAATACTTGGTCTTGCCTTAATCTTATATAATTACAGCCTACTTTTTTCTCTTTATGAGAAATCTACAGTTTCAGTGATTGATGACAGTAAGTTTCTCTGAACAATTATTATTGAGAGATTCAATATTCCATAAAAGAGCAGACAGAACAAAAATCAGGATAAAATCAACATCTGATTTAGTGTAAGAATCAGAGCTTAGAGTCAGGCATCAAAAATGGCATCATTAGGACATCAGCCTGATGCCCCAGGTGGCCTAACTTCTCAAGTAAAGTCATATTGCATTGTAGTAAGAGAATATCTTGTGGCCTCTAGTGACGTCTTGAAACCTCATCTCATTTCAGGTGACCTTGTGTGACATTCACCGACTTTGCAGGAGAAAGCGTCCCTTTTGGTGACAGAGTAGACTAATTGGAGGGTGGAGTACATTTTAATGACAACAGTCTCACATAAAGAGCCTGCCCTTTTTAGCGGCAGAGAACGGTATTTTGTGCCTGAAAGATACCACAGTCTTATTCTTCAAAATTAATTGTCTCCTAACCAGACATTGGTCTTGTTGTAGAATGTTTGATGTTTTGTGATTAGTTTATCTTTTTTAATACAATTCACTGGTCAATGTAGAATTGGATACAGTGAAAAGCCCATGAAGGTTTAAGCAATCGGAAAGCAGGTCTGCAATTGTAATATGCATTTCAGCTATTCACTCTATTTTGTGAATCAATAAATAGTATGCTATTTAATTAAAAGTTTGTTTGAATGTGTCGGAGTAAGCCTTAAATCTTTCGTATTCACTCTTTATATGACATGTTTATTGCACATTTCGGGCACTAATGACTTGTTAGAGCCTCATACGACTCCCTACTAATGGCCCACATGACACATGGGTGTGCTCTCCAATTAAAACTAGTTTTCTGGAAGACACATTCAGACTTTATAGATGCTAAGGTCTGCCTCACTAGTCACATCAAAATAAGTATGGTGACAAGAGGTGGCTCAGGTCACAAACTGTCCTCTCAGTGTCATCTGCATGCTGGTGACGTGATAAGTTGGGCCACTTTGAAAAGAGCTGATGTCCTAATTATATCGTTTAATCGTCGCTCTTCAAACTTTTCAAATGTTTTGATATAACTTTTATGGGAGTCAATTGAAACCTTGCAGATGATTAACCCAGTGTCCTCACACACTTGAAAAATGTTTGTCACAGATACAGCACAGGTTTTACCCCAGGCTGATCGTATACTAGTTTGACCCAGTCTGAGACCAGACTGCTTCCTCCCCCCTCCCTTGCTTGAACAAAAAGCACCACATCATTTGGGGTGCTCCTAAAACAGAAGGGAAGTCCAATGGGAAGAAGAAGAAGCTCCCTCAGATAATTGTGCGAGCTGTGCGAGCAGTCTGATTGATTTCAGCATGAATTAGAATCATAGTGGGGGAGATAGAAAGTGATAATAAAGAATGACTTAATAACTATACACTCTGTATATCCCTACCTTCAAAATGCCAATTTCTTGTGGGAACAGTCTACTCTGAGGTACAGAAGTTGGGACTATTTGCCTGAGTGTAATAATAAAAATCCTCAGTGGCAATTAAATGTTTTGAATCTTGGTAGATTAAAGGTGTCGGCACATGTGGCATGTTTGACAAGGGTGACTCTACAAGCCTCTCCACAGGCTTTGTTCAAAACCCTTCCTGCTATTTATGAGAAAGAATTATCAATACTGGGCTTATATCAAATTGGACATTTTATGGTGATACACCATTTATATCAGCTACATTACAGGACCTCTCTGATTTGGGATGAAAATTGAAAATTGCCGACACGTCAGTCAAAATGACTGATTTGAGGAATCTATGTATTCTGTCAAGACAGTGTTCTACCTGACCATGAAATTTTCATGTGTCTGGCTTTTACTGCCTGATTTAGTCCTCATGGACAATTGTGTAGTAATTTTCCTCAGTGATATGTTGGACTATTTGCTTTCCGAAATCAGACTGCCCCTCCACTGCGTGGAGGCTTAATATGCAGAGGGACAGGTACAGTCCGAGGTTGACCTTTAATTCTGTCTGGTCATGAACAAACAACTTGTAATGTCTTTTAAATGATTTGCAACTTTTCAACCAAACTTCTTGGAAGTTTGGTGAGCAACGCTTAAACGGGGTTGGCAGTAACCCTAACTTGCTCTGGCAGGAAATAAAAGGCAATTTATGAGTAACACAGCTGATTTTCGGTTACAGTAGCTATTAACTGCTCATCAGCCAATTAGAAGAAGCCTACATGGTATGGTACGGTATGGTTGTATGGTAAATTGCAAGTCAATGTTCAAGGTATCTCATTGTCCATTGCAGGCCTAATTGGTAAGTGCGCTTGTCAACTGGCTTTGAGGGCGTGGGTTCAAATCTCACCCCGGGAACTCACTTTAGTCCAAGCCCATGGAACATTAAATGGAGGCGGGTTGTATCCAGTATTCTATGCTGGGGCAACTGAAAGACCCTGGGCATCCCTGAATTAATAGGGTATGTGCCAGACTCACAGTCTTCTCATCTCATCATCATACAGCGATCGCCTGCCTCGATATAGCCCACTAAGGTGCTGCAGAGGCGTAAAACACAAACAAACAAATTGTCCATTGCAGTAATTTTAAAGAAATTCTAACAGTAAAAGCATCATGTTATTTGTCATATTGCCTGTTGAGTCCAGAAACATGTAACAATAACATTTTTGTTTCTGATTCTCATCCAAACTGAGTTTGGATGCCATTGGACATCAGCAGTACACTGTGGCCTGCTTGGTTGGAGCCTTGATGGGATTCAAACTGTCACATTGAAGATCTGAAGGTCATTCCACTGCTCAAAGCCTGGTGTACAGACTGATCAAGCTTTATACAAACAAGCCCTGCTGAATCTTTCCTGCATTTGGTAGTGCCTCAGTAATTCAATCTCCAGAATATAAGAATCATTTCAAACAGACAGCTGACCTACAAAACCGGTAAGAATTATTTCGTACCAGCAGAGATTAGCAACTGACATAGCACCATTAAATTTTCTAGTTTATGGATGAATGCGATTTTCCAACTTTTGGTGTTGGACAGCCGCCAATTAAGCTGCCAGGCGGTCAGCTAGTTGGTCCATTTAATTGGAAATTGCTGTTGTCTCCCCAGAGAGGGCATGACACTTCTTATTTTGCTTTACTCAAGAGGAGGTCCACAGGCTCCTTATCTCCCATTCTCTTTACACTGGGCAGCAGAAATTGCTTTTCCTAAGAGTCCAATGTGTATATATAAAGTTTTGCAATTCTCATCATAGATGGATGAGATTCAATTCATTGTGCAACCAAGAGACATATATGCATTATGTAGTTCTCTCACAAACACAAAGGCAACTATAAACTCCTTTGTTGTAATTCACTCGGGTATTTGGCAATACTATAGAGGAAATCCTAGCTAAATATATATAGCTGAAAAGGAAATGATAAATTCATTTTGTATGGTGTAATACCCTGCCATAAATGCTTCACAATTATTGTAAATATTGAGAGTTGAATTAGATAATTACATAAAATATATGATGAAAAGAATAAATAATCAATTGTTGAATATTCCACAAAAAGGCAGGTTTAAGTCTAGATTAATATGATATCAACAACTAGCCTCAATTCAACTGGTAATTTTTTCCACAGCTGTTGTCCAGTTACACTGAAACCGCATGTCTTGATCACAGATGATCTTGTGAATGGCACTTCTAGCGGAATTCTTCTAGGGAATATTTTCCCTGTGATCTAGAGTCCATTGATGGTGTATAGGGTCGTATATTTCTTGGAGGTATCCAGGAGCAAGTCCGTTTACGGAGCAAGACTGTTTTTTAAAGGACTGCACCGCAGTAAATTACCAGTTGAATTGTGCTTGTGAGGGGTTTAAAGTATATACCTCGAAATCCTTGTCAGAAAGTGGAATATACATACTTTACAGGATACATTGCTTTTCATAGAAGCAATGCGTAAATTACATTAACAGGAAGACATGCATGTGTCCTGAAATAATACACAGAATAATGGAATGGGAATGTGAAACCTTAGTAGTTGTGACATGCACAGTAATTCATGGTGACATTTTGCCTTTCTCAGAAATGTATTTTCAATGTTTTTTTTATACATTTGGAAATGTCACCTGAACTTTGCCTTTAATAAAAGATACAAGTAAGATTGCATTGCATTACTTGGATTTTGCTTGATTGGCATTCTACTTCTATTTAAGATAAATACGAAATTTGATATGCTCAACAAAAAATAAGCTAAATTTGAAACAAGCTGAAGAATTGTAGGTAGGTATTTCCACACAAGGATCTTATGAGGACCTACGATTTAGCAATGAAATAACCATATCTGTGTTTCTATTAACCTCGGATGTAATGTTTACATTTTATCTCAGTTATTCAGTAAAATTCGAAATTTGAGTCTGCTTTTAAAGGTGATTGAGTGAGATGGATGGCTAGAAAGTGACTGCCCAGTTGTAGGTTCCTTCAATTGAAAATGGTCTTGAGGGCAGAGTGCTTCCAATTTCACATCACAACAGTGCTCCCCAGCCTCTCTCATCTTCATACTCTTTACACATCAGGTGGCAAAAATAGCATTCAGGAAATTCTATCAGTCTGTGGCCAGTGTGCTAGCAGCTGTGTCAAGGGGCAATTCTGCAATTCTCCCTTGTCATAACTTTCAATTTACTCTGATAGGAAGAGGAACACTCCCAATTGGGGTTAGAAGCACAGACCATAAATGTGTCCCAAAAGATATTTTAGTATACCTTCTGACCCCTAGTGTGGCATAGATAATTATTTATAGTTGACTGGCAAACGACTTGTGCATTGTATATTGAGTTAGGGCAACAGGCCAATGACTGGGTTAATGGCTTGATTACCTGAGGACATTTGATAATGTTTGACTGCACTATCTGAAATCATTATGGTTATGGTGTTGTAAGTCATTTCATGTTTCCAGGCAAGACAGAAAACTGACCATTGAAGATCAGTTTAAGTCTATTGTCTGCAAAGTTCACCATTGGCACTTCAGATTCTCTGGGTGACCATTGGTCACCAATGGGTATCTCATGGTTAATCAATTATTGGTTCATAATATTGTAAATTGCTTTTGTCTCAAGTGCTTACAAAATTGGACTGAAATGTTACTTGTGAGATCACATCCTTATCTATCCCATGCTGTTCTTCATTGCTCATAAGCGGTTAATGACATCATACCCTACACTTTCAATGCTATTGAAACGAGTTACTTATTGGTCAACAGACCTCACCAGTGAGGTCACAAGTTACCCAATGACGATATCGACAGTTAATCTCAATACATTAATTTTGATAGGGCTTGTTGTGAGGTCACTGACGGCCTTTAGCTGAAAAATGAAAGTAGGCCTACTCGTAATTCGTTTACTGTAAGTTTACATTGGAAAATGGACAGTAGAAAGTGCTTTTTCTGTGAGTCCAAATGTGTATATATATGCCACTGCATATCACAGATGGATGAGATTCAATTCATTGTGAACAAGATATCAAAAGCCGCTTTTCATCCATGTGATATAATGACAATTTCATGAGAAAAGGGAAGGCAGCTCATATGTGTCACTCAGCAGGTATGCATTATGCATTTTTCTTCCAAACACAATGCCAACTAAAAATTGCTTTGTTGCAATTCACTAGGGATATTTGCTCTACCACAAAGGAGATGCAATAGCTGCAATAAGGAATACATTGCATACCGCTGGAAAAAGAGTATAATCCCCACAGGAAAATTGTAATAACATCAGTTAAATAGAATTGTCGTGCAAAATGTTTTGTAATGCTACGATATGCACACTACACTTCATGAAGGATTATGCTTTTTCTGATTTATATTTGTGAAAGTTTTTCACAACTTTTCTGAATGTCATCTGAACTTTGTCGTAAATTTTGAATTTAGACAAATAAGATCATAATGTCATGACTGATATGGATTTTTTTTAAATGTGTTTGATTCATGAGTTATTCATACAAAGACATGATAATCTTTTTGTGATGTGAAGATTGACTATATGGACTGGTGACACTATGTATTAAACTTTGGTAAAGCAACAACCATTTAGCACTTAGGCCACATAGATTCTCTGGGTGCTATATTAGTAACCAATTATATGTACTACATTGTTTGGTGCTGGTTAAAGATTTGTTTTTTCTGTTTTAAAGCAACAGCTTTTTCAGTGTATACATACAATTAAACCCAAACCCTTTCCAAAGGTCTCAGAACTGAAAATGTCAAACTTCGATGAAACCAGTAGCCTACACATCAATGCTTCGTTGTCTGCTCAGCTGCGGCTTTGATGGGATTCCAGCTGTCTCACACAGTTTTCATTCCACTGCTCAAAGGCTGTGTCACTGGCTGCACAAATCTGCTCAAGCTTTGTAAATTGGCCTTGCTGAATTGCCTTTTCAAGTTGTGCATCAGTAATTTAATCACCCAAATGGAAATTTCAATGCTTCATTGATTACAGAACTTGCTTAGATTGTTTTTTCTAATTCATGTTAAATTATTACTGTCCTTGTAATATTTACTTGGAATCGAAGTTATTTTCCAAGCCAGGGCATCTTTTAAGGATTTTCGACAGGGAGACCAACGGATCTACGTTATGACATTATTCATAGTGCCACGTTGTGTGATATCAGCTGAAGATTTGTGGATATATGATACATGTATACAGCATTTTTTAGCTGATTACTACTTTAGTGGGCTGATTTCCGCCATAATCAGCATCACAAATATTTAATAAAATGAAAATCGTAATTCATCAGGAGATGACATTAACTGAAACTAAATTATTGGAAAGATTAGGAAGAATATTTCGAGGTATATATTTTTCATTATTTGGCATGTAGACGAATTTGTGAACCTGTAATAACGAACATATACACGACCAGGGCATTTGTGTACATGTCAAATATTGCTTTTCACGAATTTGTGTATGTGTGATTACGAACATTGCAATCAGAAAATTTGCTAAAACCTGCTCTAAACCTAATTTTAACACTAAACCCTAATGATACAGCACTTCCACGAATGTTAGTTTTAGCAGATACACGAATGAATAATAAAGCACATTCACGAGTGTTAGTTATTACATGTACACGAGCACATATGCTCGTTTTTTCATGTCCACAAACTCAAACATGGTCTTTTTCATACCTCCACAAATGTGTGTTTATGCCAAATGATGAAAAATATATACATGTTTCTGATATAAAATTAAATTGCACCCAAGAACTTCAAAATTAAGACAAGTCAGACAACCACGTGTTCAATAAATAAAAGTTCCTGCAAAAAGTTGACCAAATAACCATTTGGTCTTCCAGATACTATGTTAAAAAATGTACTGTTCCCAGCTGTTGAAATGTGATATCATGTGAGAAGCCAATGTCACACGCTGACATCTTTATTGTCTAGCAGTGCAATACATGTATAATAGCTACATGTACAAGCTGTGATGCAATTTAATAACTGGCAGGATTCCCAGATAATGATGAATCAAACATGAATCAACAACTTCAATAAAGTAACCAGACTCAAAATAATTTTAAAAATACAGTTGATATCATCTAAAATGATGGAAGTATGTGCAAACTGGTATAAGCCAGACCACAGACTTTGCGTCAAAAATTAATTCGGGGTTTGAGGTTCTGGTTATGGATCTAGGAGTCCAATTTTTCCAACATGTGCATTAGTATAAGGGCCTTCCTGTGGTACCACAGCGTAAAGAGTGACATACCTTAGTCTGACTTATGCCTATTTGCTCTTGCCTGACAATATGCAGCTGAAGCCATTATCCTCACAATGGGCCTTTCCAATTCAGCTCTTTTCAGCATGAATACAACTTTCAGGCCACATACTCCTTTCGGCTGCTCACTGGGTCTTTGTATGGACATAGCAGCTGTTGGTTACTGGCTATTTCAATTGGAATGACCTAGATTTCCCCCAAGAGGGTAGGACAACTATTCTGGTCTGTCAGCCGAGCATTTTTAAGTATTAGTAAGACAACCCATTGTCAGGGTCTAACTTGAATTTTAGCAAATTAGATCACGACTTCTTGAACTATACCTTAACGTTTTTATTTTTGGCGAAATAAATAATGATGTGCTTGCTTGTTTGTGCTGTTAATCCTATGCAAGGCACTGACCTGCAAAATTGTCAGTTTGATGCAAGCTTTTCCAATAGTGAAAGTATCATAGTGAGGTCTAACAATGGTAAGGCCTATTTTGAATAATTGTCAATATTTGAAATTTGTTAGTCAGTTGCATTCAAATGAACTATTCACCAAAAAAAATTATGATTTACATAAGTGCGAATTAAGTAAAAAGCTACACCACAAAAGCAGGTGACCCGTTTCCGATGATATATAATGTGATAACATGGACGGAGATTGAACATCAAAAGACGGACAAATTGTACTTGTAAAGAACAATGCCGTAACAATGGGTATATATAGTTATTTACATTGTCTAAATTCAGAATTTAGACCCTGGTCTTCCAATCAACAGGAATAGTTTGTTTTTAGTGACTTTTTACACTTCTTATTTAAGTCATAAAGACTATGTCCACAAACTGAGGTGAAACTTTTAAAATGCAAGATGACAAGTTTGTGCACCGGCACCTGTCTCTTATGTTGTGTTCCTGTCAAATGAACAGATACAGTTTTATGCAGGTAAAATGCAAAAATGTCTATTATCGATGAAATAAAACTACTTCTCTTCGAAAGCTCAAATAACTGAAGCACAGTTGGAAATGGCTATTTCGGGAGTTAGCCCACAAAGCTCAATGAGGCTGTACAAAGAGTGGCACAGGCTTTGAACAGTGGAATGACAACTTTTCGATTTGCAATGAGACATTTGGAATCCCGTTTAGGCTGTAGCCGAGCAGACCACTGCTGATTTTCCACCTCGTTGCAGCTCTTCTTTGCTTTAAACAAATTAAATATCTAAATATTGTCTGCATTATTTCGAGTACTATTGAATACTGGTTGGTTGTGATATGTGTCAGAAAGATAGGAGCTTGTGGCATTGGTTGATGTAGTCCTAGTTCACAACAAACTTCCAGGAACTCATTTCCAGGGACTCACTTTTGCTTTTAGTATCATAAGACTTCAGTTTAATAGCTTAAATTATTGGCTTGTATCGCACAGTCACCAACTTGGTCACGAAGATAGACATTTTTGGGTTTTTCTCTATTTTATGTTTTTGGCACCATGTATGGGCTCCCCTGAGTGATTGGGTTCGTGGCGGTTGCCACTCTGCCACATAGGACAGTCCGCCAATTCTTTACGTTCCTTTTTCAGAGTGAGTAAGGGCAATCTTTGTGTAACTGTAGGTGGCCTGGTGTAACTCTACACTACCAGGCATTTGTCAACAGATCATTAGATCATTTAAAAGATAGCTAGTTACTGTTTGATTTAATTGGAAGTGGTTTTGGTATCACCAGAGAAGGCAGAATGCATCCCATTTCGCTTCACAGCAGTGATCTCCAGCCTTCCATCCTCCCTCCTCTTTTCATCTGCATGGGTGGCAGAAATTGCTTTTTCTAAACCAGAAAATAATTGATCCCAGTGTGCAATGCCTCTGCACATCATTGATGGATGGAATTAATTCTTGGGAGGCCACCAGGCCCATCCAATTTTTAATCCTGATGATATAATGCCAATTTTCACTCAGAAAGAAAAAGCAGCCCGTTTGTGTCACTATGCTGCGACACATGATTGTGTTTCTCTCGCGAAAACAATGCCTAGTAAAAACCACTTTGTTGTTATTTCCTCGGATATAATGAGTGATGGCAAGTGAAGATGTCATGAAAGGGAAGGTGAAAGTTATTACTGGTTTACGATGCATCTGAAATCGCAATTTTTTTCACGAAGAGACAGTAAAACCCTGTCTACCAAAATAGCAGGAATTAGGGTATTGCAATGTGAACCTTCCTTTTTGCTGAATGGATAATGATATAGATTATATTATGACAAAAACAATTGCCGTTTATTTCCTGCAAGAGATCAAAAATGGCTTTAAATTGAAGAAGAAATTGTGAAATGCTGGTTGCAAAACTATACTTGCCTCAGGTCATAAACTTACAATCATCGATTTTATTCTATTTCAGGGTTGATGTAACAATCCAAGTGTAATGTGATGTCAGAAGCAGCTGTACAAGACAACTTCCAAAGTCACTATATGATGTAAGTAGTTAGCTGGATACTACCTCCTCTGTATAGATATTCTTGGTTATCCATGAAAGGGCATAACTGTTCCCGTTTCGTTTCAATGTGGCATATTCTGCACACTACATCCTCTAAGATTCCTCTTAATTTCCAGTCTCATTTCTCTTCTTTTTTACTTGGGTGGCAGAAATTGCTTTCCTTACCAGCGAACAAGTTCCATTTATAAATAACACTGCACATCACAGAGAGATGAATTCAATTCATCAGAAGACCCATGTAGAGCCCTGCCTCCTCTGGTGATATTTTTGAAAGATAGGGATAACAGCTCGTTTTTGACATTTTATAGTTATGCATTCACTTCGTGCATTTGAATCAATGGGAGCAATGTCCTCCAATGTTAGGAAATTCTTTATTTTGATAGATGTCATTTTTTTCAGGGCAAGTATTAAGCATAAATATCTATTTAGAATAGGTATTTTTGATCATATCAAAATTTCTGACACTGTAGTTGCATCTGTCCATTATTTAAGAACTTGAATTATGCAAAGCTCTCTCAAGTTTGTGATTAAATTTCTTTCAATACAATATCACTACATTTATATAACGACAATCTTATGGTCCACAGCATGACCACAAGCCCAGAATGTCTTGTATTAGGACAATCACTTCAGAAGAAAAATGTTCCTGTGGCTGTTGGCACTTTCAGGCACAAAATGCCTTTCAGGGCAACAAAAGCCTCCTTGTACGAGAACTTTGTCGCCCGGATGTGCTCCGCCCTCCAATTATTAGTCTTCCATGTCACCAAAAGGCATGCTTTCTGATGAGAAGTCTGGAATGTCACACAAGGTCACTTGAAATGGGATGAGGTTGCAGGAGGTCAGTAGGGGTCATAAGATTTCTTTCTAAATGTCATGCAATCTGACTTGACTTGAGAAGTTAGGCTACTCAGGGCATCAGTCTGATGTCCTAATGATATCATTTTTGTTGCCAGATTCCAGGCTCTGATTCTTATACTTAATACGTTTTTTAATACTCCCCCTTCTTTGTTTACTCATTTTGGAATATGGGATCTCTCATTACTTCCATTGTTCTTTGAAACTTACAAATGTTGCGCTTAAAGTCCAGAATATAGTTATTAAAAAAAAAAGAAAATCCCGTTAGCTCATTACAGAATATGTGAGTTTCAATAAAGCCACATATGAAGCTCTTATATGGGTTTCGTCCAATTAGAAAGATATGAAAGTGAAATGAATATCAGCGATGAAACTTGTGAAAGTATGGTGAAATGGTCAGTTTTCTGCGGAATTGAAAAACATGCATCGTTTGCAGTTTCCGCTATTCCTCTAAAATAGCACAAGCTGCTAGTATTCTGCGAATTCAAAAGAATGCAAGTAAAATGCTAATTTTGCCTGTGACAAAACCAGCTGAGTTTGGAAGCGATTGAGCATCAGCAATGTACTAGGTCTGCTTGACTGCAGCTTTGATGGGATTGTAACTGTCCTACTGTTGATCTAAAGGTTTCATTGATTGTACCACTCAAAGCCTGCTGTACAGGTTGATCAAGCTTTGCAAATAAGCCTTGCTTCAATTCAGTTGAACCCTTAACAATTTTTTTTGGCTCTGAGTTCTTTATATATCACCAAGAACCTTTTGAGTTAAGAGCGTGGGCCATATGTGACTGTGGATTCAATGTGTGGTCACAGTCACCTGCACATAAGGGACCGTTCAGAATTTATGACTGGGGGGGTGGGAGTTTTGCCAGAATTTCCCGTCAAAAATTGATACCCCCCTTGAGATTCATGCGGATTTTTAGTACCCCACCCTTAGGTGTCATGTGTATTTTCAGTACCCCCCCTCGACATACAAAGCAATACGCACATATATATACTGTTATAAACGGCAACACGTACAGATTCGCGTCTTTTTGCGGGTAAAACAGTCCAAATAGAATGAGTTTATGCGTGTTTTTTAACATATTTTCTTTGTTAAAATTTCTTACCCCCCTTGGAAGTGTTGTAAAAAGATTGTGCCTTCCCCCAGGAAAAAGTGTGAAAAGTTAGTACCCCCTCGCCAAAACACCCATCCCCCCCATTCGTAAATTCTGAACGGTCCCTTAGCGGGCCAGTGAGTGGTCAGCTGGAGTCTGCAGGTTGTTGGCTCCTTAAATTGAAAACGACCTTGTGGGCACACCCGGCACAGTGCTTCCAATTTTCCACCACAGAACGGGTCTGCAGCCTCCTCATCTCCATCCTTTTTATATCTTTGGTGGTAGAAATTGCTTTTCCTAACCAGCAAATGGGTCCCATTGTATGCCTCTGCACAATTGCACAATGTAATCAGACTCATCGCAGATCCACACAATTCAGTTACAGCAGATCCATTTAGTAGGGGTATGAGTTTCTATGGTAAGTTTTCTCACTGTCTGTGTATTACTGTATATTTGACAGCTTGACCAATAAAACTTCATCCAAATCTATACATTTTAAATCTGAAGCAATGTATGTTCTACTTATGATATGTGATTCAGTGCCTCAAACAATCACATGAACTGCATTTGGCACATTTTACTATCCTATTGCAAAAACATATACTTAATGAAACTGCTGTAATTGCAAACATTCTACCGCTAACCCAGTGACAGGAAGATCTGTTTTGAGGATGGAGAAAAATATGGCTGCTAATTTATTAAATGATTTATGAGAAATCTACGTTTTCAGGGATAGATGACTGTCTTATTTTAAAATAATTATTTCCATACTTCAACAGATTCTCTCCAGTAGTTTCTGTGAAAAATAGTTATCGAGAGATTCAATATTCAATAAAAGAACAAACAAAAACAAGGATAAAACAACGCTTGATTTAGTGTAAGAATCAAACCTTAGAGTCTGACAACAAAATGACATCATTAGGACTTCAGCCTGATGCCCAAGTGGCCTAAATTCTCAAGTCAAGTCAGATTGCGTTGCAGTTGGAGAAATTCTTGTGACCTCTACTGATCTCTTGTAGCCTCATCTCATTTCAGGTGAACTTGTGTGACATTCACAAACTTCTCAGGAGAAAGCATGACTTTTGATGGCAGGGAAGCCTAATTGGAGGGCGGAGCACATCCGGGTGACAAAGTTCTCTTACAAAGAGTCGTCTATATTTAGCAGCAGAGAAAGGCATTTTGTGCATGAAGGATACCAACAGCTAAGAAAACCACAGTCTTATTCTACAAAATTAATCATATCCTAATCTGAAATTAGTTATGTTAAGAAGGTTTAATGTGTTGTAATTTGTACAGCATTGTTAATACAAACCGCTTGTCAATATAGAATTTGATACAGTGAAAAGCCAATGAAGGTTTAGGCAATCGGAAAACAGCTTCCCAGCTCCACAATTGTAACATGCATTTCATCACTTTACTCTATTTTGTGAATCAAGAAATTGTATGCCATATTAATGAAGAGTTTATTTGAATGCATCACAGTAAGCCTTTAATCTTCAGAAGTTACTCTGGGTTGATAATTGCTTTATAGAAAAAATACCCGATTCAAAAGTTTTCATTTATGTGACATGTTTGCACATTTTGGGCACTAATGACTTGTTAGAGCCACAAACGACTCCCTACTAATGGCCTACATGACACATGTAAGGTGGTTTGTCGGGTGCGCTCTCCAATTAGAACTAGTTCTCTGGAGAACACATTCAGGCAACTTTGACTCCAAGGGCTGTCTCACTAGTCACATCAAAAGATGTAAGGTGACAAGAGGTGACTCAGGTCTCAAACTGTCCTCTCAGTGTCATGTACACTCTACTGATGTGATAAGTTGGGCCACTTTGAGAATTGAGCTGATGTCCTAATGACATCATTATAATTATGGCAAGATAAGGATGCTTGCAATAAAAGTCCAATGATCCTTTATTCGTAGATTTTTTAAACATGACATTAAATTATTGATGAGATGGTTAGTTCTTGCTGCCTCTGTCAATTGCATTGCAAAATGAACACTGAATGGGTAATTGACATATGAATGTCAGTAAGTCAATATGTTCTTTTATTTCCTTCCTTTAAGAAAAACTCCTGTGTAAACCCAAATGTTTTAACTTTGCTCTGACTGTAAACTGCAAAGTCAATTTATGAGTAACACAGCTGATTTTAAGTTACAGTAGCTATCTTCCGGTTAGGTATGGAATAGCATGGTATGGTATGGCAAATTGTTTTTTTAATGTTCAATGTATCTCATTGTCCATTACATTAATTCAAAGGAATTCCAACAGTAAAAGTATTGTATTATTCGTTATGTAGCATTGTTGTTTCTGATACTCCTCTCGAATATCACAATCTTCCGGTATTCAGAAGACTTTACAAATTTCCAAGACTTACAAAGCAAACTGAGTTTAGATGCTATTGGGCATCAGCAGTACACTGAGGTCTGCTTGCTTGGACTTCGATGGGATTCTGACTGTCACATTGAAGATCTGAAGGTTTTCATTCCACTGCTCAAAGCCTGGTGTACAGACTGATCAAGCTTTGCAAACAAGCCTTGCTGAACCTTTCCTGTATTTGGCAGTGTCTCAATAATTCAATCTCCAAAATAGAAGACATCTGATCTACAAAAACTTAAATAAATTTTTTTTATCAGCTCAGAATGTCAACAGGCATGTTGCCATTAAATTTTCTTATTTAAGGATGAATTTGATTTTCCAAGTTTCTGTGTAGGGCCAGAGCAAATTTTTCTAAAACTCACTATAGGGTGCAAAGTGGTTATCTAGTTGGTCAATTTAATTTGTAATTGCTTTTGTCTACTCAGAGAGGGCATGACACTTCTTATTTTGCTTTACTCCAGAGGAGGTCCACAGGCTCCTTATCTCCCATTCTCTTTACACTGGGCAGCAGAAATTGCTTTTCCTAAGAGTCCAATGTATATAAATAAAGCTTTGCAATGCTCATCATAGATGGATGAGATTCAATTCATTGTGCAACCAAGAGACAACAAGCCCTCCCAGTGATGTAAAGCCAATTTCAAGAGGAAAGGGAAGGCAGCTCATTTGTGTCACTCAGCAGCTATGCATTATGTAGCTCTCTCACAAACACAATGGCAACTATAAACTCCTTTGTTATAATTCACTCTGGTCTTTGGCTGTACCATGGAAGAAATGCCAGCTACATGTATACCTGAAAAGGAAATAATAAATGAATTTTGGATGGCGTGATATCCTGCCATAGTTCTAAATGCTTCACAATTACAGGTAAATATTGACAGTTAAATTAGATAATTACATAAAATAGATGATGAAATAGAATATAGACAATTGTTCAAATGTTCCACAAATCAGTAGGTTTAAGTCGATATTTAAATGAAATCAAGAACAAGCCTCAATTAAATTGGTAATTCGTTCCACAGCTCAGTGTCTCATCCAGTTGCACTGAGGGCATATTCATGTCTTTATCAGAATCAGACATGATCTTTTCTATTACACTTCCAGGGGACGATGTCAAATCCAGTGATGGTGTATAGGCTTGTAGTAGTCTAGCAGTTCACTGATACCTTACAGGTCGAATTTGCCGCACTGAATCTGTTGCGGCACTTTACACACTGCTACAGCAGAGTTAGAGCAAGGTCAATGGGTTTAAATACACTGTACCTTTCATATCCGTGGTCTACTTCCAGTTATAGGTAAAATCCGTAATCCAGCTTGCTGATAAATCATTAGAACCAACAAAATTAGATTCATGCGTGGGTCTATGTCACACACTTGACAGCCATGATTGCCATTTGTTGACCTAATTAAGACCTGCGCAAAACATCATGTGATTGGTAGGCGTGGCCATTGGAGTGAGTGACCTCTTTTTGACCCAGATTTTTGTCTCTGCACGTGGTCCAAGTAACTGCTCTTTGTTTACAGAATGCGAGAGTGACATTGTCACCTTTTGAATGGTTTGACAGCCTTACCCTAACTTGTTAACTGAGCTGAAAGCCTGAAACTTCAGCAGTAATTCAGTATTCGCAGTACATTGACCACTTTGTGCAGTTTAACAGATTGATGCAGATAAAATTGCTATAGGCCTAGGCCTAAACTGCGCCTTCTCACAGGCAATGGGAAAACATTAGATTTTTTTTTCCTGCCTTTATTTTTTCTGAGGAGACAGGCAGAGTGAGGAGCGATATTTTTAATTTCGTTCCAGTTTTCCCTTGTCTGTGGACCATGGCCACTCTGTATCAGATACTGTAGGGATTTTTATGATCTGCTGGTGATGTTTTCTGATACAAAATTTGAAAAAACGCTCATTTCGATGTGACAAACATGTATTAAAAATGAATCTTCAATAATTCTAAATATACATCAGTATATTCTAATTTTACAGTTCAGACCTTCAAGTCACAGGCATATTTCGAAGGGGGTCAGGGGGTGTCAGGGGAGGCATCAGGGCAAATGTCAAATTAGGACAAATACTGACCAATATCATTGCAGACCCACTGTCCTGGTACATTTAACATGTTCAAAGTTCAGTGAAAGAGAGGACAGCCCCACACGAAATTGCCATCTCATATGCCTGTGATTCAAGTGTCTACTCTAAACCTTGAAGTGTGAGATCTGTCTGGGCCAGACTCCATGAGTCCCTATTTTTCCGATGATGGAAGTGTCAGAGGGACTCCAGATATTGGATTGTCCAAAAATGTTTACTGTTTGGTTACATAACATTTAATTGTTACTGGTTATTTTCCAAATATCTTAACTGATTGGTTACATAACTTTTCATAAACAGTAGTTGTTTTGGGTTTTATGTCCTAAAACACCTGGTGTAATTAATTACAAATACTTGTTATGTCACTTTGTTTGGTTTCTCCTATTGTCACATCATAACTTGCAGTTGGGACTGACAACTTAAAATTATAAACAATTACATTGTTATCCAATGATTAAAAAATTCCCACACTTTAAAGAAAACAATTTTATTTGAAGTTCATTCTGCCATATCAGACTCATTTGCATGCTGCTTGTGCTCATTTGCATGGCCAATTCCTGGAGACTGCAGTGCAATGCTTGCACTGCCTAACACATAAAGCAGTCTCATGGAGACTGTGTCTGGGCTGACACGTGGAATGATTCTAAAAATTTCCTACAGATGTCAGGCAAGTCCAGTAACTTTTCCTGATGGTCATGGTTAAACATTCACTCAATGTGAATTCTACTAAAGTACTTGACCGCCACCTTGAGTTTGCCAAATACACGAGTGCTATTATCCTTAAATTGTTTGAGACAGACAGTCACACACTAACATGAATTTGCCATGCCCATTTTCAGATTTCATGTCAGGAATGAACAGAGATTTCAGCCATAATGATAATAATTATCGTTTTGAATCAAGACTAAATGAAGTTGTAAAATTGGCAATGCATGGTTTTTACAGAAACAAGAAAGCAGGGTTCAACCACATGGTCGAAATATAAATTTTTTTTATTACAAAATAATGAGTCACAATTTTTTTAACTTTTTCACGATAGCTTTGAAAATTTTGTAAACAGTGCTGGACCTTTCAATGATTGTAATAAGGCTTCTTAATTTACGGCTTGATGGAGTCCTTTTACAAAGGCATAGCCGCGTAGGCCTATGGGGAAGAGGGGGCAAGGGGATGGTCACTCCCCCCCCCCAAAAGGTTAGGACACAGTTAGATTCGGGCGAAAAAGCTAAAGAATGCGGGTAGATGATTAATTAGACACTATTGAAAATTAATGATTTCCAGGCAAATTCATAGGAAATGGTATTAAATCTAGATCTTGAAATTGGGGCAAATGTTGCCCCCCCCCCCAAAAAAAAATCACATGCGCCATACTCCTATGTATTTTTAGCCTTTTAGGCATTTCCTACACACATATATACATATATTTATGTAGCTTTTGTGTGCAACTTGTTTCACCAGTTGCTGTACTTGTTACAGTTCAAAAGCCCCTTCATGTTTTTCAAGTGAATTTATAATTGACGAGTCTTGCAAAAATGAGTGTGGTAACATCAACATGCATCAAACAACGAAAAAAAAAAGACAACACATATTCGACAACATAAGGCCAACCTACTGTGGAGGAGACCCTATTCTGGGGGAGGTTTTTTCACAGAGGGGTTATATAAATAACTATGCATTAAATGTCAATTTAAAAGTTTTCCAGATTTTTAGGGGGGGCAGCTGTGAGTGTTGTAGCACCATGATGTGCA
This sequence comes from Platynereis dumerilii, assembly GCA_026936325.1. Taxonomy (NCBI): domain Eukaryota; kingdom Metazoa; phylum Annelida; class Polychaeta; order Phyllodocida; family Nereididae; genus Platynereis; species Platynereis dumerilii. The sequence continues at coordinate 38,172,691 of JAPTHN010000003.1, read as the reverse complement.
TCATAGGCATTGTAACAGTCATGTAGCAAGCTGATTAGTATCTATAAACTGTTAATTTCAAGGGACACCAGTCACACCACTGAAGGCGAGAGTTTATTTGCCTTGTCGTGGCCAGCAAGCTCTCTCAACAGAAGTGTAACTTCACTTTCTTCCCTTATTTAAGCAAGTTAATATTTGGCTAAAGGCCACATATAGAATCTGAACAACATTTCTGATTCATACAAATATTGCTATTTTATTTGACCAGCCATCATATTTTACTTCCTTCATTGTATTTTACTTCCTTCATTGAGACTGCAGAACCGAAGGTTTGCTGCCATGCATGCTATTTTAAAAGTTCTGCTAGGGGGCTTCATAGCCAGGCCACACCCATTGCTTGACCTATATTTATTAATGAACTGTGGCCCCGATTGATAGAGAGGCAACAGGCATGTTGACAAGAGTGAGCGGAGGTTGAATTTTTTTAATGTGCAGTTCTCTCACTTCTCAAGTGATATCCAAGGAACAGAATAGTGCCAAATGAACGCAAACATGTTCAACATTGCAGGCAAGTGAAGTTTGAGGGTTGGTAAAGCTCATGAATTTGACAGGCAGTGTAGGAAAGTGCATGTTTTGATATTGCTGTCTTATTTCGACTTGTTGGTGGCCCAGCTAAGGCTAGACTCTCAATCACATGAATATGAATGATTGAGACAAATAGGTTCTTGACTAGGCTTGTAGAGTTGAATAGAACCCTCAAAATCGGTGTTGAATCGGAGGTATTCAGGAGCAAGTCTGTTTAAGGAGCAAGACTCTTTACGGACACCAGAGTTAGGTGAAGGCTTCAAAGCGTATACCTCGAAATCCTTATCAAAGAGTGGAATATACCTTACGGGATACATTGCTTTCATGGAGTTAAGTGAGGGGTTTAAGCTGAATGTTCAGTCTGTACCTCAGAATTCTTGTCAGAAAGTGGAATACTTAACAGGATGCATTGCATTCGTAGAGGCAATACCTGAATTAAATCATCAGGAAGACATGCATGTGTCCTGAAATAATACAGGTTATACCAAATAATGGAATGGAAATGTGAAACCTTAGTATAGTTGTGGCATGCACAGTAATTCATGGTGACATTTTGCCTTTCTCAGAAATTTATTTTCAATGTTTTTTTAATACATTTTGGAAATGTCACCTGAACTTTGCCATTAACAAAAGAACATGTAAGATTATCTTGCCGTGAATTATTTGGATTTTGCTTAATTGGCGTTCTACTCAGATATACACGCAATTTGATATGCTGAACATTATGCTAAATTTGAGACAAATTGAAGATATGTAGTATGACTTGACCTCGCAAGGATATCAGGACCTACAATTTAGCAATAAAATAACCATATCAGTGTAAAACCGCAGTTCTAAACTTGTAAGATGTGTGTTTCATCTCAGTTATTCAGAAAAATAACAATCTTGTTCTTTAAATGTCATAAGTTAAACTTACAATAACAAGCTATGTTAGTTCAAGGATTGTACTACCATCTCTTTCAATAATTTATGTTGACTCTATATTCAATTTTTACAGTGTAGGCCAAATGATTTTATCCTTATTTTATGCCACCATAATATTTTACCATAACCTAAAACTGCACATGAGGAAATGGATTCTTTAGCATACTTGAATGCATTCTATTCTATATTGGTAGGCCTACAAGGTTGATGAATTTTGAGTCCCAGCTAAAGTGCCGCCTGTAAGTAAGTGAAACGCATGACATTGTGCCATTGCATCAATGCTAAACATCCTCAGCCAAACTGCTTGTGGAGGCATGAATTCTCATCGGATGAAAGGGAAACAAAGTGAGTCATAAAGGCCGATGTATGAGGCAAGTGGGATAAAAATAGCAGCCCATTTTCTTCGCTGTAGTCGGAGTTAGGTATGGGTCAAAGTCTTTGATAAGTAAATTGGGCCTGCGTTTCACTTACTTATCAAAGACTTTGACCCATACCTAACTCCAACTGCAGAAAAGAAAACTGGCTGCTATTTTTATTCCACAAGCCTCACATATCGGCCTTTATGACCCAAAATGTTTTCCTCTCATCGGATGAGAATTTGTCCTTCCAGAAGCATTTTGGTTAAGGATGTTTAACATTGATGCAATGGCAAAATATCATGGGTTCACTTACTTACAGGCGGCGCTGTACATGTATTATGTGTAGTGACAATATGTTGGATGCGACAGTCATTGCGACTCTGGGCAGGATGAGACTGTTGTATGTGGGATAACTGAAGGCAAAATGTGCCTGTGGAAAAAGTGTCACTGTGGGCAAAATGTGACTTTGGGCAATGTGATGCCTCCGCACTTGGCAGTGATCTGCAACTAAACGGGCCAGAAAGTGGATGGGCAGTTGTAGGTTCCTTCAATTGAAAATGGTCTTGAGGGCAGAGTTCTTCCAATTTCACATCACAACAGTGGTCCTGAGCCTCTCTCATCTTCATACTATTTACACATCAGGTGGCAAAAATAGCATTCAGGAAATTCTATCAGTCTGTGGCCAGTGTGCTAGCAGCTGTGTCAAGGGGCAATTCTGCAATTCTCCCTTGTCATAACTTTCAATTTACTCTGATAGGAAGAGAAACACTCCCAATTGGGGTTAGAAGCACAGACCATAAATGTGTCCCAAAAGATATTTTAGTATACCTTCTGACCCCTAGTGTGGCATAGATAATTATTTATAGTTGACTGGCAAACGACTTGTGCATTGTATATTGAGTCAGGGCAAGAGGCCAAAGACTGGGTTAATGGCATGATTACCTGATGATACAAGGTATTTGGTAATGTTTGACTGCACTATCTGAAACCATTGTGGATATGGTGTTGTAAGTCATTTCATGCTTCCAGGCACGACAGTAAAACTGACCATTGAAGATCAGTTTAAATATTTTTATCTCCCCAGAGAGAATATGACACTTCTGATTTTGCTTCACAACAGACACTGTGGTGTACAGAGCCTCCTTATCTCCCATTACAGTACACAAACATCAAGTGCTTACAGATTTGGACTGAAACGTTCCTTGTGACATCACATCTTTGTCTATCCCATGCTATTCTTCATTGCTCTTATGCGGTTAATGATATCATGCCCTATATTTTCAATGCTATTGAAGCGAGTCACTTACTGGTCCACAGTCCTCACCAGTGACAAGTTACCCGATGAGGGTATCAGCGCTTAATTTCAATGTATTTGATAGGGCTTGTTGTGAGGTCACTGACGGCCACTAGCAGAAAATGCAAATACTCGTCATTCGTTTACTGTAAGTTTACATTGGAGAATGGACAGTAGAAAGCAGTGGCGTAACTAGGGGGTCTCGAGCGGGGGGGGGGGCACCTGGGGGGGCACGCGATTCTCTGGGGGGGGGCACCCATAATACTAGTTGTATATTTTAGCCAAGGTTGAAAAGATCATATGGGGGGCACGCACAGGTCCAATATGGGGGGGGGTATAGGGACGCCACTGGTAGAAAGTTCTTTTCCTGTGAGTCCAAATGTGTATATTTTACTGCACATCACAGATTCACTTCATTGTGACCAAGATATCTAAAGCTGCTTTTCATCCCAGTGATATAATGACAATTTCATGAGAAAAGGGAAGGCAGCTCATTTGTGTCACTCAGCAGCTATGCATTATGTATTTTTCTCCCAAACACAATGCCAACTAAAAATTCCTTTGTTGCAATTCACTAGGGAATATTTGCTATACCACAAAGGAGATGATAAAGCTGCAATAAAAATAGATTACTGGTATGCATTGCTTACAATGGCACATCGCATACTGCCGGGAAAAGAGTATAAACAACACAGGAAAATTGAGGAAATAACATCTGTTAGATAGAATTGTCATGCAAAGATTTGTAGTGCTATAATATTCACAGTGTACTCCATGAAGGATTGTGCTTTTTCAGATTTTTATTTGTGAAAATTTTTCACAACCTTTTTGAATGTCATCTGAACTTTGTCGTAAAGAAAATTTGAATTGAGACAAATAAGATCATAACGTCATGTTTGATGAGGATCTTTTTTTTAAATGCGTTTGATTGATGAGTTATTCACACAAAAAGACATGATAATCATTTTGTGATGTGAAGATTAAGAGCCTGAAGAGGTGACACCATGTATTAAAATTGGTAATAAATCAATCATAGTACATTTAGGCACATAATAGATTCTCTGGGTGCTATATTAGAGATCAATTACATATAATATGGCGCTAGATAATGTGGTGATTTATCATTGAAGCAGTAGCGCTTTTGACCATACCTTTGTCCTTTACAATCTCGGGTAGAGCCTTTGTCTTTTCGGTTATGGTAAAGGGTAACACACAACAAAGCTGTGCTCCTTTGAACAGTGATGTAGAGTAGGGTTGCCAGAAAAAAATTTCTTTATTTCAAATTGCATACCCCTTCATTTTAGACAAAGAGTTAGGGCGGACACCAGTTAACGTTGGTTTTGTCTGATTTAAACCAACGGAGGGTTTTTTCGGTGTGCCTGTTAATACAATTCTAAACCCAAACCCTTTCCAAAGATCTCTGCAATTTCAGAACTGCAAATGTCTAACTTTGATGAAACCAGTAGCCTACACATCAATGCTTCGTTGTCTGCTCAGCTGTGGCTTTGATGGGATTCCAGCTGTCTCACACTGTTTTCATTCCACTGCTCAAAGGCTGTGTCACTGGCTGCACAAATCTGCTCAAGCTTTGTAAATTGGCCTTGCTGAATTGCCTTTTCAAGTTGTGCATCAGTAATTTAATAACCCAAATGGAATTTTCTATGCTTCATTGATTTCAGAACTTGCTGAGATTGTTTTTTTAAATTCATGTTAAAGTATTACTGTTCTTGTAATATATACTTGGAATCAAAGTTGTTTTCCAAGCTGTTGAAGTGTGATGTCTTTGGAGGACTCAATGTCACAGCTGACATCCTTGTTTTCCATCAATGCATTATAATTATGTAAAATAGCAACTAGCTGTGATGTCATTTCATACTGGGTCAGATCGCATACAATGAATGAAACATGAATAATAACATCAAAATCAGGCTCAAAATTATTACAAGAAAAATATTGTTGATAATATGACTAAAATGTGCTACGTGCAAATTGGACTAAGTGAGACCACATAAGGCCAAAAAAATCAATTACGGGCTTTGAGGTGCTTGCTATCGATCTAGGAGTCTAATATTTTCCATCAAATGAATCGGCATAAGGGCCTTCCTATGGTACTACAGCGAAAAGAGTGACATACCTTAGTCTGACTTAATTACGCCTATTTTGCTCTTGGCTGATAATATGCAGCTGAGGCCATCATCCTCACAATGGGCCTTCCCAATTCAGCTCTTTTCAGCATGAATACAACTTTCAGGCCACATACTCCTTTCTACTGCTCGCTGGGACATTGTATGGATATAGCAGCTGCTGGTTACTGGCTCTTCAATTGGAAATGACCTAGATTTCCCCCGGTAGGACACCTTTCCTGACTTGTCAGCAGAGCATTTTTAGTTGATCCTGGGAAAAATATGTCTGCAATTCTATGGACTATTACCAAAAGTACTAGTTATTTTTTTCAAATATTGTAGAAATTTTGCTCTTCTTTGAAAGTGACCTGTTTACAGGCAATTGTGAAGATGATTGCAATTTTTTTAGGCTGCCAATCAGTGGGTTCAGGGTTCGAATCCTGGTGTTGCCAGGTCACCTGGGCCCTATGTTGGACAGCTGTTTCAGTCATCCTTTGCCTCATTGTCATGTCCTCCTTCTGTTCTTATTTGCCTACCAAGTCCATAAATACAGGAACGTAAAGCCCCAATTATCCATCCATCCATCTTTCTAAAGAATGTCAAATGTCTGTTGATGCATGCAATCAACATCAATGCTACACATTTGTCTGATTACAGCTGCCTTACTAACTTGTCATTCCACTGCTCAAGGCCTGTGTCTCTTGTAGCACAAATCTGCTCAAGCTTTGAAAATGGGCCTTGTTGAATTGCCTTTTCAAGTTGTGCATCAGTAATTTAATCACCCAAATGGAATTTAGAATGCTTCATTGATTTTTTAACTAGCAAACATTAGATTTCAGAAGTCAAGTTAAATCGTTTTAACAAATATTTCCAGTTTGAAAATGACAGCGCTGGATTTCTGGGCGGTTTACAAATAGTTTAAAACACTATTCTAAAAACACTCCAAACTGGTATTTAGCCCACCGAAAAAGAATTATACGAAGCAGATGGACAAGTAAATTGTACTGGTAGTGAACAAGGGGTTTATACTTTGTATAGTTATTTACATCGTGTAAATGCAGAATTTATATCTTTTTCTCCAATCAACAGGACTAGTTTGTTTAAACACTTTTTTATTTAAGTTATGAAGACTAGACACAGACTCGGGAAGAACTTATGCAAGATGATAAGTTTGTGCAACTGCACCTGTCTCCTATGTTGTGTCCCAGTCAAATGAAAAGATACAGTTTTATGCAGGTAAAATACAAAAATGTCTATTATCGATGAAATAAAACAACTTCCCTTCGGAAGCTCAAATAACTGAAGCACAGCTGGAAATGGCTTTTCGGGGAGTTAGCTTACAAAGCTCAATGAGTCTGTACAAAGAGTGACACAGGCTTTGAGCAGTGGAATGAAAACTTTTAAATCTGCAGTGAGACATGTGGAATCCCATCAAGCTGCAGCCGAGCAGACCATTGCTGATGTTCCATGGCATTCCTCGGCTCTCCTCAGCCTTGTCCGAAGTGAACATTTTGATACTTTCTGCCTTATTTTGAGTACTATTGAATAGTGGTTGGTTACGACATTTGCCAGAAAGATAGGAGCTTCTGGCATTACTTCACAGCAAACTTCCAATAACTCATTTCCAGGGTCCCATTTTTTGCTTTTAAAGAAAAGTATCATAAGAGTTTAGTGTAATAGCTTTCCTTCCAGACGTATATGATGCTCACATAGATAACGGCCTGCAATACTGTTTCAAAAATTGTTTCTCATTTCGGTCCCATGGCAAAATTAGTCCTGTCTTTAGCAATACTCCATTTCTGCCAAGGTGAAAAGACCCTTTCCTGTACAGGACTTGTCACATTGGGCCCCTTTGGAACCTAAAAGTTTGATTGTATCGCACAGTCACCAACTTGGTCACGAAGATAGAAATTTAGGGGATTTTTCTCTATTTCATATTTTTGGCACCATGTATGGGCCTCCCTGAGTGGTCGAGCACGTTTCAGTTGTGCTCTGCCACATAGGCCAGTCTGCCAATTCTTTACGTTCCTTTTTCAGGGTGAGTATAGGCAGTCTTTGTTTAACTGTAGGTGGCCTGGTGTAACTGTGTACACTACCAGGCATTTGTCAACAGATCATTAGATCATTTAGAGAATAGCTAGTTACTACTTCATTGAATTGCAAACGGCTTGGGTCTAGCCAGTGAAAGCAGAATGCTTCCCATTTTGCTTCACAGCAGTGATCTCCAGCCTTCCATTCTCCCTCCTATTTTCATCTGCATGGGTGGCAGAAATTGCTTTTTATAATCCAGAAAATAATTGATCCCAGTGTGCAATGCCTCTGCACATCAATGAGGGATGAGATTTAATTCTTCGGAGGCCACCAGGCCCATTTTTAATCCTGATGATATAATGCCAATTTAACTCATAGAAAGATCGCAGCTCACTTGTGTCACTCTGCTGCAACACATTATTGTGTTTCTCTCACAAAAACAATGCCTGGTAAAAACTCCTTTGTTGTTATTTGCTCGGATATAATGAGTTATACCAAGAGAAGATTTCATAATTATTTTATGGCAAAAAAATGTCCTGTAAGAGATCAAAAATTGCTTTAAATTGATGAAGAAATTGTGAAATGCTGTTGCAAAACTACACTTGCCTCAGGTCATAAACTTGCAATCATCTTCACGATAGCCATGCAAAGCGAGGTATGTAATTCCATTTCAGGATGAAGTAACAATGGTGTTAGAAGCAGCTGTACAAGACAATTTCCAAAGTGACTATATTTCGTAAGTAGTTAGCTGGATACTACCTCTTCTGTAGAAATATTCTTGGTTGTCCATGAAAGGGCAGAACGGTTCCCGTTTCGTTTCAATGTGGCATAGTCTGCAGACTGCATCCTCTAAGATTTCCTTTTAATTTCCTGTCTCACTTTTCTTCTTTTTAACTTGGGTGGCAGAAATTGCTTTCCTAACCATCGAATAAGTTCCATTTATAAAAGCCACTGCACGTCACAGAGAGATGAAATCAGCTTATCCATGACCGATAAAACCGGTCAATTCTGTGATAATGGCATGCGGTGCCCACAATATTACAGTCTGTCAGATATAGAAAAAGAGTGGACTGTTAAATTGTGAAAATGGTGTTAGCTTGGGCCTGCTTACTGAGATAAAAACATTTTGCATTTTGTGTATTAACTTATAATAATCTAAACCATTCCTCTTGGTAATAACAGATTAGAGATAGAGAAAGACAAGCTTTACTTGTATTCCTTAAAAAATAATAACAACTTCAACCTATTGAGCGACTGTTGTGTTTGAAAATATGAACACTCAATAGACCTCACCATATTGCAGTTGCTTGTTGTGGAGAAATTGGAAAGGATAAACACTGCCTCATGAATCAAACATGTTATCTGATCCACAGCTCAATGAAGCCAACTCCATTAGTGGCCCAGAATAGACCAGACAGTTCATTTCAGAGGCTGATGCATTTTGCTCTAATTGCCTTGTCCAACTACAATAATTTAATTACAATGTTTAATTACACTTCTGGAAAGTAGAGCTCATAAACTCACCTGAGAGAGATCCTTATAGCTGAAAATTGTAAAGGATAGAACATTTTCAAAGCTTTAACACCAATTAGTATTTTCACATTGTAATTCTTTCTTGTACATAACTGAACTGTAAAACCGGCTTCGTTAAATGAATAGTTAAGCCATTAAAGTAACAGAATAGCTGTTGATTTTAATTATATCTTTCAGTGTTGGATGTCTCAAAGGCGTTCTCGGGGCAAGCTTGGGTGACGGCCTCAGGGCCATACTTTGATGGCCTTGGCCATGATTCGGTCTTGGATGCCACATTCTTGGTCTTGCCTTAATCTCATATAATTACAGCCTACTTTTTTCTCTTAATGAGAAATCTACAGTTTCAGTGATCGATGACAGTAAGTTTCTCTGAACAATTATTATGGAGACATTCAATATTCCATAAAAGAGCAGACAGAACAAAAACTTTTCAAGTCAAGTCAGGTTGCATTGCACCTTGAGAAAACCTTGTGACCTTAAGTGACCTCTTGTAGCCTCGTCTCATTTCAGGTGACCTTGTGTGACATTCACTGACTTCGCTGGAGAAGGCATGCCTTTTTAGTGACAGAGAAGCCTAATTGGAGGGCGGAGCACATCCGGGTGACAAAGTTCTCATGCAAAAGTGGGCCTATTTTGTGGCCGAGAAAGGCATTTTGTGCCTGAAAGATACCAACAGCAAAGGAAATCAACAGTCGTATTATTTAAAATTAATTGTCTCCTAAGAAGATATTGTTCGTGTCGTGGAATGTCTTGTAATTAGTTTAGGGGGCGATCGTTTAATAATCATGGGGGCTTGGAGTTTTTCTCGGGCGGGAAATTATTATTTCATGGTGACGGTGGCAGAAATTATTTATTTCAAGCGCGAGAAGTCTGCGAATATTCATTCCTAAATCAAACAGCACCTTGTTAAGAAATACCACCATGAGAAATTATTTATTTCAAGACAGCCCGAGAAGAATTTATTTTTCTCAACAAAACCGAGCAAGAAATTATTTATTTAAAAAACTCCAAGACCCACCCACTTGAGATTAAATGATGGCCTCCTTATCCTTGTTACAGATGATTTCATATTGTAGACACAAGGACTTCAATATGAATTTTTTTTTATGTCAAAAAATCATATTCTGTCCTCGTTTATTCACAAATACGAAATCATCTGTAACTCAATCTACTTGTCAATGTAGAATTGGATACAGCCAAAAGCCCATGAAGGCTTAAGCAATCAGAAAGCAGCTGTAATATGCAATTCACCTATTTAGTCTATGTTTTTAAAGTAAGAAATTGTATGCCAATTTAATTAAGAGTTTATTTGAATGCATCTCATTAAGCCTGAAATCTTCAGGAACTACTCTGGGGTGATAATTGCTTTATAGGAAAAATACCCCATACAATAAGTCTTTATTTATATGACACATTTGCACCTTTTGGGCACTAATGACTTGTAAGAGCCACAAACGGCTCCCGACTAATGGCCTGCATGACACATGTAGGGTGGATCCGCCAGTTGGGCGTGCTCTCCAATTAGAACTAGTTCTCTGGAGAACACATTCAGACAACTAAGACTCCACGGGCTGCCCCATTAGTCACACCATGTTAGATGTAAGGTGACAAGGGGTGGCTCAGGTCACAAACTGTCCTCTCAGTGTCAGGTACACTCAAGTGATGTGATAAGTTGGGCCACTTTGAGAATTGGGCTGATGTCCTAATGACATCATTATATGGTAAGATAAGGATGCTTGCAATAAATGTCCAATGATCCTTTATTTGTCCATTTTTTAAATATGACATTAAATTATTAATATGATGGTTAGTTCTTGATCTCTTCATCAATTGCATTGTAAAATGGACAATGAGTGTGTCATTGACATATTAATGCCAGTCAGTCAATATGCTATTTTATTTCCTTCCTTTATGACAAACTCCAGTGTAAACCCAAATGTTATCACCCCTACTTGCTCTGACTGCAAAGGCAATTTATGAGTACGTAATATAGCTGATTTTTAGTTACAGTAGCTATCTTCTGGTAAGGTGTGATATGGTATGGCATGGTACGGTATGTTAAGGTATGGTGGTAGGGCAAATTTCTATCTAATGTTCAATGTATCTCATTGTCCATTACAGAAATTTTTGAAAAGGAATCCCAACAGTAAAAGCATCATGTTATTTGTTATATTGCCTGTTGAGTCCAGAAACATGTAACATTGTTGTTTCTGATACTCCTCTCGAATATCTTTCAGTATTCAAAAGACTTTACAAACTTCCACCTCTGACAAAGCAAACTGAGTTTGGATGCTAATAGGCATCAGCAGTACACTGTGGTCTGCTTGGTTGGAGTTTTTTTCCAACTGTCGCATTGAAGATATGAAGGTTTTCATTCCACTGCTCCAAGAGTGGTGTACAGACTCATCAAGCTTTGCAAACAAGCCTTGCTGAACCTTTCCTGCATTAGGTAGAACCTCAGTAATTCAATCTCCAAAATAGAAGAAAATATTTCAAACAGACAGCTGACCTACAAAAATGGCAAGAATTCTTTTTTCTCAGCTGAGACTAGCAACTGGCATATTGCCATTAAATTTTCTTGTTTTAGGATGAATGTGATTATCCTAGTTTTGGTGTTGGACAGACACAAATTTATATAACTCACTAGGCTGCCAAGCGGTCAGCTAGTTGGTCCATTTAATAGGGAATTGCTTTTGTCTCCCCAGAGAGGGCATGACACTTCTCATTTTGCTTTACTCAAGAGGAGGTCCACAGGCTCCTTATCTCCCATTCTCTTTACACTGGGCAGCAGAAATTGCTTTTCCTATGAGTCCAATGTATGTATACATACAGCTTTGCAATGCTCATCATAGATGGATGAGATTCAATTCATTGTGCAACCAAGAGACCACAAGCCCACCCAGTGATGTAAAGCCAATTTCAAGAGGAAAGGGAAGGCAGCTCATTTGTGTCACTCAGCAGCTACATGCATTATGTAGCTCTCTCACAAAGACAAAGGCAACTATAAACTCCTTTGTTGCAATTTACTCGGGTCTTTGGCGATGCAATAGAGGAAATATTAGCTATATATAGCTTAAAAGGAATATTTTGTATGGTGTGATATCCTGCCATAGTTTTAAATGCTTCACAGCTCCTGGTAAAGATTGACAGCTAAATTAGATAATTACATAAATAGATTATGAAATAGAATAAATAATCAATTGTTTATTCCACAAAGAGGTAGAGGTGTACCGATACTGGTATCGGGTATCGGTATCGGCCGATACCAGGCCTTAAGTATCGGATCGGCAGATCGGTTTTTATTGCTGCCGATTCTTTATAATGACCACGCCCACTTTCTCCAGCCAGTCAAGCTGCTCCAGGTGCAACCAAGCATAACACTGCGCACGTGGCTTACCCCATGCTCTTGGTTGCAAAGAGCTGATAATTGGGCAGCCGATCAAAGCGCCAATTTGCCAGTGACAGATTTCTGTCATATTTACCACAATTATTTAAATGCTAGGCAAGTTTATGAAAGTCCAGATTAATATGATATCAACAACTAGCCTCAATTCAACTGGTAATTCGTTCAACAGCTGTTGTCTTGTTACACTGAAGGCCCATATCTTTATCACAGATGATCTTGTGAATGGCATTTCCAGGGGACATTTTTCCTGTGATGTCAAATCCATTGATGGTGTATAGGCCTGTAGGGTTGTATATTTCTTGGAGGTATCCAGGAGCAGGTCCATTTAAGGAGCAAGACTGTTTAAGGACTGCACCAGAGTTAAGTGAGGGGTTTAAAGTGTATACATGGTCCCTGTGTTGTACGACCCCTTTTTGTAAGACCGTCCTGTCTTATATAACCACCTTGCTCCCGCACTTAGTAGTATTTTTGCATTTTGGACCCTGATGAGAGACCGCAGCCCAACAAGAGACCGCTTCAGAAGGGGCGTTCTTATAACACAGGGACCACTGTACCTCAAAATCCTTGTACTTTACAGGATGCATTGCTTTTATGGAAGCAATACCTAAATTACATTAACAAGAAGACATGCATATGTCCTGAAATAATACACAGAATAATGGAAAGGAATGTGAAACCTTACTATAGTTGTGACATACACAGTAAATCATTGTGACATTTTGCCTTTCTCAGAAATTTATTATATAATGTCTTTTTTATAAATTTTGGAAATGTCACCTGAACTTTGCCATTAGCAAAAGAAACAAGTAAGATTATCTTGCCGTGCATTATTTGGATTTCGCTTAATTGGCGTTCTACTTAGATAAATACTAAATTTGATTTGCTGAACCGAAATTATGCTAAGTTTGAGACAAGCTGAAAATTGTTAGTATGACCTCACAAGGATCTTATTAGGACCTACGATTTAGCAATGACATAACAATATCTGTGTTTCTATTACTGCAGATTCAATAAGTATGAGTTTCTCTGGCTATGGTTCTCACTGCCTACGTAGCGTTTTCAGATTTTCTGATTGGACCCTGAACAGTAAAACGTCCTCCAAATAGGTTAGTTCAACGTAGAATGCAATGTCATATGTATTATTTTGCATCAATGAGCTGTTGAGTTTCACAGCTTGATCAGATTAGTAAGTAAATACAGGCAATTTTTGCCATTTCAAGACACGTCAACTGCAATTTTGATGCGTTTTTATGCTATTCAAATTAGTTTTATGCCATGTAATTCAATGCCTCAACCAATCACTATAACCACATTTGCTACGTTTTTTTACCAAATTGTAGAAACGCATACTTATTGAAATTGCAGTAACCTCGGACATTGTGTGTACATTTTGTTGTATCTATCTGATTTTATTATTATATAAATATATCTATTTGAATCTATGTTATTTATAATTTGTGACGATTGGTAGCCTTTGTTGCCCAGCAATACCATTTTGTTGTTTAGCAAGGACCACACTGGAAATAAGTTTGATAACATGGTGTGCTATCCTAATGTTATTTTGACGGCGTACTTCTTGTTAACTTGTATGTACACTCTTGAAATAATGTTAAATAAAGTCAATCAATCAGTCAATCATTTTATTTCAGTTATTCAGTAAAATTCGAATTTTCAGTCTGCTGGAATGATTGAATGAGATGGTTGCACAATTCCTTTGAGCTAGCTATGTTTGTTCAAAGGAATTGTACACCGGTTACACCATCTCTCTCAATAATTTATGTTGACTCTAAATTCAAATTTTACACTGCAATCGAATTTGATTTGCCCTTTTTTTCGTCTGACTGCCCTTGCCGCATCCTTCCGGCACCCCTGATTATTTATTGCGACTCTGGGCAGGATGTGACTGTTTTTTGTGGGATAATTGTGGGCAAAATGTGACTGTGCCCAATGTGATGCACTCCGCAGTGATTTGCAAATAAATGGGCCAGAAGTGGATGGACAATAATTGTAGGTTCCTTCAATTAAAAATGGTCTTGAGGGCAAAGCGCTTCCAATTTCACATCACAACAGTGGTCTGCAGCCTCTCTCATCTCCATACCCTTTACACCTCAGGTGGCAAAAATAACTTTTTCTGAACCAGCAGACAAGTCACATTGTATGCCTCCGCACAATTGCACAATATACAGAGTAATCATCTACCGACCTCTTGAATCTCACTGTCTCATATCTAATGTTATGCCCTCTTAATGTAATAGAAATACAGTACTTCACTAACTTCTTCTTCTTCTTCTTCTGTAGCGCTCTGCCATCCTTTTCAGAACGTAGCACGGTTCAATTGAACCATGACTTTTTAAAATTTATTCAGGGAGAATGAAATTCTCCCTGAAATAGCGAGGAGTCATCCTACGCAGCCGCCTTCAATAGTTTTTAGCTGTTTCTTCTACTGTGGGCTGCTTGAAAGCTGATGTCTTGTGAAAATTATGAGTCTGGGCTTTCAAAATTCAAAATGGCATTCGTTGCTAAGGGCCAGAAAAAGGCCTCCTTTGATTCTTGAATTTCTCTTGTTTCAGTGCCTTCAATTGTCACAAAAGTTAGCAGAAAACGTTCACAAAGTATTTACTGCTTTCGACAACACACTTTCATGTTGCAAGACCCGAATTAGATCATGAAGTCAGCAGATAACTTCAGCTGATTTTTGTTGACATGTCGTCATGATAAACGTCGCCAACATTGTACTAACAACTTTTCATCAACATCCCATCAAACGTCCATTCACCTGTTTATTCCCTTATCAGTTTCTGTGCTTTCAATGGGCTTTACTAGTAACTATACAAATTAAGACAACCAGATGAGAAATTGAGGAGAGTCTCTGGAAAAAAAAAGTTCTCCCAGTGATACCAATATGGCAATGACTGGGAGACCAAATCTGTCAACTGGGAGACCATTTGGTCCCCAGTTACTATGTTAAAAAATGCACTCAGTCCCATTTGCCTTGACATGTGTCATCAATCTTAGAACCTCGGAGTAAAAAGGTAAACTTTGGCTGTGTGTAAAAACAGGGCATTTCTTGATGGTCCATTAATTTTGCAGATGTGTTGTTTGAAGTATTTGGAACATTCAATTTTTGATGTTTGAAAAGTAATTGGGTTGGATGAGGATAGTTTGGATTTGCTTTTGTTTCAGATCATGGCAAACCCATTTAAAGAAATCATGGATTTGACATTGGCCATAATATATTATGATATAGTGTTTTCTATTGATTGATCAAAATTGTTCTATAATATTAAAGTTTCTGATGCATTCAGATAAGCAGCTAATAAATAGATATAAGAAAAGCTTTAAAGAGGGCTGGTGGAACAGGGGTTTGAACTTTGACGACTTAAGGTGACTCAAGCATGGTGGTTTGATCATACAGATTTTTCTAAAAAATTGCACAGGTACTCTATGGAACCCATACATTTCAAAAACGAAAAACAAAAAAATTTCACCGACTCGTTTGGTTGCCATGGTAACGGCATGTTTCGCCTGATGACTGCTTAAAAGTCTTAAATTGAGTTTTTGGTTCTGTATCACAAGATAAAACATTACATGCATTTGTCACACAAAAATGTCAGAAATGTCTTCCCAAGGATTTACACCAAAACATTTGCCATAAATTTGAAGAAAAAGGTTAAAATACTTTTTTCTGTAAGAGCTCAAAGAGCACCATCACACTAATTAATTGCCGATTTTGCATGCATCAATTTTGGCAGTAAGAATTTGCATATACCATAAACAAGTAATTGTCAAACAAATGGCAAAAAATTAAAAAATTTCACCGGGTCATTTTTTTACTACAATACCGTGACTGTGCCAATGTCAATTTAAATAAATAAAGACAATTTTTGACACAGTGGATTGAAATTAACTGAGAAATTTTTTTGGATAAAGCTGAGAAGCTGAAACTTTAAACTAGCATAGAACAGATGTTACTGCATTCAATAAAAAAAATAATTATGCTTCTAGCTGCATTAGATCTCATTTAAATAGCAAATTACTGGCTGCCATGCTGTTAAAAAAAAGAGAACAGAAAATGTTAACGTCACAACTGTTTCAGGGCCTGCAGCAGTTGTGACGCTATGTTGCTTGGCAACCAGGCTGCTCAGAAGTATGTGCAGTGTACCACGCTTCAGTCACCTTAACTATACAAAAAAATATTAAAATATTTTATTATTTCCTGTTCAGCTATATATGTAGCCTTTAGTATGGAGAATGCTTGCATCCAACTTCTTAATTTATATATCCTGTATTAGGATGGCGTCTACATGTAGTTATTCTACCATTCAGGAAATTATATTAGTCTGTGGCCACTGTGCTAGCAGCTGTGTCAAGGGGCGGTTCTGCAGTTCTCCCTTGTCATAACTTTCAATTTACTCTGATAGGAAGAGGAACACTCCCAATTGGGGTTAGGAGCACAGACCGTAAATGTGTCCCAAAAGATATTTTAGTATACCTTCTGACCCCTAGTGTGGCATAGATAATTATAAATAGATGACTGGCAAACGACTTGTGCATTGTATATTAAGTTAGGGCTACAGGTCAAAGACTGGGTAAATGGTATGATTACCTGAGCAAATTTGATATTGGTTATCAACTGCACCATCTGAAATCATTATGGTTATGGTGTTAAAAGTGATTTATGGGAGGGAGCCACTGGTGGAGAGACAATACAGTAAAACAGCTAATTTTAATTATGGAGAAATGTGCAAGAAATAAGGATTGCATCTATCAAATTTTTATGAGAAGTTCGACATATTTGACTATTGGAAAAATTCTGAAAGCAAGAAAAAAAGGATTTTACTCACCATGGGACGAGGATTCAAAAAACAAGCAGAAAATGTCCAAAAGGCACCTAGCAACCAGGAAGATACAACATTTAAAGGTATTGAAAATGCAATATTACACTGTTTTGAGAGTGAAACATTTTCTTCAAGTGTCACTGATGCCATCAAGCCCTTATTGACAGAGCTACAAAAAGAAATTAATTCAAATAAATACACAATAAAAAGGCAACAGCAACTGCTAGAAGATCAAGACGCCAGCATTTGTGACTTGGAAAAGAGGCTAAATGACAGGCTGAATCAATCTGGGATCCACGGCATTTCATCACCTTAGGTAGCTAGTACCGATCTTTCAAATCTGATTGGTCGAGACAACAATGAAATCAACATCCGCTCATTCACAATTGCTGTGTGATGTCATGTACTACCAGCCAGTCCACTGATATGTGGATGGAAACGAGTCTGGGCTGAATGAGAGCAACCTGGAAACGAGGCTGGAGGACAAAACATGGAAAAGAGGCTGAAGGATCAAGATACAGAACTACTTTCATGAAAAAAGAAAATACATGCACTTGACAAGGCAAAGAGAGGAAAAGTGCTAAGAGTGATCGGATTGGCTTCAGATAAATTAGCAGACACAGAATTCATACAAATAGTAAAACACAAAATGGATATTGAGCTTCAAAAGCAAGACATAATGACCAAAGCACTTCAAAGCCAGCCAGTTGATAAGAAAGCCATGACAGAAAAAGCTCACAAAAAGAAACCAAATGTGACTCTTGTAAAATTTAACAACATTTGGAAAAGAAACGAAATTTATTATATGAGAAGTAAGATGAAAGGCACTGGTATATATATATACATCAGCGAGAATTTAAACAAGGAGGAACAGGATGTATTCTTCAAATGCAGAACTTTGAAAAAAGGAGACAGAATATTGGCCACATGGACAAAGGACTCAAATATAATTGTCAAAACAAAGGAAAGTGAGAAAGTCACCATAGAGAACATGGACGACTTCAATTTATTTCTGAAAAAAATTAACAATACTCAGTAAAGAGACAAGCAAGGCACTCCATCAGCTTAACCCTACTTCGTCACTGGAATTTAGCAATAGGCCCATTTAAAACATATCAAATAAATTGAATTGCCGAGTTTTTTTTAAATGATTAACTAAGTTTCAATAGCAATCATGTACACATACTATATACACTTTTAAAAAAGTAACTGTACTTATGAATTTAGATTTTTTAAAAACTAACTATTATTATACGTCTTTCATTTTAATGCTGACATATGAACTAATTTTCACTGATATATCCAACGCTTATTTTCCATTTAATATTTTTAATTTCAACTGTTATTTTATCCTGAATTTTTTATTTCCATATTTCTGATGTTATAGTTTTTAATGCATTGTAATAAATTTTGTATCTGGTTCCAGCTCGATAAGCATAATATTGCTTCCTCTGGTACCATAATAAACTTACATACATACATACATACATGGTGACACAATACGCAGCTTACACTACGCCATTCAGCATAGTAAATGATTGCCTAACTTTCCTTATGCATGATTTCTACCAAATATACTGGCAGTAAATAGGCTAATTTCAACAGGATTAGCTGAAACTGCAATTGACGTCATTATTTTGTCATCAATGGGCATCTTGTGGTTAATCAATTATTGGTTCAAACAAAATTTTTTTGTCTCCATCAGAGAGAATATGACACTTCTCATTTTGTTTCACAACAGTCACAGTGGTGCACCGCCTCCTTATTTCCCATTATGTTCACACTGGACAATGAAAAGTGCTTTTCCTGTGAGTCCAAATGTGTATATATGCCACAGCATATCACAGATGGATGAGATTCACTTCATTGTGACCAAGATATCAAAAGCCACTTTTCATCCCAGTGATATAATGACAATTTTATGAGAAAAGGGAAGGCAGCTCATTTGTGTCACTCAGCAGCCATGCATTATGTACTTTTCTCCCAAACACAATGCCAACTAAAAATTCCTTTGTTGCAATTCACTAGGGATATTTGCTATATCGCAGAGGAGATGCTGAAGCTGCAATAAGGAATAGATTACTGGTATGAATTGCGTGCAATGACATATCGCATACCTCTAGGAAAAGAGTATAAACACCGCAGGAAAATTGAGGAAATAACATCAGTTGAATAGAATTGTCATGCAAAATGTTTTGTAATGCTATGTTATGTACACTACACTTCGTGAAGGATTAGCTATGCTCTTTCAGTTTGATATTTGTGAAAGTTTTTAACAACCATTTGAATGCCATCTGAACTTTGTCTTGAAGAAAATTTGTTCAATTATAATTGAGACAAATAAGATCAAATGTTATGTCTGATATGGATTTAAGAAAAAAAATTTGATTGATGAGTTAGATTGACAGTATAAACTGGTGACACCCTGCATTAAAATTTTGTAATAAAACAACCATAGTACATTCTGGAACATAATCGATTCTCTTGGTGCTATATTAGAGATCAATTATACATTCTATGGTGCTGGTTAATGTAGTGATTTATCATCGATTCCAGCATCAGCCCTTTTGACCATGCTATTGTCCTTTACAATCTCTGCCTTTGCCTTTTTGGTTTTGGCAAAGGGTTGCACACACCAAAGCTGTGCTCTTTTGTGTAGCAATGTAGACCCTATCTATTAGAAACAACAAAAATGGTCTTTATGCCCAGTATTTATGTGCGATGGCAGAATTTTCTCTTTGAAGTGCACAGACCTGTGAATGCTGTTTCTTGTATAACTTGAGCAATTCTTCAGTGACAGACAAAGGCTTGGTGAATTTGAATGAAAACTTCAAAATTCTCATCGGAGATTGTTCGTCTCCAAAAGGAGTGCTCAGTTGCAAAATAAGGATACCTGGTCATACGGTATCACGAACTACACTGGCTCAGTCACTGATTTTAAATGGAGGCCAGAATGTCTAGACATTTAAAATGGGATAAAAGGAGCTCTAGATTGCAGGATATTAAGTGGTGTCTGGTCTGCATCCTTCCAGACCAAAGGTTTTTTTTTATGTTAGCATGTACTGTTGGCCGACGTGATCATAAATGAAGATCAGTTCTCTTCCTCATATATGATTGATCCCAATTTGAACATGCCATGAAATTGACTCTTCAGAGACAAAACTGGTCCAACAAGCATTCTCAGATTTATTTGTTCTTGGAAAATCACTTCAATATTTATTGTGTTGGCCTGGGATTAGCGATTAGAAGAGCAAAAGTGTGTAGTATTAGTTATGCCCAGACTTCTGCTAGCAAGAGCAAGACATTTTATGGGTTGGCTTACTTTATGCCAACAAATATATAAAATATTACCTAATATACCAGTCACAAATGATTCACTCTGAATACAGTTAACCCTAAATGCTAAGTCTGAGAAAATAATTTTCTATAAGGAATGTCATTTTCATACTCCTGTATAAGGATGGGTTATCATTGGCTTGTGGTTATTCTACTGTTAAGGAAATTCTATCAGTCTGTGGCTAGTGTGTTATTAGCTTGTGTAATGTGGCAATTCTGCAGTTCTTCCGCGCCATTAATTTCAATTTTCACTGATATAAAAGGAACAAGAACACTTCCAATTTGGTTAGAAGCACCAGCCATAAATGTGATATTTTGTCATACATTCTGACTCCTCGAGTGGCATATGTATGAATGACAAATAACCTATAAGTAGGAGCATTGTATATTGAGTTAAAGCTACAGGCGAAATACTGGATTAATAGTATGATCACCTGAGGAAATGTGATAATGGTTTTTGATTGCACCATCAGAACTTATTGTGGTGATGTTGAATGTTTAAAGTGATTTGTGGTGATACAAAATGCAATGTGCAACAGAGTGTGCTGCTTGCTAAATCTCCTCATGATATTTATGTATTTACATAAGCTCCAGTATAGATGGAGCAAGAAATGAAAAGAAGCTGGCTGTCCAAAAGAAAAAACCTTATTTCTCAAAATCAAATTTTTCAATTAACCTCACCGTTTGATATACCAAATGGACCCTCATTTTATATATGCCATACATCGCTTTGCAAGGGAATTTGTTATTATTTGTTCCATTGGTGTTCCAGCGGAATATCCTTAAAAATGACTAGCAAATAAATATATTAAAAAGCGGAACATATCTTGAGAGCAAGAAACTCCTCGATAATTTACTGGAAGTTCATAACATCAAAATACAGAGTGAGGTGCAGCAAGTAACAAAATCAGATGGCATGTTTGCATATAGGGTAAGCACCATCAGATAGACTGAAACAGTTGGTCTTTCGCCAGTGCTACAAGATAATGGGGTTACATTTACAAAACACAAGCAACCCAGCGGCTTTGTCAGAGGTGAAAATTTGCCTTTAAGTGACTTTACAATTCCCTGACAATGCATGGCAGTCTGAAACATATGTAACAAACAGAGCAGAAGCTTGCAGTATTAGTTGTGTCTGGACTTGAGCCCTCCAGGCCATGGCTTTTTGGTGCTATTTTATAGTGACATGGACTATAAAAATAAATTTATGGGACAGAATGACCAGAAGCTAAAGACTTGTGGTATTACATGTAGTGTAATCTAGTTTCTGCCACTGGGCAAAGCGTTTTATACCACCATAAACTGTAACCAAAGAACTGCCCATGAAGTGATGCCCTTTTTAACATGCTTACATGCATTATACTCTGTATCTAGACAGTGTTGATGGATTTCGAGTCACGAATTCCACTACAGAATGACGTCAAATTGGTGCAATGATGTAAGAAATGTAAATTCAGGAATTCGAATTCAGATGACATCAACTTTGAGTAGTGAATAGAAACTTTTACATAATCTACAGTTGAATGAGATTGAAAAGTTACCCAGCTGCCTTTTTAAAAATTATATATATATTTTTTTGCATTTCATTGATTCCAAATAAACCTTTAAGGCTGGACAAGTATGGCTAAGGAAAAGCAGAAGCTTTCATTTTTGTGTGCGTCTGCACTTTGGGCCAAGGCTATTTAAAGTTGGTTTTTATTATAATAGAAACTGTTCATGATAGCCTTGAATTTTTCGTTATGTTTGATGTTAAAATGTTCAGGCCATGGTAACATAGTTTTTTTTGTTCAGGTGTGCCATAAAAGAATGTTGCGAAACAATGACACACGGATCAACATTTAAAAAAGAGAAATTCTGGAATATGTCAATTACACATCAGTAAATAGCTCATATATACCCTATTAATGTCTGGCATGGACTGCAAAAACTGATCCACACAAATGTCTCGTTAGAAAAACCTAAAAAGGCTGGCACATTTCGCTTCAAGTACCAGACTCCATATCTGGCGATAATGATGTCATTAGGACATCAGCTCAAAGCCCAAAGTGGCTCAACTTATCACGTCACGTGGGCGTGTTTGACACTAAGAGGACAGTTTGTGACCGGTTGCAACCTTATGTTCTTTGATGTGACCCTGAGTGTTAGTCCCCGTGCGCCTGTGTGGGTTATAACAGCCTGAAAATCCCAATTGGAAAGCAGATCTGACGGACAAGCATACATAACATGTAGAGTAATTTGTGCCAATGTGCCAAAGGAACAAAACATCCAGTCTTACTTCTGGAGTAATTATCTTCCAAGAGCAGGTTTTGCAGTATCAGATTTTTCAAATTTGTTTTTTCTTGACTGAGAAGAATCAATAATATCACTAATCCAAGACTAGGATGACGCATTGTGCTGACAGACTGACCAGTGCTCTCAGATTAAATCTCCATGGACTTTCACTTTCATCCAATTCTACATTGAACAGATCTATCTGGTGGCACCAGAGTGAGGGTAGCCAAAATTGATCCTAAACGATATAGACTGAGCCAAAAATTGGTTGGATGGTTACTGAGTCTTTCAACTGGGAACGACCCATTGACCCTGGTTCCCAGTGAATGGGCAAGATTCTTCTAACTGTTTCACAGCAATTGTTGCAGTCTGTTTTGTTGGAAGGAAATTTAAAAAAGATAGAATCAAAAAGGAAATTATCAGATTCATTTATCCATTGGGTGTCATTTTATTAACCTTTATTAAGTTTCAATGAAATCAGAAATCCAATCAAATCTGATTCATGAGAGTTGTCATTTTGGTCCATAGGGAACCATAGTGTTTCTATATTGAGTTTTAAAAAGCAACCGCAAAAATGATTATACTGTTAGAATCATGATAACATGGTTTTGCTCAGGCTACCGTAGCCTGCTTCAGCTGCGAGCGCGAGCGAGCAGGCTATGATATTTCACTGGAGATGTTCCATTTCATTTCTTCGTTCACATGAATTTCTGAGGCAGCGCAGTTCATTCCTGCTGTGTTCTGCTGAGCGCGGACCTGATTGGCAGCAGCCTGGACCTGAAAGGCAGCAGTCCCTCTGCCCCAGTCGCTAATTTGACACCCAATACGATGTGAATTTCGTCAGTCTGCAGCCTCGCTCACTCGCCTGCTTGTACAGCAGACTGTGTTCAGTCAGGGTTTTGTTTTCACAATATAATCAACCGCACGCCTATGCAATGCCTTGTATAATCCATATGGAGAAAATCATTGTGGAAGAATAGCCTCAGATCCCATTGCCTGCCAGCACTTTTCAGGCACAAAAAGCCCTTTAAGGACACAAATTGCTCTTTGTATTGGACTTCTGTCGCCCGGATGTGCGCTGCCTTCCAATTAGGTCACTAAAGGTCTGTATTCTTCTGAGAAGTCAGGTACGTCACACAAGGTCACTTGAAATGAAACAAGCTTGCAAGAGGTCACAAGACTTCATTCAGATGTTGTGCAATCGACTTCACTTGATAATTTAGGCCGCTCAGGGAATTGATCCGATGTCCTAATGATGTCATTTCCGTCGGCACTCATCCTGCTATCAAGAACTTTAAACTTAACACTTTGTACCGTTTGCTCTATGCAAAGCAACCCTGCTAATCATGAAATCTTAAATTTTGGACAAGAAAACAATTCAATTACAACATAACATAGCCAGTGTGCAGTATTTAGGTGTTAAACATGTTGATGTGAAATTACAAGTATTAAATATTTAGAAATCCAAAGATTTGGTGATTTTTGTAAAGAATGCACGAAAATTTACTAAAACTGTCTTATATCTAAGAAAACTTAACTGATCGATTCCAAATTTTGCATGTGTATAACTGGTACAACAAGACAGCTTACTGGCTATATAGCAAAGTGTGTTGTTTGCTCTATATATGGGAACTAGCAAAATGTAAATAAAAAAATCCTTAATTGGGTCACTTGGTTAGTACACAGTGTTGAGTACTGAAGTATTATAGTCCAGTAATAGTTTTTCCTGCACGAAAAATCCTAGATTTAAATAATTGTTTGTGGTTTCCTACAGAGAAACATTTGTAACAACAAACAGACAACAATTAAACATTCAGACATATGAGTACATTCAGATGCTTTTAATGATCCTGAACTACGAATAAAGTTTTTCGCGCCAGAGGAGGGACAACCTTTCAGTGACAACTACACAGAAATGCAGTTATTGTTATCTAGACAACACTGAGGCTGAGAGGTGAGGATGTTAACTTGCAATGGGAATGGAATGTCCATGTCATAACTTCTTGAGCTGCACTGCTCACAAAATTTTAAAGTGCAAGCAGGTTTTCCTATATTGCATTGAAACCATACTTATCTAGTGTTTGTGCTGATGATAGAATTATTCATTAAGCTTTTCCAGCTTTCTGTAGCACCAGGGGAGTCATTGAGTGTACTGGAGTGTATCAATATTTGCACAGACGTTCATAGGCGTACGGCATGCGCAATTTTGTTAATCAAACAATGTTCCATGATGAGAATTGAATCGGTGTGATCCAACTAAAATTTGTTCAGACACACCAAAACTGGAGTTGCCTGAATAATGGGGTGCTCTCTTCACAAACGAGATTCTCTGGATCATCAACACTGGAATTCATATAAACACACACTACTAATCAGAGGCAATAATCAAGAAAATTATTACTATGGGAACATCAGAATCCCGAACTGCTGTCAGAGGTGACATCTTAGCTGAGCCTTTTTGTGATATAGCTATTATCACCCATTTGGTAATTTACTCTTCCCTGACATGTGTCATCCATCAGAAAAGCTTAGAGCTGCCGCTAAAAAAGGGCGGAAATAATGCTATGTAAAATTACTATGAATATGTATCGTGTGTCTTTGCAGACTGTGCAGTTACTGATGTTGGACAGGTAGGCCTACAGTGCATATGTTAAGATTAATTGTGTTGGGTTTATTGCACAGGATTTATGATATCTTATAACAGTTTCTCCGAGGGCCAAGTTGTATCCGACATCAAATCAATAGCAAGAGTCAGTGCTTTAAGTCACCATTCTCAACTCAGCTGTCCTACCTATCATATAGGGGTGAATATGGGGCGCTCCATGGCTTTTCCTATTGTCCCATGTTAATTTTTGGCCCGGGGGGGGGGGGGCATGGCCCAATGCCCCCCCCCCCAAATACGCCACTGTCCACAATATAGAAATTATGTCAGTCTTTGGCCAGTGTGTTACTAGCATGTGACAAGCGGCAATTGTTCAGTTCTCCCTTATCATAACTTTCAATTTGTTCTGATAGGAAGAGCAACATTCCCAATTGGGGTTAGAAGCACAGACCATAAATGTGTCCCAAAATATATTTTAGTACACCTTCTGACCCTTGGTATGGCAAAAACAATTATATATATATAAATTATCGGTAAAATGACTTGTGAATTGTCTAGCGAGTTAGGGCTTCAGGCCAAAGACTGGATTAATGGTATGAAATTTGATAGTCGTTATAAACTGCACTAGCATTATGTTTATGGTGTTACAGGTAGGGAAATGCCATTATTCGTTCATGGGTTGAGAAGTTGACTGATCCAAAAGAATGTGTATTAGTAAAATGTTTCCTATCCAGTTTTTAGCTTTGTAGATGCATGTTATTCTTCACCCACCTAGGGTCACGGAAAATAGGAAGTGAAGAAATAACTTACTAAACAATACAAATACCGACCACTTACTCAAGAACAATAAAAAATGATCTAAATTTGTCCTAAATTATGATTCATTATCAACAACCACTGGGTGATGATTGAGATATAGTAGTTATTTATAGTTTTCCCTGGACTGTCGCCGTTTTGGTAGGAAAATCATGATAGAAAAGCACAGAAAACAATTATGAAATTGATCGCCGTTCTGGTATGGAGGTGTAGGCGTGTAGCCGTTCTGGTATAAACCTGTAGCTGTTTTGGATGTCTAATCATCGCCATTTTGGCATCGCCATCCTGACACTGTCAAAAATACAAAAGCCATTCTGGCCTATCGCCATTTTAACTGCACACTGACAATTAATGTATGATATTACCGACTGATTTTGCTGAATATGTTCTTATTTTATATTGGGATATAGGTTGCCTTTTGGATTCTAATATGGTGGAGACTGGAGCAATAAAAAGATTCAAAGAATACAACCTGAAGTTTCCCTCCTTTTGCACTGATACCTTTCAGGCACAATGACCTTTTTCGGTTGCAAATGACTTTATGAGGGCCACCTTTGTCACCCGGATGTGCTCTGCTCTCCAATTAGGCCCAACTGTCTCCAGACGGCATGGGAGCTCGAGAGGAGTCACTCAAGGTCATGCGTGTGACATAAGGTTGTAGCAGGTCTGACGGTGTCTTCTAAATGTCATGCAGCATCACCTAACGTGAGAAGTTGGGCTATTAGACACATCGAGATGATGCCCTAATGACATCATTACGGCAGGAAGTGCTGATGCTTGCACTATGGTAGTATAACTAGTATTCCCTTTTTTCTGCTGCTACATATTGCTTCTCGGTGAATCTCTCTGTAGAACAGTCTGTGTACCTATACTTTAACTTGTGAATAAGTTTCACAGAAAAAAAACAAAAACAAAGATGCAAAGATTATTACTGGCCCTTCTTAATATGACAAGATTAAATGATATCCACAGTAGGTTGGATAATTTGTTGAATTTTTTAAAAACATTTTTCCATGAGAGACTCATTTTTTATATGTGGACTTTGCTGTAAGATGGTGGAAAATGGCAATTTCTGTGTGTAGGCGATTCGATCAGTCTGGGTCTGGCTTGTGTCAAGTTTGTGGCAGGAGGCAACTATGCCATTCGCTTCTGCCATAACTTTCAATTTTGTCTAATGGTAAGAGGAAACTCCCAATTGAGGTCAAAATAATCAGCCATAAATGTGTCCTGAACCGTTGAACGTTATTTCCAGATATTGTCTGACTTTCTATGCGCTATACATGGTGATCTCCAGATGACTCGCAAACTCCTAGAATTAACTTTATTCTTCATACTTCAGGCTTCATCCAAATACTCCTGAAAATGTGTTGATGGCTATAAACCACACAAATGTTATCATCTTAAGAGATTTATGATGCAAGACTATAAATCAGAGACAGATATATAGACAAATGGAATAAAAATAAAAAAAGTGATGGGAGTGGAATCTTAGGTTGGTGTTCACTTGCAATAACAAATACAAACCTGCATGCATGTTGAATAGTTTTGTTTGCCATAAAGAGTACAATGCCTCAATGCAAAATATCTAAAAATATAATAGCTCTAGGTTGGATGCAACAACTATTTTAATTGACAGAACCATGATATCTATGATATCTTAAGAAAAAGGCAGCAGACATATAGGTCGATGCAATGATACATAAACAAATATAACCAGCATTTGAATTACTTTTTATTGCTGGAAAATTTTCCAAAGGCAACTTGTAACTTGACACTCGAGCTTGACAAGCTGGAATCTAAAGGCAGCAAAATGTTCACTTTCTGTTAACCAGGCTGCCTGCTTGCTTTGCAAATTCTACCCTTGGGGGCCTTTGTTATGTCACTATTCTAGTCTTTTTCCTTTCTTTTTAGTAAACTTTTTTTGTGTTAAGAAAGGAGCAGCTATCAATCAATTATGGAAACAAGCCCGGGTAGGGGAGGGTGCACTGAAACTTCTATGCTGAAGCCAGAGAATAGGAATGAAGACTAGGGTGAAGCCTTTGTGAACAGTCTAAACTTAAGAAATATGATATCTGGTTCAAGGACAGTGGTCTATCTATTATAAGACCAACTGTTATATGACTAAATTGTTTTATACACTAAACAATGCTTCTATATATTATTAATGTAAATACGCTGAACAGTTCTTCTTATTTATGTACCATAAAACGGAGAAAAGTGGCAATCTTGGGGAAAGTGAGCTGGCTATTTTAGCCCACTTATGGCAGAAATATATGTAGTAAGATATGGAAGAGAGCAATGTGAATGAAGATGGATGAAATGCAACACTCTTTTTAATTTTTAAGAAATCACCTAATGCTGGGAACAGTGATTAGGGAGTGCCTTGGTTTAAACTCACTGTTTTGTTATTGTTATCTTGTCATTGTGTTAGCCTGGTTTGGGTGCTGCATAAATATGCTTTTAAAAATAGCTTCTGAGCCAGTAGCTTCAAGATAACCAAACATGTTGTTTACTTAAGGCAGATTTCACAAAAAAGCTGCAAAATGACTTACCACAACTTGTCTACAAGTTACATTAGCACAATACTGATAAGGCCAGACAAAATTGATTCGTAGATTCTCAGATTTTCTCAGGGTGCTTCTTCTGAGGATAGCTGGCAGGATAAAAAAAGCTGAAATCTCAATCTTTTATTGTGTCAATCCATTAAGTAAAATCATGGGTAAACAATCTTTTCTGTTGGATTGGTAGGTCAGAGTAGCTAAAAGTATGGCCTTGTGCTAATGTAACAACGATGAATGATGGAGGACGGAATTTTTTATGCTGATCCTACTGCAATATTAATGAAGTCACCAGCAGGGTACCACCCCTGGCCTGCTCTTGGGAGACCTGGCTTTCAGTTCAGAAAAAATTTGAGATTTAATCACGTGTTTTTTAACATAATTTTTATGTACGCATTTTGCTAATGTAACACTATGAAATGGACGGATGCAAAATTACAGTTACAATTGCAATAAAGAAACAGGTACCACACCCAGTCGTTTATGTTTTTGGTGATGTATATAGGCAAATAAGACACGTTTTTCAATAAAATATTATAATTTCATGTTTGAAATTGGCATAAGTAGCGAGAACACAGAAAAATTTCCATCTCAAAGTTGCTTATGTAACCTCAGTGTACTGAGACGGAATCGAGTTACATAAGCAGTCTTTTTTTATTTTTCATTTTTTTCAAGATTTATAATGACCAAGACAATTAAAAATGGTTCCAAAATAATTTTCAACATGTTTTTTATCAATCACATACCATTACATTTTCCTGAATTGGTTTTAGCAGATTCCACAGAGTGCCAAAGTAAGCATGTCTGATCACCAGTAAGTTTGGTCGTCCAAAATTGTCCTCATGAGGCATAAAAAATATCTTTTTAAGAGGAAAAAGCTACATATTTTAAGAATATTTTATTGATATTTATTCATTACCTCACAGATGTACTTAGTAATAGGTTTACTTGCTTCAGGAAGCAACAGAGAGATAACAAAAGGGTTGGAAAGTTTAGGGTACCTTTTAAGAGCACTTTTCGTGAAATCTGCCTTAAATAAATTCTTCACTTCTCACTATAACAGCACAGAGTCTAAGAGACAAATAATATTGACTTTTCCGATCTTTATGCCTACACAGAAAAATTGTTTGACCAAAGCCAACCAAAATAGCTAAAGCAGCTCTTTCACTCTATATATTTCATAGCCAATATACTCTAGCTCTAAGCTCCCTTTAATGTACTACAGCCATATACAAAAGGTCTCGCCAGATCTTCCTTCATATCGGGTTAAGGTGAGAGTGCTTGGGAGCGCCATATGATGGAAGGAATGCCATCTAGCATCTGGAAGTGACGTCAAAAATTGGAGCTAGGGTAAGCAAGACCAAGTAAGGGTCTCAAGAACAAATGTTTGTCCAGAACAGCAGAGCCACAGCCTTGTCTCGGAACTTTAGACAAAATCGGTTTGAGGGAGTATAGGAATGCCATATATATTGTATGACTTCTTGTTGTATGATATATAGATGTCAACTGATGAATGAAAATTGCACAAAACAGTCTTATACTGACTGATCGGTTGACTGACTGACCACTATAATTCATGACTTGCTGAGTGGTGATATAGCTCTAACAGTCGACTGGCAGGCTGAAAACAGACAACAGAGCAGACAGAATGAATGGCAGCTGCCAAATGGTCAGATTGATATGTGACAATATTATTATTTTTAAAATGCTGCTGTAGTCATGTCAGGAACTATCTCCATTTGAATTAGTGTACAAGCACAAGGTTTGCACCTTTTCCAACCATAAGATCATTCCCTGGATTACCGCGAGGAGCAGATCTTTAAAAGAGACAAATAAGAAAGTGCATTCTGATGGACTAATGTCAGAAACATTTAATATATTATTAGAGCTGCAGCCAGAATTCCCTTCAGAAGTGATGTCAGAGCCATGCCTTGTAGTAATATCATTTATTCTGCTATTATCAACCATTTGACAATTTGCTCTCCCCTGACATGTGTCATCAATCAGAAAAGCTCAAAGCATAAAGGCAAACTTTGCCTGAGGGTAAAAAATGGGCTTTATCTTCTTTATTGACAGACGTCCATTTGTGCCGATGCAGCTCACTCTGATGTGGAAAGTTATGCGAGTACTGAATGAAGCATTTTTTAGGTAGATTAAACTCATTCATGACCGGAAATTTCAAGAATTATCAATTAATATAGATAAGTAACATGGGGAACCTAAATCTGCTTACCAAATTTAAACTTTAGTTTGTTGGATGTGTTGTGATTGTCAAATTATAGCTAAAATCACACAATTGAAGGTCAAAGTAAAATAAGACAGGGCCGATTTGCAAACACGGATAAGACTGTTATAGTTAAATAATTATGTTCTTTAAAAGTATTTTGCTTCCCAGAGGGTGCTGCCATTTTATCACTGAAATTAACCCTATACGCCTATAGGTCTAATTTTCAGCTAAGCTGCTTTTACACTAATATCACTTTGATTAATTTGTAACTCATTCCTGCTGTTAGTGCCAATATGATATTCTAATGCACAAATTCTATGATAACGTGATATATGACAAGGTCATTTCTTGTACATTTCTTGGGAACTTGGGTAAGTTTTTACTCTTGCAGACCATTGATTCCTTTTGTACTCTAACGAGGAAGCTTCAACAATGTTACAATGAGTAATATTTAAATTCAGTATTGCAGGAATATGATTATTTTGGAAGGATAAGTACTGACAACACATTCCTGTGGTAAATTTTCATTCCAGACACAATGACCTTTCCAGGCCACAAATGACTCTGTCACCCGGATGTGCCCCGCCTTCCAATTAGGCCTATAATTGTCACCAAAAGGCATGCTAACAGCAGAGAAGTCAAGGAATGTCACAGAAATTAACAGAAAGTGACATAAATCTGCAAACATCTTGCTTTTCATCGTCTCTTCATCTGTAAAGTTTTAATATGAACATTAATGGACAATTTGATATATATTTGAAAATTCAGATGATTTGTAATGTAAAGTAAATAATCTTTGCTGAGATATAAGGAGGCTGCTTTTGGTGTTGGACTTTCTTTTCATTTTGCAAAAGGACTTTCCATCTATGAGAAACCCCACATATTTATATTCCAAATTGCAGTGAGGTAATTTCTCTTGAAGAATAAGACCAAGGTTCCTTCTGGTGGCTTTTTGATCCCTTTCACAAATGACCTTTCAAGGCTGCAAATTGGTCCCTGCTAAGCAGTTTTGTCACTAGGATGTGCTCAGCCCTCCAATTAGGCCTCACCATTGCATGAGGGCTTGTGAGAAGTCATAGAATTTCTGACAAGGTCATAGGATGGAGGCACATAAAAATTATGCATCGTCGTCCATATGAGGATAGCATTTAGTACGATAAGCCTCTCTGTTTATTTTATCAAGCACTCATTGTGTCAACCAATCATGGGCAAGCGGCAGATTATACACACAATATATTCTTGCCGTATAGTAGATAGAAAATGTATACTTTACGGAAACGGATGCCATTTGGGTAACTATTGCATCAAAGAATATAGAGGTGATGGTAGCCAATAGCTAATTCCAAACAATATTAATGAATCTTTCAATATCTTTTGATACACTGCATCTTTTGAAATTGATGTTTCAGTTTTTTTACCCTGGAAATTTTTATTTGAAAATAAAAAACTGATTTAATGTTACGCTAATATTGACTCCCTTTGATTTGGAATGGCAAAAAAGTCACTAATGAGCTGACTTGCAAAGTTTTAGCTTCAGCTGTGGTCTTATATGGAGATTTTTATGGTGGAGGCTCAGCTTTTATTTGAACCTTGTGTAAACTTAGCTGTCAGGAACAAAGGCTGACTTCCTGTATTATGTAACATAGATCACAATCTGTAGCTGCTAGGGAAACTAAAACCTATGGCAACAAAAAAGGCCATACAGGCGAAAGGGGATATAAATACGAGTGGAAAGGGAAAGGAAATATTACTCTTTGTTGGAATGTTACAGCATCTGGCAGGAAGACATATAATGTCATCAAGAAACTTGACTTATGATCTCGAATATGTGTGAAAATTATCTTTTTTTCTCTTCCATCCTGGACATTTTGTGACAAAGAAAATGTAGACGTTTAATTTTGACATAAGAGCAAAGATGACTACTCAGTGAATATGGATGGATTTAATATAAAAGGCCGCAAAGATGAAAGAGGATATAAAAACGAGTGAAGTGGGGGGGAAAAGGAAATATTGAACTTTGTCAGATTCTGAATGCTGCAGCTTCTAGCAAAAAGGTATATACTTGGTCACCAGGAAACTCGACTTTTGCGAAAATAAACTTCTTTTCACTTTTTTCCAAGCATTATATATATGACAAAGGATCAGTAGGTGTCTTTTTTTGACATAACGTCATAATAGCAAAGATGACTAATAAAGATGGATACATTAATAATGAATAACAACGCATATAAGCATGTTTCATTCCCAAAAGGCAGACAACGTAAATACAACGTTGCCAATTGGTGGAGTGCTCGTCTGTTACTCATGTAGGAATGTATGGTAAGAACTATGTTGCCACAATGTGAAGACGGATGTATAGTCCTCAGTAATAATCTTCAAAATAGTGAAATATTTAGTGTCATGTACGATTACAAGATTAATACAATGGCAAACGTGTACATATCTGAGAAATTGCTCATAAAACCAACAAATGCTCTGCTTTTATTTCAACCTATTGTCAACACAACTGTCAGGAGCAAGGTCTGACTTCCTGTATTATGTAACGTACATCATAGTTTGTTGCTGGATGGGAAACCAAAACTGACATCAGCAAAAGGGGCTGTAAAGATGTGGAAGAGAATAGGAGGATATAAAAGTCAAAAGAGAAACACTACACTTTGTGGGAGATTTTATAGCTACGGCAGCAGGAAGGTTAATAATTATTCATTAAGAAACACAAGCTCTGCTGAACAAAATATGTCGATTTTTTTGTCATAGACGGGACCAGGAGCCGCAGGCTCGGCGAGCGCAGCGAGGCGTCCCGTCCCTTACAGCAAACATGTGAAGTGATCCAGCTGGCACATGATTCAATAAAAAAAAATGATTCAGACATCCCATAATATGATCCTGACTACTTTTTCTCGTCACGTACGTACGTGAAA
The DNA here is from genome assembly GCA_026936325.1 of Platynereis dumerilii. NCBI lineage: Eukaryota > Metazoa > Annelida > Polychaeta > Phyllodocida > Nereididae > Platynereis > Platynereis dumerilii. Next base: position 38,138,888 of record JAPTHN010000003.1, on the reverse strand, counting down.
ACAAATAAAAATCTAAGTGACAACATCAGCAAAAATTTTTTTTCAGTAAATTGCTTGTTGGCATATTGATATATATAAAAAAAGGAACAATTCTAGTAGAACTTTGTCAAAACAAATTGTTTTTACCCATCAGGATTTTTTCGGAGCTTTTATTTCGTGAATTTTCGTCACTCTCGGCAATTTGTTGACATGCGACGCAGCAGGCTACTATGACGTCATCGATTCATGTCCACATCGTGACGTCAGAGATTCTTGTGTACTTGTTCCGGCAAGACATGAATGGCGAGCGAGTGAATTGTTGATTCAATTACGGCCGAAAACATGGATTATTCCACTGTAAATAGTTGTCTCGAATCACAGAGTGACAGACCAGCTGGACCAGGGGCGGATCACATTGCTTCACGTTAGTGCAGGTCACTTTTTTGTGGATTTGGCAGGGGTTTGGGGGCGGCAGCCCCCAAAACATGCGCACATGACTCCCCCAGAAACGCAGGACACATTAAACAGCAAGCAGGTGAGTTGGCCTGTCATTAATAACAGTTTAAATACCTGAAGTAAACACAGATCAAACAGTTGCTTTTTTTATCAGCAGTGCTGCACTGCAAGTCAAAACGCCTACAGACAAGAACGCCCGTGATTTCTGAGTGCAAGAACGGCAACGCAAAAACGTGTAGGCCTACTAATAGATGTCAAAAACGCCTACAAGTCTATACCAAAACGGCTATACCACTTTACAAAAACGCCCACTGTTGATTAAAGGCACAACTGTGTTGTCACTTATAATATTATGATTTAATGGCAATCAACATTTCGATCTATGCTTGACAAAAAATGTTGAGATCAAGTGTCAAATATTAAGCAGTTCATTAGTAAAATAAATAAATAAATAAATAATATTTATTTGCCTCAAAAAGAGATACATTGGTAAAAATATGCATGATAATATGACAAGTAGATAGCTTTTTAAAACACCAGGTGGTAAAGTTTAAAAGGGGTAAAAATAGTAATAATAATAAAATCACAAGAAGAGTTAAAATTAAGATTGGGGAAATAAATTAGTACCGTAAACCGGGGCTACTTTGAACGCTGGGGTAACTTTGAACACCCCAAACATGACCTCTTATTTTCCTTAATTGTGTCAATCAGGCACCAGAATATGGTGATGTGAATTTCAATAATTTTTCTACGCTATTTTAGCTTTCAAATGATGCAGTACTGCTGTTTTGAAAATATGTGAGTCTGGCAGTAGAACGCATCAAAATGGCCACCATGGAATTTCAATAATTTGATTGCCTGCAAACTTTTAGGTGGATGTCTGATAAGGGGTTAATGAATAGTCTCAAAAGTTGCAGCCAAAATAGAGCAAGTGTCAGTGAATTTTGTAAGAGTAAAATTTTCGCTTCAGTGTCCCATAAGAAAATGGTGACGTTGATTGAGAAATTTATGACATGGAAAAGTTGGGGCTACTTTGAACATGTTCAAATAATCACATCTATCTTGGAGGTATCTTGGCAGCAATTTAAAAATTGCATGGGTGTTGGAACTTGCCCTTGCACTACTGGAAGATTGGTGAACTTCATCATATAGTCAATCGGATAAAGATAAATGCATTATTATGGTGGATTTTAGGTGATACCGATAACGATGGTACAAAATTATGAGAAAACACAGGGTTTTGACCCTCCAAAGAATACAATGATGCCCTTTCTTCAAGTTTCAAGTTTCAAGTTTCAAGTTTATTGGACCAAATGTACAAATGGCAGGCTGACACCTGAAAGGTGTATTTGCCTTTTAACCTTTGATACAAAAGTTTCAACACTATGATTATTACACATTTAACATGATTTGAAAAAAAAAAAAACGAGAAAAATTATATGTTAAATAGCACATTTTAACAATAAGAGAGCGTGGATGAGGGATGGCGCTTAAACTCCTTGCGTTACATTCCCATAATTATTAGATACAAACAGGAAAATATCCTCAAAATTATTATTGAATTATTAACAATTTGACAACCGGCATGAGAAAGATCAATCAAAGTACTTTTTAAAAACAATATTGTAAATAGATCTAGAATAGTATCTGCTATTATCATGATATCTGAAACGCAATTGCAGTGTCGTGCCGGACCAAGGATAACTTTGTCCCCCTCACAGCATACAGGAGAACTGGGGTCACCCATGGCCAGGCAAGACGTGCCAACATTTCTCGCATCACTGCTTATTGAGAAAATATAGTTTTGTTCTTCTTTTAAAAGTGTGAATACTACAGTTGTGATCCACAACATCATCTAAATCATTCCATTCTTTCACACCTTGAAATTTTATACTTTTTTGACTTGCAGTTAGCCTACATCTAGGAGTTCTCAATTTGAATTTCTGTCTGGTATTTCTCATTGAAGTTGTGACATTATGTTGAAACATATTATTGAATATACTAGGAAGCAGTCCTTTTATAAATTTAAACATAAACAGACTCACTTTAAGACTATATATGCTGGATATGTTCAAGATCTTTAGTTGTTTGAATATTGGAGCTGTTTCAGCTCTAAATGCACTGGATGTTATTACCCTGACTATGCGTTTTTGTAGTTTTGCCAAAGATTGTAAATGCGTTTCCGCAGCCTTTCCCCACACTTCTATACAATATGTGTAATGTGGATATATGAAGCTGTAATATAATGTTACCAATAATGGTTGTGTAAGAGTTTTCCGAGCTTTAGTTAGAATTCCCACTCCCCTTGCTATTTTAGTCTTCAACATTGTAATATGCTTATCCCACTTCAGTTTAGAATCAAGAATAACACCAATGAATTTCGTCTGTTCACAATATTCGATTGTTTTGGAGTATATTTCGACATCTTTTGTCCTGGTATAAGTCCTTCTCGGAGAGCTAAAAATCATGAAATGAGTTTTTTCAACATTTAAAGAAAGCTTATTGGCATGAAGCCATTCTACAATTTTGGCAATTTCTCTATTCATACTTGTGACAGTTTCATCTACCGATTTACCTCTTAAGAATATGTTAGTATCATCAGCAAAAATTATTGGCAATAATATATCTGAAACATTGGCAACATCATTAATATATATCAAAAATAAAAGCGGCCCCAAAATGGAACCTTGTGGTACTCCACAAGTAATTGCCTGTTTTTCTGAATTTGTATTGTTAAATGAAACAAATTGTTGTCTAAATGTTAAGTAATCCTTCAACCAGTCAAAAGCAACACCCCTAATACCTATCTTATACAATTTGTCTAACAAAATTTTGTGATTTACTGTATCGAAGGCCTTCCTGAAATCTAGGAAGACCCCCACAACAATTTCTCCATTATCTAAAGCAGACATAATGTTATCAATTAATATTATCAGAGCCATGTTCGTACTGCGATTTTTTCTAAATCCAAATTGGAACTTGTACAGTAGTTCATGTCTGTTTAAAAATGATAGCAACCTGTTATACATCAATCTTTCAAAGATTTTAGACAAAACTGGCAATATAGATACGGGCCTGTAGTTAGAAATTTGCTTACTGTCATTACTTTTAAACAAGGGGACTACTTTTGCTATTTTCATGCTATCAGGAAAAGAACCTTGTGTTAAACATAGATTGCAAATATGAGTGATGGGTTTAATATAGCTTTTGATAGTGCATTTCAAGACTTTAGCATGAATACCATCCCAACCTGGACTGCCTTCTTTTAGCGACCTAATAATATTCATAATTTCATTTTCTTCTGCCTGGTGAATTACGATTGAATGCAAATTAGAATCTTTGATATAACTATTTGGGTTAATGTTAGAGTGAGGTATCTTATCAGCCAAAACCTTACCCACATTGACAAAGTAGCGATTGAAAGCATTAGCAATGTCCGAACTGTTGCTGGTCTCCCTGTTGTTCAGAATGAAGCTTGATGGATACTTAATTGATTTCTTTTTATTAATAACTTCCTTAATAATCATCCATAGTTTTCTTGAATTTGACCTGTATTTTTCTAAGAGTTCAGCATAATGTATCCTTTCCGCTACCCGGAGAAGTTTTTTAAGTTGGGTCTTAAATTCCTTGTATCTAGTCAGATCTTCCATATTTCTCGTTTTTAAATACCTTAAATACAACTTGTTTTTGGTCTTAATTGAGATCTTTAGGCCATCTGATAACCAAATTTTGTTCCTGATATAACGAGACTTCATAACCTTCAATGGAAAGCTACTGTAGTAAGTATCACAAAATGTTTTAAAAAAGGTATCAAATGCAACTTTTCCATCAGATTCATTCAACACTTCATCCCAAGGAGCCTGCTGAATAAGTGCTGAAAATTTTTCAATATTTTTTTGGGAGTACTGCCTTTGCTGAAAAACAAAAGCACTTTCTTCGCTAAGTTCATAACCAGTGATACTGAAAATTGGGAAATGATCAGTTATTTCAGTGAAGAAGATACCATTTAAGGTGTTAGTTTTCATGATATCATTGGTATATATATTGTCTATTAGAGTCGCAGAACGTTCATTTACGCGAGTTGGCTTGTTTATTAAAGGAAATAGTCCAAATGAATACATGCATTCAAGAAATTCTGCACTTGGCAGGTGTTCACTGCTCTCAAGCAGGTTGATATTGAAATCACCCATAAGGTATATATTCTTTTTTTCACTTTTTAACTTGCTTAACTTATCTGAAATAGCTTCATTAAACCTTAAAATATCTGTGTTAGGAGGTCGATAAACTACACCAATTAAGGTGTTCATTGATTGTTTGAAGGACATCATTTCGATTACGAGAAATTCTATGTGAACATCAGATATGCTAAGATCACTCCGCCTAACAAAGTTTGTTCCATTTCTCACAAATAAAGACACTCCGCCACCCTTTTTGCCTCCTTGACGGCAAAGATATTCATGTTTGTAACCTTCCAATCCATAACAATCTGCATTTGATTCATTTAACCAAGTTTCACTTATGCCTATTACTGTAAAAATATGATTAATCGATGACAAAAATGTGTCAAAGTATTCCAGATTCTTAGGTATGCTTCGAGAATTAACGTGAAGACACGACAGAGAGTGATTACCAATATTTTCTTTTTCAACCTCCTTATTAAAGCGGTCCTCTAAGTAGTAATCACAATTATTAGGACTGTCTAGACATGTCATGTCATTGAAGTATTGAATGTCGGGGTCTGAGTCAAAGTTTGGTAAATTTGGATTATCAGTATTGAATTCAAATGGATTAAAAATCATTTCTTGTAGTCTGGCATAGGGAACTATTTTTTCAGAACTCCAAGACTCAGACAAACTTTCCAGGAATAGGCAGTCATCTGTCATGTGATTAAATGGTAGGTTGTCAGATATGCAACAAATACACAACCAGTTATTGAGATCTCTGTTAATATAGATGTTGTCAGTGGGAGAAACCATTGGAAGACATTTCAAATGGAAACATTTAGAGCAAGCACAGCATTGCAATTTCTTTGCATGACGAAGGATTCTGTTGCTGCAAATATAACAGTCATCCAGTGTCATAATTTAGATGAAACAACATATTCTGTCTTAAATAAGGCACAGATTGATCATAATAAACAACGAAGTTGTTCAATTGAGACCTGTTCACTCTACAAAAATCTTGACAAGGATATAAATAGGATCCTGAGAATTGCATTTCTAAGGAGACATGAGTAATGATGAAGTGACAATTCAAGCACATAAATGCAAAAAAACACAAAATTAATCCAAGCATAGTTGTAGAAATTGGTGAGTGCTATAACTAGGCACAAAATACTTTTGCTAGTAACCGTATTACCTATCAATAAAAGGCCGCATAAATGAGTCAGAATTTTAATTTTTCTTTATTATTACATTTCATAATTGTTAATGTTACAATTGTTCCCTCAGTTCCCTTAGTAACTCTCCCATACGGTTTTGACCAGGCCAGGGAGACACAGTGGCCATAGCGGAATTGAGAGACACTCCAGTTCCCCAGTACTTATCACCCTTACTGGACTCAGCTAACAACCGGTCTCCAGTGTCAATGAGAAACTGACGCAAATTTTCATTCTGTTGAAATTTGTGATACAAAGCCTCTTTCATTACAGTTTCACATCGTTGCTGCCAGTCAGTTTTGTCACTTTTGACTCGGTCACCAATAGATTTACACAGCGAAGGACTCTTTGCAGCCATTATTCTCTGTGCACTGACTTCGTCTTTGGCATACATGGCTTTGGCATGTTGGAAGTACTGCTCTGAGCTATGATACTTCATACCTTTTACAACAAGTTGGCATTCATAGAAATTAGAGAGAGGACAATGTTTTGAAAAGAACGCTAAACAAGTGTCAGTCTTTTTCACAGCAGCATTGCGAGGTTTCAGATTTTCAGGAAGACTTTCCATCGTGTCAACATCATACACACATTTTTGACCACTCTTATACTTGATGTACAGTTTATCACCATTTAAGTTAGCAAGATGGCCTTCATCTCGAGCTGCTTTCATAGATGGCACTAAAGTCTTTCTGCGCTCGTTGATTTCCCTCGGGAAGTCTTCCTCAAGGAAGACATCGGAACCTTTGAGTTTATTCTTTGCACTCCATACTCTATCTCGATCGCCTTGGAAACTGAACTTTACGAAGACTGGACGAGGCCTACTTCCATTTGGTCTGTACGTCCCAAGACGATAAATCTTTGATATTTTAATGTCATTCACATCGGACACCTGCAGTTTTTGATCAAAGATTTGAAGAACAGTTTTTAAGCATTCCTCTGGTTTTTCATCCTTGGTATCAGTAACTCCTTGAACAATTAAATTGTCTTTTCTTGATTGAGTGTCCAACGTAATCATTCTTTCGAAAACAATGTCATATTTGCTCTGAAGCGTCTTAATATCCAATTCAGAACTTGTAACCCGAGTGTCCAGAGTGTCAACAGTCTTCAGAACACCTTCCAGCGATTTTTCAACAGCTGAGGTTGTTTTTTTCAACTGAGTTATGTCACTCTTTATCTCTTTGATATCACCATGGAGTGCATTTACAGTCCCTGTTAGCTTTTCTAACTCTTTCATAACGTCCTCCAAGCTCATTTTGAAAAATTGAATATCGTTTCAAATACAAAGAATTAAGAATAGTTAATGTCATTCACTGGGTTAATAGCACAAAATGATATAACACTGTTCGAAATTATTTGTCACTCTTCAGACCAACAAACAAACTCTGATGCTGTGATCACCACATAAATCAAACAAAACTATTCAGTGTAACTGCGAACAACCAACAGCTAGTCCAACACAAGTATTAGGTATGATAAACTAAAACAGCTAATATGACACTGTATATTCAGTACATTATATATTTCATAGAGTCATCAAGAGTCACTGTGTTCAATACATAATCAAACAATACAAAGTTTCTTAACTGACTTTCAAACTCCTCATTTGCACAAACAAAGAATTCAGAAGGTAGAAATATACATTTTAATAGGTTATCTGTACCTTTGTATACCACTCAAAACCAATTTACCACATGCTAATGATTAGATCTAGATCACATGCTAAAATACACAATAGCATGAACAACACAGGAGTTGGTAGCTGCCAGGTGTAAAAGACCAAAATATATCATCAAACCCACGGCAGGGAGATGCCAATCTTAGATAATGAGTTACAAAATGTACTTACATTGATGCTGGTTCAATGTTACTCGAAATGTTACCTTACATCTTAGCAGAAAATGACAATTTTCTGGAGCTCGTTTCAGACACACCTAGCAGCTACCACAGCGCCACCTCTCCTTCTTTTGTTAATGAAGTAGTTATTGCAAACCAAATAATTTCCTGCATAATTTTATCAAAGGTACCCCAAAGTGAGTGAGGATTTAAAATATTGCAAGGGGAAATGGGTTGTTCAAAGTAGCCCCGTCCCCGGGGCTACTTTGAAAACACCACATTTCACCCCATATACGTGAAAATATTGGTGGGCGCAAAAATGTAGGTATCAGATTTTGAAGGTGTAATATAGCCACAAATTTCACAATAATCATACCCAGTCTGCTGCTCATGACTAAGCTTGGGCATGCTGTTAAAGTTCAAAAGTGTTCAAAGTAGCCCCGGTTTACGGTAGGTGTGGATGAAAAAGCAATTAGCTTCAACATCACACAGCCTTTGAAGAAAGCAATTATCATTTATATAGATCTGTTGCTATGTGACATGATGACAATTAGCAGTTGGATCAAACTTTTGTCATTCACACTTTTAACCCCTGTGATTCTGTAGGTACAAAGAAACTTTTGTAAAATGATGACAGAAAAAAAACAATTTTTAGAATTGTTGACATTGAAAAAAACACATTTTTGTAGCGTGAAGTTACCGTTTTTGTAATGTCATGCAAAAGGAAAATTAACTGTAGACGTTTTTGATAATGCAAACAAAAACTGTATGTATTTTTGTCAATAAACGTTTTTGTTTGTAGACGTTTTGAGTGATCACCATTTTTTTTTCAGGCTGTATGTTTAACGGAAGACTCAAGTATACCCCCTTTTGTATTTCTGTGAAATATAACCAAATAGGCCTTATGTGTAGGACGTGGTTGTCCTGCTACGCTAAAGCATTTTTCAGACCCAGGTTGATAATCTACGAACCAAGCATAATACCACCTCATGAAATTAAATATCTGACTCAAACACACTACGGTCACTACCCTATTATATATGAATAGAATAGAATAATGTTGTTTTTGTGGATTTCATGATCTAATCACCAAGACTGAAGTCAACAATTATAGGCCTATTTACTTTGAGTGAAGGCTTGACAAAAGATTCCATAAGCGTGATATCTCTCGTATAAATCTACACTTCTTGAACTGAATGAACAATACCAAAATGGTCCAAGTTATATACCATTCTAACTGTTCAACTATTGTCATCTCAATTGCAATTGCCTGAACTCCTGCCAACTTTCAAAGGAAAACTCACCTGATTGCAACCAGCTTTGACAGTTCATCTTAGGTGTCACATTAGATGTCCAATTGAGTTGATTACACATGACAGGTGACAAATGAATTGTAATCCTCATCTATACATCTGACAGATCAATTGCCTGATTGGCATTGAGCTACTGCCAATCATGATTGCCATCAGTTGATCAGCTAGACATTCATTCAAATAAGTTGATCACAAATGTATAGGTGTCAAATGAAAGGCCAAATGATGAATCATCAAGTGAATTGGGCCTAATTTATAGAACAATAAGCATGAACATTAATTTATAACTATCATTTATGCAATTGTGATTGACATTTAAAACAACTGTTAAAGCTGTCAGACTTAGGCCTACTAATACTATTGTTTTGTCAAAATTTATGTGTATATTTCTGATAATTTACTAAGTATCCTCATTTCCATTTAAGGCATTTTAAATTTATTTTAAAAATACTTTGAATAAATAAATTAATTAAAAAGTAAATATGACTATGACAATGAAAATTTTTATTTAATGTTGCACAGTGCCCCTGAGCAAACTTTAAGATTAAAAAAAGAAAGCGAGAAGACGAATAGCATGCGGCTGTAGAGCAAGGTCAGGAGAACGTTTTAAGACAAAAACGAAAAAAATCTGTTGGGAAAATTTTGAGTAATATCAATTTTAAGTTTTTTGTTTATCACACTCATATTCCCATTCTGAAACGGGGGCATAGGCCTTCAGGGAAATGTTTTAGATCATTTTCAGGGACAATTGTTGATGGAAAGACAATATTCTTTAATTTCTGTCTGCATCGCATTTGTGTAATACATCTTATATCTAAAAATAGTGTGCAGAGTGTGACAAACACATGTGACTGTTTGCTACAGACAAGTGGTACTGTAACAAGCAAGCTTGTAGCCTTCTAACATTGTCCCCTGTAATCAGACGAAGTCAATGGTATTTTTTCTGCATGTTTAATTGTATATAGGCTGGATTTGGGCTATGTTAGACCTATATTAAGAATGTTTTGTGTTAAACGTGTCATAGAATATTGTTTACTGTGTTGTTGTAAGTCATATCTGTGAAGTTCCATTTATCGGCATCCTCAATGGTTAACAGGTGCAGAAATCACCTTTCCTCATTTCCTTTTCACAACAATTTTAATTAGATAATACATTTTTTTTATTTGTCCCACCATTGCTCAATGATCTATATACACCGTTGTGTGCACACTCGTGACAATTCAAACATGTTTCAATGTCAGATCTCAGTTTGGTATAAATATTGAGCTATTTAGGGTCTCGCCTGCAAAATATATTGGTCTAGAATCTCTGGAAGTCTTTTTAATTAATTTTTCGCTCTAAAATTAATATAATCATGCAGTCAAACTTAATACAAGCATGCTCTTCAAAGAACGAAACCAGCCATGACTTGGGGTTATTTGTAAACAGATATGCATTGTTAACATGATTTTTTAAGATTATTGTACTAGTGCTATGTGCCTGCATGAATTATTCATAAATATCAATGATATAAAATATCCTAAAAGCGACATCGGAGACCACCACTTGGCATGAAAATACAGCAAAAGACTCCAAAGAAAGACTTAGCTGAATTGGAACATAGCCACAAGCAGTTAAACACTCAAAAGAAACCATAGAGTCTATTTATTAGGGCTACATACATAGTATTTTTGACAACCATACAGTCAAGTGAGTTTATCACACTCTGCACACTAATTTTTGATATAACATGTTTCAAATGCCTAATATAGTCACAGTTATTATAGAATACTGTCTTTCCTTCAAAAACCGTCCCTGTAAATGACTTAAATAACTTATATCCACTTTTATAACCCCTATTTCGGACGTCAAATATGGGTGTGATAAATAAAAGTCTTAAAATTGGTATAAGTCAAAATTTTCCCGACAGTTTTTTTTTCGTTTTTGTCTTAAAACGTTCTCAAGATCTTGCTCTACAACCACATGCTATTCGTCTTCTCGCTTTTTTTTTTAATCTTAAAGTTTGCTCAGGGACACTGTGGTTGGTTTTAAGTACAAAATACATTAGTTTGTGACTAGTGTCACCGACAGGTATTAAAAATGAGCCAGCATTATTTATCTAAAACAAACATTACTGTAAATTTGATGTTGCATCGACGACAATGGCATATATTGCAGGCCTATTACTTAATGTAGATTTTTTCCGAATGTTCATCCTTGTGTCAAATTTTACTTTACAGTCATAAACTTGGATTTAACAAGAGCTTTTCTTAGTTTTTTTTTTCTTCTAAATTTAACACAGGGTGGTGTAAAATCAACCTAAAATCTATTCAGTTTCCATGCAGTGTCCTTTCTTGTAACTCTAACAAACAACACTTTTTGAATGTGTTTCACACATAAGCTGATTAGCTATGGCCTTCCATTAGAATTCCTGCATATTTCAATCTGTGCATAGCAACTGAAAAGTGAAAATTGAATTCTTTATCTGCAAGCTTTTTAACCAGAATTTAAATTCAATATTAATCTGCCATTTATATCAGACTTTTCTGAAAGGCTTTTACTCTGTGAGTACATTTTCAATTATCTTTTATAGATGCCTTTACTAAATGTACATAAAATCGCTGTGATGGGAACCTAGATACTCATAGTGTGTGTTCTATTCTTTCTTGGTTTGAAGAACAGACAGATTTTGCAAAATGTCTGTGTTTTTTTGATACATGTATTTATAATTGCTGTTATTGAAACATAATTATGATTTCAGACAGAAGAAGTCAGATCTGAATGAAGACCACTATGCGAGGATAATGAGGTGCAGCTTTAAGGTACATGGCAATTTTAAGGCATATCTGGGTACGACATGTCACAAATTTGGCTGATTACATCATCAACTTTAAAGTCAAAATAGTATAGAAAACACAGATCTGGCTGGGCCTTAGCTGACCATTTGTCAGTTAGCAAAATGCTGATTCTGTCTCAATCTGGCTGAAAGAAATTATGAAAATACTTGGGAGATGAAATAATAATGAACTCATGGCACAAAAATGCAAATTGTGCTAAGTCTTGCATTTCTTTGAAATTAAAAAGATCTTTTATGTAGTTATTGGAATTTTGTAATTTTAATTTGTTTTTGCATAGTCAGCCGCTCTTGCAACATACCTCAGTTCACAACAGTAATAATCCCATTTGTATTGACTGGGTAAATTTATTGTTATGCTGCGATTTGAAAAATTATTTCTTTTTCAGGAGAAGAACTGGGTTACTCAGCATTCGGCTGTTCCAGTGCAGGCTACTGTTTTGGGATAGATTCAACAACAAATGTGACAACTTCAATTGTGCCTTATTAATTTAGGTAAGTAGTGTATTGTTCACAAGATCACGGAATATTGCATTTGAATATTATCAAAATTTGTTACAGGGAATGAGATTAGATTGACCACGAAATTTGCAATTTGTGAGTCAACTGAGTCATAGTTGCCTTTGATGTGTCATGAGGTTGCCATTAGCATTGATTAGAATCACATTCTAGTCCTGTCAGGGCCAGCTCCCACCATGTAATTTGACCAAAAAGGTTTTATAACATAAAAATCTTGTGTAATTTAAGTTTGAATTCAAAAAGGGTGTGAAATATTAAACATTGCATGGTAAATCATCGTTTGCCCCATGTGTTATAACTATTATTTTAATGTTGTACTCATAGTCCAGCAGCCTTGCTGGCATTAAGATAGTAATACGTAGCAATTGTAACGTGTCAACTGTCAAGTGATAGCATATGGACAGAAAAATTAAGTTAGGCACTTGAGAGAAAAATGACTCGAATGAAGCTTGCCCTTCCTGTCTATCTTTTGCTTACTGAATTCAGACAAAAAACCCATTTCCAGAACAAAATTAGTTTTTCACAAAATTTTGAATTTGCATCTCCCTCCTCCTCCATTTTGAAACACTTTCACTCATAGTTCTCGTTTTTGCGAGGTCTCGAGCGAAACAAGAAAGCTGTAATAGCAGCGACAGATGGTCAATGCACTCGACACTAGCCTAGCATTAACATTTAAAGAAGAAATTATATTTATTTTCGATTTGTCAACTTTTCTGCTTATCTATGTATCTATCCGTCTGTCTATCAATTCTGTCCGATTGGTTTATTGTGAACCGGTGTTGATCTCCTGTTTGAACTTACGTTATTTGCAAATTTTGTGATGAAATATTGATTAATCAGTGCAAATTCCATGAATGTGATTTATAGAATTCACCAGAAATTTTACAAAAAATCTAAACTTTTGTTGTCTCTTTTTTCAGGACAGCTTGGGTCAGCTGCTCTGGACATTCAAAAGCTTGGGCTGCAAAATTAATCCGAAACCTGTCTGTATCCATACTGTGAGGTAAGTTTACAAAAATATGAAAAGATACTAAAATATTGTTTCAATTGTATGATTTGTTATGAAATATTATATTTAATATATATATATTTAGGTACATTTTCACTATTTTGACATCCCCAGACCTTGTGTCTTCGTCATTTTCCTTTCTTGTTTGGCAAAGAGGCCCCCTCCCCGCACTCCTGAGCAAATTTTTTCAATTGACTGAATGACATAACACCATTATTTTATCATGGAAAAATCTAGTGTGTGCATAAATGGCCAAATTTGGTTGATTGAGTGACGTCAGTCATTAGAAACGCCGTAGATCAGTTGTAGTGCTGTTTATGGTGATACATGTACACCGCTTCGAAATGAACCAGTTTTTCATGTCGATTATGTGCACAAGTGCATCATATGACATCATACTGGTTATTTTTTAAGCCTAACAATCATTATTTATTGTTGAATATTGCTTATAATCCACATGGAATTAGGGAAACTTAGCGCAGAAATGTCACATTTATCTTGCCGCAAACGATGTAGTATCGCAATCGGCCGTTTTGCCACATTTTGTCGTAAAATTCGGGATGATGGACTGAAATTTGCAAAGCGAAGTTGCAAAAAGGGTCAAATTCCCAAAAAAATTCTGGTGAATCTATCACAATAATATCGTATATCGCTCACGATACTCAGCACAAATCGGTTGACTTCAGAGAGCTTTCCCGCCTTAAGGAAAAAATTGAATCTTTTTTAAAATTGTTTAACATATATGCTGTTAAAATTAGAAACAGAGGATATAAATTTTCTTTTGTTCAATTTTAAGGAAGTATATTTTTCCATTACTACTGTAGGAAACAGAAGAGGTAGATTTCATAGTACTGCAGATGGATTATGGAAACTTTGTATTTGAAGTTTGCTAGAACGTAAAATTTATATTTTTCTTATTTGCAGTGGCGTATACACAATTGCGTGCCAGATGGGTAAAGAAGCAAGAAATATCACCAAAATGGTCCAGATCATCTCCTCCCTTTCTCAGGTATTTTACAGTGTTATCTGGTAGATTTTTATGGTTAAAATCCAGAAAAGTAGGTATTAGGGAAATTAGAAAATTTCACAAAATCTGGAATTCAAGTACGAAATCTTTGATATTTTGTATTATATAATGAAGCAGCAAAAAGATTCACACAAAATAGAAATGTCATACTTTTGAAATTGTAATACTTTAAAAATTAGAAAAAAAAACTTACATAAAGCAGGGTAGCTTTAATATGAGCACTTTTAAAACTAAGGACATTTTGATAGGCCATTTAGAGAAATTCAAAGCCTGACAATTAGAAACATCTTTAAAATTATTTAATTCTCCAACAGGCAAAATTCCAAACAGTTACATGAACATTGTCCGAAATTCAGGGAAACTTCTGAAAAATACAGAAAATTTTCTAAATTAAGGGGAAATGTTTTTGGTAATCCAAAGATATGGCACATGCTAGTTGAAGAAAGGTGAACAATTTCTAAGACATGGAAGTTTTGGTCTTGCTGGCTTCAATAAATAGAGATATCCAGGCAACAAATGCAAATAAATTCTTGCCAAAATTCCTTTTCTAATGCAGTAGGCAGCCTTTTCCGAAACTTATCCTTGCAGTTAATTTTCTTAACAGTTTGTCCTATTTGACCATTTTCAAAAATTGTGAATTTACCATTGAACTTCTAAGTTATTAGTCTAAAAATTCATATCAATAATACTGGAGCGAATTTTGGCATATTGCTTACTGACAAGTTGGCTTCCACAACAAGACTCTTTTCAGAACTTCATTTGGATTTTAGTCTATAGGACAATGAATAGAATCTTGAAAATTATGAATTAGGCCCTAGTTCCGTAGTCCCACTTTCATTTACCGCAAAAAAGCATTTAAGAATCATATCTGAGCCTGAAAATAGTATTTTTTGAAGAACCTAATACCTCAATAATGAAAAGTTACGATTTTGTGTGGTTCTGATATATCAGTCTTGAGATAAATGTTTTAATACCATAGCAACTGTAACCACAACAACTTAAAATGATGGCTTCTGTTAAAGTGTTTGACTCACATTCTGCAGAGATTTTACCAGAAATTACCAGTTTTGACAGTGTTTGGCAGATAAAAAAAGTGTTTGTTAAAGAATTCTGGACATGTCTGCTTTTCAGTCAAGAAGTGTCCAATTTTAGTGCCTGTGACATTTTCACATAACAACACTCTGTCAAGTTTAATAAGAAGCGATTGTTAATTTCATTTCTCGAAGCCAACCATAACAATACCGTAGTTATTCTGACCACAGCTTAATAATTTAAATCTGGGAAACATTTTGCGATTTAAATAATGGTTTGGCTTATATGTGTATATTGAATATACAAAATTTATATTTTCAGCAGTACAGCGGAGGACGCATGACAGCAAGAGCATTTGAACAAACGCAATATTGTTAAAGATGTGGACCCAATTATGCTGCTCCTCAGTTGCCAGATGCATGCTTTTTGTAAATAGCATCATTGAAATAAATCTTGTTTCCACTAAAATTTTTCTTCCTACAAAACTACAAAAATATAAAAATTATAATTTTTAATACTCGCATATTTGAGTGACTCAATGATATGTGTTGTGGCTAAATGTGTAATTTACCTGAAAGATGAAAAAATTAAAGTGCTGACTGCGAAATGCTTGGACATGTGATTTTCATCAAACCTCTGGATGATGAATTTTATTTTTATCTTTCTGACTTAATATTTTGTTCTGGATGTCTCCTTGAAAGCTGGTGGCACTGCAGTGGTGCAGGTGAAAAATTTGCGAATAGTTGGAAAAATTTTCTGAAGGCATCTGATTTGTATTGGCATATTTAGGTTATGGTTTATTTGAGATTTCAGGATAAGGCTATCTGTGTTCGAAGGAATCTACATCCTTTCAGAATTTTTCCTTTCCACAACCGATCCATTTTAACTGTTATGCGTAAAGGGACTGCCAGTGACAGAAAAGATAATCTCATAAGGTTGTACTTGAATTAAAAGTATCAAAGCTGTGAATTTTTTAGATAGTAAAAATTATGAAATTAATTATTACGATGAAGGTTTGATAAGGATGATGTTTCTTGTTCTTTAGTTTACAACTCGGTTGAGGGGTAAAAGGAGGTAAAGTAATGGACGGGGGGGGGGATTTGTTTTAGAATATTAATTCCTTTATTATATTGAGTATTGTTGATCGAACGAGTATTTACAGGTCCCGTCTTCTATGCTGTGGCATTATCATATTAATAAATGATAAGAAATATCAGTGGATTGACTTTTGTCAATAGAATGGGTAAGTGCATCAAACCTGATAATAAACAAATAAAAGGATCATAGGCATGAAACTGTAAACATATAGATGACTACACAGAAAAATGGCTAAAAGTATAACCAAATAACCTCACCAACATTTAAACTGCTTTCTTCATTGGCAAGCCTTCTCAAGGCATCTTGTAACTTGGAGTAGACACTCGAGCTTGAATCTAAAGGCAGCAAATGTTCACTTTCTGTTAACTGGGCTGCCTGCTTGCTTTGCAAATTCTCCCCTTGGGGGCCTTTGTTATGTCACTATGCCAGTCTTGTCCTTTTTCTTTCCTTTTTGTAAACTTTTTTTTGTGTTAAGAAAGGAGAAGCTATCAATCAATTACAGAAACAAGCCTGGGAAGGGGAGGATTACTGAAACCAGTCTGTGTTGCAGTCAAAAACGAATTAAGACTAGGGTGATTCTTGTTCACACTGTATCACACAGTATATAGTTTAGCTATTTTTTGCTTGTTCAATGACAGTGGTCTATCTATTATGAGACCTACTGTTATTTGACTAACTTGTCTTATCACGCATACTTTAGGGACCGTTCAGAATTTATGACTGGGGGGGTGGGAGTTTGCTGGAACTTCTCGTCAAAAATTGATACCCCCCCTTGAGTTTCATGCGGATTTTTAGTACCCCACCCTTAGGTTTCACGCATATTTTTAGTACCCCCCTCGACAAAGCAAAACACACATATATACTGTTATACAGGGCCACACATACAGAACGCGTGATTTCGCTGACTTTTGCGCGCAAAAAAGTCCAAATAAAATGACTTTATGCATGTTTTTTTAATTTTTTCTTTGTTAAAATTTCTTATCCCCCTTTGAAGTGTTGTCAAAAATTATTACCCCCCCTTGAAACACGTGCGAAAAGTCATTACCCCCTCGGCCAAAACTCCCACCCCCCCAGTCATAAATTCTGAATGGTCCCTTAAACAGTATTTTAGTGCACTTTTAACAACAGGAAAGACCCTAATTTGAAAGGCCTTCATTACTGCAGATGGGTAATCTAATAGCCACGTAGTTAGTACTTTGTGCAAGAAAGATGGCTGCCCAGTGCCCACTCCACAAATTTTCCATTTGCTTAGGTCACAAATACATGTATACAGTACTTATACCTACACCTACCAGGGATTTAAAAAAAAAACAATTCACAACATTGTACTTTTAGTAATTAATGATACTGACATTTTGTCAAATCATCTTGTAATTATGCTACTTTCTTATTCAGGTTGAACTCTGGCAGCTACCTTAATAAATTGAAATCAACTGCTGACACTTAGATATGCACACCTCTTAAATTTGTTAAACAATGCTAAACAAGATAATCCAGCATGCTATTTTGTAACAGGGCCCCTTTAAACATTGCCAGAGCATAAGAAAATGTGACACAGGCTTAAAGTGTTAGGGATTTTTTTGCCAAAGAACTTCTAATTTGAGAAATTGAGCTTCCATTTATCCACATGGAATTGTTCATTGACTATATTTATATTGATAAAAATGCATGAAGCAGTAAGGGGACCACTTTCATGATCCATGAACTCCAAAAACGGGACTCTTGTTTTCTCGCTTGATTTCTGACTAGAAAAGCATTTAGTTTTGATTTTGGTTTTTGAAGCTGTCTCACTATATGTGGTCTGATGCAGCCATTTCTGAATGTTTTTCATTGACGCTTTTCAGTCACCAGGTCTGGACATTCAGCCACACCAGTGCAAACTTTCATGGTCATACCTCGATTAGAATCTAGATTTTTAGTTGTGTTAAAAGGCATGCGTTTTTAAGTGTGAGCAGTTTAGTTTAAGAGCCTGTAGTGTAAAGAAAAAATGTGACTCAATGTTTAAAATGTGACTCAATGTTTACTAACTTTAATTCTTCATTTCGCATAAAAATAGTAAGGAAAGAATCTTCTCTAACTTTTCTGATCTCTATGCCTATACAGAAAAATTGAAGAAAAAAGATCAGAAAATACATAATGTAGCTCTTTTTCTACATCTATCTTATTTCCAATATACTCCATCTCTAAGCTCGATTTGCTGTACCCCAGTCATATACAAAAGGTCTTGCCATATCAAGGTTAAGGCCATAGTATTTGGGGTCCCATCTGTTGGAAGGAAATGCCTTCTAACATCTAACCGTTTGCACACTGTGTCTTCCTGATTGGACCAAACCAGCTTCTATTGGATATAGCTGACATTTATATGGCATGTGGTCGTTAAAACTGATGAGTGAAAATCGCATTGTCGTTAAAACTGATGTGGTAAAATTGCATTATGTACTAGCAGGGAGAGAGTTTAAAATTTAGATTGAGGTATCCATTGCTTTACACTAAGGCCATTGGCAATTTTACTCTTACCAACTGCTTGAGGTTTTTTTTTTAAGAAGACAGTCAGACACATGTGCCGCCAATGTGTGGGAAAACTTATGTGAACAATGTTAAGATATCTGGCTACGAAAACTGACTATCTTAACAGGAAGTCATGCTGTGTGTGTTTGTGAATGTTTTAGAAGGTGTCTAACTTCCATACATGTACCATAAAAATGTGGCAAACCTTGGCTGTGCAAACTGCATATTATAGGTTAATTTATTGGAAAACCAGGCAAGTTCTTTTTATCTATCCACACAGTTTCCAACAACTGGGGCAGGCACAATTCAGCAAAAAGGCAGAGACAGAAACAGGTTGTCATACAATATCCTGAGGCAAAGATCCAGAATAAGTCCTTATTAAGTCACAATTACAATGGAGGAAAATATCATTACCACTCACATTCTAATTCAGTTACAAGAAAGAAACCCAAAATTAACTTTTTATATCTATCAAGTTACATAACGGAAATCAGGTATCTGACTGGCTATAACTTTCAAATTGGTTTAAATGCCAATGTCTGTGGCAGAAAATGGGCACACTAATTTTCCTGGAATTAATATGACTCCCACACTGAGTTGTGTGTTTTAGGCAGGAATAAAATAAAGCCATTTTGCCAAAAATGACACTGTAAGGTAATATTTTCATTTATTTTGATGTTGTTGACTTTGTGTAATTCTGAAATTACAACAAATGTTCGGATATAGATAATCCTGCGAGAGATATAACTGAAGGACTAAATTGGTCTGTTAATCATTTAAAGAGTCTGTGCTATGATAAGACAGCTTTTAAATTCCATGGCATGTAGAGTCAACATCAATCTCCTCCTCTAAAATGTAGAGCTATGTTATGAAGTTACTACCTTTGATTCTATTGCTTTAAGCTACACAGGTGAAATGTATATTGCTAAATTGTATTTCAAACCACCATGACGCCATTTGCAGTTGCAATTTGCATTGCAACATAGAATTCCCATGATGCCGGAAGATTAAAGAGAGTGTATCGTGATGCATATACATGTTCATACACTGACAATTTCGATTTGTAAACCACTTATCATATATATTACTATAAAAGGAAGATACCTGCTGCATACGTGTAGGTTTTACCTTTATTATTCAATACTCTAATCCTTTTTATAACATAATATGTCATATTTCAAATGTCGCAATAAGCCTAAACCTTCTACCTAGCTATTCTGCCCTATCCATTGGCAAATATGGACTGTTAACAAGGAAAGGACAGGTTAAACTGGAGAAACTCTTATTTTTAGGTTTATGTTCCAGCCAGTAAATGCTACATACATATAAATAAGGAACTATTAAGAGGCAATTTAATAATGTGGCTGTGTCTCTGCTTTGGGATTCTTGTGTTTAATACTACGGAGTTTCATAAGGGTCTATATCTCTCAATTTGGACAACAAGATGTAACTTGATGGTGGAAAACCTTTGCTTTAAAAACAACAGATATGTGCAGCTGGTTTTACATTGTATCTCAATATTGGATAATGCAAAACTGCACTATTCAATGTATTCATTGAAAAGGAAGAAATGTGCTTGGTTTGTAAACCACACGTCAATGGAAGCAGCACAATGGTTGTCATTGAATTAGGCAAGAGGTACCCGTCTCAGTCAAGCTTCTGGAAAAACAAAAACGCTTACTCGATGTTGTGCATTGAGGAATCTTTGAGAGTTTATGGTCTATAAATCAGCACTGGTTGCCAAGTGGCTACAGGACACACAATGGAAGGCTGTCATTTAGTGTATGATAAATAATGAACTTTCCAGGTGCTGTTGGCAGATGGCTTTGGAAAAGAAACCAGTGAACTTGTCATGCAAGCTGCTTTGTCTCTTAATATCATATTTAATAAAGTGAAGTATGCAGCACTATCAAAACAATTTTTTCTTTAAACTACAAGCCTGTAAAAGAACAGTCTAGATAATGTGGATGGATATTAATTAAATTTTTCCTTAGACATTAATTAGCTTTTTGCATCATATTGTTTAGCTGATTCTTGATATAAGGCTAATTCATAGATAGACATAAATTGCAATAAATTAACTTTCTTTTTATTTATTTAGCCTAATTTGTACGCTTTTTATTTTAAAGGCATCTTGTAAGGCCCAATTCAGGATGTTCACTTTGGGAAACCAGACTTCCTGGCTGCCTTGAAAATTTTCACCCTTGGGGGCCTTACTTATGCCACTTTGTCAGTCTCATCTTTTTGTTCTTCTTTTAAAAACTCCTCTTTTTCCCCTTTTTGTTTCACGCCATGGAAGACTGTTTCAATCCAAAAAGGAACAAGACTTGCTCAGGGAGTGGTGTTCAAACCAGTTTGTTCGATTTGTTATTCAGAGTTTTAAAAGCGAAACTATCAGCTGTTCATACAGACAGGAATAATATCACACGACAAACTTATTAGACATTCACAGTACTTTGAATCCTAAACACCCCTTTACATAATTTCATTTTTTATATTTCTAAAGTTGTATACTACGATAATTGATAATAGTATCATAATACTTTCCTTCTGATGGTTACAGGTCAAGTAGCTCAGTGTCAATTGAAAGAAACATAACACAAAGTTGCAAAATAGCCATTTCAGTTCCTTTGCATTTCTCTATTTCCCTTGCAACTGTGAGTTCGATAACAAATTAGCAAGCGGTGACCTTCTCCCTCCCAACTCCAACCCCACTAACCTTTTGCCTGTGGGCAGCCCTGTGGTCAGTAGTTTAGTGAATCTTGCCACATTTTCAGGGCTACGTGCATGGCATTGGGACCCAGGGACCCCATCAATCACTCCGTCTTGCTATTAATTGTCATCTCACAATCCCCAGGCACAGAAAAGGCACACACTTGCCTATTCAATAGTGTCTTATGTATATTTAGCCCACTTTATCCAGCTTCTATTAGATTTAGCTGTGAATGCATATGTGACCTGCTCCACCAAAATGAGTTCAAAGTAGGCAATTTATATTTCCCAGAAATGAGCGAAATGTGTCAAAAGGTCACATTTTGATGTTTTTTAGCTCTTGGTACCACATTTTGGCAAAATAAATTTCCTTTGAATTTTTAAGACCATTTTACAAGAAATTGATTTTAAGTTATCTAAATCGGGTGTTCTTCTTGATTTTTTTTAGTTCTTTCATTGCAATCGCGGGAAATTCAAATGCCATTTTCTCAAAGTTCGATGTTTCGCATCATCAATGTTTGAGGTGCCATATCTTTGGATTGGATGGAGATATCAAAACATATGAACCATCATTTTAAAGCCCATTTCCAGTAGAATAAAGTCATTTTCACAACTAAATATGATAAGGGACCGACTTTGAACCCATTTTGGTGGAGCAGGACACATATGTAATGTATCAGCGAGATGTAGTTTAAAAGCTGCCAAACTGTATAAAGTGTAGATAGATATTGACGGCAACAAGATGGAGTAGGTAGACAGCTTCAACAACTTGTAATTCAAATGATATTATCTCAGTTGGTGTGCATCCATATAAATGGCAGTCGTGTAGGAAGGTGATGCAATCTAATTAACTCCAGCATATCTGTGACATCACTACCAGCATTTGCACTGAGGCATATGATAGACCTCCTATGTCAAGGGGAAAATGGTTTTTGTCTATTAAGTAAAATACAATGAATGGCTGAATAAGCCCCCGCTCTATATGCTTCTTTGTTAATATATCTTATCTCAATACTATTCTGCTGTGCCATAGCCCGTTGTAGACGGTCTAATCTGATATCAGGTTAAGGAGAGAGCACTTGGGGCAGCATCTGTGCGATTCTGTGGGTAAGAAAGGCATAACCCCCAGGAAGTGACATCACTGGATGGAAAATAAGACCTAATGGAGACCAAACAATGACAGGTTGCATTCTCAAAGAGTTAGACCACACAGTTGGTTTGCTGTTCATAGTTGCAATACGTTTATGAGTGCAACCTAAAAATTGGTCGGGTGATGTCTGATTGGCTGTATGCATGCTTTGGGACCAACTGACATGTCATGGTATAATGTCCAAAAGTTTGCCACCCAACTGACTCTTTGACTGACGGTCAAGCTGACTGAATGACTCATGGAATGAAGGAACAACTAACTGAGCCTAAAAAACTGTGAAAACGCCTAATTAATGGTGTTACATAAAATGTAATGTGAGGGTAGAGTCAAGAAAGAGCAATCTGATCATCCAAATTATGGTACTGCAGTATTTCTTACTTCAATACATAACCTTTGAGGTTGATGCCAGCAAAATGTTGGTCATATAAGCAACCCTTCTCTTGTGTGAAGGGAATATTATGCTGCAAGCTGCTACTTTTATTTCAACCTAGTGTCAACATAGCTGTCAGGAGAAAGTCTGACTTCCTGTATAATGTGACATAAATCATAGCAATCTGATCATCCAAATTATGGTACTGCAGTATTTCTTACTTCAATACATAACCTTTGAGCATGATGCCAGCAAAATGTTGGTCATATAAGCAACCCTTCTCTTGTGTGAAGGGAATCTTATGCTGCAAGCTGCTACTTTTATTTCAACCTAGTGTCAACATAGCTGTCAGGAGCAAAGTCTGACTTCCTGTATAATGTGACATAAATCATAGTCTGTTGTTGGATGGGATACCAAAACTGACATCAGCAAAAGGGACTGTAGAGATATGTAAGAGAATAGATGACTATTTTATTCCTATCAAACTCCGGCAGCTACCTTTAAAAGCTGAAATTAACTGCTCAAACTTAAAAACGCATACCTCTTAGAAGAGTCAGAACAGAAACTACTCAAGGGAATTCTTTGTTGCCTTCCTGCTTCCTGCTTACTGACTGCTTGGCCAAAGATTTTGAAAGTTTGAAGAACCAGACACAATTTACTTCAAATTTGAGATTTGTGAAGTAGAATAAGGCTGTAATGTGAAGAAAGTGCACATGATAATGATTTTAAGTTGTCAAAAAAGGTATCCAACGTGATTTCATTGCAAGAAAATTTGGCTTGGGGTAATTATCCAAGCTTGTTACAAAACATTTTTGGACGGGATATGACAAACAAAATCTTTTAAAAAAAACCCAAAGACATGACAATGATGGACTTAATGCAGAATTGTTTTCTGTCTTGATTTGCATTGATTGTGATCTAGGTTTTTGAAGCTGTCTCACTATATGTGGTCTGATGCAGCCATTTCTCAACATTTTTGATTGAAGGAAGTTTACCAGACCCCAGGTTTGGATATTCAGTCACATCAGTGCAAAATTTCATGGCCATACCTTAGATAGAAATCAGTTTTCAAGTTGTGTTAAAAGTTGTGCAGTTTGAAGTGTGAACACTTTAGAGTCAGAGCCAGTAGCATGGAGAAAAAAGGTGACTTAATATTTACTAACGTTAATTCTTCATTTCTCATAAAAACAGTAAGATAAGAAATTATATTCTCCTCTTACCTCTTTTTGATCTCTGTGCCTATACAGAAAAATTGCAGAAAACATCTTGGAAAATAGCCATAGCACCATTTTTTTTATTGCCAATATACTACATCTCTAAGCTCGATTTACTGTACTCCAGCCATATACAAAAGGTCTTGCCATGTCTCACTTGAGATCAGGTTAAGGCTACAGTACTCAGGGCACCATGTGATGAAGGAAATGCCATCTAACATATGGAAGTGACCTCATTTATTGGAGGGTCAGTAAGACCCCAAGAGTAAGAAAAAACTGTTGGTTTCTGCCTCTGGTGTATTCAGAACAGAAGACCCAAGGCCTTGTCTAAGAAGAATCAGACAAAGACACTGGTTTGAGTGAGTATATATGTGTGTTTGTGCATTACGTATGACTGTTATGATATATAGTTGTGAACTGATGAATAAAAATCTCATAACATACAGACTAATCAGTTGACTGACTGACCACTATAGGCGAAGACTTGTTGACTGGTGATATATCTATAATAGCTGTCAGGTTGACTGAAAAAAAATATATATATACGTTTTTATTGACATAAAAACAAGATCACATTAGACCAAAATGTCAGAGGGGCAAAAATAATGTTAGCTGCCAAATGGTCAGATTGACAAAAGAAAATATTTAAAACTGTATTGTGTCTGAAATATTTCTGTTTTGAAAAGTCTGTTTAGAAATATATTTCACCTTTCCAAACATAAGAGATTCATTAGAACTAATTTCAGGAATTGATATTTAAAGACATACTATGGAACGTGCATTTACATAAAAGTGTTAGAGCTGTAGCCATAACTCCCTGCAGAAGTGATGTCTGAGCCATGCCTTGTGGTAATATTGTTTATTCTGCTATTATCACCCATTTGGCACATGTCATCAATCAGAAAAGCTCAAAGCATAAAGGCAAACTTTCACGTGGGTTAAAATGGGCTTTTAATCTGCTCATTCTTATGTCGATGGCAGAATGGTATGAGAGTACTAAGGTAGAATTTTCTGTGTAGATTTACTTCATTCATGAACTGAAATGTCAGAATTACCAATCATTATAAAGAAGTAATATGGGGAACTTATCTGATTATAAAATTTGATTTTTAATTTGGTCGACATGTTGTGATTTGTTTTTACACTAATGTCATTATCATTAATTTGTTATTCATACTCATTACTGCTGCTTGTACCTATATTATATTCCAACTCCAACTCACAATTATGATAATTATGCAACTTATAACATGAATGTTATATATTTTCTGGGCACTTTATGTTTATTGTTGCTGACCACTGATTCCTTTTATATTCTAGCAAGAAATGTTAAACTATGTTACAATGAGAAATCTTTCTTTTAAGCATTGCAGTGAGATTATTTTTGAAGGATAACAACTGAAGTAACATTCCTGTGGTCTATTGTCGTTACTGAGAAAATGACCTTTCAAGGCCACAAATGACACTGTCAACCGGATGTACCCCGCCTTCCAATTAGGCCTCATTGTCACCATAAGGCATAGACGCTGAAAAGTAGTCTGAGATCGCCACACAATATGACAAGAAGTGGCTGCAGGTTGCAAGTATCTTGCGCAATGTTCATCATCATCTTTTCATTTGCAGAATTTTAATAAGGGCATTAATGGGCAATTTGATATATGTTAGAAAATTCGGGTGATTTGTAAAGTAAGACTATCAAAACCCCCTAAAGTAAATGAGATTTGTTGAATTGGAAGCTTTTTGTATTCGTCTTTCTTCTTCTTTTTGCAAGAGGACTTTCCATCTGTGGGAAACCCATAGATTCCAAATTGCAGGGAGGTAATTTCTCTTGAAGAATAAGACCAAAGTTCCTTCCGGTGGCTTTTTTGACACATTTCGGTCACAAATGACCTTTCAAGGCTGCAAATTGGTCCCTGCCAAGCAGTTTTGTCACTAGGATGTGCTCAGCCCTCTAATTAGGCCTCACTATTGCATGAGGGCTTGAGAGAAGTCTTAGAATTTCTGACAAGGTCATAGTAAAGTGACACATAAAGATTATGCATCGTCGTCTATATGAGGCTAGCATTTAGTATGACACGCCTATTTCTTTATATTATCAAATACTGATTGTCAACCAATCATGAGAAAGTAGCAGATTATACACAAAATGTTCTTGCTGTATTGTAGATAGAAAATATATACTGTACGGAAACGGACGCCATTTGTTGGTAACTATCGCACCAGAGAATATAGATGCGATGGTAGCCAATAGCTAGTTCAACAATAATGATGAACCATTCAATATCCTTTGATAAACTGTATCTTTTGAAATTGAAACTTCAGATATTTTATGCTGAAAGGTTTGATTTGAAAATAACAAACTGATTTATCGGAACGGCAAAAAAGTCACTAATGAGCTGACTTACAAAGTTTTAGCTTCAGCTGTGGTCTTTTATGGATAATTTTACAGTGGAGGCTCAGCTTTTATTTGAACCTCATGTTAACTTAGCTGTCAGGAACAAAGGCTGACTTCCTGTATTATGTAACATAGATCACGATCTGCAGCTGGTAGGGAAACTAAAACCTATGGCAACAAAAAAGGCCACACATGTGAAAGTGAACATAAAACGAGTGAAAAGGGGAAATATTACTCTTTGTTGGAATGTTACAGCTTCTGGCAGGAAGATAGATAATTGCTCATCAGGAAACTTGACTTCTGATCTGGAAAATTTGTGAAAATAATCCTCTTCTCACTTCTTTTGTGACCATAATCTGACAAAGAATCATTAGATGTCTATTTTTTTCATAAAAGCAAAGATGACTATGAATGAATTTATCAAATACAAAGCACAGTTGATTCCCAAAGGGCAGACAACTAAAACAGAATATTGCTAATTAGTGGAGGGCTCATCTGTTAGTCAAGTAGAACGAAATATATGGTAGAAATTATTTTGCCACAATTTCAAGATTACATCAATTATAATTTTTTTTCATAATATTGTGTTTGTTGCGACAACGTCGCATACTACCTACGAAGTCATATCTTGATGTTCACAACATTGGCACAATGTCATTTCTACCACACAATTCTACATAATTTTCAGAAACATTTCAATGTTGCAACAGCATTGCTGCAGTTTAGGTGTGCCCGTTAAATTGGTAAATTCAATAAATTGAATAAGTGAATGGAACAAAGAAATGAGAGAGGGGTGGCTTGTATATATATGCATTTTTTTTTGGATGTCTTGGTGAATAGCTTGGTGGAAATGTATATATGCAAATAAGTATATTTCTCAGCAGTAAATATATTATGCAGATGGGTAATTTCATCAAGAGGAACGAGTTAGAGACATATCGACATATATATGCATGTAGATTAATTGTATTCCATCTACTAGCTTTTTATCCACTTTGCTTTGTTCAAGTTTGTTGTAAGCTTCTCGAGGCATCTTGTAACAGCAGTCTCAGCCTTGTTGGGAAAGGCAGCAAAATGTTCACTTCTGTTAACTGGGCTGTCTGCCTGGCTCCCAAATTCTTCCCATGGGGGCCTTTTTTGTGTCGCTATGCCTTTTTTCAATTTGGCCCATTCTTTTTTTATTCCGTCTCAAAAAAAGGAGAAACTATCAATCAATTATGAAAAAAAAACTTGAACTGGGAGGGTATTCAAGTTGAGGAAAATTGATACATCAATGGAAAGTAAAACTAAATATTTAATAAAAATTGTCAAAACATATTTATAAACAACTTTGAAAACTCAAAACATTTTTGATATTTCAATTACTTTTTGCTGCAAGTATTTACAGTGCCATTCAATGATTTTACACCAGCCATCTTACTTTCAATTGAAAGAAACATATTAATACAGGTTAAACAGGATCATATTAGATATATTTCAATTTCTTCGTGTATCACCTTTTGATTTGCTACTGTATTTCCAATAGCAAACTAAAAACAGTGACCCCCAATGCTAATACCTTCCACCTAGCCAACCTGTTGCCTGAGACCCTATCAATCATTTAATCTTGCTATCAATTGTCATCTGACAATCCCTAGCCACAGAAAATGCAGAAACATGTCCATTCAGTGGTGTCTAACGCATATTTAGACAAGTACTAGCTTGGATTTAGCGGTTCATGAATGTAAATGGCTAAATACAGTATACAAACTACATGTAGTGTGAGGTCTTTGTTGCGAAGCATATTATGAGGTTATACCATGGGTGGAGGCAGTATATCCCTTGTATAGTCACCCAAGATCCAGTATATCCCGAGACCCGAAGGGTCGAGGGATATACGGGGTCGAGGGTGACTATACCAGGGATATACTGCCGCAACCCATGGTATAACCTTTTTATCCCATGTCTTTTTTTTTTAATACTATTCTATTTTAAATCAATATAAAACAGTTTGAAGCACTCAATGTGAATGCAACTATGCTACAAAAAAAAATCAATACTCTTAATTGGCAGCACTTAATTGCCTTAAATCACAACAATCAGCAAATATGCTGGTATCTACATGCTAATAAGCATGATATATAGGGGCACTGTTGTCTTTTGATTGGTCAGTTCCAGTATATCCCTGTTGATCTCATTATCTTTCAGTATATCCCTGCTGGCTAATTAGCCAAAGGAATTTGATTGGTTGAACTAAATATATCCCTGTTTCTTTCTGTTGTATTTCCCTCTCTCAATCTGTATTGACCAGGGAAAAGCTCAGTATGAGGGACGAAGTTTGGCTAGACATGGGATAAACAGTGTATATGCACCTGAGAAAGAATCTATGGTGTCTACAGTCTACAACATACTTCAGCCATATATGGCCGGGAATTTTAGGGGCCATCTGCAGGGGCCATCTTGAATTATCGAAGGGTAAATTCTGAGCAACCTTAAGCATGAATTTCTTCGTAACATTCCGCTAGTACTATGGCAAAAACATGATTCTCAACAACAAGTAGTCATGATTTTAGATTCTAGGGGGGGATAATCACATGATCATCCCCCCAGGCTCATCCTCGGGGGATGCATCCCCCCATCCGCCATCCCCCCAGGGTCTACACCCCTGCTTGTCCCTGATGACTTAGGACTTAGACCACATAGTTCATTGCCTATATTTGCGATAGGTTGACGGGCATTATTCTAAAATTTGTAAGTGAACTGTCTAACAATTTGCATCCTGTGTCTTCCTGACTAGACTGTACTATAGCTGCTATAGGATTAAGCTAAGGACTGACATTTTTTGATAAACGGTCGTAGAAACTGATGGGTGAAAATTGCCTTATGTGCTAGCAGGGACACAGGTTATGGTTTAGATTGAGGTGCCAGCATACAGGCTAGTTTCGTGACTAATTTTCATTGTACAGTAACTGACTGAGACAGAGACCCAAATCCATGAAGAATACCATCATTAAAATTGACTGAATGGTGGAAAGCCTGACAAAGGAGGGTGACAAAATCAGCCTTGCAGAATTCATTTCCAAAATCCACGAGGAGAAAATCCTCTATCCATTGATTTACATTCAGGCTAAAGGCAATTTTACTCTTACCAACTGTACTGGAAAACATGCGTGAGCAAAGCAGAGTATCTGCATAGGAGCTAGGCTTCCAGAGTTATTGTTTGTGTTCGCAACAGCGGATTAAGATAAAGCAATGTAGGATTAGACATATATAGCTTAAAGGCACTGCACTTAAGGGAAAATCATTGTTCTTTCTGATCTTAAAGCCCAAGGTCACCTTTGACCCTGAAGACCCTGTATGGATTCTCTTTGATTTAAATGCAAGAACATAGTTTTCTGTTTGAAATTTGTAGGCTCTAATTTGGTTACAATTTTCATGTGTGAAACAGCAATTTAATCCTGTGTTTATTCTGTGACCACCGTTTTCAGCAACCTTAATTGCCAAGATTTGCTGGAGTTAGTTGATGAGTGCAAACTAATCCTCTGAAACTACAAATATGAGCAACGAAATAGCCCTTAACATGAAAACATTTTCATTGTGCATGAATCAAGGATTTGTGTTAGATGCAACCATTTGAGGCCATTATCTCAATCTTTTCAGCCATCAGAAAAGCTCAGAGAATTTGGTCAAGTCAGTCTGAGCTCATGCTGGGCTCCTGGAAAACTGAGGTGAATTGAGGACAAAGCCTCTTTTTATCTATCCACACTGTTT
Organism: Platynereis dumerilii; assembly: GCA_026936325.1. Taxonomy (NCBI): domain Eukaryota; kingdom Metazoa; phylum Annelida; class Polychaeta; order Phyllodocida; family Nereididae; genus Platynereis; species Platynereis dumerilii. The sequence continues at coordinate 38,108,313 of JAPTHN010000003.1, read as the reverse complement.
TCAACAACTGGGACAGGTACAATTCAACAAAAATACAGAAAAAGAAACTGTTTTTCCTTTAATGACCTAAATATAAGGCAAAGATCCAGAATGAGTCCTAATCGTATTACAATTACAATGGAAGAAGAGTCTGGAAGACATTATTATCACTCTCATTCTAATTGAGTTACAAAAAAGAAACCCTAAATTAACTTTCTATATCTATCAAGTTACATAACGGAAATTAGGTATCTGACTGGCTCTAACTTTCAAATTGGTTTATATGCCAATGTCTGCGGCAGGAAATTGGCACACTGAATTTCCTGGAATTAATATAACTCCCAGACTGTTAATCATTGAAAGAGTATGTTCCAGGATAAGACTGCTATTAAATTCCATGGCATGTAGAGTCAACACCAATCTCCTCTTCTAAAATGTAGAGCAATGTTATGAAGTTACTGCCTTTGAATCAATTGCTTTAAGCTACACAGGTGAAGTGTATATTGCTAAATTGTATGTCAAACCACCATGACGCCATATGCAGTTGCACTTTGCAGTGCAACATAGAATTCCTATGATGCCGGAAGATTAAAGAGAGTGTATCGTGATGCATATGCATGTTCATACACCGACAATTTGTAGATTTGTAGACCACCTATCATATATATTACTATAAAAGGAAGATACCTGCTGCATAGGTTTTACCTTTATTATTCAATATCATAATCCTTTTTATAATATATGTCATATATCAAATTGGAATATGTCGCCATAAGCCTAAACCTTCTGCCTAGATATTCTGCACCTCTCAAGCTATCCATTGGCCAATATGGGCAGTTAAGCAGGAAAAGACCATAACAAATTATTGGGAGGTAAATTAATTATGTGGCTGCTTCTCCGACTCTCTGCTTTGGGATGTCTGTGTTTAAAACCAGAGTTTCATAAGGGTCTATATCTCTCAATTTCATAGGCGTATTGGACGGGGGCAGGGGGAGCGAACAAGTTTGGGAAACAGTAAGATTCAGGCAAAAAGGCTAAAAAATTTGGGCAGATGATTAAATAAATACTTCTGTAAATTAGTGATTTCCAGGCAATTTAATTGGAAATGGTGTTAAATCTAGATCTTGAAATTCGGGCAAATGTCGCTCGCCCCCCAAAAATCACGCGTGCCGTACGCCTATGCTTAATTTGGACAACAAGATGTCATGTTATGGAGGAAAACCTTATGGAGCAAAACGTTTGCTTTTACAAATGACAGATATACGCTGCTAGTTTTACAGTGTATCTCAATTTTTGATTATGCAAAACTGCACTCTTGATTGAAAAGGCTTAGTTGGCAAACCACACGTCAATGGCAGCAGCACAATGGTTGTCATTGAATTTGGCAAGAGGTACCCGTCTCAGTCAAGCTTCTGGAAGAAGCTAACAAAAAGGTTTACTCGATGTTGTGTGTTGGGGAATCTTTGAGAGTTTATGGCCTATAAATCAGCACTGGTTGCCAAGTGGCTACAGGACACACAATGGAAGGCTGTCATTTAGTGTATGATAAATAATGAACTTTCCAGGTGCTGTTGGCAGATGGCTTTGACAAAGAATCAAGAGAACTTTTCATGCAAGCTGCTTCGTCTCTTAATGTCATATTAGAATAAAGTAAAGTATGCGCAGGGCTTTTGAGTTGGGTAGTAAATGAACTGACTCCGACTCTCGACGGTTTTGGCTTTTGGAAAAGTGACTCCGACTCCTTAGGCCTCTTAAATTCCGACTCCGACTCCGAATAGTATGATATGGCAAAGTTATGAGACATTCATGATATTTTGAGACCTAAATACCTCGTTGCATTCTTGAAATTTGTAATGTTGTATGCCTTGATACTTGACAATACTTTCATTCTGGTGGTTACAGGTCAACTGGCTCAGTTTCAATTGAAAGAAAGATTACAGTGTTAATAACACAACATCGCACAATAGCCATTTCAGTTATTTTGCATTTCTCTATTTCCCTTGCAACTGTGAGTTCGGTAACAAATTAGCGAGTGGTGACCTTCTCCCTCCCAACTCCAACCCCACTAACCTTTTGCCTGTGGGCAGCCCTTTGGTCAGTAGTTTAGTGAATCTTGCCACATTTTCAGGGCTACGTGCATGGCATTGGGACCCAGGGACCCCATCAATCACTCCGTCTTGCTATTAATTGTCATCTCACAATCCCCAGCCACAGAAAAGGCACACACTTGCCTATTCAATAGTGTCTTATGTATATTTAGCCAACTTTAGCCAGCTTCTATTAGTTTAGCTGTGCATGTATATGTAATGTAGGAGTGAGATGCAGTTTAAAAGCTGCCAAACTGTATAAAGTGTCCATAGATATTGAGGGCAACACGATGGAGTAGGTAGACAGCTCAACAACTTGTAATTTAAATGATATTATCCTAGTTGGTGTGCATCCATGTAAATGAAAGTCGTGTAGGAAGGTAATAGCAATCTAATTAACTCCAGCATATCTGTGACATCACTACCAGCATTTGCACTGAGGCATATGATAGACCTCCTATGTCAAGGGGAAAATGGTTTTTGTCTAGTATTAAGTAAAATACAATGAATGGCTGAATAAGCCCTTCCGCTCTATATGCTTCTTTGTTAATATATCTTATCTCAATACTACTCTGCTGTGCCATAGCCCGTTGTAGATGGTCTGACCTGATATCAGGTTAAGGAGAGAGCACTTAGGGCAGCATCTGTGGGTAGGAAAGGCATTACCCCCAGGAAGTGACATCACTGGACGGTAAATAAGACCTAATGGAGACCAAACAATGACAGGTTGCATTCTCACATAGCAGAGCAACAGGCCTACCCAAGATGAGTTAGACCATGCAGTTTGTTTGCTGTTCATAGTTGCAATACGTTTATGAGTGCAACCTAAAAATTGGTCTGGTGATGTCTGATTGGCTGTATGCATGCTTTGGGACCAACTGACATGTCATGGTATAATGTCCAAAAGTTTGCTACTCAACTTTGACTGACGGACAAGCTGACTGAATGACTCATGGAATGAAAGAACAACTACCTGAGCCTGAAAAACCGTGAAAACGCCTAATTAATGGTGTTGCATATATTTTTAAAATGTGAGGGTAGAGTCAAGAAAGAGCAATCTGATCATCCAAATGTTTTAACCATGGTAGCAGAAAGGTAAATAACTATTCAACATGACCTCGGCTTTGTAAAATATGTGGAATTTTCATCACAATAAATGATTAGAATATACTAATGGATTGACTTTCATCAATAAAATGGATAGAGTGAACAAACTGCATTATAAATAGATGAAGGGATCATAGACCTAAAATAGTAAGCATATAAACAATTACATCTAGACAAATGCCTGAAAGTATAACTAAATAACCTCATTATCATTTACACTGCTTTTTTTAAAAAGCTTTCTCAAGGCATCATGCAACTTTGAGTAGACACTCAGGCTTGTAGCTTAAGTCTGCAAAATGTTCACTTTCTGTTAACTGTGCAGCCTGCTTGCTTTGCAAATTCTCCCCTAGGGGACTTTGTTATGTCACTATGCCAGTCAGTCTTTTACTTTCCTTTTTGTAAATTTTTTTGTGTAAAGAAAGGAGAAGCTATCAATCAATTACGGAAACAAGCCTGGGAAGGGGAGGGTTACTGAAACCAGTCTGTGTTGCAACTGGAGAACGGATTAAGACTAGGATGGTCTTAGTTCACTCTGTATCTAACAGTCTATAGTTAAAAAATATGTTGCTTGTTCAATGACAGTGGTCTATCTAGTATGAGACCTACTATTATATGACTAACTTGTCTCAACAATACGCTAAAGTTTAACAGTATTTCAATGCACTTTGCACCAAATTTAAGGCATTCATGACTGCAGACGGGTAATTTTTTAACTGCAGACGGGTAATCTTTTAACTACTCTAGCTCCTTTGTACTAGAAAGATGGCTATATTTTACTTTTAGTTATAAATAATGCCGAAATATTCACATATCATCTTGTCATTATGTGACTTTTTTTATTCAGGTCAAACTGTAGCAGCTGCCTTTATGAACTGAAATAAACTGCTCACAATTGAAAATGCACACCTCTCAAAACAGTCAGATCTTGTTAACTACTTTAGAGAATTTGTTGTTGCCTTCCAAGCCAGCTAACTGACTGCTTGGCCAATGATTTTAAAAGTCTGACGAACCAGAAACAATTTTGTAAGATTACCTCAAATTCGGATTTGCATAGTTGCATAAGGCTGTAATGTGAAGAAAGTGCACATGATAATGATTTTAAGTTGTCAACAAAGATGTCAACAAGATTGCATTGCAAACAGATTTCACATCAGGGTAATTATCCAAGCTTATTACACAACTTTTTTTAACAAGATGCGACAAACAAAATCTAAATAACACAAAATAGGGCGAAAATTGTAACACAAAACCAACAAAATGCCGTAAAAATGCTTGAAGGAGTCAAGGAACCACTTTAATTATCCATAAACTCTAAAAACGGGACTCTGATGGACTTAATGCAAAATTGTTTTCTGGCTTAATCTCTGGCTCGATTTGCATTGGTTGTGTTTTGGTTTTTGAAGCTGTCTCGCAGAATGTGGCCTAATGTAGCCATTTCTTAATGTTTTTCATTGATGCTTTTCAGACCCTAGGCCTGAATATTCAGCCTCATCAGTGCGAAATTTCATGGCCTTACCTTAATTAGAAGTTATTTTTTAAGCTGTGTTAAAATGCGTGCCTTTTAAGTATGAGCAGTTTAGTTTCACAGCCTACATTGTGAAGAAAAGATATGACATAAAATAATATAAACTAACATTAATTCGTCATTTCTCATAAACACAGTAAGGAAAAAAATTAATAAAATAAAGAGCTCCTCTCACCTCTCACTACTCTGATCGTTATGCCTATACAGAAAAATTGAAGATAAAGGCTCAGAAATAGCCGTAGCAGCTCATTCTCACCATCTATTTTTTGCTAATATATGTACTTCATCTCTTAGCTCAACTTACTGTACTCCAGCCATATACAAAAGGTCTTGCCATGTCTCACTTGAGATCAGGTTAAGGCTACAGTACTCAGGGCGCCATGTGATGAAGGAAATGCCATCTAACATATGGAAGTGACCTCATTTATTGGAGGGTCAGTAAGACCAAGTGAGAGTCCTAAAAGTAAGAAAAAACTGCTTGTTTCTGCCTCTGATATATTCAGAATAGAAGAGCCACCACTGTATCTAAGAAAAATCAGACAATGTCATTGGTTTGAGTGAGTATATGTGTTTGTGCATTGTGCATAAATGTTATTGTATTATACATAATCATTATATAGTTGTTAACTGATGAATGGAAATCTCATTATATACAGACTAATCAGTAGACTGACTGACCTCTATGAGTGAGGGTGTGCTGGCTGGTGATAAATCGATAAGAATTGTCTGGTTGACTGAATCAAAAAAAATAACACAGGGGCAAGAAGAATATTAGCTGACAGATGGTCGTATTGATAAAAGAAAATATTTAAAGCTGCATTGTGTCTGAAGTATTTCTGTTTTTAAAAGGCAGTTTAGGCCTACCAATACAAATATTTCACCTTTTCCTAACATAATAGCATTCCTCAGAAATAATTTCAGGCAAAGATATTTGAAAGTCACCCATTTGGCAATTTACTCTACCCTGACACATGTCATCAATCAGAAAAGCTCAAAGCATAAAGGCAAACTTTCACGTAGGTTAAAATGGGCTTTGTTCTGCTTATTCTCACGTCGATCGCAGAATGGTGTGAAAGCACTTAGGTAGGATTTTCTCTGTGGATTCGCTTCATTCATGAACTGAAATGTCAGAATTATCAATCAATATAAATAGGTAATATAGAAAACCTGAATCTGCTTATTAAATTTGAACTTTTGTTTGCCTGATGTGATTTGCCTTTACACTAGTATCATTTTGATTAGTTTGTCACTCATTACTGCTGACTGTACCAATAACATATTCTAGCTCCATATCACAATTACTATGATTATGCAACTTATGACAAGAACGTTGCTTATATTTTCTGGGCACTTCATATTGATTCTTACTGGCCATTGATTCCATCTGTATTCTAACAATGAACTTTAAGCGATGTTATAATGAGAAGTCTTCCTATTAGGCATTGCAGTGAGATTATTTTTGAAGGATAACAACTGAAGCAACATTCCTGTGGTCTATTGTCGTTACTGACAAAATGACCTTTCCAGGCCAAAAATGACTCTGTCACCCGGATGTGCCCCGCCTTCCAATTAGGCCTCATTGTCACCAGAAGGCATGCAGGCTGAAGAGAAGTCTGAGAATGTCACAGGTTCTACGTATCTTGCTCAATGCTCATCATCATCTTTGCATCTGCAAAATTTTGATATTAACATTGATGGCAATTTGAAATAAGTATGAAAATTCTGGTGATTTGTAAAGTACAGTGGTCCCTGCGTTATAAGAACCCCTGTTGTAAGACTGCCTTGCCTTATGTGACCGCCTTCCTCCCACACTAAGTAGTATTTTTAGTGCATATTGCAACCCTACGAGAGACTGCACCCCCACCAGGGACTGCTTGATGGCCGAAGAAAGGGCAGTCTTATAATGCTGGGACCACTGTATAGCAAATAATCTGAGATGGAAGCTTTCTGTATTTGTCTTTCTTCTCATTTTTCAAAAAAGACTTTCCATCTGTGGGAGACTCCATAGATTCCAAATTGGAGGGTGGTAATTTCTCTGGAAGAATAAGACCGAAGTTCCTTCCGATGGCTTCTTCGACACATTTCGGTCACAAATGATCTTTCAAGGCAGCAAATTGGTCCCTGAAAAGCTGTTTTGTCACCAGGATGTGCTCAGCCCTCCAATTAGGCCTCACCATTGCTAGAGGGCATGAGGGCTCTTGAGAAGTCATAGAATTTCTGGCAAGGTCATTGTAAGTTGGAACAAAAAAATTACGCATGGTCGTCAATATGACACTAACGTTTATTACAATAGGCCTATTTGTTCATATTACCTGCACAGATTGTTTCAACCAATCATGAGCAAGTAGCAGATTACACTCACACAATGTTTTTTCTTTTTTGTAGATAGAAAATGTTTATTATACGGAAACGGACGCCATTTGGGTAACTATCGCATCAAAGAATATAGAGGTGATGGTAGCCAATAGCTAGTTCCAAACAATATTAATGAATCCTTCAATATCTTTTGATACAAAGCATCTTTTGAAATTGATATTTCAGATTTTGATTTTTAAAAAAAACTGATTTAATCCGGAAGTAATGTCACACCAATATTGACTCCCTGTAATTCGGATTGGCAAAACAATCACAAATGAGGTGACTTACAAAGTTTTAGCTTCTGCTGTGGTCTTACATGGAGATTTTTACGATGGAGGCTCAGCTTTTATTTGAACCTCGTGTTAACTTACCTGTCAGGAACAAAGTCTGACTTCCTGTATTATGCAACATAGACCACGATCTGCAGGTGGCAGGGAAACTAAAACCTATAGCGACAAAAAAGGCCACACAGACGAAAGGCGATATTAAAAAGAATGGAAAGGGGAAAAAAAGGAAATATTACTCTTTGTTGGAATGTTACAGCTTCCAAAGGAAGATAGATAATTGCTCATGAGGAAACTTGACTTGTGATCTGGAAAATTTGTGAAAAGAATCCTTTTTTCAGTTTTTCTGAGCATTATCTGACAAAGCATCAGTAGACATCCGATTTGGACAAAAGAGCAAAGATGACTACTGAATATAAATGGATTTGTGAAATACAATGTACGATGCATATTATGAGCATAGTTGATTTTGCAAAGGGCCAATAACGTTAATTAATGTTGCTAATTAGTGGAAAGTGCTCGTCTGTTGGTCATGTAAAAATGTAGGTAGAAATTAGACAGACAAACATATTTCATTTATTTCATCATCTAATCGTTACATGTATACATATTCAATGATGATGGGATGAAACGGGGAAACAAATAAATATAGACGAAAGAGGAGACCCACCAAAGACAAAAAAGATCATCGCTGCTGGTGGGCCACCTGAATAATGAGAGATGATGAAAGTCCCTGCAAGCATTCATGAAACAAAGATTGAAGATGAAGTGAATGAGTAATGGATGACAGTACTAAGTATTCTTAATTAGTAGGATGTTTTAAGAAACCAATTTTTGAATACGAGGTATATGAATTTAGCTATTTGAACAGATATAGCAGTTTCTGCTTTGACAATCAGCCGGAAAAGATTCAATAAAATGATTTTTTACATACCTGGCAAAACCATCGATGCTATGAGTGTAGATCTTGCTCCTGACGATCGATGGACAGTTATTAAATGCTTTTGGAACTCTGTACCTAATACTATTCCTTGAAAAGGACTATCTTAATTTTGGAATTTGAAAGTTATTATTATTTCGTGTGAAGAAGCTATGATGATCTGTAAATTTTATGAAGACTGATCTGAAGTAAGTCGGCAAGTCATTATTTTCTAGTTTATGGCAAAACTTAAGATCATGGAATGCACACATATCAGATGTCCTGATTAGTTTTAATTTCTTGAAAATAGGATTTGTGTGTGCATTATATTGTGCATTTACAATGATACGTACAGCCCTCTTTTGCAACCGAAAGAGTCTATTGACCTGTGAGCCCCAGAGTAAGATTCCGTAATTGAGTTGTGGTATTATGAGTGATTTATAAATAGTTTCTAAAATAAAGCGAGGAATGAAATGTTTCAATTTAGTCATAATAGCAATGATCCTTGATATTTTGAAAGAAATATGACTTACGTGTTCTTTCCAGTTTAAATTACTGTCTATCACTATACCAAGGAAATTAAATTTATCAACCCATTGAATCCTTGTGTTATCTATTGTCAAATTAGGTAAATCTATTCTACCTGTCCTAATACCTGTGGTGAAGAGCATAGCTTTAGTTTTTTCGGCATTGAGTGATAATTTGTTTAGCTGTAACCAATCTAAAATCTTATTTAGCTCCAAATTAATTTCATTACTGTTATCAGCTGAGGTAAATGTATTTAGAGTTGTGGAGAGAGTCGTGTCATCAGCATAAATGATTGGATAAAATTTTGAGCTTGCAGATTTTACATCATTCACGTAAACTAAAAATAGTAAGGGGCCCAAAATAGAACCTTGTGGGACACCTGTTGATAACGAATAAGTTGAGTGATTATCAGAAAAATACACACATTGTGTTCTGTTTTTCAAGTAACTTTTAAAAAATGACAAGGCAGATTAATTTATTCCATAGTGCTCTAATTTACTTATTAAGATATTATGATCAAGAGTGTCAAAGGCTTTGGAAAGGTCAAGATAAATATTTATTGGAATATTGTTTTTTTCTATATTGATTACCAACCGATCGACCATTTCTAGTGTTGCAAGTTCAGTAGAATGTTTTTTTCTGAAACCATATTGACTATCATAATACAGTTGATTAATACTAAAGTTCTTATCGATTTGGTCATGCATCAATTTTTCTATTACTTTGGAGAGAGATGGGAGTAGAGAAATGGGTCTATAATTTTGAATGTTATCATTTTCACCTTTTTTGAATATTGGAGTTACTTTGGCTATTTTCATTTAAAAAAATTAGGTTGCGGCATTGTTGCCACAGCTTCAAGACAACATCACACATTTCTAACAAAATTTGTGAAACAGATATAGATTGATATGTTTACCATCAATTAACTTTTATTTACTTTTTGTATACTTTACTTTATTGTATCAGTCATATCACCTACGGGAGCCTTTGTAGTGTCATTATGCCAGACTTTCCTTTTTTCAAGTTCTCTTCCTTTTTTATTGTCTCGAAAGAGGAGAAGCTAGATCCATCAACAGTAAATGTTAACCAAAATTGTCAAAACATATAAAAACAACTTTAAAAACTCCTCACCTTTCAGTATTTCGATTATCTTTTGCTGTCAGAACTGATACTGACTTTCAACCTTTATACACTGTAAAATTCGAATTTTGGGTGAGCTTACTGCAATTTCAAGAAGTATGAGTTGCTTGTACCACTTGCTACGTAGTTTCTAAGCCTCCTCTAATTGGCTGATGGTCAGTTAATGACCAATCAGGTGAAGTTAAAATGCTACGTAGCAAGTGGCTGTGCAACTCATGCTAATTGAAATTGCAGTAAAAGATAGAGTGAGATGATTGCACAATTCCTTTGAGCCAATGTGGCCTGTTGATTTAAGTTTTGACAACAGAAAGATGATAATAACTAAAACAACAAGCTATATTAGCTCAAACAAATTGGGCACCATCTCACACAATCATTTGAGCTGACTCAAAATTTCAATTTTACAGCGTAGGCCAGTCATCTCAAATTCAATCGGTCTGTCTCCATATATGGGGATTACAACAGGTATTATCTGTAGGTGGCACTACGATAAGGCAGGAGGGCTATTTTTGTCTTTGGGGGAGTCCGCCAAATAACACATTATCTGGTTTGTTTGCAAAGTAAGTGAAATCCTTTGACCAACAGTTAATAATAATCTGGTTGTTGACACATTGCAATCCGGGGTCAGTGTTTGTCAATTTGTTATGGGAAATACAGAAGCAAATCAAAAAGCAAAATCCGACAGAATTGAAAAGTATTTAATAGATTCTGTACTAATATGCTGTCTCCATTTGTAGTTCTTAATTTATGTACAGGTAGTGTCTCCAAGCAATAGGAGCTCTGATGGAATCCCCTTTGCCTTTCAACAAGGTGATTGGTGTTGTTGACCAAGTCAAAGAGTCTGACTTTATGAGTGTGTTTGTTGAATGTTTGATTGTTTGGGTCAGCTACACTGTATTGATTATGTTCTCAAAATAGCAGTTCAACAGAAAAGTTTGTTTTTACCATTGAGATTTGGCCAATGTCCCTAACTTCAACCTTTGCAACCTACAATGTATTGCAGGCCTATTTGCAGCCCTGTGGTCGGTAGTTTAGTGAATTTAACTACATTTTCATGGTTCAATGCATGGCATTGGGACTCTGAGAACCTATCCCTAGCCACAGAAAAAGCAATGAAGCAGGCTTTTTATTTGAAATCAAAAGACTTTATACCTCTTATTATATATTCTGATCTTGGCAGAGAAAGTTCAAAAACTGACAGTACAGCGAAATTAGCCTTTTCATTCCATGTGCTTCACTGCAAATATACTCAATCTCTCTATGCCCTCACAGTCGTACTATATAGGGGAGACCGGGGCTATTTGAAGCGCGGGGTTATTTGAATTTTCGCCCTCATTGCGTGGGGCTTCATTTTTTACCAAAGTTTGACATCTGGTACATTATTCATTCATCAAGGCATGTCGTCACCTCATATATGAGTCATATTCCGTATCCTGTACTTCACTAGGCCGTAAAGCTGATTTTATGCTCCTAAAGTAATTTTTTTTTTTTTGAAATAATTTTGACCTGTAAGTTATTCGAAATATGTAATGCAAGTTATTTGACTACAAGTTGGAAGCCGTTGGTATTACAAATCAACAGGCAAAGACATTTTTTGGTAAACCTTTGGTTAAGGTGATAAAATGGTTGACGTCAACCACGTGATGGGTTGGGGCTATTTGAAGCATTCTCTGTGGGGCTATTTGAAACACTGAAACAATGCAAAGCATAGTCTCATTACCAACAGCAATATAAATGGGCACACTAATTTTCCTGGAATTAATATAACTCCCACACTGAGTTGTGTGTTTTAGGCAGGAATAAAATAAAGCCAGACACTTTGCTAAAAATGACACTGTAAGGTAATATTTTCATTTATTTTGATGTTGTTGACTTTGTGTAATTCTGAAATTACAACAAATGTTCGGATATAGATAATCCTGCGAGAGATATAACTGAAGGACTAAATTTGTCTGTTAATCATTTAAAGAGTCTCCTACGATAAGACTGCTTTTGAATTCCATGGCATGTAGAGTCAACATCAATCTCCTCCTCTAAAATGTAGAGCAATGTTATAAAGTTACTGCCTTTGAATCGATTGCTTTAAGCTACACAGGTGAAGTGTATATTGCTAAATTGTATGTCAAACCACCATGACGCCACTATGCAGTTGTACTTTGCAGTGCAACATAGAATTCCTATGATGCCGGAAGATTAAAGAGAGTGTATCGTGATGCATATACATACACCGACAGTTTATAGATTTGCAGATCACTTATCATATATGTTACTTTAAAAGGAAGATACCTGCTGCATAGGTTTTACCTTTATTATTCAATAGTCTAATCCTTTTTATAACATAATATGTCATATTTCAAATGTCGCAATAAGCCCAAACCTTCTACCTAGCTAATCTGCACATCTCCACCATCCATTGGCAAATATGGACTGTTAACTAGGAAAGGACAGGTTAAACTGGAGAAACTCTTATTTTTAGGTTTATGTTCCAGCCAGTAAATGCTACATACATATATATAAGGAACTATTAAGAGGCAATGAAATAATGTGGCTGTGTCTCTGCATTGGGATTCTTGTATTTAATACTACAGCGTTTCATGTGGTTCTATATCTCTCAATTTGGACAATAAGATGTAACTTGATGGTGGAAAACCTTTGCTTTAAAAAACAACAGATATACGCAGCTGGTTTTAAGTGTATGCATCTCAATTTTGGATTATGCAAAACTGCACTCTTCATTGAAAAGGAAGAAATGTGCTTAATTGGTAAACCACATGTCAATGGCAGCAGCACAATGATTGTCATTGAATTTGGCAAGAGGTACCTGTCTCAGTCAAGCCTTTGGAAGAAGCTAACAAAAAGGTTTACTCGATGTTGTGCCTTGCAGAATCTTTGAGAGTTTATGGCCTATAAATCAGAACTGGTTGCCAAGTGGCTACAGGACACACAATGGAAGGTTGTCATTTGGTGTATGATAAATAATGAACTTTCCAGGTGCTCTTGGTAGATGGCTTTGAAAAGAAACCAGCAAACTTCTCATACAAGCTGCTTCGTCTTTTAATATCATATTGAATAAAGTGAAATATGCAGCACTATCAAAACAATTTTTTCTTTAAACTTCAAGCCTTTAAAGAAAGGTTCTAGATGATGTAGATGAATAATAATTATATTTTTCCTAAGACATTAATTTGCTTTTTGCATCATATTTTTTAGTTGATTCTTGATATAAGGCTAATTCATAGATAGGCATAAATACCAATAAATTAACTTTCTTTTTATTACTTTGCTTCATATCTATGCTTTTTAAAGGCATCTTGTAAGGCATAGTGCAGACTGGTAGCTGGTAACTCAACTTAGTGTAAACCAGACTTCCTGGCTGCTTTGTAAATTCTCACCCTTGGGGGCCTTTCTTACGCCACTTCGTCAGTCTTGTCTTTTTCTACTCCTATTTTTCCCTTTATTGTCTCTAGAAAGGGGAGACTCTTTCAATTTAAAATTGAATACGATTTGCCCACGGAGTGGTGTTCAAACCAGTATGTTAAATTTGTTTTTCAGAGTTAAGCAAACCCATCAGCTCTTCATGCAGACAGGAGTAATATAATTATGACAAACTTATTAGTTATTCAAGATTCTTTGAATCCTAAACACCTGAGCCGACACCTCTTTATATCATTTTCAATGTTTTATATTTCTAAAGTTGAATACTATGATAATTGACAATACTTACCTCCTGATTGTTACAGGTCAAGTAGCTCAGTGTTGAAAGAAACATAACACAAACTTGCAAAATAGCCATTTCAGTTATTTTGCATTTCTCTATTTCCCTTACAACAGTGAGTTTGGTAACAAATTAGCAAGTGGTGACCTCCTCCCTCCCAACTCCAACCCCACTAAGCTATTGCCTGTTGGCAGCCCTGTGGTCAGTAGTTTAGTGAATCTTGCCACATTCTCAGGGCTCCGTGCATGGCATTGGGACCCAGGGACCCCATCAATCACTCTGTCTTGCTATTTATTGTCATCTCACAATCCCCAGCCACAGGAAACTTCTTCTTCTTTAGTGTACTTGTCCACATCTGGTGGGTTACCGTCTCCTATAAATAAGAGATGGTTGTACATTTATTGGTTATTTTCAGTGAGGTATTTTATTGTTTTGATTAGTTTTTCGCTTGCTTCTTTGAGCACTTCCTTGTTTGTGGAGAATATTTCACCCATTGTTGTTATTGGAGCTTTTGATCTGTCAATGTCAGCGCATTCCTCAAGTATGTGTTGCTGTGTTTCCGTGTTGTTCTTGCAGAAGCGGCAGTTGTTGTTGGTGTACTTGTTTTTGTAGTTATTTTTAACAGGGACCATTCTTGTCCTTGCCTTGAAGATAGCACTTACTTGCATTCTGTTGAGGTGGTTTACATATGTTTCTCTTTTAGCTTGGTCGTTTTTATTGTCTATAAGGAATTTTACCTTCGACTTCTTCTGTCCTTCTTGTACTAGGGTTTCTATCCACACTTTATTTGTTAACTTGTTGATTGTGTGTTTTGACAGTTCGTTGTTGATTACATTGTCTTTGAATTTTTCTTTTTGTATTTCCTTTAGGTTTTCTGTCCAGGATTTCTTTTCCTCGTTCATTATGGTCGATTTTAGGGTGCTATTGTTTTTCTTTTCTATCGATGCCATGTAGTTTGTTTTGTCCTTCAATATGGTGTGCTCAATGTCCAGTAGCCCGGTTTCGATGTATATTGCTTCTCTCGGGGTGGAGGTGGGTGTTAGTAGGATTCTTTTCAGGATATTGTCTAGGATTTTGTTGAGATCGGTCATTTCTGTCTTGTTCCACATGAAAGCCACACACTTGCCTAATGCCTATTCAATAGTGTCTTATGTATATTTAGCCCACTTTATCCAGCTTCTATTAGATTTAGCTGTGAATGCATATGTAATGTATCAGCGAGATGTAGTTTAAGATGCCAAACTGTATAAAGTGTAGATAGATATTGACGGCAACAAGATGGAGTAGGTAGACAGCTTCAACAACTTGTAATTCAAATGATATTATCCAAGTTGGTGTGCATCCATATACATGGAAGTTGTGTAGGAAGGTGATAGCAATCTAATTAACTCCAGAATATCTCTGACATCACTACCAGCGTTTACACTCAGGCATATAATAGGCCTCCTATTTGAAGCGGAAAATGGTTTTTTCAATTACGGAATAAAAACAAAAACATCCTGAATTGCTAAATTAGCCCTTTTGCTCCAAATACTTCTTTGTTAATATACCTTATCTCTATACCCTTTCAGCTGTGCTATAGCCCAATGCAGATGGTCTTACCCGATATCAGGTTAAGGAGAGAGCACTTGGGGCAGCATCTGTGGGTAGGAAAGGCATTACCCCCAGGAAGTGACGTCACTGGAAGGTAAATAAGACCTAATAGAGCCCAAACAATGACAGGTGGCATTCTCACATAGCAGAGCAACAGGCCTGTCCCAGATATAAGTTGGACTGCACAGTTGGTTTGCTGTTCAAAGTTGCAATACGTTTATGAGTGAAAGCTAAATATTGGGTTGCTGATTTCTGATCGCCTGCAGGCATGGTTTTGTGACCAAACGGACAGGCCATTGCACTGTCCAATAGTATGCAACTGTATTACAGAAAGCCCAAAATGCAAAAGGCCCTCTATAAATCCATCAATCAAGTTTCATAAACATGAATATACTCCATCTCTCTATGCCCTGTTAGCCTTTCCATATACTGAAGGTTTTGCCAGATCTTGCTTGAGATCAGGTTAAGGAGAGAGCACTTGGGGCACCATCTGTGGGTAGGAAAGCCATTACCCCCAGGAAGTGATGTCACTGGATAGTAAATAAGACCTAACAATGACGGGTTGGATTTTCGCTCTGACATTTCCCAATAGGAGAGCAACACTACAAACAGGCCTGTTCTTGGTGAGTTAGACACAGTTCTTGGTGACAGTTTTTTGGAAGTGATGAAAACTCTATGCTGTTTTACTTGCTAGCAGTCTTTTGCTGATAAATGTATAGCTGTCTCTGATTGATGAGCAAAGTGACTGACAAATAAAAGTGATGACTGGGTGAATAATTTGAGAGATAGGCGAAACGAATAGAAGTATAATTTGCACTGCCATCATCTTGTCAGCGTTTCTTTCTATTTGAATGAATCTAATCAAAGCAACATCAATAGGCTACAGTAGGAGCATTTTTAAGATGCATAGAAGAAACAAGAAATGATGAAACAAACATATTGGCAGTGACAACCTCATAACATCATTGTGTCGTCTGTTAAATCTGCAACTAGAACTCCTCTTAGAAGCAATGTCTGAGCGATGCCTTTATTTGTGATAATATTGTTTATTCTGCTATTATCACCCTTTTGGCAATTTGCTCTCTGCTGACATGTGTAATCAATCAGAAAAGCTCAAAGCGTTAAGGCAGACCTTTCCTGAGGGTAAAAAATTGGCTTTCGCTCTGCTCCATAGGCAGATGTACTGCAGCAAAGCATGCAGCTTATTCCCATGCCGATGGCAGGAAAGGTATCAGCACATTGCAGCTATTCAATTTGATTATTAAATTTCACGGAGTTACAAGAATATCAGAAAACGTCAATTTTCAGTCAACAGTATTCAAAGAAGGAAGGGCATCAGAAATGTTTGAAGATACAGTTTCCTGTTGTGAAATTGTTGTGATTGTTATTGAATTTAGTCCAGTGGAGGGTGAGCTTACTGGGTGTTGTTGTATCTTTAGAGCCACAAATACATCATGGAGGGGTGATGGTCTGGATGACACAATCGCTGCTGCGGTTGTCATAGTAGGAAGTGTTGTTCTTTTCGTAGGGTGGGAGGGAATCTGTGATGAGCATAAGAGAGATAAAGCAGGTCTATGCCAAAGTGGTGAAGACTGCCATGTTAAAGCCTTGGAGTGACCTTTTGCCCTGTGTGAACCTCCTGTTGAAAGTCTCGCAAATACGAGTCATTCTTGTATTTTGCCTATTTTGTCAGTTTACACGTATATCCCACTTAATTGTTTGTCAGTTTAATTTTAGTTGGCAGCAAGTATCAACTCTCCACTCCAATTACTCTCTACCTTAACTTTTCATTGATCAATCATATTAAGATGTAACTGCAAATTGCGGTCTGAAGTATTGGCCACATATGTGTCTGAAATGTTATTTTTTATTGTGTGATATATCCAACAAGAATTAGCACGATGCTGCTGCGGCTTCGATATTATCAACATCTGCAAACTGATATATGTGCAGCATGCCAGCATGCCAGCATCAGAAAGGCAGATATTTGCACAGAGCTGCAAAAACAGGTGCAAAATTCTTCCTGCCAGGAGCCTGCCCAATGCCAAATAGTGGGATGCTTAATCAACCTCCTGTTTTTACGACATCACATGTTAAGCATGTTTAGTGTAACCATGGCAACTGACACCATTTGAGGGTAACAAGCCCTAAAAAGAGCATAGAGGTGTTGGTTGCCAGGAGCTAGTTGCAGACTTGCTGAACTATTGCTTCAGCTGTTAACCCAGGGCATGTTACTGGTGCAAAAAGGAAGTGAACTCCTACACTAAATGTGGTAAGAGCAATGTGGTCAAGTCCTTTTTACTAGTGAGGCGTACAGATAAACTCTTGTCTTAAGGATGGCTCCTACAGTCTTGAATAAAAGTGCACTGAAATGATACATAAATTATATCTCTAGTCAAAAGTTAAATAACATTAATATAAGATTTTTTTTTCTTTCAGAAATATTTCCAAATGATATTTTATATTGATGAAGCATTTAGTACCAGATTTCCCTTACAGTTAGTATCTAAAATGTTTCATTGTCATTATCTTTGTGTAATTAAATACCAATATTTATTTCAAATGATTTGGAATGAGAACAGGCACTTAGGAGCAGAATTTGAAGTTTTAACGTTCCTGTAGTCTTATATTGCATGGGAGTTTTATGATCGAGGCTCAGCTTTTATTTGAACCTGGTGTTTACTTTGCTGTCAGGAGCTGACTTCCTGTATTATGTAAAATAGATCACGATCTGCAGCCGGTTGGGAAATAAAAACTAAAACAACAAAAATGTCCATAAAGGCAAAAGAGGATATAAAAATCCGATAAAGGATATATTGCTCTTGTTGTGAAGTGCAAAATATGTGAACATAATCCTTTTTCCCCCTTCCTTTCACAGGCAATGTGCAACAGAGCATCAATGGCTATCTCATTTTGCAATTGTAGTTTTCTGCCATCACTATCTCAAAGGGATACAATGACATTTTTATATACTTTCAGAGAATCCAAGTACGTATATTATTTGTAAGAGTCCTACAGAAAATAACGACAAATAGGCTGATCTGCTGCATAATATCAAGGCCATTATATGATCCGTTTTAATATTATTAAGTTGACTTTTTAAATCAGCAAATTAAATTGTAAACTTACTTTATCTACACTCACAAGCATTAATATGGATGGGGACAAAATGGGTTCCCTGTTCTTCTGTTGTTGTTTTCAGGATTAAGTCTTCATTATGTTTCAAATAATTATTTTACCCAGAGAACAATAACACTCTCACTACTCGCGTTGCTAATCAAGTTACAAAAAAATGGAAAACAACCAAAATTAACTTTCTGCATCTCTCAAATTCCATAGCGGAAATTAGGTATCTGACTGCATCTAACTTCCAATTTGGTTTTTATATTAATGTCTGTAGCAGGAAATTGGAAAACGAAATTTCCTGGAATTAATATAACTTCCAGACTAGGTTCTGCTTTTTTAAGCAAAACAAGTCAAACTAGAAACTACATAGGACCTTAATCAAATAAACCTTCAAGATGATATATCATTTACAATTAAAATATATCTATTAGGTTGCATAAATACAATTTTCAAATAAAAAGTGTTCTTGCTCAACACAGAAAAAGCGGCCAGTATATATGATGCAGCTATCTGAAGATGTTAAGAAAAAAAGAAGTTTTACCATGTATGCCATCATTTTTTAATGTCAAATTCACAGCCAATTTATCGGATGAATTTAAAGAAAAAGGATATTTAATTATGTGAAAGTCAATATCTAAATTCATATTGACATGTGCCTGAAAATGTCCTATTTTCCTAAACCAATCAGATAAAGCAAAAATGCTATGCATTTAGTGTGTATAGAACCTTAGAATTGTGTAGTAATTAAATCACCAGTAACTGTGCAAAATTTAAAATGAGATTTTTAATAGACCAACTTCATGGAATTTTGATAAGGGAATGTTCAACTGCTTTCATGAAAATCATCCTTCATTGGAAAAAACTTCAACCTTTTTTAATCAATGATAAAGGGACGGTGCAGAGATAAGTCTGCTCCTGAATTCCGTGGCATGTAGAGTCAACATCAATCTCTATGTCCAAAATGCAGAGCAATGTTCCTAAGTAACTGCCTTCAAATTTGCTGTTTTAAACTATGCAGGTGATGCATACTCAGGAATTCTCTTTTCACAACAAGCTTTTAAGAGTAGCCAAAGAAGACAGGACTAGTGTTTAATCTGATGCACTGTTTATTCACGCAATTTTGAAATTATTGATGACTGATTGACTGAAGATTGATTGATTGAAGTTTGATTGATTGAAGTTTTTATTGGAGTTTTTATTGAAGTTTGATTGGTGAATCTACAGTAAAGAAATATCTTGTCTAAATACCTCATACATATTTATCATGAACTGGTAAATAACAGCAACACACAAATTTGCATAAAAATTAATTCTATGGATTTATAATGTAAACAACTTAACTGACACTTCAGTACGCATCATGAAAATTCCAATATTATTGTTGAATCTTTGAGTTATCAAATGAGAATGAAATGAATGTGCAATGTTTGACATGCTCAACAAGAATGAACTGTGAAAACTTTATCACGCATCATTGACAGCAAACTGCAGGAAACTGGACAAAGGACCAGTGCCAAATTGGCAGACAATGAAAACAGCAAACACCAAACACATAGATGATGAAACAGTATTAAACAACACAATTTTGACACAGCAAACATGTAGCAAAATTATCGTAACACTGACCCCTGCTTCATGAAGTTGCAACAAAAAGATTTTAATTTTCCTCTTGTGTGACAGACATAATTAACAGTTTAGGATCACTCAAAGCAATTGACTAAATGCTTGAGTGTTTCATTGTTCCCTGTTTGTTTTCAATGAGTTTCTTTACAGCGAAACACTTTGATATAGAATTAAAGTGGACTGTGGCACTGTGAAAATGGCACTTCGTGACTCACGATAGCCGATGAAGTGTCATCTTCTCTACTTTCAACATGGGAAACATAGAGGCTGCTTGATTAGTCATGATCAAGAGTAAGCCATTAGAACTCACATAACAAATTTTAGAGTGAAAATCAGATGATTAATCCTTTTGTTTGGCTGTCACAGACAAGTGGGATAAGCCTCCTTCAATCAAATTAACATTGGAAGTATTGGGTTTGATCATGACAAATCATCAGCATGATTACACACCAAGTGCCATTTTCACAAAGTGTTTCGCTGTAAAGAAAACCACAAACAATAATTTAAATTTCACCAGAAAAAAGCTGACAATACATTGGAAAATTGTAGCATTTTGTAAAGTCTGTCGGCAGGGTGAGTGTAAACGAACCTTGCAATGGCAGGATGTACATTGTACAAGGTTGGCAACACCCTCAAGATTTCTAGTTGAAGAATCATTGCACTAATGTTGTCCCAAGGAGAAGCATTGATTCTCAAGCCACGAGTCGGAAATCCTGTTTATAGATTGAGTGTAAGTGAGGTGAGTGGATAAACCGGTATATGACAAGCATTTTTTTAAATGCATGACAGTAATGCCAGTGGATGTGCGTCCTATTAATGTTAAGTTGTATGTCGATCCATTATATAAAACTGCAATACCGTATTATTTCAGCATGCCTATGATGCTGGATGAATTAAGCAAGTGTATCATGAGGCATATATTCATTTTCACACACAAAAGATCATAGACCACATATTTGTAAACATAATGGAAGTTGCCTGCAGGTTGTACATGTATCTGGCATAATACATGATGAACACCAACCTTATATTATTATGTTATACCCAATGTTGAGTGTCTGCACAACATGTACACTCTTTATCAAAATGCTGGAATAATTAGGATTTTCAAATAGCCAGCAATTAAATGTTCTAAAATTGGTTGTAGAAACATTAAATTGTTGTATAAATTATATATCATTATTTTTACGAATATATTCGTTGATGCTTTGAAGAAACAAACAAATGCAAATTGGAACATGATAGGAATTTCATTGCCATTGGTTGGTTATATGAGTAAACTGCAAACTCTCTTCAGAATGTCTGAGCCATGCCTTATGGTAATATTGTTAATTCTGCTATTATCAACAATTTCGCAATTTGATCTCCTCTGACGTGTGTCATTAATCAGAAAAGCTCAAAGCATAAAGGCAAACTTTCCCTGAGGGTAAAAAATGGGCTTCTGTTCTGCTCCATAGAGAGATTTACTGGTGTGCATCATGCAGTTCATTCCCATGCTGATGACGGAAAAGTGTATGTGCATTGGGGTTATTTAGCTTACTCAATAACGGATTTTTTCAGGATTAGATGTAGGTATGAAAATAGCAAATACCAATTTTTCAAGCGTAAGTGTTTAAAGGAAAAAGTTAAAATGCTTGTGCAATATGAGAAAGCATTTTTCATTTATTTGTACATTCTATGATAACTGTGAATCCTACTGTACAGAATTTTTTTTTTTTCATGTTTGCATTTGACTTTTCGTGACCAAAAAATATTTTATTGTTTGTCGGTGAATGTTTGATCGCATTTATTTTGATGCAATGCATTTGAAAGGGCTTTACAGTTATAGATAGTTAGTAGATGTTGAGACATTAGTTAGATAGACAGATAGATAGACAAATAGATAGGCATGTACACTGCGTGTAGATTGAGATTTTGCCACCATTGGAGTTGGATATCAGTCATTCACATTCCAGTGAAGTCTATCACATAATCTATTTCCCAAACTTGCTTTGTGTGTAAATATCTAATATAAAACAACAACTGACAATAGCAAAATTTGTTTACAAAATATCTTTATTTCTCTTCAATTGTCCATCAGAGAATCACCAACTTATCACAGTTTCTGCTTATCACTATGAAGTCTAAAGTCATTCAATAACTACAATATTCATGAACTACAATAGCTATCGAAATGGGACTGATTCACAATTCCTTTAAAGAATTTAAGATTCCTTGATTTTGGATGCCTCATCAAATGTATATTATTTAAATATTATATTCAATCAGAATACTCTAAGGATAAACTGAAAGGTCGAGCAAAAATTCAAATTTTGCTCGCAAAACAGTTTTGACCAATTATTTGAAATGAAAAGTATGATAAAACAGCATCAAAATAATCTATGGTCAAGGTTAACATTTCTTCAAAGATTATCGTTTTTAGTATTGCTCCCATACAACAACCTTAAAAATTACAGTTCACATAAAATGTGATATAAAAACCCTGTATCTCCTTTGATGCCATCAAAAATTACCCGAATGTATGACAACCCATGATGAAGGCTTTCTTGCAGTGAGTTGATTTTTATTTCTGAAATGAAGCAAAAGGAAACACAAATTACAGGTACAGCTTTAAAGGAAATCCACTTCAATGAGACTTGTCCTGTTTAATTAACCCTTACCGGACTGAAGGGACATTTATGTGCTTCCCTAGCTTACTGCCTACTGGGTCATTTATGCTGCTGATGATGTAACAATAAACAGATTGTTGTCCTGGTAAATTGTTTTGTTGGAACTGGTCAGTCTGGTTAGGGTCAAAGGCATTTATCCTAAAAAAATAGCAAAATTACACT
The DNA here is from genome assembly GCA_026936325.1 of Platynereis dumerilii. Lineage (NCBI taxonomy): Eukaryota > Metazoa > Annelida > Polychaeta > Phyllodocida > Nereididae > Platynereis > Platynereis dumerilii. The sequence goes on along the minus strand of JAPTHN010000003.1, from coordinate 38,085,498 downwards.
AAGAACAACAATTACAATGGCCTATAAACAAGTTATTTTTACTTGATTTCCAGAACTGGGATGATACCACCAATAAATTTGCACTCAAGATAAGAAATGGACAGTTTCAAGGAGGTCTCCAATTTTATAATGATAATAAGGAAGGAACTAGAGCCCTGCGCGGTCAGACCGCAATGCGGTCGCCCGCAAGGACCTCAGCCCGCGGGGCGGTGCTGTCACAGTTTTCTTGACCGCATGCGGTGCGGGGCGGTCGCGGTATGGTTGAGACCTTTGCGTGGCGGGGCGGTCATGGTCACACTTTTGGCCAAGCGGTCGCGGGGCGGGGCTGCCAATCCATGCGGTCAGAATACGACCGCAATTGACCGCAAACTTCAGAATCTGTCAGTATTTTCTGTTACATAGGTATATATATTTTTTAATTTAGGGAAAATATAGTGATATAGATGACATTCAGTAATTGGCATATTTTACATAATTCCTAAACTTGAGCATATCAGTTTATGTAACATCAATAATATGTATAGGCTTATTAGTAAATCAAATTTGTTGTTCTTTTTCCAATTGAAAATGAATATCCAAAGTTATTGGACCTTCATCTGTTCTCAGTCATAAGTAGATCTATACCAAAGTTAGAAAAATCAACCTTCTGCATTTTTGCAGAATTGTGGAAATATTCTTGAAGAGGATTGCATTAATAACATTAGAATGTGATAGTAATAGGCCAACATTATACATAATAGATAAGAAGTGCATGTATAATATAACTGCATAGGGGTATCTATTGTTGGACCACCATTGTTGTCTCAAGACAAGGACAATGCAACTGAGTCAATGCCCCTATAACAATTGGCATTTCACCTGAAGTTTGAGAAATCAAGATTTAGTGTTTTAGTAACCTGGTAGAAACATTAATTATAACATAAGAATAGCACACTAAACCATGATTTTATAGGCATGTAAAATATGAAATATTTTGTTTCTACAGTTATTGTATCAATACCCCTCATAAAATGGGAATTCCCCCTAATTTAATAATTTGTATGCAAACCTGGTAATAATAAGTACAGCCTAACAGGTAATTGTAATTATGCATTAATTGTATACCATGGCCTTTTCCTTTTCAATAATTTTTTTCCACAATCAAGTTAAGCTAATTAGGCCTAATATTAATAAAACTTGATTTCTTTTTTTTAAATAAAAGCCTGTAAGTGTTGGTTCTTTACACACACCTGTATCTAGTGGAACCAATCATGCATATCTGCTATCACCCAGTGCTTGTTCAAACAGTGTCATTCCGCTTTTACCCCACAAGGACCAAAATGTAATAATTACTTGCAAAATAAGGCAATTATGAATCTTTTCAATACTTATTTTAAAAAAAATCAATATATATTTGTTAGTATTACATGAATGACTTCAACCATTACACACATATGAAAATCTTAGATTTTAGTACAATGAACTGAATAAGATGCATTTTCAGATTAACAAAGTAAAAGTGATTGGTATATTTTCTATTTTTAAGTCATTTAATTTCAAAGCTTTAAAACTAGTAAATAAATCTTAATCTCTACATAATATCTAGAGAATAAGACGACAGAGTGAGACTAATCTGTAATCATTAGTCATCAACTCACTGTTTCATCATTATATGATTAGTTTCATATACACTCCAAGAACAAAAGACCCAAGTCACAAAATCTTTTGAGCTGCGGACGTCTGCGGTCATATTGCGGTCAAGCGGGGCGGTCGCGGTCAAGCATACAATGTCCGCATGCGGTGCAGGGCGGTCGCGGTCAGGCCTCAAGCATGTGGGGCGGTCGCGGTTGTGGTCAGCTTTTCAGCAGTGCGGGGCAGTGCGGTCGCGGTCAAGCTTAGTCCATTGCGGGGCGGGGCGGTCATGCTTTTGGGTGACCGCGCAGGGCTCTACGGTATACATTTGAACAACCGACAGGTCTCTCTCGATTGAGGGGGTTCACAATGCTGATAACTGGTAGGTGGCAGTACTTTACAAGGGCAGTACTATTTGGTCATTGGGGGAAGCCCACTTGATGAAATAAGTATGTACTTGCAGACAAACATAAATTGGAAAAAACCTTTCAACTCAAATGTTTATGATATTCTCTTGATCTTTCACCAGAAAATATCATTCCAAGCAAGTAAAACATAAGGCCGAAGATGAAAATGTTTTTTTAATAATGAAAGCATTCACTATTGAAACTGATAGTAATCAACAAAAGCTTTTTACACTCTTAACAAAAAGTTTTAATATGGTACCTTTAAGGGTTCTACAAGCTGGTATAGATAAGGAACCCTGAAGGGTTCATATTATTCAACTTTTAAAAGGGTCCAACAACAACAAAAAACATTTATTTCGATAATCAAGCTGCACTGAACTCTCAAGTTGCAAGCAAAGGGTACTATCATATGGCTTTCCCACCAAGTATTGAACCTTTTTTTTAGTCCAGTTGAACCCTTAACAAAATTTAGAACCTTTTTTGGCTATGGGTTCTTTATATATATATACCATCAAGAACCTTTCGCAATAAGAGTGTAGGTGATTACAAAAAACTACCCAAATGCAAGACTGCCACCTGTACATAACAAACGGAAAAAGAACTGTTGAGGTTTGCTTCATTGAGCTGTGGATTTATGTTGAAATATTGTAAAATTCATAGAAATGCAAGCTCTACAGTGTCATAACTTTGCTTTTGAAGGCAAATATGATTGCAAAATATAACTGGTTCATTTTGAAAATTATTGTCTTGTTGAACAGCATAGATGACAAAATACTTATAATATCACACTTCTGAAATGATTCAGAATAATTTCTGTTTCCACCCAACCATCATACTTCATACTTTTCAACTCACATTCCTGCTTGTGTACTTACTTTATGTCAGTGACGACATTGCTTTCGAACACTCCACCATCTATCCAAGTTCTTATGGACCATAGCAGGTAAACTTGAATTATGTAAAGCTGCACATAAGTCACACCAGTAAGGACTATTCGCTGGTTGAAGATTAATATGCAAGTAAGATTAACCATAGTTTTCCATCGAAAGAACTCGTTATAAAGCACATTACTCTTCATAAGCATCCGTAAGTACCTCGCCAGGTCGTGGGGCGAAGGGAAGTCTTCAATATGAATGAAGGAAGTAGGTGGTGCTAAACGTTGGTAGTGAGCTCGTGGTGCCCCCATAACAATCAGGACAGTATCGTGCTCTAAAGCATTAAACCAAAACTTCTCAGTGACATATTCAGCACAGTTATTGTTTTCAAACGCAAGATAAAACTTATATTGTGTTCGTAACATATCAAAACACTTCATTCGATTTGGGCACTTAAAATTGCCCCAATTACCATATATATCCACTGAGATGTACTTCTGAAGCTCCTTGATGTACTCCATGCGTTTGTTCTCAGCCTTACAATTTGTAGCAAACCAGGCAATAGGGCGTGTCTTGCCCGCATGCAACTTCAAAAAATCTCTCACGTTCGGGGCGTTCACAGCATTTTGGTGAGTGATAAATTGACCGTAAGGGGAAGGGATATCTGAGTGAGAGTGGTAGGTACTGGTCCAATTGAATGCTCCATTAAATTTTGTGAGGTTGACCTGAGTGTGATAGGGAGATTCGAGCAGATAAAAAACCCATCTCTGGTCGGGATGGAAATATAAAGGGAGCTGAGAGGAATCATTGATGTCCCGCATGTGAAACAAAATGGCGGCTGCCTCTTTCACTTCACTGTGGTAATCACTTATCTCACACGTGTTTACCTGGAGGGAAATCCCAGTGTTGTTATAGAATCTGGTCCAGCGGAGGATGAGTTTACTGGGGGCTGTTGTATCAGCGACTGACTTTGGTTTGATGGATGATTGTGATCGATTAGTTGAGTTTGCTTCATTCTTAAGAGCCACGGATACATCACGGAGGATTGGAACTGAAGGGGTGATGGTCTGGATGACACAATCGCTGCTGCGGTTGTCATAGTAGCAAGTGTTGTTCTTTTCGTAGGGTGGGAGGGAATCTGCGATGAGCGTAAGAGAGACAAAGCAAGTCCATGCCAAAGTGGTGAAGACTACCAGGGTGAAGCCGTGTAGTGGCCTCTTTCCCTGTGCGGTCCTCCTGATGATGCTGCTGCTTAAGCAGGCAGCCACTGCCCTCCTGATCCCTTTAATAGTATCTCGCTCACCGTCATCTCTTCATCTGCAAAAAATGAAAAAGAAATCTTGAACATTTGTTTAAAACAATTCATTCCAAAAGTATTGGTTGCACACATATAAAGAATGTTATATTTGTCTTATCTTATTCATCTGGGAAGATTTTGTCTAGTTACCCACTTGATATTATCATCAACAAAACTGATATATGTGCAGAATTGGAAAGGCAGTTCTGTAAACTGCTATATGTGCAGAATTGGAAAGGCAGTTCTACATTTGCAACTGCTAAATTGGGTGCAAAACTCCCTCTGGTAGGAAGCTGTCCTCCGCCAAGTAGTGGGAAGCTTAATCAACTACATTTGCAACTGCTAAATTTGGTGCAAAACTCTCTCTGCAGGAAGCTGTCGTCTGAAGAATAGTGGGAGGCTTAATCAACTTCCTGTTTTTACGACATCACATGTTAAGCATGCTTAGTGTAATGCCTAACATAATGCATTACGCCTTATCCCTTTCATAGTATCTCGCTCACCGTCATCTCTTCATCTGCAAAAAGTAAAAAGAAATTCTGAACATTTGTGTAAAACAATTCTTTCCAAAAGTATTGGTCACATGCAAATAATGCTATCTTTATTGTCTGATCTATCCTTCAAGAATGAGCAAGATTTTGTCTAGCTACTCACAGGATATTATCATCAACAAAAATGATATATGTGCAGAACTGGAAAGGCAGTTCTACAAACTGATATATGTGCAGAATTGGAAAGGCAGGTCTATATTTGCAACTGCTAAATTGGGTGCAAAACTCTCCCTGGTAGGAAGCTGTCCTCCGCCAAGTAGTGGGAAGCTTAATCAACTTCCTGTTTTTACGACATCACGTGTTAAGCATGTTTAGTGTAACCATGGCAACAGACACCATTTGCGGGTAACTAGCCCTAAAAAGAGTATAGAGGTGTTGGTAGCCTGGAGCTGGCTGCTGACTTGCTGTACTATTGCTTGTTCTGTTAATTCCAGGCATGTTACTGGTGCAAAAAGGAGGTGAAATCCTAAACTAAATGTAGGAAGAGCAGTGTATTATAGTTGTTTTTACAACTAAGTTGTTCGGGACAATTCTTACTCACAGACTTCTATAAAAGAGGATTTGCGTAAAACGTGAATGGTACTTTCTTGTCTACAGTTTAATAAGCATCCAAATCAGATATTTTTCAAACTAAAGATGATTTTTTACAAATACTTTCCAAATGATATTGATGACACAGGTAATTTCCTCTGTTGATGCCTCTCTGCATTTCATTTAAAAACTTCTATTTAGCTTTCCTTTGGTCTTATATAAGGATTAGTTGGCTAAGCTTTCATAAAAACCTCATCATAACTGTGCTGTCAGGAACAAAGGCTGCCTTCCTATATGATGTAACATAGATCATGATCTGTAGCTGGCTTAGAAACTAAAACTAACACCAGCAAAATGAGGAATAAAGGAAAGAGAGAATATAAAAAGACAAAAAAAGGGAAATATTACTATTAGATAGGAAGTTACAGCCAGTTGCAGGGAGGCAAATAATTACTCATCAGGAAACATGGCTTATGATCTGGAAAATGAATGAAAATGATCCTTTATTCGTCTCGTTTTCAGGCATTTGCAGATAGCATCAAAGGATGTCTTATTTTGAAGGTGCATGGAAATATCAATCGATGAATCTAACTAGTTGCAGAGGGAAAAGCTGCATATTTTACCTGACTTTTGAGGATAACTTAGTGGATAGCTGATATAAGGAACATTTAGATAGATATTTTTCTCAGCAAGTAAATCTATGTTTTCCCAAATTACTTGCACTACATGTACATGTAGCATTTAGAATGATGTTTGTACCTTTAAAATAACTTTTAATTTCCTTTGCTTCGTTTTTGGCTTTCTTGAGGCAAGGCTTAACAACTATCTCAGTCTAGTGGCTGAATGCCGCAAATGTTCACTTTCTGTTAACTTGGCTGCCTGCCTGCTTTGCAAATGGTCCCCCATGGTGCCCTTTGTTGAGGAACTATGCTAGTCTTTTTTCAACTACTATTTTTCTTTTACTGTTTCAAGAAAGGAGAAGCTATCAAGCAATGGGCACAAGAAGTAGAGGGGAAATTCAAACCAGTATTTGAGATCTGTAATTCAGAGTTATTGACACCGTCAGCAGTTAATGCTGGTAGGAAAAACGTCTTAATATGACTAGAAGGTAGATGAAGAACAAAGGAAATTTTAGGACAGTTAAACATTTGGACAACTTTTTAAAACAGCAAAACAACGCTACTCATTTTATTTTTGGCAAATAAACGATAACGCCTTTCTATTGATTATAAGTAACTTAGATCACTTTGCAATACAATATCACATAATATACATTTCAATTCCTTTGTATTTTTTTCCCCTTGCTACTACATGAGCAATAACAAACTAGCAAACAGTGACCTCCTCCCTGCCACCGCAAACCCTGGCAACCTATTGCCTGTGGGCAGCCCTTTGGTCAGTAGTTTAGTGAATCTTGCCACATTTTCAGGGCTACGTGCATGGCATTGGGACCCAGGGACCCCATCAATCACTCCGTCTTGCTATTAATTGTCATCTCACAATCCCCAGCCACAGAAACGGCACACACTTGCCTATTCAATAGTGTCTTATGTATATTTAGCCCCGGTTTAGCCAGCTTCTATTAGATTTGGCTTCTGATGTATATGCTAGATTCAATTATTAAAGTTGCTAAACTGACTCAATGCAGTTAGTTTGCAGTAGTAATATCCGCAGCATCAATTTTAGTATTTACATTTGTGCTCATAAAAGGAATAGTATAATACTTACATGGAGTTTTCTTTATGGATGAAAAAAAGGCGTTCTATGTATTTGAAGTAAAAAAGTCCTTCTGAACTACAGCAAAAATTCAAAGACATACTAAATACCTACATTTTACCTTTCACTCCGTATATCTCATTGCCAAGATACTCCATCTGCACATCACTTAACCGTACTATAACCCCATACAGAAGGCCTTGCCAGATCTCATTCGAGGTCAGGTTAAGGCGAGAGTGCTTGTGGCGCCATCCATGGAAGGAAAGCCATTACCCACAGGAAGTGACGTCACTGGATGGTAAATAACAACGACAGGTTGGATTCTGCCACTGACATTTCACACATAGCAGAGCAACAGGCCTATCTCAGATGAGTTAGACCACACAGTTGGCTGGCTAGACAATATTATACGTTTGTAAATTTAACTTACAAATTGGTTGACTGATCACTTGTAACTGACTGAGATTTTGACCATGTGACACAAACTTCCTGTGCCTCTAACAAAGAACACACTATCAATCAAATTGACTGATTGGCAGACAGTGACAAAGGAGAGTGACTAAATCAGTCTTCCAGTATCGAATATATAAAAGTATGTCTACCTGCTATAGGAAAATATCCTCCATTCATTGATGAACCTCAAAAATAACTGAGTGAAAATAGTCTGCTCTATAAGCAGCTGAATGCAATGAGGCGAACTTCACATAAATAAATGCCTTCATTTTTTGTCTATTTACAGTATATGAGTTGATCTGTGTGAATGTTAGGGTAATTTATATTTATAAATAACAAGTCAAGGAAGGAATGTCGTATTGATCAGAGGATATTTTATAGCAAGAACTATCAACTTCAATCATCTTTTTGAATTCTACAATAAAGGAAAGTTGCTGAGATAAGACTGCTGCTGTATTCTATGGCATGTAGAGTCAACATCAATCTCTCCCGTAAAATGTAGAGCAATGTTCTAAAGTAGCTGCCTTCAAATCAATTGCCTTAAGCTACACAGGTGAGGTATATATTGCTAAGTTGTTTTTCGATTCCCTACATAAAACTACTATGTACAGAGTGCAAGACTTGAACCTTCCTGTGAAGTTCGAAGATTAAAGAGACTATCTTGAGGCATATATATGCAGTTTCACACACCAAAGGTTTCTTGCTCATATAATCATACTCATAAAGGAAACTACCAACAAATTTGTTTTGAATGCATATCATAATATCATCTAATATTATCTCATAGTTGAGTGTCAGCACAGAGCAGAATTTCTGAATAGAAGAGAAACTTATTATTTTTACATTCATATAAATATAATCATTTTCATGTAAGTTCTTAGGAGCACCTCTTTTTCTTGCTAGTACATGTTTATGACCCTATAGATGTACAAGTTAATGCTCAGTGAGCATGCATCTTAAGTAAATCATGCTGCTTCCTTGGTCTTAAAAGTCCTCCGAAAACAATTCTTTTGTCATCTCAGGTTTAAATCCATAAACCAAAATAACTGTGGCAGAATATAATCATCTTAAAGCAATTATGTAGTGTTAACAGTCGTTTATATACTTACAGAAGGGATTCAGCTGCTTGTATGCCCCATCTCAACTTTGGATTTTGTGAAACTACCAATTTTCCTTGCGAAGTGAATCAAGTACACATCCTCTAAAGATGCTGTGTAAATGACAATATCAATAACAGTAACACAATGGCTGCCTGTGAATTTGGCAAGAGTTACCTGTCTCTGTCAAGCTTCAGAAAGAGGTTGACAAAAAAGGTTTACTCAATTTTGTGTGTTAGGGAATCTTCAAGTGTTTATGGCCTATAAATCAGCACTGGTTGCCAAGTGGCTACAGGACACACAATGGAAGGCTGTGATTTAGTGTATGATAAATAATGAACTGCCTAGTTGCCGTTAGCAGATGTTCTTGAAAAAAAAATGGCTGAGAACTCTTGCCATAGTATGCAAGCTGGTTAGTCTGCTAGTAGCTCTGTGGCTTCTTCGGATAAGTAATGGTATAGAGCTTGAAACTACTGGCAATAGTGGTTGTGATTTAGTATAGATTCGAGCTGTTTCGTATGTGGGAATCATTATTGTGGCTTATTCAGATAAAATATACTATATATATGTACTATTGTCAATTGTTGGATGTTAAATGAGTGCTTGTGATAGTTCATTATTTGTTATTATCAACCTATTCAATAGAATGTTTTCTGAAAAATAAAACTAGAAAATGCCTGCAGTGACTTTACAGCTGATGTCAAAAGCATACACCCAGAAATGTCTGACCACGTCTTGCTTCACCATCGTCCCTCTGTGTATAGCACGGTGACGTACCCAACCACTTCTGAGGGTATGCTTTTCACTTCAGCTATATTTTAAGTTTTGAGTATCACTGTGCCTTTCTTGCATAAAATTATAATCAGCTAAATATGGATATATAAAGTACGGACAACCATATCAACTGCTCAGTGATTTTAGTGTATGATGACACATAGTAATGAATGATCAAGTTGCCATTGGTAAATGTTCGGGTAAAAAATCAAGTTGCCATCAGTATATGTTACATTTATGTGAGAACTTTGTAGAACATTGGTATGTCTTTGGTTTATTTTATTAAAAATGAAGTATGATTAACTGCAGGCAATAGCAGGCGGAGACTTAAAGTATGATAAATAATGAACTGTTAAGTTGCTTTCAGCAAATTTTGTTGAAAAAAAAAACAACAGGGGAGCTCCTATATCATGCGGAGTATGCAAGCTTTTTAGTACGCTTGTTTCTAGGAAGCTTATTTTGACAACAAAGTATCATTATGCTATATAATAGGCCTATATGCTGCGAATTAGTATGTGTATGATGAACAACTAACACTCTGCCGTAAGCAGATGGTTTTTATAAAAAAATCTACCGTCGTATGTATAGGCAACTGTGTGAGTCGTCTTGCCTGTGAAAATTTTATGTCTTTCTTTGGTGTATAAGTGCTTTGTTGTAAATTCAAATTTAGCAAAGTTTATGACAAGACATGTTTTCGGCAGGTGTCCTTTAAAAAGAATTCATTATAAATCCTACACCAATGTTTAATCTGCTGTTTACCGAGGTCTGTAACTTACCCGGTTAAAATGAAGTCGGACTAAATTTTGGTGACAGACTTCCTGTATTTACAATTTTGGTACATTTTTCTACAATTTTGGAGAAACTGTTACTTGCTGAATTTGCTGTAAATAAAAAATTTGTTAACCTTAATTATTGGGTCTTGAATATACTATTATAGAGACAAATTTATAAGCATATTTATAAAAAGAACATCTTTCATCTGGTTATTTTCGCTCTATCCAGCTGGCTCGTCCCTGGAGTCATTTGTGAAGAGTGAAGTTGCTGCTCCATACGATGTCAGCTGGACACAGCAATTTCAGCTACACTGCAATTTTTTTAGAAATATCAAGAGCTGTCAGTTCGGTGTCTGAGGCATGTGCTCGTTATGATGATTGTAAGTACCAAGCTTGCTTTGATATTTATAGATTATAATTGTATATCATTTAATTAGACATTATTAGTTTTATTTATATCTGAAGATAATGACGTTCTGTAGCTTTGATATTTATATAAACATATTATTTACATATCTCAAGATAGTAATGTCCTATAACATTAATCATAATGACTTGTTTGGCTCACCGAAAAGCCATCTACAGACCATAACATGCACTTTGCCAAATGTTGATGACAGTTCACTGGTAGACAGACATAAGAAGGTAATGAGGGTATAAAGGAATAAAGATATTATATAAATGTTATTAAGACTACCATTATCATGGCATTGTGTATTTTTATTTAAATCTATATTGATCTGAACAACATTCACAATGCATGCATTATTTTTTAAATTGCCTTGAAGAAAAAAGCAAATGCTAAGTGGAATTTGTTGACAATTCTATTGCTTTGTTGGTTATGCTGTTAAAAGCTGCATTCAGAACTCTCTTTAGAATGATGTCTGAGCCATGCCTTATGGTAATATCGTTAATTCTACTATCATCATCCATTTTGCAATTTGACCTCCTCTTACATTTGTCATTAATCAGAAAAGCCCATAGCATAAAGGCAAACTCTCCCTGAAGATACAAAATGAGCTTCTGTTCTGCTCCATAGAAAGTTTAAGTGTATTGGGTTATTCAGCTCAAAAAGTACATTCTTCAGGTTTCAAAAAGGTATGAAAATAGCATAACTTTTAAAAGATGGAAGTAAAAAAAGGATTGTTCAATAGGAGAACGCTTTTTTCCATTTATTTGTGTATCTTATACCAACTATAAATCATACTGGACGGAATTCTTATCCTGATGTATAACCTGTGAATTTTGGTGACCTGAAATGAAATATTACATGGTTTATGATTAAAATGTACACTATACAGTGTACATTGTTTGAACTGATTTGAAAGCAGTATATTTCAATAGGGATGATGATAATAACTGCAAAGTTAGTAGATATTGAGAGAGGGAGACAGAGTCAGTTTTGTAAATGGATAGTTGGATAAATACATTTAGATATAAATAAAAATGACAATAACAAATAATTTCTTTACAAAATATCTTTATTTATCTTCAATTGTCCATCAGTGTATCACCAACTTATCACAGTTTCTGCTTATCACTATGAAGTCTAAAGTCATTCAATAACTACAATGCGAACTACAATAGCTATCAAAATGGGACTGATTCACAATTCCTTTTGATTTTGGTTTCCACGTCAAATGTTTTAATGGATATTGTTGAATAGTAGCTATCTGCAATTAAAATGCTATTAGGAAAAAAATTCAAAAGCCATGTAAAAATTCAAATTTTGTTTGCAAAACAGTTTTGACAAATCATTTCAAAATTAAATGTATGATGTCAACAGCATCAAAATAACCTATGCTCAAGGCTAACATTTCTTTAAAGATTATCGTTTTTAGTATTGCTCCCTTACAACAACCCTAAAAATTACAGTTCACACAAAATGTGATATAAAAACCCTGTATTTCCTTGGATGCCATCCAAAATTACCCGAATGTATGACAACCCATCATGAAGGCTTCCTTGCAATGAGTTGATTTTCATTTCTGAAATTAAGCAAGAGGAAACACAAATTACAAGTACTGCTTTAAAGGAAACCTACTTTAATGAGTCCTGTCCTGTTTACAGTCTGTTGCTTTGATATAGAAAAAGAGTGGACTGTTGCACTGTGAAATGGCACCTTGTGTGTCATCATGCTGATGATTTGTCATGATCATGCCAAATACTTTCAATGTTAATTTCATTTTTAGGGAGACTTATCGAGCTTGGTGGTGACAGCCATACAGATTATGCATCTGATTTCCACTTTAAAAGCAGTTACGACAAGTCAAATGATATTCTCTTGATCATGACTAATCAAACAGCCTCTATGTTTATCATGTTGAAAGTAGAGAAGATGACACTTCATCGGCTATCATGAGTCACAAAGTGCATTTTTCACAGTGGACTGGTCCTCATTTTTTTCTATATCAATGTGACAGACTGTAAAGCATTTATCCTCAGAAAGTGGCAAAATTATGCAAACCAACAATTACAATGACCTATAAACAAGTTTGAAGTTATTTGTATTTGATTTCCAGTAATGGGATGATACCACCAATATATTTGCACTCACGATAAGGAATGGACAGTTTCAAAGAGGCTTCAGTGCTTTTAACAATGTCATGGTTCACGGATAGCCTATCCCAGCAGGCAAGCGGCGTACTTACAGTAAATGTGGGTTTACAAACAAAGAATAGCGATGAATTATAAACTTTGGTGGACATCAAAATCTGACGTGTATGGAGCGTCATAATTACGATTTGGGAATTACCATGCTGTCAACTGGTAGGTGGCAGTATTTTACAAGGGTAGAACTATAATTTAGTCACCAGGGCAGGGAAGCCCACTTGACTTGTTTGAAAACAAATGCAAAGCCTTGACTAAAAACATACAATCTCAAGTGTTTACAATATTTTCCCCCATAAAAAACACTGGCAATTAGTTAAACATAAGGCTGAAGACTACCATGGGTTTTTATAATTAAACCAGTCACTATTCAAACCGACTGTCACCAACAGTAAGCTTTAAAAATGATTTTAAAAACTACCTTAATGCAAGACTGCCACCTATACATAAGTTTGGAACTGTAAATTGAGTTGACTTCATTGAGGTGCGGATAAAATGATCCCTTATGATTTATGTTCCAATACTGTAAATTCATACACAGTGGTCCCTGCATTATAAGACCTCCTGTTATAAGACCACCTTGCCTTATGTGACCGTCTTTCTCCCGCACTAAGTAGTATTTTTAGTGCATTTTGTACCCCGACAAGAGACCGCACCCCCACGAGAGACCGCTTCATGACCGCAGAAGGGGCGGTCTTATAATGCAGGGACCACTGTAATGTAACCTCTAGAGGGTGAGTTAATGTCATAATATCATAGTGCACTTCTCAAGGAAAAATGATTTATTTTACTACTAAGGCTGAAAATTGCTGTCATCTAACATCATAAATGACAAAGTCCGAATTTTATTATAGTTTTGTAATTAAATAATTTATGTTTTCAGCCAACCATCATATTTGGTACTTTCAACTCAACATTCCTGCTTGTGTACTTACTTTATGTCAGTGACGACATTGCTTTCGAACACTCCACCATCTATCCAAGTTCTTATGGACCATAGCAGGTAAACTTGAATTATGTAAAGCTGCACATAAGTCACACCAGTAAGGACTATTCGCTGGTTGAAGATTAATATGCGAGTAAGATTTACCCATAGTTTTCCATCGAAAGAACTCGTTATAAAGCACATTACTCTTCATAAGCATCCGTAAGTACCTCGCCAGGTCGTGGGGCGAAGGAAAGTCTTCAATATGAATGAAGGAAGTAGGTGGAGCTAAACGTTGATAGTGAGCTCGTGGTGCCCCCATAACAATGGGGACAGTGTCGTGCTCTAAAGCATTAAACCAAAACTTCTCAGTAACATACTCAGCACAGTTACTGTTTTCAAACGCCAGATAAAACTTATATTTTGTTCGTAACATATCCAAGCACTTCATTCGATTTGGGCACTTAAAATTGCCACAATTACCATAAATATCCACTGAGATGTACTTCTGAAGCTCCTTAACGTACTCCATGCGTTTGTTCTGAGCCTTACAATTTGTAACAAACCAGGCAATAGGGCGTGTCTTGCCCGGATACAACTTCAATAAATCTCTAACGCTTGGGGCGTTCACAGCATTTTGGTGAGTGATAAATTGACCATAAGGGGAAGGGATATCTGAGTGAGAGTGGTAGGTACTGGTCCAATTGAATGCTCCATTAAATTTTGTGAGGTTGACCTGAGTGTGATAGGGAGATTCGAGTAGATAAAAAACCCATCTCTGGTCGGGATGGCGATATAAAGGGAACTGAGAGGGGTCGTTGATGTCCCGCATGTGAAACAAAATGGCGGCTGCCTCTTTCACTTCACTGTGGTCATCACTGATCTCACACGTGTTTACTGGGCATGACAAATGCTTGAAGATGTAGTTGCCTGGAGGGAAATCCCAGTGATTGTTATAGAATCTGGTCCAGCGGAGGATGAGTTTACTGGGGGCTGTTGTATCAGCGACTGACTTTGGTTTGATGGATGATTGTGATTGATTGGTTGAGTTTGCTTCATTCTTAAGAGCCACGGATACATCACGGAGGATTGGAACTGAAGGGGTGATGGTCTGGATGACACAATCGCTGCTGCGGTTGTCATAGTAGCAAGTGTTGTTCTTTTCGTAGGGTGGGAGGGAATCTGCGATGAGCGTAAGAGAGACAAAGCAAGTCCATGCCAAAGTGGTGAAGACTACCAGGGTGAAGCCGTGGAGTGGCCTCTTTCCCTGTGTGGTCCTCCTGATGATGTTGCTGCTAAAGCAGGCAGCCACTGCCTTCCTAATCCCTTTCATAGTATCTCGTTCATCGTCATCTCTTCATCTGTAAAAAGTAAAAAAGAATTCTGAACATTTGCGTAAAACAATTCATTCCAAAAGTATTGGTTGCACACATATAAAGAATGCTATCTTGTCTTATCTATCTGGCAAGAGTGAACAAGATCTTGTCTAGTTATCCACACGATATTATCATCAACGAAACTGATATATGTGCAGAATTGGACAGGCAGTTCTACAAACTGATAGATGTGCTTAAATGGAAAGGCAGTTCTATATTTGCAACTGCTAAATTGTGTGCAAAACTCTCCCTTGTAGGAAGCTGTCCTCCGCCAAATAGTGGGAGGCTTAATCAACTTCCTGTTTTTACGACATCACGTGTTAAGCATGTTTAGTGTAACCATGGCAACAGACACCATTTGCGGGTAACTAGCCCTAAAAAAAGTATAGAGGTGTTGGAAGCCTGGAGCTGGTTGCTGACTTGCTGTACTATTGGTTGTTCTGTTAACTCCAGGCATGTTACTGTGCAGCAAGGAGGTGAACTCCTCCACTAAACACAGGAAGAGCAATGTATGATAGTTGTTTTTACCACTCAGTTGTCCAGGTCAATTCTTACTCACAGTCTTCTATAAAAGAGGATTTACATGATGCGTAAATGGTACTTATGGTACTTTCTTGTCTACAGTTTTATAAGCCTCTGAATTCAATATTTTTCAAACTAAACATGGCATTTAAAACAATTTTTCAAATGATATTGATGACACCTGTAATTCCCTTTATTTATGTCTCTCAGCACTTCATTTAAAAGTAGATTCATTTGGTCTTATATGAGGATTTTAATGGAGTAGGCTCAGCTTTCATAAGTACCTCATCGTAACTTTGCTGTCAGGAACAAAGGCTGCCTTCCTGTGTTATGTAACATAGATCATGATCTGTACCCTATCAGCATGCCTCAGCGGCCCAACGTCGGCCCAAAGCCAGTCCGATGCTGCTGACATCGGACCGACGCCGGGCCAACGCCGGACCGCCGAGGCACGCTGACAGGGTAGCTGGTTTAGAAACAAAAACTAACACCAGCAAAAAAAAGCAATAAAAAGAGAATATAAAAAGACAGAAAAAAAGGAAATATTACTATTAGATAGGAAACTACAGTCAGTTGCAGGAAGAAAAATTAATACTCATCAGGAAACATGGCTCATGATCTGGAAAATTAATGAAAATAATCCTCGTTTTGTGTCGTTTTCAGCCATTTCCAGACAGAGCGTCTACGGATATCTTATTTTGACAGTTCATGGAAATATCAATCGATGAATCTAACTAGTTGCAGAGGGAAAAGCTACATACACTGTATAACCTGACTTTTGCGGATAACTTAGTGGATAGCTGATATAAGGAACACGTAGAAAGACATTTTTCTCGGCAAGTAAATCTATGTTTTCCCAAATTTCTTACATTATATAGACTAGCATCTAGTGGCTGAAGGCAGCAAATGTTCACTTTCTGTTAACTTGGCTGCCTGCCTGCTTTGCAAATGGTCCCCCATGGTGCCCTTTGTTGAGTCATTATGCCAGTCTTTTTTCAACCACTATTCTTTTTTACTGTTTCAAGAAAGGAGAAGGTATCAGGCAATAATGGTCACATGAAGTAGATGGGACATTCAAACCAGTTTTTGAGATTTGTAATTCAGAGTTATTGACACTGTCAGCAGTTAATGCTGGAAGGAAAAACCTCTTAATATGACTAGAAGCTAGATGAAGATCAAGGGAAATTCTAGGCCAGTTAGACATTTAGACAGCTTTAAAAGCAAACCATCGCTACTCATTTTACTTTGCAATACAATTTCATATAATATACATTTCAATTCCTTTGTATTTCTTTTTTCCCTTGCTACTATATATTATGAGCAATAACAAATTAGCAAACAGTGACCTTCTCCCTGCCACCGCAAACCCTGGCAACCTATTGCCTGTGGGCAGCCCTTTGGTCAGTAGTTTAGTGAATCTTGCCACATTTTCAGGGCTACGTGCCTGGCATTGCGACCCAGGGACCCCATCAATCACTCTCTCTTGCTATTAATTGTCATCTCACAATCCCCAGCCACAGAAAAGGCACACACTTGCCTATTCAATAGTGTCTTATGTATATTTAGCCCCGGTTTAGCCAGCTTCTATTAGATTTGGCTTGTCATGCATATGCAATATTCAATATTTAAAGCTGCTAAACTGACTCAATGCAGTTAGTGTGCAGTACTACAGTAGTAATATCTGCTGCATCAATTTTAGTATCTACATTTATGCTCATTAAAGGAATAGTGTAATACTTACATAGAGTTTTCTTTATGGATGAGAAAAAGGTGTTCTATGTATTAAAGATAAAAAAGGTCCTTGTGAACTACAGCAAAAATTCAAAGACGTATTACAGTCCTTGTCATAGTTACATGGAATCTCAAGTTCTTTTCTATGCTGTTGATTGTTGAACTGTGATGTCAGAGATGACACTATTCTAGCATTGCAATATATTTAAATTAACTTCAAGCTGTGATGTAATTTTAAACTGGGTCAGATTCCCCAGCTTCTAGCCAATGCAAATCCACCAAACTGAGTGAAAATTGGGTCTGGGAAAACCCATGCAAGTTTGACATCACAGCCTCTCAGCCAATGGGCTGCCAGAACAAACATACATAACATAAGCCATGTGTTTACAAACAAATTGTCAAAGCCTTCTGTTTATACCAACTTCCATCAAAATTTAAAGTTGTAAGTTAGCAAGTTTGTAGATTAATCAAACAACTCTGAGGAGATTATAACAGTTGTCTACTGTGAATGCTCACAAAGCTGCCAATTGGTAGGATTAGTCTGGTGATTGCTGCGATAAATCATTGGGATCACAAATGTAATGATTCCTTCAATATATCAATGTTTGGACTGTGATGCGTAGTTTACTGTCAGCCCATTGGCTATCAAGCTGTGATGACATGGTTGTAGGGGCTATCCCTGATAAAATTCTTACTCTGACACTGTGTTGAAACTGTGACGCTCAGTTCAGGAGGATCAATATTGGCTAGAAGCTGGGGAATCTGACCCAGTTTGAAATGACATCACAGCTTGTAGTTAATTTACATATATTGCAATGCTAGAATAGAGTCATCTCTGACATCAGAGTTCAACAGCATAGAAAAGAACTTGAGATTCCACGAAAGTACGACAAGGACTGTAAATACCTACATTTGACCTTTCACTCCGTATATTTCATTGCCAAGACACTCCATCTGCATACCACTTAGCCGTACTATAACCCCATACAGAAGGTCTTGCCAGATCTCATTCGAGGTCAGGTTAAGGCGAGAGTGCTTGGGGCGCCATCCAATGAAGAAAAACCATTACCCACAGGAAGTGACGTCACTGGATGGTAAATACGACCTAATAGAGTCCTAACAACGACAGGTTGGATTCTGCCACTGACATTTCCCACATAGCAGAGCAACAGGCAGGTCCCAGATGAGTTAGACCACACAGTTGGCTGACTCCTCAATATGATACGTTTGTGAATTCACCTTACAATTGGGTTGACTGATCACTTGTAACTGACTGAGATTTTGACCATGTGACACAAACTTCCTGTGCATCAGAGACTGCCTCTAACAGGGAACACATTATCAATCAAATAGACTGATTGGCAGACAGTGACAAAGGAGAGTGACTAAATCAGTCTTCCAGTGTCGAATGTGTAATGTAGAAGTATGTCTACCTGCTATAAGAAAATATCCTCCATCCATTGATGAACCTCAAAAATAACTGAGTGAAAAAACCCTACTCTATAAGGAGTAGAACGCAATGAGGTGAATTTCACAGAATTAAATGCCCCCAGTTTTTGTCTGTTTACAGTATATGTGCCATGAGTTGATTTGTGTGAATGCTAGTGTTCAATTTATACATTATAAATAACCCATCAAAGAGGGAATGGAGTATTGTTCTAAGGATATTTTATAGCTAGAACTATCAACTTAAATGGTCTTTTTAAAATCTACAATAAAGGAAAGTCGCTGAGATAAGACTGCTGTTGTATTCTATGGCATGTAGAGTCAACATCAATCTCCTCCCCTAAAATGTAGAGCAATGTTCTGAAGTAACTGCCTTCAAATCAATTGCCTTAAGCTACACAGGTGAAGTATATATTACTAAGTTGTATGTCGATTCCCTATATAAAACTACTATGTACAGAGTGCAAGACTTGAACCCTTCCTGTGAAGTTTGAAGATTAAAGAGACTATCATGAGGCATATATATGCAGTTTCACACTCCAAAGGTTTCTTGCTCATATAATCATATACACAAAGGAAACTACCAACAAATTTGCTTTGAATGTATATCATAATATTATCTCATAGAAGAGTGTCAGCAAAGTGCAAAATCTCTGCATATAAGAGAAACCTCTTATTCTTTGCCTACATATAAATAGGTAAATAGAATCATTTTCTTATGAGCTCCTTTTTGTTTTGCTAATACAAGCTTCCCCCTTGGCCTAATGGTCAAGACTGCTTGTCCACAGGCTTTGAGAACATGGGTTCAAATCTCACCCCGAGAACTCACTTTAGTCGGAGACTATGGAACTTTAAATGGAGGCGGGTTGTATCCAGTATTCTATGCCGGGGCAACTGAAAGACCCTGGGCATCCCTGAATTAATAGGGTATGTTCCAGACTCCCAGTCTTCTCATCTCATCATCATACGGCGGTCACCAAAAAATAAAAAGTGCAGCTCCCTCCACAAAGATGGTGGTTGAGCTGCCCCGGCTGATCCGGGGTACACTAGCACAACACAAGTCATGTTTATGACCCTATAGTAGATGTACAAGTTAATGCTCATTGAGCATACATTTGAAGTACATCTGGCTGCGTGAAAGTCCACTATGAAAATTGTTCTTATCATTCATGGTAAAATTTGATCAAAAGTGAGCTAGATAACGTTCACTGATCAGACATGCCTAAAAAGAAGCCTAATAAATTTTGGATTGTTAAAAACCAAGTCTGATCAGTGAACCGGATTCAACAGGGTCACCTCTGGGCATGCTCAGTGCTATCTGTGTCAGAGCAAATTTTTGCATTGCATTTCTATAGTGTCATTTCAGGTTTTTATCCATGAAGCCAAAAAACCGCGGCAGAATACAATTTTAAAGCAACTTTTGTAGTCTTAGCAGTCATTTATATTCTTGTAGAAGGGATTCAGCTGCTTTAATGCCGTATCTCAATTTTGGATTTTGCAAAACTTCAATTTTCCCTGCGAAGTGAATCGTATACACATCCTGTACAGATGCTGTGTAAACGTCAATATCAATAACAGTAACACAATGGCTGCCTGCGAATTTGGCAAGAGTTACCTGTCTCTGTCAAGCCTCAGAAAGAGGTTGACAAAAAAGGCTTACTCAATGTTGTGTGTTGGGGAATCTTCGAGAGTTTATGGCCTATAAATCAGCACTGGTTGCCAAGTGGCTACAGGACACACAATGGTTGGCTGTGATTTAGTGTATGATAAATAATGAACTGTCAAGTTGCCGTTAGCAGATGTTCTTGGAAAAAAAAGCCCGAGAACTCTTGCTATAGTATGCAAGCTGGTTAGTCTGCTTGTATCTCTGTGGCTTCTTCTGATAAGTAAAAGTATAGAGCTTGATACTACTGGCAGTAGTAGCTGTGATTCAGTATAGACATTAGCTGTTTAGTATGTGGGTATCATTGTGGCTTATTCAGATAAAATAAAAGTTCAGCTATGCTATTGTCAATGGTTGAATGTGAATAAGTGTATGTGGAAACAATGAACTATAAACCTATTCACCAGAAGGAGTTCTTGTTAAAAGCTTGAAAATGCCTGCAGTGACTTACAGCTGATGTCAAAAGCTTAGACTCAGGTGTCCTTTAAAAAGAATTCATTATAAATCCTACCACTACATTTAATCTGCTGTTTAGCTAGTTCTGTAACTTTTCTGGTTAAAATGAAGTGCGACCCATTTTTTGGTGACTGACTTCCTGTATTTATAATTTTGGTACGTTTTTCTACAATTTTGGAGAAACTCATACCTACTGAATTTGCTGTAACAGACAGAATCTGACATTCTATTACTTATTCGATGAACATGACATATGCGCTCGAAAAAATATCATAATAGCTCCTCTGTAAGATTGAAAAAGATTGATTAAAAACTGTTAAGCTTAATTATTGGGCCCTGAGTATACTATTATAGAGACAAATTTATAGACATAGGCCTATAAATAAAAGGATCATCTTTCAAAAGTTTCTTTTCGCACTATCCTGGTCTATCCATGCATAGGGCCTTGAACAATGTCAGTCAGGAAGTTCACAAATAATTACTGGATGACAACAGACAATTCAAATTAGTGCTGTGGTGGTCCATTTTATGTCACTCGCATGGGACTTTATTAGGGGTAACCATGAGATATGCCGGGGTGTTTTTGTTTCTGAAGTATATCATATCTGATTGAGCTTTGGTAAAATTAATGATTTAGTTCTGGGCACTCGTGAAACAAAAAATATGTTGAGGGGGTATTTCTTAACACAGTGTAGCTTGATTTAGAAAAAAAGATATGAGGATGCGACGCACCCTAAATTTACAATTGATATCATTGTCACTATCACTGGGAAATAATAGTTTCCCATCAAGGAAAACTCCGGCTAAGCCCCCCTCCCACTGATTATTTAATGGTTGCCCCTTGGCTACAATCAGAAACAACAGCTGGCTCGTCCCTGCAGTCTTTCGTGAAGACTGATGAGCAGAGTTGCTGCTCCATACAATGTCAGCTGGACACTGCAATTTCAGCTACACTGCAATTTGTTTAGAAAGATCAAGAACTGTGAGTTCAGTGTCTGAGGCATGTGGGACATGCTCGTTATGACAATTGTGACCACCAAGCTTGCTTTGATATTTATAGATTCATGGATTATTTTTATGTCATTAATTTTATATATCTAAAGATAAAATTGTTCTGTAGTTTTGATATTTATATAGGTCTATTATTTATCATTTACAAATCTGAAGATGGTAATGTCTTCTGTGGTTAACATCAATCATCCTGACCCAGCCCATCAAAAAGCCTGTACAGAAAGTAAGATGCACTTTGCCGATCCTTATTGCCCTTGGCGGATTTGCGGTCCACTAGAAAAGTTAATTTTCTTATTTTCAATTAGCAAACTGGCTTTGCCGCATTATCGACAGTTTTCTGCGGTCTCCTAAACTTCTTATTTGTTGAAATACCTTAATTTGTTTAATTAGTTTGTTTATTTTCACCTACGCTGCCAGTATGATAAGCACTGAATCAACTGATTAACCATAACTAACAAAAAAAAAAAACATTTTTAAGCCAGTGACATCACACGACCAAGTTGAAAGACAATTTTGAAACTCTTGGGATTGCTAATCCGCAAACAGCTCTAATGACAGGGCATGTTCTCGACTGTTGAACATCCAGCTACAAAGCACTGTGGGTTGTGAGACAATATCTGATTGATTATTTGCCATACCACACTCTAAAAAATGTCGGGACAAAATTGGTTTTTTAGATTCATAATGGTTTTTTGAAAAACCAAATTTCAATGCAAAAAAACCAATATGGATTTTTTAAAAAATCCATGTTGGTTTTGCATTTTGAATCTAAAAAACCAATTTTGTCTGAAATTTTTTAGAGTGCATGAACTCTACAACAAATACATTCCCTGATGATCTCTTAAATGCTTTGATCACAGCTATCCTGTAATTGTTATCAGTCTGAAAGTCATATTCACTCTAGACCCATGTATGATATATAAGAAGGGACAAACTGTCATATATATTCAAGATCATGCTACTGGCGTAATAAAATAATTTTGACAATAAAGTATTACTATGTAATGTCGACTTACTGTATGGTGCAGATGTTCTTGAGTAAATCCAACCAGCTACTTGTCTCTGTGTAGCTTATACCCTGTTATTCCAAGCTCCCAGAAACTGTGTGTGTGCTCACAGCCTGATCACAGAAACTGCTCACAGCCTGCATACACCTACTTTACTGTGAGACTGGCACACTATTGCCAACTTGTCCCTGTGGCTCAGGCTTAAATCATCTCACTTGTGGCGACACCAAACGGTTCCCAAGGAACTGCACACCACGTGATAAGAATTTGGAACGTTCTCAGCAGCCCAGTGCTCTGTCTGCACAGAAGCTTTGCAGCTGCAGCCAGGAGAAGGATGAGATACTGCCAGTAAAGCCTGCAGACTGCAGTGTTGCCTGCAGTTGCTGGCAGCCTGCAGCAGACAGAGAATACATGCATTTCCCGAACTTTCATGTTGCATCCATTCTTGTTTCGCCGAGAGTAATTTTTCTTTAACCAAATTGTTCATGGAAAATTTAACAATAGGTCACTTGGAATTTTGGACCATGTTTCACCATGCTATACGCGAGATAGATGCATGTAGCCTGTTGTCACCGGGAAATACAAGTTTTGCCTTAGGCCTACTCTGAATCACTTAGCATTTTCTGTTACAATATGTTGCCTTAACAATGTGTCAACATAGCAAAACTATCTCAAGCGGTGATTCCTGAATTCATAAGACATCTGCCTCACATATTGGTGATTTTCTTTTTCTTTTTCATGTTCTGAATTTCTTAATTTTAAAAATATGATTGTCAAATTTATGGCCTGATGCCAAATTACTCTTAAACAATGTCATACAGGTCGTCATGTATTCAAGGCACATTTATTCAAGATTGCAATAATTATAATGCCACAGGGCAACATACTCTTTCATGTAAGATTCTGATGTTTTGTGGCACACCAAAACGCATTCATGTCGGTCACTTTAGCTGAAAAGAACAAGCTATGTTTAATAGCTCAAAGGAATTGTGTAAACATCTCACTTAATCATTTAAGCTAACTGTAAATAAAAATCTTATACTGTGTACCATGTGGGAAAAAATATTAAGAATTGCCACGTATCATCAATTCCCAGTGGGGACAAGAGGGAGAGGGCAGGGGTGCCCGAAGGAATCGCGGGCGGCAGGGGCGATCAGACGAAAAAGGGCAAATCATATTCGCGTCAATTTCGCGTGACAAAATGTAAATAGAAAGTCAATAATAATTTTGAATATATACTTACTAATTTGTGCCTAAAATTAGTAAAATAAGGCCTAATATATATTTTTTCTTTAAGATCTGAAGGGCACCCTTGCTCCCCCTGCCCCCCTTGGACAAGGGCAGGAGGGGCAACTGCCCCCCCTGCCCCCCCTGTTCCGGCACCCCTGCAAGAGGGGCAAGGATGGCTACAGGGGCGGGGCCCAGCAGCCAATCAGTTTAGAGAAGGAATAATACTCAAGCGGGGGGAAAAGAAGATCGTGATTTTCTTTAGCAGAAAATAATTACATCGTGATCTTGGAGTCATGATTTTATGTAATCCCATTGTACTCCTCTGCATGATCCAATTTCATGTCATTTCGTAATAGATACATTTGTATGGATCTTCTATGATATCTATGTCATTCTACAGATATGTGCATTTGTGTAACAACACCAAATTTACTTCTTTCTACATCCCACAATTTTTTATCTGTAAATGTACACTGTATGCCTCTGCATATAATGTACATTTTAAAAGCTTTTGTCCATTATTGTGAATATTGTTACATGTAAAACAGACATGTTTTTGAGTTGTGAATTTGTGATGTTACTTTAAGGCATTATAAACATGTCCTGATCAAATTACGTCCATTTTTCTTTAAATTTTTCGGAAGATATTCATAATATAAGATATAGAGATGCTGATATTGAATTATACCTGTTGAAAGCATTATGTTGGCAGTTTAATCAGTTCCAGAATAAGCAAAATCAGTCTTAATAACATTCGCATTTCTTAGAATGTTTTTGGCAGATGAATTAGTACACATGAACATATTCTCTCCAATCTCTCGTAAACCTGTAGGTTTTTTGCTATGGTTTTCTCCAAACACATGTAGTTCACGTGATTACTAATACACAATACAATCATATGTGTCTTCCATCAATTTAAAATGGAGTTACAATATTGTGTCTGAAGATTTTTCTTTCACATACATTGCATACCACCATTTGGCTCTCTGTATATATTTTTATAAGTATTAATTTACTTCAATGAATTTATTAACCTTTACAATGTTCAAAGTGGTAGGTGAAGTTAGAATAACTGCCACAAATGTAACAGTCTTTCGAAAATGTTAATTATTGAGCTTTCAGCCTCCACATCAATCATGTCATCTGTCAAGAAGCATGTCTTATCTATCAATAAATCACCTGGTAATGTAGGTGCATCAATCATACTCGCACCCCATCAATCAATAACTCTGTCAGTGATCAATAATTAAGAATAAGTAAACAATGCATCAATCAAGAAAATAATTATCCAGTAGTAGAGAAACTAAGTGCAGCCCTCTAAGCCCAGTTCTGGGCACTCACGAGGGTTGATTGATGAGATGAGAGAGAGAGCAGGAGTCCTCAACATGTTACACATTTACCCCAGGTGAGGGATCTTTTACTTGCCCAGCACAGACACTGATACAAGGGGCCGCCAATTTAACGTCTCATCCGAACGACATCCAGCTGGGATTTTGCTCATGAAGGTACACTGAAAATTTCGGGTTCCCCAACCAGGAGTCGAACCTATGGCCATGCAGGCAAAGACCTTCAGCGGAGCAGGCGGGAACTTTAACCATTACACCACCCAGCTGATAGCTGATCTATCTATCTATCTATCTATCTATCTATCTATCTATCTATCTATCTATCTATGTGTCTATCTATCTATCTCTCTATCACTCTATCCATTATCTATCTATCCAATAAATAGAGTACAATCTCGCCATGTATGTTCTAGCATTCGACATCTCAAGCAATTGTGCCTCATCTGAGCCAGTACAATTTACTAAATGAATAGCCGCAACAGCCACAAATCTTATTCAACACACAAGTCTTAATATCTTAAGATGCGCATCACATTGTCACAATCCGGAAAGGAGGATTCAAATTGAGTTATTGTTTCTTCAATTTTAGCCTGTATATATTTGCTGAATGATTATGTTCTTGCATGTTAAGTATATGCTGAATAGTAAATAAATCAAAGAGCAAGTAAATAGCGTACGAATGTTCATTTTAAAGGTCAGGATACATCACTTTTAAACAAGCATTAAAATATGATACATCTAGTTATTATCTACTTCATAATAAGACATAGCCTTTGGTACTATACACTCTAAACATTTGGTTGTCACTGTGACTAGTTTATGACTACTTTAGGGTAGTAATGGTTGCAAAAATTGGGTAGTGACTTCCTGGAAAATCAATTTGACTATTCTATCATAATCAAAATGACTATGTTGACTATGTAAGTGTCCGAAAGGTAGTCAATTTGATCACCGTCTGGTAGCTTTGATTACCAGAGTGGTACAGCTTACTAATCCAATATTTGTCACATTGACAACCCTTTAGCAATTTTGACCCAAGGAGTAGTCGGTTTAGGCACCAGGAATTACCACTCTAGAGTTGTCATCTTGACTCCCTGTGTTTAGAGTGTAGTTCTTTTTGTCATTCTATAGTTGTTGCTTTTTTTAAATTAAAACTAATGTTCTTTTCACTTGTGCCCTTCCCGAGCAGACATTCATTGTGTTCTCTCTATTACCTACACAATCGACAAATTGTCCTGTGGCTGTCCCCAGCACCCAGAGGCCCTGCATTGTACTTGTTTCAATGCCTCAATTAAGATAACAATAGGCCTCACTACAGCAGATAATTACTAATTAAGACTTGCGAAGGAAGACAAATCAGAGTGCTTATCACCTTGCCCAGCCTGCATAATGTATGACATTGTGTTCCGTAGTACAAGAGATCACCTAAGCTCGGAAATTTAACACTAAAAGATGAAAAATCTACCTATTAGGATAAAATTTAGATAGATAGATAGATAGATAGATAGATAGATAGATAGATAGATAGATAGATAGATAGATAGATAGATAGATAGATATATGCATAGATAGATGGATAGATATATATACATAGACAGATGGACAGATAGATGGATAGATAAATAGCGGTCCCTGGTAGGGGTACGGTATCTCCTCGGGTGCAGCATCCAATAAAAACACTACTTAGTGTGGGAGGAAGGCGGTCACATAAGGCATGTTGGTCATACAGCAGGGTGTCTTATAACGCAGGTACCACTGTATTCGACGTAAAACAGTGATTATGGAACTTTTCTTTGCATATTCATTCACAATTAGTACTTGAAAATAACTTAGAAAGTGATGCACTTAGCTATAAAATACACTGAAAGACAAAAGTTATGCATATGTTGGGAGGGCAAGATGTTCAAGGGTTATGGTCAATATGATGGTTCCATGGGGTAAGACACCCGAAAACAGGGCCACAAACAATAAATCACTGAACCGGGAAATATTTTCGTTTTTAAAAATGGCTGACAAAGGGGAGTTTTCAGAAAACACAGTTTTTGCTGTTGACCAATACCATTTGCAGGTATGCGGTTTCAGGTGAGCTTATATGAATCCTTAAACATACAAGCACACAATTCTTTTACAACTGAATGTATTGTGTCCCCAATTACAGAATATGACGGGGATTCGTTGATGAAACTTTTGGAATGGTGCAGGTGTGAAAACCCAGCTTAATGTTGTAGAGTGTAATGCCTAGATCACACGAGCGTGGTTAAGTGACGGCGAAGTTGTAGAGGTTCCAGGAAGTCAAGTTTCGCCCAATTTCGGCGTTTCAAGCCATTTTTGGACAATTATATAATCAATTAGAGGTTCTAAATCGTCGTTGATAGTTCCTATTACGACGAGGCTCTCGTTTTTTACGCCGAATCGCTCGTAATTACGGACGAGGCAAGAAGAGACTTGTGTCGGCGAGTTGTCAGGAGCCTCGACGCAGTTCAATTGCTTCAATGTTAAACTAGATTCGCCCAAGGAGTCTCTTTCTTCGCCCTAGCATGCTGTTGCTTCGCCCTAGCATCCTCTTACTTCATCCTAATCTTCAATTACGCCCAAGCAAATACATTTTACGGTGAAGCAAGTGCCTGTTTCGGCGTTTAAACAGCCTGTTTGCGTCGGCGAGTTGTTCTCTTTTTTCGCCGAATTTCCATTGACTCAATGATAAGTAGCCTCGCCCAACCTGCCTCTAACTTCGCCCAACCTGTCTCTAACTTCGCCCAAGCTGTCTCTAACTTCGCCCAATCATTTTGGGGGTCTTTCTGGTCTTTTGCATCGTGGCTTCTTCCTTCGCAAAGATTCAACCGGTTGAATCTTTGGTGAAGCAAGTTCTTGCCTCACCATAAGGTCATGTGACTTCTAGGAACTTTTGGCGAGGAAGTTTAAGAAGCGCCGTAGACGAAAATATCGTCGCCGAATTGTTGAATGTAGTTTAAAAACCTCCCTCTTTCCTGGAAAAGCAAGAAGCGACGCGACAAGAACGCCCTGTTACGTCTCCGTGAGAACTAGCCATAAGGTGTTCATCTGTCAAGTGTATCAAAGAAAGCTGCCTGTTACAGGGAGGTAGGGTAGACAAGGAATAAACAAAGAGGTGTTGGACCCAGAAAAACAACCGGAACTCAAGATACCCTCCATTGTAATGAAGGCATGTTTCTGGATGTTGTAGGGGATGCTACAGATGAGAGGAAATCACAACCTTCAAATGAACCCGAAGACCATTATCTTAGACTTTATGCTTAATTTTATGTAAAGCACGGTTTGGTAGAACCTTATATTGAGCACACAGATAAGGTTCTTGAATGCACAACATATGCATAACTTCTGTCTGTCAGTGTAGTTTGCAGTGCATCAGTGAAGAATCTTCAAATCAATTCTCTCAAGCTCAAATGACTGTTTGTTGACTCTATTGAGGAAAATCTAAAGCATTTTAATGTTGACATTCAATCATTTATCAAACTCATTTTAAATTTGCTTAGTTGGACCAATTCTGTTTAATTTCATCGTCATTGTCTGAGCTTAGATGTTTGACAAAGGAAACTCTCAGTCGCGTGATGAATTGGGTTGTTTGAGTAAGGTAAATTAAGCAAAAAAGATAATCAAGTTGCTTTGAGAGAAAATATTGCAGAAGATGATTGATCCGTTTCCCTTGCACTATTTGCAGATACCAACCTTCTAAACTGTCATTTTAATTGAACTGGCTCTCAATTTACATCATGATGAGTTGTCTCGTACCTTGAGAAGGCAGTCTTGTCCAAAGAAAGATTCATACCTTTCTTCTAATTTTAGTTGAAACAGTTTCTTTTTCTTCTGTCATCAAGTTTTGATAACTTGAGGTATACCTGGGCTTAAAGCATGATTCCTTGCATGTTATGTGGACTATTTAGTAACCTACTGAAGTTTAAAAGTGTTTGAGAATGTAAACTTAATTTACAGGCCTTTGGTTGTGATAATATGCAACTGGAAAATGATTAACAACATGGTCATGAGAGTTCATAGATCCAACTGTTGGCTTCCTCCTTGAAAGTGCAAAGCCACAAAGGCCGTGGAGAAGAATTATGTGGTCTTAACTAGTGCAGTTTCTTAAAAGTTTTGGAACATTCTTGACTTGGTCAGCGAAAGGCAGAGATCTTTGATTTAGAGGCTATTCATTTCGAGTAAAGATAAGTTGAAAATCATCATTGACAATATTAAGAGTTCTAAGAGTTCATGGTTAACTGTTTCTGGAATCTTCTAAATGGCAAAGCTAAAGAAAAACATAGGCTGCGCAGCAGCAAACCTTCAGCGAATAACACCTTTAGAAGATTACAATAATATCATAAAATTGGTGCGTTTACGAAATAGATTTTAGGTATGCAATAGCGGTCGAGTAGTGGCCTTCAATTGTCTCTATTTGTCCGCTGCCCTGCCATGATTTGTTAAATCAGGGAAAGGTCTTATTACACTAATTTACGCATATTTTGGAATAGTTTCATGCATGTACAAAGTATAGGTTATGAAGTGTCTGTTGAAAACCAAAAAATATAATGCTGTTATAATTTTCTGAAGTTTTTCCAATGATTCATAAAGTGTTATACGCATCAAAAAGCACTTGTACATTGCATAGGTGAAAATTGCATTACTGTTTATGCAATAGTGGGCAAGTTTTGGCCCGATATGAAAAAAAAATTATTTCAGATATTTTTTCCTCAATATGACAAAAACTATAGAGGAGCCATCTGTCAGACCATGAAAAGGCACAACTAGAGCATATAAGCCATATGTGTATCAAACTTTATCCATGTATATGGAATAATGATGTTTTCATATTTTTTCTCATTTTTTCAAAAAGTATAGAATATCAGTACATGAGACCATCAAAAGGCACAACTAGACCATATAGGCCACATGTGTACCAAATTGCATCCATGCACATGCAATAATGACCGACCCTTGGCCCGGAAACGAAAAATTTTTTTTTTTATATTTTGTTAATTATTCCAAAATATATTCAAGATCTATTCGTCAGACCATCAAAAGGCACAACTAGACAATACAGGCTAGATGTGTACCAAATTTCATCCACGTACTCAATAGAGGCCGAGTGCTGGGCTGGAAACGATCTATCCGCCCGCCGCCCGACCGCCCGCCCAGCGGACGGACAGCATTTTTACCCAAGTGATTACAATACCTTCTTCGAACTTCGTTCGCTGAAGGTAAAAATATGAATGTTCTTGGTGCAGACTTTCTTTAGTTGTGGCAATTGGAAGGAGCAAATGGACAAGGTGCTTATTTTCCCTAATTTTATTGAACCAAGAATGAAAATACTTGGTGCTGCCTGAATCTCAGGCAATAAAGATGTAGTTTTAGGTTATGTGGTTTCTCATGAAACACAGAAAGTTTGTTTAGTCTAAGAAAGTGACACAGGTTTGTTTAAATTTACAAATAAGAGTTATACTGTTGCCTGAATTTATAGATTTCTCCAAAATCTCTATTCAGATGCATAAACATGTTTTTTTTTTTCTGTTAAAAGCTATTTCTTTTCATACATGATATTGTATAATGCGGCAGCATTTAAAACTCTGCATTTCAGGAAGAACCATAATAATATTATCTATAATCAGCCTGTCAGTTTTTTGAATCACCATGAATGGAAACTTTATTAGACGCTCCCGTCTTTCTTTCATTCCACATGGCACTTAATTTGACAACATAGAATTTTATGCTGCCATTTTCATGATAATGCAAAATCATGTTCTGTAACAAAAATGCCAGAACAGGTTTCTTTCAGTTTGCATAATTATCAACTTTCATTTCATTCTCCATTTACAACGCATCCAAAAAATTTAATAATATCTCCTATCGGCAATAAAAAAAGAAAGACTTGTAGTTGGTCTGGTACCTGAATGTGCCAATGGCTGTGGAGAATGTAGTTTGAGTGCAGTTTTTTTTTCAGTTTTGGGACTTCCTTGACCTGGGTAGCAGAAGCAGAGACCGGTGATTTAGTGGCCATTAATTAAGAGAAAAGACCGGTTGACAATCATAATCAGCATGAACGATACGGACCTTAGCTTGCTGCTTCTGGAATGTTCAAAATGGTCAAAGCTAAGAAGAGCATTTGCATGTTCATGGTGCTGGATTTCTTAGTTTGATGAGTTGAGTGAAATAAGTTGCATGTGGTTCCCCTTTTCCTCATTTAATGTCATTTAATGTTATTGAACAAAAAGATGTCACTTTGTGCAGGTGCATTATGAATCTTGTGTACACTTATAAAATCAACAACTGATTCTTTGTGTTCCTTTATAACATGCAAAGAAGAGTTCTAGAATGCATCAAATAATACTATAGCTTTTGATGAACTTGGTAGTCAAAGTAGCCTATATTAATATCTACTAACTATGCGTTGCGAAACGCAAATGATGACGGAGGCAAACTATAAAATTGACCAAATGCCTTTATTGACGCACCGTGACGATGACAGTGGTAATCTAAAATAAATCAAAATGACAAAAACCACTATAAGTAAAGAGTCTAAAAATATCCCATAAATTAAGTCAAAAATATACGAAATCAAAATATATGTTCAAAATCAATAATCATCAAGAATCACAAAACCAAATAACTTACAAGAGACATTTGGCGACATAAGGGGGTAACAATATCTATCCCTTAAGGACATCTGATATTTTGACATCAATGTGACATGGGCACTGAAATACAATCCAAGATGGACACCCAATAAATACCAGTGAATCACACAAATAAAAAATTATTTAATCACCCAATAAAATATCTAATTAATATTTTATACAAATTAGGAATTACTAATCAAATAAATCAAATAAATAGATCATAATTCACAATCAATTAAATGGCTAATTATACAAATAATAAAGCTACAAAATATTATAAAATCAGTACACACCTGAATTTCTAATGTTAACAGCTTCATGGCTGGAGCAAGACTGTTAGAATTTGAAATGACTCAGCTGAATGCTGCACATTCCAGGACACTGATTGGACAACATTAATCAGGTCAACAATGTTCACTCATGTCACTCGCATGTAACACCAAATATGGAAATGACCCACATGTAACACCATATATACGACGCAGAGCATAGGTTGCAGCGCTGGATGACCACACTCCTCCGAAGATGTGGCGTGTCATGCGGAAGTGCTTCACTTGGTCCCCATCATACCACAGGAAGCGAAGAGCATCACGGTCATCTTCCGGAACAAGAACCTGGTGGTACATAGCTTCCACGTCTCCCATCACTGCCCATTCATGTTCAGGAAATCTGAGTAAGATATGCAAAAGTTTATTATTCATGTCTGGTCCCTGCATGCATTTGTCATTTAATGACTCTCCTTCAAATTTGGAGGCACAGTCAAAAACCACTCTTATTTTTCCTGGCTTATTTTTATTAGTGACAGCATGATGGGGCAAATACCAAATTTTATCTCCTTCCTGACGTATATCATAAACTGGTTCAGCGTAACCCTTATCAAGGAGAGTTTTGATCTCAGCATCATACTTCTGAAACATCCCAGATTTGTTCAAATTTGTAGTTAATGACTTGAGTCTGGCTTCAGCAACTTTCAGATTGTTAGGCAC
The DNA here is from genome assembly GCA_026936325.1 of Platynereis dumerilii. Taxonomy (NCBI): domain Eukaryota; kingdom Metazoa; phylum Annelida; class Polychaeta; order Phyllodocida; family Nereididae; genus Platynereis; species Platynereis dumerilii. Next base: position 38,052,460 of record JAPTHN010000003.1, on the reverse strand, counting down.
ATAAGAGTCCACTTTCCAAGGGATCTGAAGTTCATAATGCTTATCCACAATCCTAAGCTTTTCATCCCAAAATTTTACGACAGCTTTATCATTTTCCGACCACCCTGGCTCAAGATGCAAACTACCTTCGTCTTCAAGTTGCCACAATCTGTTGACATCCTCTTCTAGAGATGCACTCACGAAATGGCTGATCACTTCCTTGCTCACCGGGTCAGACATGACCATTAACTGACCAGCCGAACATCGTCTTCACTGCAAAAGGATCACTTCTTCGCCCTTTGCGCACTTCCAATGGCACCAGAGCCTCACAGTGGTCTTGACCTATCAGGATCTGGACTTCTGAAACATCACTCTGGATAGGCAAACCATGCAAATGTGGGTATTGTGACACATCAACAGCTGGAACTCTAACAGGTATTGTGTCAACAACATACACTTCTGACAAGGCAAGACAATGAACACCATCATGAGACTTTAGATCAAGACTAACAACATTTGAGGTCTTAAATTCCTGACTTCTACTCATGGTATTCAACAAATATGTGACCTTCGTACCTTTTACTTGCAATTGATCAACCAAAGCTTTGGTACAAAAAGAAGTATTTGAACCTGTATCAAGAATTGCTAATGCATTACACTGTTCATTCACAACAACAGATACAATTGGAACCATCACACTCGAGTATTCAATCTTCTCTGTACACGCTTGGACTTCATCGTTAGCTACTTCCGTTTGATACGTCGTACTAGAAGATCTGGATGTAGAAGTAGAGTCACGAGAGTCAATATGAATGAACTTGGTGTGTTTTTCACCACAATTCGGAACAGAACAAACAGAGGATTTTCGACAATTCACAGTTACATGATTATCAAGAAGACAGTTATGGCACAGATGCTTGTCATTGACGAGTTTGAGCCTCTCGGGTGGCTTCATGCTCTTGAAGACAGGACAGTAGAACAGTCTATGGGAGTCCTTACACGAGAGGATACATGGTTTGAACACTCTTCTACCCTTCTTAGCAGACATGGACGTATCAGTGTTCAAAGAGGTAGATCTCCACGGTGTCTCCTTGCGATTTCCATCTTTATTGACAGACATTTTTGCACCATAGATTGGATCAGCAGCATCAAATGCTTTTCTCTCAATGAATTCAACGAACACCTCGAACCCGGGATATGAGTCTTTGTCATGCTTCTCCTTCATTGCTAACTTTATCCAATTATCACAGATTCCAGGCTCCAACCGTTTCAAAATGCTCACAATCGAAGACTGAGTATCAATTTCTGGCAGCTTGCCAAGATTACCAAGAATATTCAGAGCGCTATTCAGATCGTCAGATAACTGCACCAAGCCTTTGGCGGACTGGATCTTTCCTCCAGTCGTCAGGTTACGGATAATTTCATCGGCAATAATGTGAGGATTACCATATCGCTTAGTCAAAGCTTCCCTGGCCTTCTTGTATCCACCAGCCTTCATATTCGTAAAAGGCCTCACGGTTTTCTGGGCATCACCAGTTGTTTTGTCCAAGAGGAGAGTGAGCTTGGTGGCCTCATCAGATACACGTTTGTCAATGTTTTCATCAAATATGGCAAAGAAACTATGAAAGAGAAGAGGATCTCCATCATATGGCGTAATGCATAAATTTGAAACTCTCATCATATTCAAGATGTCGACCGTAGATGCATCACGAGAATTTTCACGAGGTGTGGCTTTTTCCCCTGATCCCCTTTCCAGGTCAGGTGGTTTAACTTCATTTTTCGTGACTGACTTAAAACTTTCTGCTCTTTTGAGGGCATTGATATACTGATCTTGAACTTGATCAAAGAGTTCATCGCTGCTTTTAATATCTGCTTCGTCAGTAAGAGTTTCATGATAGGCCTCATGGGCAACTTCAAATGCCGTGAACTTATCTTTTATCTTCTCCAGCCGAACTTCCACTTCTTTTGCCATAGCAGCTTCAACGAACTTGAGGGTTGTATTTATTTCTCTCGTCAGTGCCCCTTTTCTGGCGGACCTCGCTTTCTTCAACTCTTCAGTCATGATGTCTCTTATTACTGTTGCGAAACGCAAATGATGACGGAGGCAAACTTTAAAATTGACCAAATGCCTTTATTGACGCACCGTGACGATGACAGTGGTAATCTAAAATAAATCAAAATGACAAAAACCACTATAAGTAAAGAGTCTAAAAATATCCCATAAATTAAGTCAAAAATATACGAAATCAAAATATATGTTCAAAATCAATAATCATCAAGAATCACAAAACCAAATAACTTACAAGAGACATTTGGCAACATAAGGGGGTAACAATATCTATCCCTTTAGGACATCTGATATTTTGACATCAATGTGACATGGGCACTGAAATACAATCCAAGATGGACACCCAATAAATACCAGTGAATCACACAATTAAAAAATTATTTAATCACCCAATAAAATATCTAATTAATATTTTATACAAATTAGGAATTACTAATCAAATAAATCAAATAAATAGATCATAATTCACAATCAATTAAATGGCTAATTATACAAACTAGACGTGAGCTAACCACATAGTGTTAAGTGAAGCACTGCGCTAGTGAGTCACATTCATGAGGCTATTGGGAATCTGTGTCTGTAGCACAGTTGCTGTAGTAAAATTAGATATATATAATTTTATTCACATGGAAATAAGTTGTGATGTTTTATTCACAACAAATACCTGCATGTGATATTCCCATGTTTATAATTTAATATTTCTTGGCATGAATATTATGTAATGATGGTGTCTCAAATAATATTATGTATTCCGTCTACTAAATGAAACAATCCTCGAAAGTTTGTGTAGCCTATTTAAATTAAAATTCAATGCTTAAAGAGGAGAGTCATACAAAAACATAAGAACTAACTATATGGTCCATATCAATTGACTTGAAATAACTATGGTAGAATGATACACAATTTCTAATTTTATGTAACAGCTTCTGGATGACTGAGTGAACTTTAACTTGTCTCATTCACATGTATTTTTGCTATATGGCTTGAAGTTTTTCCCCCAAGCCTTCAGGTATACATTTAATTGCTAATTTGTGTCATTTAGAGACATTTCCCCAGTTGAGCAAGGTGTTAGTTGACGAATTTTGACACAGACGAAAACAAGGGCACTGCTAGCCACCTAGCGGTAGGCTGGCGCAGTGCAATAATAAAGCTGCAAAATATTATAAAATCAGTACACACCTGAATTTCTAATGTTTACAGCTTCATGGCTGGAGCACTGTTAGAATTTGAAATGACTCAGCTGAATGCTGCACATTCCAGGACACTGATTGGACAACATTAATCAGGTCAACAATGTTCACTCATGTCACTCACATGTAACACCAAATATGGAAATGACCCACATGTAACACCATATATGGAAGTGACCCAATTAGGGAGCTTCCATTACTAAAAACCTGACAAGATGTCAGGGACAAGTTAGTATTTTTATTAATTATTTAAGATTTTTTTTTATAAATCAATCTTTTTGTGTATTTGAAATAAGTAAAACATAATAATGTATGACAAATAGGAAATAAAGCAAGAATAAGAAAATAATCATGTGCTGAACATAACACTATGAATGATCTGGAAATAGAGGCAACAAAGCCAGCTTCCAGAAACTCTATAGAGCTTAAGCAAAAATACATTGTATTAACACAATTAGCAGAAAGATAGAATAATTTCATAGAAAGAATGACTTTGGAAGCAAGGTTTTGAGTAATAGCATGCTTTTGCATTCAAATAGGCCTATCTATTTTAGTTGCCCAATGAAGTAACACATATTGCATCCTATTGGATAATTAACTTGCAACCAATGCAACAGTAAATTAGCTGTGCATAAGACAGTTTACAATAATTATAGATATATGTGACTAAGTCATGATTATAGAAAAACAATAACATGGTCCTTGCACAAACTAAGGCTTTCTAAGATAGACAAGAGCCTGACTTACAGAACTGCACCTGCTCCAAAAGGCAAATCACAGCCTCCGGACAAAGTCCCTCATTGATTTCTTTGATGCCTGTGTCCAAGATCACAGACCTTGTCATCACCAGAGTCTAACCATGAGTTACTTCTAAGTGGAATTGCTTGTGGCTCGTTGATCCTGACACACCACTTGCTTGTGTTTTTTTAGTTGAGCTGTATCTGGAGTCAAAATCTGTGTTGAGCTGGTACATTGATTCTGATAAAATGTTACTGACTGTACACATTTGTTGACAAAGGTCATAGAACTGGACATGTCTCATAACAAGTTGAGTTAAAACATTTTTTTATAATCTAATTACATTCAATCGATTATTACCTAATTAATTTCACTGTCAAAACATTTTCTAATGGTTCTGATGTTTCCCATGCTTATGAGTAGCCATTGTTGGGTCAGAGTGCAATTGCATTTGAATATGTATTTAAAAATGTATTAAAAAAATGCAAATGTATTTGCATTTACATTTGCATTTGAATGCTAGACATTTGAGTTTGCATTTCCATTTGAATTTTTAGGAATGACAGCATAACAATCATCAACATTTTCTTGTTGGTGATACGACGTGGTCTTGTCAGGACACCACAAAGCTTCACCATCATAAGAACATAACAGGATTATGGGGACTCAAGTCTTTTTCTTGTCATATAAAGCCTTAGCAAGTGCTCTTCTGCTGGCGAATTCCATAGAAGCCTGTGGTCATCTCTTATGTCAGGGTGTCCATTTCTTGACCACTCAAGCCTTTGATGTGTAAGCCCTAAGGACATCAGAAAACGGTCAGACCAAAACAACATCTTAAGCCTTTTTAGAAGCCATTTTCCATCTAAGAACTTTGCTTTTAGCATAGCAGTCTCATCTGACGTATTTGAATTGATTTCAATATATATGGTGAACCATTTCGAGGGTAGGACTAACTCATAAAGAATGATCAAAAGCCTGCTTCTCACCAAGCCGCATGCATTTCATTTCCTTTTCTATTTTACCTGAAACTGAAAGAGTGTTTTACTCTCTGTGTGTCAAACTTGCTCAGACATACAACAAAGCAATTTTTTAAGGTGAAACATTATTGAAATTACTGTCCATCACATGTCCAAATAACCCGAAAGCAAGCCTCAGACCAGTAATTGCAGTCACATGGTGCTACCAACTGTGCTAGACCTTTATTCATGACACCATAATTATGAAAACCCATGAAGATTATAGAAGCGCTTGGCACCATGCAGGATGGCCCACACTTTTTGTTGTGTTCAAACAGCTTTATGAGCATATACTTGATACTTACTGAGGTCAAGCCCACACTTTCCAGCCTAGAGAAAAGAATTGAAAATCGATCTAAAAAACTATTAAACTTTAACCTTCAGATTGGGAAGTGCTATTGCAAAGCTGCTAACAGGGTATTAGAACTGGGAACTTCTCAAAATATGAATAGACTTCTTGCAATAACGTGGCCATCTCATATGAGAACTTGGTCTTTTTGTGCTCTTTGGAGCAATTCAATAAACGAAAGGCAGAAGGAACAAATGATTTTCAAGAAATTCGGTTTTACCATAAATAGAAAAACGGAAAGAAAACAAAAGAATCTATTTAAAGGATGGTTGTGATCATTCATAATCAGTAATCTTACAACAAATGTAGATAACAGATTTACATGGGATTTGGTATGCCATCATTTAAACAAACAGGCATCAAAGGAATTCCTTTCACTGATGCTAGAGTAGAAGATGAAACATAACATCTTTGATGTCATCTGATACATCTAGTCTCGCCTAGTTCCCGACCAGACATATAGTAGATCCGTTATCTCCTTTCGTGACAAAATCCTTTCCGTTTTTTAATCGCCTTGGAGATATATATGTAATGCTAGACGTAAAAATGTGAGAATTGTCCAGTCTTATTCTACTATTGTAATCTTAGACATCAACAAGTATACAAACATTTTCAGGCCTCAATCTTGACAAATTCCTACCACTGCTTTCATCCAATGAATGATAATGATTTGTCAAATAAATTTCCTATTGTTATCAAGAGAATGCATATCCACTTCATCCAGATTCATATTTTGAGAGCTGCATGGATTGACCTGCAACTATTCAGGTCACTCACTTTAAACAATATTCTAGATTTCACTGCATGTCTCCATCCAAATATTACACTTCATAATAGAGTGGATTGGTTACAGAATAAGTGTCTGAATGTTTTTTTGTCAGGTTGTGTCTAATCTTTAGAAGTACACATGGTACCAAAGGTCAAACATAGGTTGAAGACCTGTAATGACAAGGTCTGTGGCGAGACCACTGACCTCACAGAAATCCACGAGGGACTTTGTCGTGAGGCTGTCATAAAAGATGGTGTGTGGCAGGTGCAGTTTAGTGGGCCAGCTTGGTCTCTCTGTGACGTGTCTTTGATCTTCAGCTAAGAGCTGTTAGGAGGCTTCAGAAGCGCATCCACATAATTAGACTCAGAAATCATTTATTTTCCCACTTTTGAAGATAAATTTCGAAATAATACATTGATATTATTATGAAAATAGGGGCCAAGGAGACCTCTCAAAGATTAATATCGCTGCAGAGAGGCCACCCTAAGACACATTACAACCAAATTGAATATATAAAATAGGATTCGCCAATATCGCGCCAAAGGGAGAAAAAAAAACAATAAATAAATGATAACGTTAAACTAAACAGCTTTAAAATACAGTTGACCAATTGAGAGAGTCACCAGCATATGTTTGAAGAAATGACATTAAGTGTAGTTGAAGGTGTTAAAAATAAGGGAGAAGAACCGCACAAAGACACTAGTGACCGCAAATATAACAATTTTGAATTGTGCATTCTGTTTGATATGAATTAATAAGATCATTTTTAATGTATAGCTTAAAGCCATCTAGGCTATGCGTATAAATTTTGTTTTTGATACTTACTTTCATTTTAATGAAACAAACAGGAAACCTGTACCTGAAGTCATGCCTCACAACAGGAAGACGATAATCGGCATGTTGTCTTGTCTGATGGTGATGGAAATCGTAATTTCTTTCAAAAATATTATAAAAATGATTTGGTAGTAAGCCATTTTCATGCTTATAGCAAAATTTGGAGTCTTGTACCACGAGAATATCAGTTGCTTTCAGTAATTTCAATTGTTTAAATAATGAATCTGTGTGAGCATTATAGCGACTATTAGTAATCAAGCGTACTGCCCCCTTTTGTAATTTATTAATTTTACTTAGCTGCCCACCCCATATCATTATTCCGTAATTTATATAAGAGAGAACAAGTGAGTTGTAGATGTTTAATAAAATTTCTCTTGGAAGAAAACATTTTAATTTGAGATCTTTTTTGAGAGAGCTTCACTGTGTACATTCCATTTAATATTTTCATCTATTCTTATGCCAAGATAATTAAAGTCTTTAACAAATTCTATTTGGTGGTTATCTGTTACTAAATTTGGATATGCAACTATCCTTTGAGGTGTATGGAACAATATAGCTTTTGTTTCGGAAATATTAATTTAATTTGAGCCATTCAGTAACAGATTTGAGTTCTCTATTGAGTTCAGTTTCAAAGTTGGTATTCATCGTTTTCAGAGATGTCGAGAGGGCAGTATCATCAGCATATATTATTGTATCAAATAGAGTAGTAGCTTTGTTCATGTCATTAATATATATTATGAAAAGGAGGGGTCCCAAAATTGAACCCTGGGGAACTCCACATTTGATCTCTAACAAATCAGAATCAACACCATCAAAGACCACATGTTGCCTTCTATTTGTTAAATAACTAGTTATAAGCTCAAGTGCTTTTCCTCGAAAGCCATAATAGTGTAATTTATGTATTAGTATGTTATGATCCAGCGTATCGAAGGCCTTTGAGAGATCTAAATATATATTAACAGGAAGTTTGTTTTCATCCATGTCACGAGTAATTTTGTCAACCAATTCGAGAGCAGCCAATTCCGTTGAGTGATTTTTACGAAAGCCATATTGGCTATTGAAAAGTAGGCTCTGCTTGGTAAAATATTCATATATTTGATTGTGCATGATTCTCTCAAAGACCTTCGATATGCTGGGAAGAACAGAAACGGGTCTATAATGCTGAACTCATCAGCTTTACCTTTTTTATAAATTGGGGTGACTTTGGCAATTTTTAATTGCTCTGGGAAATTACCAGTTTCTAAACTTTGATTTATTATTTTGCTTAAAGGATCAGACAATTCATCCCTGATATACTTTAATAATTTGTTTGAGATTCTATCATTTCCAGTACTGACTTTAAGTTTCAAACCATTGATGACCAAACATGTAAACATTTTTAATGATACCTGTAGTCTTTATTTGGTTCATTTGTCACATTTCTTTTGGCAGGAATCTCAATGAAAAGCTTACGAAAAGGTAAAGACACAGGTAATATTTTCTCTAAACGCAAGATTTCATTTCAGCTGCAAAAGTCTTGGAAACATAAGGACTCTCTCTTTTACATGTCTGTAACTAATGCTTTGTATGGAATTACACTATGTGATAATTGTGTTTTTTTTTTTCAAAGCATCTATTGCTGATATTTAGAATTAACTCAGATACTCATGGATATACATATAATAGAGACAAGTGGATGATCACTCAAGCCTAAAATCGCTATAGACAGTGCCTTGCTATAACAGTCAGTCACTTTGATACAGAAAAAATGAGGACCAGTTGACTGTGAAAAATGCACTTTGTGACTCATGATAGCTGATGAAGTGTCATCTTCTCCACATTCAAAATGATTGATAGATAGATAGATAGATATGGTAAGTGCAGCCCTCTAAGCCCAGTTCTGGGCACTCACGAGGGTTGATTGATGAGATGGGAGAGAGAGCGGGAGTCCTCAACATGTTACACATATTACCCCATGTGAGGGATCTTTTACTTGCCCAGCATAGACACTGATACAAGGGGCCGCCAATTTAACGTCTCATCCGAACGACATCCAGCTGGGATTTTGCTCATGAAGGTCCACTGAAAATTTTGAGTTCCCCTCCCAGGGTTCGAACCCATGCAGGCAAAGACCTTCAGCGGAGCAGGCGGGCCCTTAACCACTTGGCCACCCAGCTGAAATGAGAAACATAGAGGCTGTTGATTAGTCATGATCAAGAGAAGGCCATTAGATTTGTCATAACTGATTTTAGAGTGAAAATCAGATGCATAATCCTTTCTTTTGGCTGTAACCAACAAGCGGGATTAGTCTCCTTAAATGAAATTAACATTGAAAGTATAGGGTATGATCATGACAAATCTTCAGCATGATGACATACGAAGTGCCATTTTCAAAGTGCAGCAGTTCACTCTTTTCCTATATCAAAGTGACATACTGTTATGTCCTAATAGAGAAAAAGAGATTACAGGTTTTATCACCTTATACAAAGAGGCTATATTAAGGAGTTATTTTCTGCACTGTCTTCATTCAGACTTCAAATTATTGCTGCTCCCAGTCGAAGAACGTGAACGAAAAAATGAGGAAAACCGACTTCAAGAATAATTTATGTCCATTCGTTGAATAACTTTCTTATAATTGCAAAAATATCCTATTAAACCAAATTTATGGATTTTTGCTTATTCAATATCAAAATATCTTCCAAAGGCAAAATTTTGTATATGTGCTTATCTTGAGGCCAAAGCAAAGAATCAATATCTGACAAAGCTGCACTATAACACTGCATATAAGAACATCTTTGATCGATTTTTCCAGAATTATCTGAAAGCCTGAGATTGGGGTCTTGACCCAGGGAGGTTTCAAATTTCTGGAGGAGTATATAATTTCTTCCTGCAGTTCTGCAAAAAACTGCAGAATTCTGCAAAAAACTGCAGAATTCTGCAGGAAACTGCAGAATTCTGCAGGAAACTGCAGAATTCTGCAGTTCTGCAAAAAAACTGCAGAATTCTGCAGTTCCAAAAAAAATCTGCAGTTTCAAAAAAAACTCTGCAGGAAGCTGCAGAATTCTGCAGTTCTGTAGCTCCCTGCATGATTTCTGAACCTCTGTTACTTCCTGCAGTTTATTGCAATGCATCTTCAAAGTTCAGACCTCTTTGACATGGGGCTTGCTGCTACCAAGGAAACGTGGTTTGGGGGATTGTTGTATGAAGGATCGGGGTTTTTGGTAGTCCTCAGTCACTACAGCGTTTCTGAAAAGTTTCTGCAGCAAAATCTGTAATTCTGCAGGAGATATGCAGCCTTGGAGGTTTTATAAATGCAGCTCTGCAAAAAACTGCAGAATTCTGCAGAAAACAGCAGAATTCTGCAGAAAACTGCAGAATTCTGCAGTTCTACAAAAAACTGCAGAATTCTGCAAAAAACTGCAGAATTCTGCAAAAATCTGCAGAATTCTGCAGTTTCAAAAAAAAATCTGAAGGAAGCTGCAGAATTCTGCAGTTCTGCAGCTAACTGCATGATTTCTGAACCTCTGTTACTTCCTCCAGTGTATTGCATCTGTACAGTTCAGACCTCTTTGACATTGGGCTTGCCGCTACCAAGGAAACATTGATTTGGGGGGTTGGTTTTGGGGGTTGTGGTTTGGGGGTTCGGGGTTTTGGTAGTCCTCAGTCATTGCAGTGTTTCTGAAAAGTTTTTGCAGCAAAATCTGTATTTCTGTAGGAGATATGCAGCCTGGGAGGTTTTATGCACTTCTGCAGCTAGCTGCTAAAAACTGCAGAATTCTGCAAAAAACTGCAGAATTCTGTAGAAAATTGCAGAATTCTGCAGTTCTGAAAAAAAATTCTGCAGTTCTGTAGGAAACTGCAGAATTCTGCAGAAAATTGCAGAATTCTGCAGAAAATTGCAGAATTCTGCAGTTCTGCAGCTCTCTGCATGATTTCTGAACCTCTGTTACTTCCTGTAGTTTATTGAAATGCATCTTCAGAGTTCAGACCTCTCTGACATGAGGCTTGCCACTACCAAGGAAACGTGGTTTGGGGGGTTGGTTTGGGGGGTTTCTGCAGCAAAATCTGTATTTCTGTAGGAGATATGCAGCCTGGGAGGTTTTATGTACTTCTGCAGCTAGCTGCAAAAAACTGCAGAATTCTGCTAAAAACTGCAGAATTCTGCAGAAAACTGCAGAATTCTGCAGTTCTGCAAAAACTGCAGAATTCTGTAGAAAATTGCAGAATTCTGCAGTTCTGAAAAAAAATTCTGCAGTTCTGTGGGAAACTGCAGAATTCTGCAGAAAATTGTAGAATTCTGCAGAAAATTGCAGAATTCTGCAGTTCTGCAGCTCCCTGCATGATTTCTGAACCTCTGTTACTTCCTGTAGTTTATTGCAATGCATCTTCAAAGTTTAGACCTCTCTGACATGAGGCTTGCCACTACCAAGGAAACGTGGTTTGGGGGGTTGTGGTTTGGGGGGTCGGGGTTTTGGTAGTCCTCAGTCATTGCAGTGTTTCTGAAAAGTTTCTGCAGCAAAATCTGTAGAATTCTGCAGTTCTGCAAAAAACTGCAGAATTCTGCAGTTCTGCAAAAAACTGCAGAATTCTGTAGAAAATTGCAGAATTCTGCAGTTCTGAAAAAAAATTCTGCAGTTCTGTAGGAAACTGCAGAATTCTGCAGAAAATTGCAGAATTCTGCAGAAAATTGCAGAATTCTGCAGTTCTGCAGCTCCCTGCATGATTTCTGAACCTCTGTTACTTCCTGTAGTTTATTGCAATGCATCTTCAAAGTTCAGACCTCTCTGACATGAGGCTTACCACTACCAAGGAAACGTGGTTTGGTGGGTTAGTTTGGGGGGTTGTGGTTTGGGGGGTCAGGGTTTTGGTAGTCCTCAGTCATTGCAGTGTTTCTGAAAAGTTTCTGCAGCAAAATCTGTATTTCTGTAGGAGATATGCAGCCTGGGGGGTTTTATGCAGCTCTGCAAAAAACTGCAGAATTCTTTGTAGAACTGCAGAATTCTGCAGAAAACTGCAGAATTCTGCAATTCTACAAAAAACTGCAGAATTCTGCAAAAAACTGCAGAATTCTGCAGAAAATTGCAGAATTCTGCAGTTCTGAAAAGATTCTGCAGTTCTGTAGGAAACTGCAGAATTCGTCAGTTCTACCAGGTAGCAGTTTGTGGAATGACCTCTATCAAAATAAACTTCCATGGACATTTTGCCTCTCTGCTCGGCCAATTCTCAACCAAATTTCATTCCGAAAAAAGTTTCAGGTACCCTACAACCAGGTCTATAGACTGCAGTAGTCAGTCTTTGTCCGTCGTTGATCTTTTCGCCGTACGAATGGTACGATACATTTTTCGGCGATCGGTAAGCTCGCAAAAATGTCATTTTATAAACTGCTGACAGTGCTCTACCAAAATAAACTTCCATGGACGTTTTGCCTCTCTGTTCGGTCAATTCTCAATCAAATTTCGTTCAGAAAAAAGTTTCAGGTACCCCACAACCAGGTCTACAGACTGCAGTAGTCAGTCTTTGTGCGTCTTTGTTTCTTTTCGCCGTACGATACATTTTTCGGCGATCTGTCAGCTCGCAAAAATGTCATTTTATAAACTACTGACAGTGCTCTATCAAAATAAACTTCAATGGACGTTTTGCCTCTCTGTTCGGTCAATTCTTAACCAAATTTCATTCAGAAAAAAGTTTCAGGTACCCTACAACCAGGTCTATAGACTGCAGTTGTTTCTTTTTGCCGTACGACACATTTTTCGGCGAACGGTCAGCTCGCAAAAATGCCATTTTGCAACCCTTTTGCAGGGTCAGTGTAAAATGCGGACCATGCAGATGAAGCAGACCATTTTGCAAGCTGCAGAATGCATTGCAGATGAGCATCAAAACCCCAAACCCCCCCCCCCCCGACTCAACCCCAAACCGCAACCAACGTTTTCCTGGGTAGTGGCAAGACCCTTGTCAAAGAGGTCTGAACTTAGCAGATGCATTGCAATTTATGAGATGCATTAATAGTACCAGAGGTTCACAAATACTGCATGGAGCTGCAGAACTGCAGAATTCTGCAGTTTTCTGCAGAATTCTGCAGTTTCCTACAGAACTGCAGAATTTTTTTCAGAACTGCAGAATTCTGCAATTTTCTGCAGAATTCTGCAGTTTTCTGCAGAATTCTGCAGTTTCCTACAGAACTGCAGAATTTTTTTCAGAACTGCAGAATTCTGCAGTTTTCTGCAGAATTCTGCAGTTTCTATTGCAGAATATGCAGGTGCAGGAAGAAATTTAAGTGTACTGAATTTCTGTATATCATATTTTGTAGGACTTCTGGCGTGGCAGCAGCAATTTTGGGTAAACGCTAGACTGTTTGATGGTCTCCACATATGTGACAGTGTATTCTCCATGCCAGGCATGATAGCAATGTGATAACTTTAGTGTATTTAATCTTTGAGAAGCGCCAACTGAAATAACAAAAATGTAATGGTTTCCCTGATTTACTTTCGTCGTGGATTTAGGGGCAACAACATATATCCCGAGAAACTTCAAGCCATAACAAGTAACATATTAATGCCTTGTGTCCATGATCCAGTGAGTAACACACCAAAACAAGGTCCTGTATTACATCCTCAATATTATAATACATTAAAAAAATTGTTGTCGATATATTTCGTTCTTGCTTTCAGAGCTCTATTTTTAGGCAGAAATGAGTGTAACAAAAAAAAAAGCACTTGAAGAGATGCTTGTAGATAGGCTGCTTATCTACCCTTTTGCCTGTCTGTCTATCTACATCTACACGAATCCAAGGATCTAGTTATCTCCACAGAGGAATATTCCTATGCTATCTCTCTATATATGATATATGATATATACATTGTCTTCTTTCCTTCCTTTCTCCCTTTTTCCATCCTTCACTTCTTCTTTCTTCTCCTTTCTTCAAGGGCTGTCAGATTCAATCAATGGGATTGAAATCATGACTTAAATAATAATTTGAATGCATTAAAACCACTAGGCCTATTTGATTTAAATTGAGTTATTTGATTTAAATCATGGTTTAAATAACTGGATTTAAAAAAATCAACAATCTTGCTCCCTTTCTTCCCCCCTTTCCTTAAAGCCTAGTTGAAACATAATTACACTTCAGGTCAGTTGACACTTCAATGCCAATTAGTCCCTAAGAAAACACTGACACTTCAATGCCAATCAGAGTTATCAGACATTTGCAGTGGTATAATGCCAATGAAGCACTGATAGTCGTAGTTGTAATTTATTAGGGGCAAAATTACATTCAAGGATACAATGAAGATTACTCAGCACCAATTAGAAGCTTAGATTGTTTTAAAAGGTTGGATTCACACTCTGCTATTTCGGCGGCAACCACATGCAAAAGTAGGTCAGCATGACCCAGTTAAGTGACCTTTGACCTGAAGAAAGCCAGCCTGTTTGTTTTCTTTATTAATTTTTTCATCCCAGAAAGCCACCAAAAGTTTATCAACGCAAGATAAAATTCTATTGAGACTGTATGCAAAGTTTTAATGTCAGAGATTAAACAGCACGACCTTGGCAGTTGTCATAAGTTTAGTGAACCTGCCTCCCACAATAGAGATGCGCTTGCAAGCAAGCAAGCATCTCTAAAAACCAACAACACAATTCCATTGCTGTCTGGTCACACCTGAGATCACAGACCAAATTATTCAAGATTCTTTATGAAAAATATGGATCTTTATGTCTGGTTCAGCAGTCAGATATCGAAGGAATTTCCTGCATTATGATTTTTTGGTTTAAAAATATTTATTGACATACTTTATCAACGAGCTGAAGGTTCAGTGGATTGTATTGAATTGTTACTGAAGTGTTCTCTTATTATACCAGAGGTTTTGCTAACTTCATTCATCGGTTGGTGTAACAGCTGAAATTGAGAGCAGACAGAAGTATATCTGCCAATAGAGCTGTTTGGGTGAAATTGCATTTTTGAAATCTCATGGACCTAAAATCTGTGGCACAAAATGAATTAATTGTCAATTAAGTTGATGAGATCTCAGTGAAACTGTTACACACAGAAAATTTCCAGCGTAGCAATGTATTCATATTCAAAATCACACACTATAAATCCCATACATTGTCTGAAGCAATGAAACAGAGATACATGTAAAACAGCCTTACTTCTACAATGTTAAGTTGACCAACTGTATGATTATAAATGTACATTGCATTAATGCATTGAAGTTGTACATGTATGGTGACTTATATGGAGAGTAAAGCTCAGAAGAAATCCTGCCCTGGTCACACCCATGCCATGTTAAAATTTCAGGGAAAAATAGACAACCCCCCCCCCCCCACCTGTGAAACGGCATTCCCATATGTCTATGGAAGAAATCTTAGAGATTGGAAGAAATCTTATTTTTTAAGGCCCCACTTTTTTGGGTTTAATACACTACCCTGCTAAGAGGATTTGGCTGCTACACCAGATCGCGAGCCTACGTACCATTAGCCATCATGTCCTTTGCCCTAAGATGCATCACCACTGAAACATAATATGGTGGTCAGACCACCGCTATCCATCTTTTAGTGCAGTGGAGGGTCAT
This sequence comes from Platynereis dumerilii, assembly GCA_026936325.1. NCBI lineage: Eukaryota > Metazoa > Annelida > Polychaeta > Phyllodocida > Nereididae > Platynereis > Platynereis dumerilii. Next base: position 38,036,971 of record JAPTHN010000003.1, on the reverse strand, counting down.
ATGTCTCAATTAGCTGGATGTCCATTAGAATAACACATAGATCACGGCAGTATCCTGTCATTACATACAGGTGACTTCCTATATCTTTGTAGACACGCGTGTTCTTGATTCATCTCCGGCCATAGCAGGTTTTGACCATTTTAAAGTTAGATTCTGGTGGCTTGTTTCCTATTGTAATGGGTTAAAGGGTGAAGAGGGATTCGATTCATTCTAAAGCAGAGCAGGGAATTTTTCCTCCTAAAGCAGCATTTGAAGAAGAGTACAAAATGTAGTGAAAAATAAATGCTCCATTCAGAGTACAACAGCTAAGCCTGTCAAGCCAAACATATTTTCAAACTTTAGTTGCAACATAAAACATGAATGAAACATTTAGTACTCGATTTGTGACAGTCAGGTCTCTACCCAGAAGCTCTAGTTCTTAGATTTCCATTCAAGGGTCTTGTGTGGGAGGAGATGAAAGGTTGGACGTCCTTAAAGGCCTTAACTTCACATGTGAGTCTCACACTTCCTTACACCGGACTCTGGTTTGTTTTGGTTTACTTCCTCTGCCCTTTGCCAGGTCAGGTTCTATGATCTCAAAACTTTGTAATGCACCAGACAGTTTGTTATCTTTTCTCTTGTAATTTTATATGCAAAATAGATTATATCCATGACCTGCATTATCTGTCCTTTTTTATCATTTTTATGTGCAACTTTATAATACCTGCAAAGAAAAATGTAACTAATGACATGGTATATAAACAACGGGAGATTTTTTTAGTTGTATCATTTGTCAGATAGCAAACAAAATATACCAAAAAAATGTTTAGTTGCAAGTTTGAGGCTTTACAACAACTCAGAGCTCTTAGCTGAAGATCAAAGACATGTTACAGAGAGACCAAGCTGACCCACTGAACTGCACCTGCCACACACAATCTTTTATGGCAGCCTCAAGACTCAAGACGAAAGTCCCTCATGGATTTTTGTGAGGTCACTGGTCTTGTACACCGACCTTGTCTTTACAAGTCTCCAATTTATATTTGGCCTTCTCTACTATTTGAGTTTAGACACAAAAATAATAAGAGAAACAAACACAAAATTTATTCAGTAATTTACGGTACAATACCGAGACATTTCTGAAAATGTTTTTTATTTACCCAGCCCTCATTCATCGGAATGAAATGTTTATTTCAATTTAAGGTTTCACAAGTGCTCCTGTTGCCGCTCCACTTTGTAAGTTTGTTTTGTCCTTTCAAAAAGTAATCACTGAAAAAACTGCAGTTGTTATATTTTATGTTATACATTACATCTGTCTGAATAATGTCTTAGGTAAACAACGGAAAAGTTTTGCTGGTGAAAGAAGAAAGAGGAGATTTATGTCTGGAATGGCAATAAGGTATTGTTAGTATTGTTGTATTCACATCAAATGTGTTAACTGTATCAAATTCTATATAGGGAAACGCCAATACCTATTTGTCACTTCCAATACCAGGGTATTTTGCATGTGGCAGACACCACCGATACCAATGCTATACGAATAATTGATATTGGTCATATATTTAGCAATACATCTTATTCAATACATATATTTCTTTATTGTGGAATACCGCCAATACTGATATGTTGTATCAGTATTAGAATATCCTTAATTCTGAGGTGATGTGACCATGCTATAGCAATAAATCTATGAAATATAAATTTCAAACAAGTGACCAAGGTGCAAAATATTTTAATACAATATTTTCACCAGAATCATTATATTGATTCATATCTCCATCTCGCAGACTGCATGTACCAAAAGCTCAATGTCTGATCGGATAGGTCTTCCTTTCACTTAGTGCTGACTTGTCTTGGCTCAAAGGAGTACAAATGACATAGGTTGAAGTTGGAGGCCTGTAATGACAAGGTCCCTGTGTCCTTGACCACTGACATCAAAGAAATCCATGAGGGACTTGGTCCAGAGGCTGTCATTAGAGATTGTGTGATTCAGGCACAGTTTAGTGGGTAGGCCGGACTTCTCCATCTGCACCATATTGTATAAATGCTTAACACAGGTCATCCTAAAGTGGTTGAGTTATTTTACTGACAGTGTCAAAGTTGAACATAAGTCTGATGACAAGATGTGATTTATTCTTCAAGTAACACTGCGAAAATGTGAGTAATATGTGTTAAACACTTTAGAATGACCTGTGTTAATCGATTGATTGGTTTATTCAGAAATTCATACAGGTTACAAAATTAAATCGAAAAATTAAATAAAGCTGTAACAATGGATGAAGATTTAGTGATTAAGTGTTGACACAATCTGGTCGTGATCTTTTTGTGTTTCATATATGAAAAGGCTGTCCTGAGAGATTGTGTGTATCAGGTGCAGTTTAGTGTGTCAGCTGGCTGATGTGGTGTTTCATTTATCGAAAAGGATAAATCTTTATGATATATCTCTTAGTATCTTTCTTTTCTATTTCAAACCAATATACTGCATATGAAATAAGCAAAAGGGGCTCCTCAATGGCAGAATTACATGAATGATTGCCTATGAGGAGATCCCGTATAACTGGTTTATAATTGATATCATTATAAATAATGATTTGAAAATATGATCTACAAATAAAAGATCTGAATTTGAATCTGAATCTATTATGATATCTCAGAAAACGCCAATTTTCATGTCATAATGAAAGTTGGAAGAATGTGCAGATATATGTGAGTCGATGGTTATTATACTTTCACTGATTCAATCATTTCTTCTTTTTTTTCCTTCACTTGCCTTTTTAGAACATTGTATCTTTACCAGCAGTTCAGATAATCAAAAGTATATTTTGTACCAAGATAATGTTTCCTTGTGATGGCATTCCAATTTTGATAATGATACATAATGTTGATGTCTGATCACACACAAAGTGAATTCCTTATTGGGTTTATGCAATTTGAACCTAGTTGACATTTGTTTGTCAATTGCCATCTTTTAGCTAATTCCCCCCATGTAAGGTTAACGCACGTATCTTTGTGAGAGGTAGCTAATTGAGTAGATGGACTCGTTGCCGGGGATCCTGCGGGAGACACCTTAGCACTTGCCACCACGAAACACCTACTCAAGAAATACCAGAGGCTCGACAGTTTAGTTTCACGTATCCATTTAATACACAATTCATAGACAGTTACATTAAGAGTCATTCAAAGAACCGATGGTAACCAACTTATCAATACATTAAACAGCGATCTTAACGAATTACATATATCATTAACTAATGCCATCTCAATCAACCATGACCTGAGGTTCCTTTAAGAGTAACCCTTGATCATACCTCTAACAACAATACCCTTACCTGACGAATCGTCACCCCGTCAGGGAGACAGGTAGCCCTCCTGCTGCCTCAGCGGGAAGCGGGGTCTGTTCTGCCTGGGCAAACAAGCTTGCCCCCAGAGATTGCTACTAGGGTGTTCTGCGGCTGCGCAGAAACACCAGGGTAACTGTTGCCATGGAAACATGGGGTGAGTTCTACCCCGTTGCTATCATTGAATCTCATTACACAATAATATAATATATCACATTACTTCTATACAATAATAATACAAATGATATTACAGAATTAAGGTCTTGAGGTTCATGGCGATTTGAGGAAAGTTCCTATAAGAGGAAAGAATGAAGACACCTCTGAAGCTAAAAGCTCAGCGGTGACATCCCGACCGATCGAGGATTTTTTATAAGATAGTTTTTCCCCGGTTTGAAGAAAACATTATTTTAAACTTACAATCGAATACGGATTACATTCACGTAATAACGAATTAATATACACTGTGACTAATAACGTAACTATTCATTAAAAGCGAAGGTATTTCCTTTCAAAGATAGAAGCCTGAATGCTTCATGCTGATTAACAGAACGATGTAAAACTCGTAAATAGATTTGTGTAACTATTGAGAGGGTTGTTAATCGACTTTGTACATGATACCAATTTATGTACGGGCAGAGGAAACGCGTCTCATTGCACCTGAATTTTGTGAGTGCTTTAATGAAAGTTGTGGTGACATCAGGATGATGTAACCACTACCACCGGGCAGGTGGAAGGGGGGGAAAAATATTAAGATAAAATCGGGCGTGTGCAATATGCCCATGAAAGACAATTCGGAAAAAGGAAAAATTTTGAAAGGGAGGCAAGAATATGACTTGCATCCGTGAAAGGAGAGGAACTGAATGACAGTTCTTTTAATGGTGTCAATGAGATGCTGAAAGGGGAGCTCAGATAGGAAAGTGAAAGCTAAATTTTAATGATTGACAGAAAAGGACAAGTTATTCTTATGACCTATTTGCCAAATTTTTCAATTTTTATGAATCGTTGGTTCGTCGGCCAACGTTATTTTTGGAAATAGAGCCGCTAATTACATGGCTCCTCAGCAAAAGAGACTCAAGCACCAGGCGAGTCAAGTAGCCGTTTTTATCAAGGGCAGTTACGGGTATCATCCCTTGCGTGTCATTGGATATGCATAGAGCTAAACCAAAAGCATGAAGTGCATTAAGACAGGACAGCCTTATAATTTTAGATGGGCTGGTATGTCCGATACCCTAAACTACAAAAGTAAGCAAGTAAAATGACATATAAGCGATAAGCAATTTTAAAAGCAACAATTAAATCATAAACGAAGTGCAGTCGAATCACGAATATCAACAATAACATGGATTAAAGTGACAATTATTAATTTAAAAGCGACAAGTAGCGGAATAATAATCAAAATGATGAAACAACAGTCCAGTATGGAGGTAAAGAAGTCAATAGTGGACTATGGTTTCGTAGAACTTGTTACGTACACTCTAAACAATCCGAGTGAACTGTAGGCATAAGGCGTACAGAAAATGAAAACAATGCGAAAATAGGTAAACAGTATACTGGTGCAGTGGAGCAATAGTGAAAACATAGGTACATTTTAATACACCTGAGAAAACTTGTATAAGAAGGCTGGCATGCATAATGCATAGACCAGAATAATTAGCAAATAAGATTAAAGCATAAATCTATTTGATGTTAAGCTTATAAGAAATGAGATCAGATGTTTACAGAGAAAGTTCAGTGCAAGAGTTGACTTGTGATAACTGTTCGTGGACACGTTGAGACATAACCTAGTGGCAAAGGTTTGAGTACTGAATTAATCAATTTCAATGAAAATTTGGAATATATCATCTAAGTTAATTGTAATGTGTTGGTTGATGCATAAATGTCTAATCAGGGATGCGCTTTACACAATACTAGTCAAGAGTCAATACATGATGTCAAAGATAACATGATCTGTATACGTGTAGACGAGAAGATTGGAAGAATCATTGATTGAAGGAGTCAGTTATATAAGTCATTGATGTAGGGCGAAGGAGGCAACACCGACGCACGGTGCGTGGTGCAGAGGGTGAGACGTTGGCAGCGAGTGGCTTGTCAAGTTCACATGAGATGTGTTTGTCAGGGGCAAACGAGGTGTCGACAGCGATGTGTTTCTCAGGGTCGAACGGGGTGTTCGACCTGGCAACGTGAAAGATGCCGGACGTCGTGGACCTAACGGACGAGCTGCGAGAGTTCAAGGTCCTATTACCATCCACCCAAAACGATGAGTGGGTTGTTACTGTTCTAACAGATACAGAACAACAATGTCAACCTGGATGAGTGGTCCTTCCACCATTCTCAGCTGTACCGAAGTGGCGAAGTGAATGGAAGCCATGAGAGGCAACCATTACACGACGGTCAGTGTCGTTTCGGAGGAATATTGTTTCTGTGAATGGTGCACAGGCGAGGTGCGAACCGGAGTGGTGGAAATAGCTTGATGTGGTGCCATAGGCACGGCAACTTTAGCGGGGACAGGAAATGTTCTGAGCGAGTAACTGGTATTTTGGTGATTATGCTGAAGACTCGAGGGACTGATATAGCTGCAGTACTGCGAAGATTCGCCAGTCCGGCCTCGTTGCGTGACTAACCCAGGTTAGGGTCAGGCGGAGGAGGAGGTGGACTGATCTACATCTTGAACTGTTACTCACACCTTATGTTGGGGTCTGGCGAAGGAGGACGTGACTCGTTCGACACGACCTTCATGTTTTTATTCAGACAATCCCAATATCGGGTGGACCTTGATGGGTCATGGAGGAGAAGACGTCGTCATGAGTCTTTCGTGTATGCACTTTCTGAGATCACAATGTTTATTATGTGTTATGTGCGAGCACAACTTTGTGCGAGAACGCTGGGGAATGCGTGGTGAGGAGACTCTTCTGAACTAGACACAATCCATATTAGTGTCTGTCGACGGTAACTGATAGCAGGGGCAATCCGTGTTAGCCACCTGAATAAAGTAGTTACCCAGAGGAAAAGAGTGTCATTAAGAAGATGCAGGCCGGAAGGTAGTTGAGACAATCCATATTAGTCACTAACTAAAATGAGGCCATGCTCTTCAAGCACAAGTGTTCGTTGATGCTTGCTGTAGAAACAGAGGCAATCCAGATTAGCCGACTGTTAAGAAGCCAAGCAGGAGATGACATCACCATATCATCATACAATGTGAGCTCGGTTGTGAATGGTGACATGTGCGACGAAGACTGCACAATGCCAAGCCAGACACAAAAGTTCAAAGAAAGTTCTGCAGTAATGTAGCCCCATGTTGGAACCAGGTCAAGGCAACGATATGCTTGCCGTGGTTACGACGAAAATGGAGTGTAACGGAATGTTCACACTAGTGGTCGCCCCGAAATGGTGCCCTCTTCATATTGCCATGGGATGATGACAGGAATACGGCCAACTCGAAGTAGTCGCATGTGCTTGTCGGAACGTGATCCTATACGCAAGCAAGGAGGTGGTGCTCCAATCGACTGACTTTCGGATGTTGAATCGGATGTGTCTCTTGATAGGGTGCCCGTGACAGTAGAAGTCACAGTGGAAGCACAGGCTCTGTAACGACTGACTCAGATCAAAGATTAGAGAACATATGCATCGAATGTGTCTCTGATCGTAGGTGCCCACAGCAAGTCTTGCACTGATGTTTGACGACCAGCCCGACCAGCAACTCGTGATCAAAGAGACATTCCCGCAAATTATGTGACAACACAGCATTAAAATGGTATGCAATAGTCATACTGAAATTACTTTAAGAAACAGGCTAGGAGCTCAACCAATAAGGTTACTGCAAACAACATGTAAGAAAAGGCACGTGATATATGTATATAAAATATAAATAATTTAAATAAGAGATAATAAAAGGAATATCATAATTGGTTTAGATAAATAATCTGAATCCCAGCAAGATGCTGGTCGTTAAGTGTGTATAATTAAAAGGTAAAAGAGATGTTTAAATGTAAATAGAAAGGTAGCAAATCACGGCAAAATTTGATGCATCATCATGGTGATCAGCTCCCCAAGATCAAAATGAATCACATCAATAAAGGAAGAAGATCACTCTGCAACGTGAGTATAAGATTATGAAATTTTAGGATGAGAAAGTGTTGCGTAGGGTTGATGCACAGAATATATGCATACCTTCAAGCATATGTCAGTAAAATGTTACCCATACAATCGAACGAACAAGGTGTGACTCTTCACAGACTGACTAAAATATAAGGGCATGCAAGCGTGAGTATGAAAGGGTTAAAATGCAACAATACACATACAGGTAGAAAAGGGAAAAAGAAATGCAGTCAGAACGCAGTTGTACAGGAAAAGTTATTGCACGAAAGTGCAGTGCAAAGATAAGTAATCATAATCATGCAGTAAAATAGAATCAGACGCTGGTACTGGTATCGTCAGGAGAGGGGGGTGGTGGAAGGGGAGGGGGGAAAGTTGGGCGGAGCAACAGTGACGTAGGACGAGTGGGGCGTGGTTCCAACTCGATATCAACTACTGAGCGATTAGGGGGGGTATCAACTCGGGTACCCATGCGAGGGGCCGATGGTTGCCGGGGTGAGGTGGACCGGCGAGGCGGGGTAGTCCGCCGTGGTGGGGTTGTACGGCTCGGTATGCGAGTAGGGGGGGTCATTTTCTTTGATGCGGCCAGGCCAGAAGTGGTGGCATAAGGTTTTATCTGTACTGAATGGGTAGTATCCGGTTCCATAACATTGGTGGACCGAAATTCCATCTCCCTTTGACGAAGTTCTCTAATTAGAGCTGAGTAAGGATTAAGCTCTTGAGTATTAATAACTTCTTGCATGTTATGACCCAATTTGTAAAGGTGAACTGAGTCAGATGCGAGCATGGTCACCGCAAACTGTCCTTGCATAATTTGCTGTAACTTTTTCTGCTTGTATAATGGAACATTAATGAGTCTAGGGAGTTCTACGTTAAGTGAATCAATCTGCAAAGAGCATAGTGCAGTATCCCAGTTGGGTTTGAGGATACTGTATAATCTATGATGGTCGCACTTGAAACTATTAGGACAAATGACACCTTTAAGAGAAAGTGAAGAAAGGTGGGACTTAATAGTAAGAACATATAGAAGTAAGCGCTGGTGTCCACTATTCAATTCCATGAATATTTCGATCTGTGGAAATTTGCGGGTTTCAGGTGAGCGATGCATCACTCTGAAATCCCTACAACATTTATGTAGACAACGCTTAGCCAAGCTCACTACCATGTAAAAGACACAAATAGTAAGAAGGTGAAGGGTAGTGATATGTATAAGACTGACAGGACTTATAGAAACAGGGTAAATTACATAGCTGACTGAATCACAATGCAGAGGACGTCCTGGAATGACTGGGTTGGCGTGGGATGGTTTAAAATGAGTAGCCATAACCATAGAGGATAAAAGGCCACTAAGGTATCTACCACGACAATACATAAATATTACCAAAATTAGAGACAAATATCCAGCTATGGAACCGATGAAGGCAAATCCACGGATCCAATGGCGAAGGCTGAACCAAGCTGAAAGATAGAAGGAAGCTTCCAGCTCGGCCCATTTAAGCATAAAATCGTCACCCTTTTGTTGAATAAGGCGACTAAGTTCCTTAAGCTTAATGATGCCATGTGTCATATTTGCAAGTGAGGTATTTGCTATTCTGGCAGCCACTGCAAATTTAGGCAAGGTGAAATTTGGCATGCCATAAGATTCATATGGTGGTAGACTTGTGAAGTTGAATTCACGTTCAAAAGAATGCATCGCAATTGCGTTAATCGTATAGTTGATTAAGAAAGGTTTATATTGATTATTTTCGGATGCGGGGCATCCTGTAATACGCCTGGGAATGAAACCTGAAGGGGAGGAGAATTCGCAAAAACAAAACTGGCCACGCTGAAGCACAGCGTAAAGGCTACCAGGAACGGGACGTGCCACACGATCATTGGAGCAACGTCGAGTCCATGGGAGTGATAAGCCAGTAACTAAAAGCTGGTTACCTGCGTCTATTACACGAGGTGCTGCACGAAAGGGTTCAAAGAAGTAATCGACTTGACAGAGTTCAGAAATGACGTCTGCGGTAGCATTCGTGTATATTGCAGTGTTGCAGGATAATTGCGAGCTATCGATTTGGATTGTTGATTCTGTGCAAAGAAATTGATCGTCAATGTTGAGACATTCCTGGAGCTCTTCAAGACTGAGTTCCAAGAAGGAATCGTGCTGCACTCCTAGAAAAGGTTTTGGGATAGAGATACGAGTGTAATCATGGTTAGACTCGCGGTCTTGGAAAGCAGGAGTAGCTACCACAGGTACATGGAGTGACTCTGTGTGATACAAAGTGTAGGGTTTTGAATTCTTAGGTTGGATTGGCCATAGGAGTTGGAGTAAGAAACCATGTCTAGTAGGCATAAAGATTGGTTGTGATTTCTGATAGATATGAGCCAAATCCGTAAAAGCTAATTGGTAACTGTTGTGCCATGAATATAATACCGTTGATACTTTGTGAACTAATTTATGGACATATGAGGCTGGAAGGACATGTGGAGAGATTTTACCTGCAGCCAGGTCGTGGAAGGCTGTAATTAATTTATCGGCTTCATTTAAGAGGATATGAAGTTGCTGTATTTGTTGGGACCAAAGCCTGAGATATTTAGAGGTCAGCAAGCTAAGGATCCTTGTGGCTTGAATCTTACGTTGTAATGCGTTGATAGCGTTACTAACCACAGCAAATTGGGAAATAATTTCCTGATTGGTTTCATTTAAAAGTGTATGAATTAGTTTAATGTTTCTGGAGGTGTTGGTGAAGGTACTGGCTATGACGTCAATGGTGAGAACTAAATCAGAACGCATTTCAAGGAAAGCGTCCCTCATAAGATTCTGACGTGCAGACATAGACTCAATAGTATTTACAAAAATTTGATCTCTCTGTCGTCTAATATTAGCAGACATACCTGCTCCGGCTTGTGGGATAGTAACTGAAAGCCAGAAAGCGGTACTGTCTTCGGATTGCCAATCCTGGGTATTAATATTGACACGAAAAGTTTCATTAGTAGATTGCATTAATTGTTTAGTGGTATTAGATGTATCATCGGTATTAGGTAAGGCAAGGGGATCTCGAGGTGTTGGTGTACGACCCGCTCGTTTAGGACGACTGGGTGGCGAGTATTGATCAAAGAAGGGGGGCATGGTAGGTGGAGGGGAATATGAGAATGTGGGATGCGCAAAAGGTGGATCGGGAGCTGCCCTCTTAGCATGATGGTGGACTGCTGAAAGAGGAGGGGGGACAATGGGGGTAGAATGAGTTGGAGGAGGTCGACGATATTCTTCAAAATGTTGTTGAGTGAAGATAGTCGATATGTGTGCTAGTTTAGCCTTTAAAGCTGTTTTATAAGAATCAACTTTATCGATAGTATTCTTTAAGAGTGGAGCGAAATCAGAACATATTGCAGCGATTAAATCATCAGGGGATTGACACATGTCTTCAAACATTGTGAGGTCCCAAGTGAATGTGGGAATATGGAAATCGGGATAGAAAATATTAGCATTGATGATAAAGAATTCAACGCTGGGAAAAATTTGTCCTCGATAACTATAGCCAACGCCATAGTCTGGGCGGAGAAGCTGTGCGGGTGCAGAGCTCCAACGTGAAGCTGCGTCTGGCGGAAAAAGGGCAGAGCTGCTTGTGAGTGGGCGAGCATCCTTGTGATTGACAGATGCGAGAAGCTGCATATGACGTAATTGGTCTCTAAGGGAACGGGATGAACGGAGTAAGGGAATGGAATCACATGCTTCGAACGTCATATTTTGAATTGGGAAAGACACGTTACTTTGACAAGTACCAGAAATCCTAGTGGTATCAGGCAACGTGTTCAGGAAGACTGCCAAATCGCAATTACAATTAAGGGGGTTAGATGTTAGGTCAAGTTCTTTCATTTCGGGTGAAGGAAAGTAAATTTGTTTGTTAACGCCATCTAAATACTGCAGATTGTTACGTTGCAAAAATATATATTCCAGATGGTCTCTAATAAAGAAAGGACCAGAAATTCTATATAGGGAGTTGTAACTAAGATCTATTACAGCTAATTGACGGATATCTCTATGTCTAATTTCAAAGGTATGAAGGTTATTATAGGATAAATTTAAGTAGTAAAGTTGATCGACATATCTAAAATATGCTCTGGAAATATGTGTTAGCTTAGAATGAGTTAGTTCGAAAGTGCGCAGATTGGGCGTGTTTGTTAATGGGTCTCTTAATGATCTTGAAGTAGTAATATTTCTGAGTCTAAGTACTCTAAGAGATGTTGGATAATGAAGATTCTGTATTCCGCCAATACAGTCTAGTATAACTATTTTAGCTAAATTTAAGGCATTAAATTGTTGCGTTTTCTGAAAATAGAAACCCTGAAGAATAAGTGTTTGGAGAAATGGTTTTGGTCGTGTAAAATTAAAAGATTGATGTGCTGATAGATTGGGCAAGAGGTTGGAAACTTCGAAAGGAACATTAGAAGCTTGTAATTTTAATTGTTGTATATTATTGAAAGGCATAGAAGATGGGAGGCGGGTCATATCTGGTAGATGGAGTCTAAGAGATATCAGTTTACTTTGTGAAACGCCGAGATGGTTCCACTGAAAGGATGTTGAACCGTGTATGGTAAGGTCTAAATGAGTTAATTGAGCTTGTGGTAATAAAGGTAGGGCAGGAGACGATAAATCCCTAAGTAAGGTAAGTTGTATACGTCTTAAACGATAAAGGGAAGACCATGGAGCGAAGACTGAGGCGTCATCAAGGACTAAATTAGTAATAGCATGTAACTGTGAACGTGCTTGGACGTATTGTACATGAGTAACTTGAGTGTTTGGCAGATCTAAAAAATTGATCTCGGGAAATGAGTCAATGACGTCAGGAAACCTTACTGCAGAAGTAAGATTTTGTAAAGTGAGATATCTCATGAAAGGCATAGTGGTGAAGAAAGAGATAATGTCCTTAGTAAGTGCGCCAGAGGAGAGAATCAGTTTTGTGATACGAGGTGAATCGGGAGGCCATACACATGGAGGTGTAGAAAAATTGGCTCCCAAATCACATGTAAATATGTCTCGTTTGCGAGAACACCATTCACCAAACATAGAAACTCTACAAGAAGCCATAGGTTGATCTTGTGTTTGAAGCAAAGTACGCTTGGCCCAAACGGCGGCCGTGTTTGGATTAATGGTAAATCCAAAATTCTTATAAAGAAAAGCGTCTTGCTCAGCAATTCGTTGCAAATCAGATGGAGGTGGTGATTGAGCTGGAACCAAGGGAAGGAGGAGGAAGGGAAAAAGGACAATTAGCGTCATTGTAATGTTTATAATGAGGTAGCAAGGTATATAATTGGCTAAAAGGTTTTAGCGTCACTAGTAAAATCAGGTATTACTATAACTATTAACCAATAAGGTGGTGAGAAAGACATGATTAACTGAATGTAGACATGCACATAAACGAAGATAACAGGTAAAAGAAGTTCATCCACAAAAAGACATAATGGTAACGATTAGCATACTAAGCGTGCAAAATTCATCAATCAGGTCGACATATCCTATGTAAAACGAATACGACTATCAATACACAAATAATTATCAACGGAAATAAGTATTCATAACAATTAGGCAAGACGAGTTTTCCAACTACTTTGCCTATCATATGAAAGAATGCTGTGTATGTCGACAGAAAATGCAAGAGATGTACTCTAAGATCATACTGAATTACTGAAATCGAGAGTCTCGACCAGACCTGAAAATATAACAATTGTCGTCAAAGAACAAAGAAATATAAGTTAATAAAGTACCTTCCCACGATTACACGCGTGTAAGAAAAATTGGGAGTATAATTACTGTGAACTTATCTCAATATAACACAACTTGAAACTTCATCAACAAAACTCAATGCCTATAGAAATTCCCGGTTTACTAATTAGTAAACGTATATGCAGGTTAGTGGTCCTAAATGACCGGTAAATGACTCTATGAAAAGGGTGTACTTACATAATGTTGCAAGCTGTATGTAGGACTGCTGCCTCTCTACAGGTGTAAAGATTAGAGCAGGTAAGCTAAGGTTTTACTGGCTCCGCAAGAGCTGGGCCCTGTGGGCTGAGCCGAAAATTTTACAGCAGGTAGCGTGCCATATAAGGTGCAAGGGTGCTACCAAAGCAACAAGAAACTGCTTCCCACGGCAGTCTCGGTGAAGCCATGGCAACACAGAAAGCGCCCCCTGCCGGGCTATGTTGTGATGCCATACCATATAATGAACTATGGAAAAGGAATTAGCTAGCTAGCTATAATTTGTATATAATGAGTTGGTCATTTACAAAAAAAAAATTTTTCTTTCCCAAAAATGCGAAGCGATGCTACAATCACTGGGTGAGCAAAATCCACAGAAACGCATTTAAAATTATGTGCTAAGATTAAACTCACGACCACATTGTCGGAACATATTAACATAACTACATCGGCATGAGCCGGAACACATGAAATAGCACAAGATATCCCCAAATTATGGTCGGGCTCCCAGTCCGACAGGCAGAGAACTTGCAACATACTGAGATACTTACTCAACGTAATATGTTGCACAATAATTATAAGAAAGGATGCTCAAAGATAATACTGTATCAGAGCAGTTATAGTAATGCTCAATCAAAGTAGTACCGACATGTCACGATGGAAAAGGTAGTGGATAATTTGTAAGAAAACAGTCCATCAATAATGGCATATAATCACTTCTCAATTGGCAAGATATTTGACGGCTAATATCTGCAATAAACGACACTCACAACATGAGCAGGAAATGCAGAAAAGAAACATATTCCATGTTTGAATATTACTGACTATCTACAAAATGCAGAATGGAATATGTACAAAATGCTAATGATACGAACGCGGTAAGCTAATGGATGAGAAGAGGAGAAGACTCCCCTCACGTGTATCAAGTAGTATTCGAGAGGTGCAAATAATAGACAAAAACCTTATCGGTGGCATGCAAAATATCATTGTAAAAAATATTAAGAGGCTGTGCAGTTCATCTTCTGTATCACCTGTGTCACATTTGTCACATTTTCTAAGTTCTACAGGAGTTTTAGGTATTTTCCATATCTGTCATATGTCAACCAGATTTACTAAGAAAGGATCGTGATGGATCTCTGTGGAGAGTCTCTGTCTCTGAAATATGCGTACCAAATAATGGTGTTTACCGAGGATAAAATGATAAGCCAATAAAGTACTATATCAAGAAGGCAATCAAATGCAAAGAACAAGGGAATACGTGGTCAATGCTGCGAGGAGACAGTGGCCAACGTATGGAAATACTATCGATTGGTCACAAGGAACACAGTGATAAGAGATGGAAAACAATTCTCAACGAAGAATGGCAGGGTTTAAGAGCGTTGTTGGTGGGCTCAAAGCAGATGAATAAACCGGCTGAATGCTTGTGAGCTACAGAAAAGACTTAACGGTGGATAACCGTATTGGTCTGGGAACGAAATGAAGGGACTACACCCTCCTGGTGGCATGTAAGCAAAAAGTTGGCGACGCAACAAATGCAAGATATCATCGCACATGTATTAAAATGTGCGGGTCGAGAACTCTTGTTGAGGTTTAAGGCCTGTTAAGGTGTGCTAATGCAAATATTCGAAGACTATTTGGTTATGAAGAATGGACGAAGAATATAATTCGGTAAAATTTGTAAATTTAATGAATAGGTGTATAAATCAGCATTGTAGGCAACACAAAAGTCGGTTATATAGCATTCACATTATATAGCGTAATTGTTCGATTAATTGGGAGAAAGGCTTAGAATGGGTCAATAAGGTCAAGACTTCATACCGATTACATATCATCTAGCATTTTCTTTCCAATGTATGCGGAAACTCTGGAAACATACAGCTACTCCTTTTATATATTAAGCCCAAGTAATATCATTTAAATCATTTAAGCATTCAAAAGCAATAGGGAGAAAGGCATTCGATGGGTCAAACTGTTTCTTGGTACATTGAAGTCTATATTTTTAAAGAAGTAAATGGATTTGAATGAGTCCATTAGTTCGTAAGGTTAAAGGAAAACCTGATTACTGTTGTTGTAGAGTCGACTTCAATTCGGTTTGTTGGTCGTCTGCGTCATTGAAATCTTCGGGTAATTCCTGTATGTAATGGAGACGCTGAGAAAGCATCAACAGTGGGGGTGATGACACCGGAGTTGACGTATACATCGGCAGTGATGGAACCATGCGTACTTCCTGTTCATTGTCAAAGAAATGACGATGGTGAAAAGGCTTTGGACGCAATGGTGGCAAAAAATGTGTAGGCTGAGCAGCTGCTTCGGCTGACATGGTATAGCCCGGGAGATCTTCGTCTGTTGACCATGATGAGTCCGGTGTCGGTGTAGGACTAGGACAATCCGAGTCCCATCCATTGACTAGAGGTTTCTGTTGAGCGTAAGTGCAAGCCACATAATTGGCTGCAGAGCGAAAAGCATCAATATCGAGGGTTGGAGGTGAATGAAAGATGCATGTAGCCTCGGTCTGAGTAGCAACAGAAACCGTGTGCTTAGGTCCCTGGAACTGAGGAAGTTGCTGCAGCTGAGCAACATTCACACAAGTTGCTGTAGACCATTCCATATTACTGTGTGAAGGAGGGTATGACATTCGCCTTCGATGCATTGTTGCAAATATACTGAGGAACAGTAGTTGAGTCAACGGAAGACAAATACCAAATGATGGAGGGGCCATAAACAAGGGGTAAAGTATCACTGAGGGGAGGGGGGGGGTATAAGTGAGGAATCGCAGATGGTGTGAAGATAGGTCTGACTAATTTAGGTGTAAGTGATTACACATGTGTTCGGGTTATGTAATCAGGATGAAACTGCTTGAATGTTGTTGGAAAGCTGTGTTTTTCACCTTTGTGTGTGACCGTCACTGCTTGCTGGCAGCCCGGTTGGAGTGATGAATTCATATGTCAAGAATTCATGTGTCTCATTAAGCCATATGAAATCTTAAAGGCAAGTACAATTCTGCATAACAGAGGAGAATGATAACCAATTTTGTCCATGAGAAACGCATGAAGTATCACGCAGACACATGTGGCATGAATATGTGCGAAAGAGGAATACGGCATAAGGAGAAAGTTATTCATAAGTGATTATTAAACTAATTATTAGCTTAAGAGAAGACTGATAAGGTGCGGGAAACTGATGTTGGGCTCCCATGGGTTCATGGGTGATAGCTAATATACTGAAATGATAACGTTTAGATGTTAAAGAAACATTCATTTAACGAGAACGGAAGTTATCAGTCCACAGTCAACTGAAATAAGTCCAACTATTTTTGGACAGAAAAGCTTGTGAAATTATGTGGGATATTAAATTAAATATCTGTTATTTATTTGAGATGAGTTGTGAGGCAGGATGTCGACGAAACAGGACATTGCAAAGGAACCAAACGTCGAAAGGATGCACAGGATGGTGAGCCACAATCGAATTTAGTAATGTAGCAGGTTAAGACAATGCCAATAACGACACACTCCGCTACTTCTTGACGGAAGAGATTTTGAGGAAAACATGTCCTAAAGGAAGGAGATGATCCTATGATAGGAGACAATCTCTGAGAGATCTTTGAGAGATATGTGCGTCTCAAGAGGAAGGCTTGGAGCAAGGAAACTTAGCATTATTTGTAATGACATTTATATGGAATACTCGGTATATTGTGTATAAAAGATTATCATGGAATATATGTAAATATGAAATCGAGAGACTAGGCATTTTGGTATAGCCAATATGCTAAGTGCGGACGACCCTTTAAATTGTGTATGAACAAAATATAAAGGTTAGGACTATTGAAGCAAGACACTGTCAGTATGACACTTACTGATGATACTTTCCAGTGAGGTGGAAATAGACCACGAGCAGGTGATCCCTTCAGTTGTTATTTGGCGATAATAAGCAACCCATGCATGATTTTGCTGACATACAGGTATGCACTATACAAAGGTAGCATCCATAATTCAGATTAGTGGACTTGTAATTATTTTTCATATTCATGTTGACCTAAGGTCAGTATTGTGCAGAAGAGAGTAGGCATCAAAGTACCAAAATAAGACACTGATGTCATAGGATTGTGTTTCAATGGTATTTGGAGTACCTAGGATCATCTTGAAGTAACTCAAGGAAAATTAAATTGAGTCTTGTGTCTACCGATTTATTGACATGTCTATAATAACTGAAATTCCAATCGAACTATTGAAGATATGCATGTGGATATACCATATGCAAATGGACATAATTGCCAAAGTGACAACTGTTCAAGAATTGTGCTATTCAGGAGGGGTCGATTGCTTTATGAAGTGACCTCGGTCATTTTCTATTTAGCAAAATGACCTGAGCCGACTAGCTTAGACAGTGCCTAAGGTGGACATCATTGCCAGAGCTACAACACTTAACAACAAAAGAGCCAGGAGGTTTTCCTGTAGATTCCCCTGTATCTTTATTATTTTCAAGAGAATATTCTTCTCTATGGAACTGCTTTACTTGTATAATGGAAGAAGCTTAAATGCAAACAAATGTGTTACACGAGAGAAAGTGAAGGAAATGAAAGAAGGAAACCTTCTGTCATATTGTCACTGAAATAAACAAGACACAATAATGAACACAAAAGCCTGGTTCGGACTTTGGAGGATAGGAGGTGTTTATCTTCAAGCGTAACTCACTGAGCCATTGCTTGTCTTTATATTGATGATATTTATTTCTTGTTACGTACTCGAATTTCCAGTGATATCCCTCATGAATTGAGGGGAAGGACGAAGTGACAACGGATTTTTTTCCGTGTCTAAAGATTTGGCTTCTGAGTTAGGAAGCTTGTCCTGGACGGGATTCGAAGCAACGAAGTTCAACTCCGTCTTGCGAGAGAGCTGGCTGGTCAATTAAGACGCGAAGACTTTACCCCTAGACCAAGGCCGAACCGGCCAACAGCATATTTTTAAGACTTCTAGTGACCGATGTATGCTGCTGAGCTGGCGGAGAGCCTCGTTTTCATTTCAGATTGAGAGAGTGATCTAAAAATAGACACTGAAGATAGCGAGTAATGATTCATGCACGTGGCCAAAATAAATGTGCTGTAACAATCTAAATATTAAATTTGTATGAAAAGAGAGGAAATTAATGCAATCAGGTTGGACGATATGATATTAAAAGAGCTAAGAAGATACAATAAACTTCGTGCATTTGTCAGCTTATGACAACACTGAATGTGGAAGAAAAGATGAAATTAATTTGATGCAATTATAAGAGCTACAAATCAGTGGACTCGGTGGCGACATTGGCAGCGCGTCCGGACACTAACGTTAAGGTTTTGATTTTGTAGGAAGAAAGGGTATGTGCGAGGTCGCGAGTTCGAATCGCAGGGACACTGCAATGAACTTCATATAAAGAATGACTTGTAATTGGAATTGGAATATAATGTATTTATTGGATGGTAAGAGATAAGATGTACCTCATGTACAATGGTAACACGATGGTCAGCCTTGTAACGAAAGGAAAGAATACCTGAATATTGTTCTTGTATGCTGGTAACCCTGAACATTTGTGAATGGTCAGCACAAAAGAAAACTTGTGAAATTTGAGGGAAAGTGCTTACGTGGAGACTTCACTTTTACTGGCATACATTCGTTGTATGATGCATAGATTCCAGAGTAAGACCATGAAGGTTAAGTTAACACTGTTATTGTACAGTTCTGTTATCATTATGTCGATATAGCACTGTCCGTATATTGAGTACTGTATTTCAATTAATTTCTCTTCGAATCTAGAATTGAAGATCCTAAACGTGATCTTGAATTATATCGGTGGAGAGCTGTATACTTGTTTTGTTGGGAACTTGGAAGCATTCGATTCAAAAGGAGAGTGAATCTGTATTCCAATCAGAACAAGGACAATACCGAAAAGGATGAAACGGTGTGATTGCCCAAAGGACTCGTCAGGCACTCCAATCACTGATTGAACATAGTCGGATCCAATCTCACTACTATTATCAAATTGGCAAAAGACAAGATGAAAGTACTGTAGGATGACTGCCGCCCTGTCTGGCAGGTCCAAAAGGAAATCATTGTCAGAGATCTCTAAATGGAAAACTATGGAAGAATGCTATAGTGAAGCTTTATGAAGAGGATATTTTACTTGATGAAGCTTGGAGGCTGAGGTCTTGTTAGTAGTGCACAAGAAATTTTTGGACGATGACCAAGCCAAGCGTGGCTGAAGGAAATCCAGACGATGACAATGCATTACGTACTCAAAAGCTGAAACAAGGAAGGAGGAGTGCATCGTATAAGCCTTGAGAAAACAAGAAAGAATAGCCCAATGCATCCATGGTTTTATGATGCGACTTTTAGGAGATCGTTGTTGTGTGCAAATGACTCATTTGTTCAGCCTTGAGGCTTAAGAAGTTATCATTCATTATCATTAATTATCATATTTAATAACGACGACGGAGGCAGTGGTATATGTGTAGTGTGGTGGACATCGTCATTGGAGGATTACATATGAGTCAGTGGTTGTTACTGATATTTTGGTGGTCATAATGGACTTTGTGCACCTAGGCATGTGCGGTGGCAACTGTGCGTATTGATATGCGTCTATGGTGATTGAATTCGCCATATGGCTTGATATGTCCCAAGGAAAGATCAGTTGCAAACAGACCAGGAAAGTGATGCAAGCGCCTGTTCATTAGGCAAAGTTGAGGTTGCATCAGACCGCGTAGCGTTACTTAGGTATTATTGCAAAATGAAAGCCTGGGGGACCATGACATAAGTTATAGATAAGGAATTATGGAAGAAATGTTGGACGTTTATGAGACCATATGTGGCAGCATGTGGAAACATGCAGAAATGGCAATTAAAAACTTTACTGGAGACAACAGTTATTGCAGCCATTTAGCATTGATGAGACATAAAGCAATTTATAGTCGTTATTTTATCTTGAAAACTTACTTTGATATTTTTGACTTTTGATGTCTAAGTCAGGGTTTGTAATTGTGCAATTACTCTTAGGGATGTGTAATTCCAACACAAGGTGGCATCGCAAATAACAACGACTATAGTTGACTATGCAAGGAATGTTGACTGAGGAGTCTGACTGGTGTGTTATTCACATACCGCGGAGGTGACTGGTGAGACACTATAAAGTGTGTGTCTGTAGCCGATATGTGTTCTGGAAGGAATAATGTGTCATGTGGGATAAACACATGGAGGAGGTAAAATGCAAGACATGAAGTATCGTCTGGCAAATGGACAAACGAAACTACAGTAAGTTTAGCTTAAGTAAACATGAGGAATGGGGGAAGACGTTTCTCAAGTAGGTTTGGCTAGGAAAACGTTTTAGCTTACTAAATCTGATAAATAGAAAGTAACTTTGGAAGGAGGGGTGAATAAACTTGTTTAGGGTGTGCCGTTCCTGTGAAAGGAGAGCAATGGAAACGTTTTAGAGCACTACCTGGAGTGGTGTTTTTACTTACGTAAGCAGATTCTGAAAAGTCTGCAAATTCCTTGCTAAAAGGTTATAGAGTAGTTCTAGGTATGTTCATGACTTACAGGAAGGAAGAAAGGTCACTATCCTTCTCCAATTTTTGACTTTGCTATAAATCTGAGCTATGGTATAATAGGATAAAGGTTATATTGAAAATGAGACTTAATTGTTCAGAGATTATTATACAATATGGTACCACAATAAATTGTCAGCATAAAGGTATTACAGAAAAATATATATATTAGATGGATGTGTAGGGAAAAAATTCAACACGATGATTGCCGTGTTTAATAAAATTAGCAATTGGTCAATAGGGGAGGTATCAGGTGGGATAAGAGAGTCTTAGGGTCTCGGTCACCTCCACAGCCAAGCAAAGAAGAGAAGATTATTCAACGGCTACACCATCAATAGCCAATTAATAGAGACTAAATCATATATCGGTGGCATTCAAGCTCATCTTCACCATGGTCAAATAACTTAGTTCATAGGGAAAAAGGGTCGGCCTGTAGGTCGCAAGTTCGAAATGCAGTCGAACAATGGAAACAGACCATATTCCTGAAACACAAAATGCCAAGCAGATATACATGATATCTGAGATGGGTAGTTGATATATACTTGGAGATGACCGTCACGCCAACGGGCTGATGTTATCGTTGAGGTGACTGTACTGTCATCATCGAGAATACAGGGCCATTCATGAAGTGCAGACCCAGGGCCTGGTTGAGTATCATCTTGCCGAGTTTTAAAATATAAAAGAAGAGCATCAGGGTTAGGAATTGACATACTATAAGAAAGCTGGGGTAATTGATGCGAAGGGTGGGAAAGGTCACGGGAATCAAGCGATGATTGGGACAAAGAGCCAGGGTTGACCTGTGAAGATGGGGTAGAGACTTGTAATGGAGGCCCTCGAGATTCGTCGCTGTGTAATTGCATAGTGGCTGCAGCCACATCATCAATCTTGAGATTTTCGGACAGAATTTGAATGCGCAATTGTTGCTGGTTATAAATTGGTGAACCATTCTTAGAACGAACCATACAATGCTTCAATCTACCTATGTGAAATAGACCTGGTAAAGTACGGTCGTCAATTGTCTTGAGCAAAAATTGATTCAAAAGTGGCTCTGATGCAATATACAATGGGCCAATAAGCTTAATGCTTAATTTGGTAGAGTATTGCACCCCAGTATATTTAGGTGCCAGTAATAAGACGAGGTCTCCTTCCTTAAATGAATGTAGTTTTGGCATACGTTTTGCGTGTTGCTGGGTCTGTCTAATCTTAATTTTATTATGAGAAACTACAGCTTGTTGTCTGACAAACCGCAATTTCTCTCTAATCGAAGATACATACTGATCGTAAGAAGTAGCAACCACAGAAAGTGCCTCGGGATTAATATCCACGAGATTGCGGTCTTCTCTAAGGAAAACAAGGAAATTAGGGGAATACTTGGTAACTGCGTGAGGCAAAGAATTATAGGTTTTACAAGCATATGGAATAAGGGAAGGCCATTGAGAATACTTATATTCTATCATAGTTAACAATAGGTTGGAAACAGATTGAATAGCCCTTTCAGCCATATTGCTTGAATGTATCATTGTAGGGACAAGGTGAACCTGAACATTCAACGATTTAAACACTGCTGTCATAATTTTACCGACGAAAGAAGCTTCTTTATCACAAGTAACCCTATGAGGTATCATGTATGGTAAACAAAAATGCTCAATAAATTTCTTAGCAATCTCATCAGCTTTTCTACTGCGTAACGGAATGGCTACGACATAACGGGAGAAAACATCTTGTAGGATGAGACAATGGATAATTTGAGCAGTAGCATGGGGAAAGGTTTTGATATCAAAATGTATATGCACAAAGGGAGTACAATCAGTAAGCAATCTAGGAACGAATTCCCTTTGCTTATTTGTTTCAATAACCTGAGACGAGCGCTGGCAAATCAAACATGTTCTGGCATAATCCAAAATGTATTTCATGAGATTCTTAATGTGAAAGTTTGATGTAATGACATCATACAATTTATTAGACTTTACGTGAGCACCTAAATTTAAGTGAAAGAATTCAATGATGTCGAAAATATAGATGTTAGGGATGGCCAATTTAAGAATGACGTCATGCCTTTTAGGACTAGATTGAACATAGAATAAAAGTGAATCGATTAAAGCAAAATGATTAGATAATACAACTGCTTGATTTGCCACTTGCTTACTAGTTGGTAACGTGCTATATGCTATGAAGTTATAAACCGGTCCCAAATACAAATCCTGCTTTTGGGCGTTTATAAGCTGGACTCTATCATGAGGTATCTTGACGTAATGAAATGCATCTGTGATGTATTTACGAATAGCTGGTTCTAAGTCAGCTTGATGAGGCATTTTAGTCAAGATAGTAGGTTGATTACTATCGATGGTCTTGTATTTCATTTCGGTAATAGGTAAGACTGGTCCAGTGGTATGGGTACATTCACTGGTAAGATGTGACAGCGGTTTGATAGGCTTTGTGGGCTGTGGGGTAGGGTGGGAGATACCATTATCTGAGTGTTCCTTGGCCTGTGCCCTTGTTGTAACACAAAATAGAGAATAACCCGAAAAGTTAGCATAGAGATTTTCATAGTAAGTTTGACGAGATGTCAAAAGGGGATGAGTAGTGGTATCCAGGAAATTATAATAAGAATGTTGCTCTTCGTCATTAATGCTCCTATCCTTATCAGCCACTGCTATTGGAATAATGGGTTCAGCATCTGCTGGCCATTGGGTGTTATGATGACGAGATAACATATCAACCAATTTCAACTCAGTAGTGGTTGGTTTTACATAATAAATTCGATAAGGGTAATCTTGTAATTTCCAATAGAATTTTGCTATGCGAGGTGTTACAAAATGACTGGAAGATTTAAGAATTTGAGCAATAGGGGCGTGGTCCGTCAGGATCGTAAACCTACCACGTCCAGCTAAAAAATATTTAAATGATTGGACAGCAAAGTAAATTGCCATCATTTCCAATTCCGAAATGCTGTAATTATGGGTAGCAATATTACCATGTAATCGACTAGCATAACCTAACAAAACTTTTTTAGGTGTATCATCAATTCCATTAGTTTGTAACTGATAAAGAGCTGCACCGGAGGCGGTTCTGGATGCGTCAGACACCAGAATCATTTCACCTTCAGGTCTTGGGAATGACAAAATAGGTGGTGATGTAAGAATTTTCTTAATGGCATCCCAGGCAACTTGTTGTTCATTGGTCCAGAGAAATTCGTTAGCCTTGCGCAACAGGCGCGTCAAAGGTTCAGCTGTCTTTTGATAAGATGGTATAAACGAAGAAATGAATTGAATTGAGCCTAAGAATGATTTAATCTGTTTCCTATTTTGAGGAATCTGCAAGTTCATAATAGCATCAATTCTAGACTGTCTGATACGCAAAGTAGGTCCATTAGGTCCCTGTAAATCAACATCAAAGCCAAGAAATTGAAAGGTAGAATTAGAGGCAAAAGAACACTTAGCCAAGTTAAGAACCAGGCCGTGTTTATGAAAAAGAGCAAGAACAGCATCAATGAGAGCGAGATGCTCCTCAGAGGATTCACTAAGAAGCAAATAATCATCATAGTAGTTGTAAACACATTCTGCATAAATTCGTGGCAATTCTTCAGTAATTAAAGTCATTATTTCAGCGAATAGCGCTCCCGAATTGATATACCCCATCGGTAATCTAGTATAGGTTATGGACTCTGCATTATAGAATGTAACGACGCCGAGGTACTGACGAGACTGAGGAGTTACTTGACATGCAAAAAATGCCTGTTTTAAGTCAATGGCCGTAGCGAAACGAAAAGGACGACTGCCCATTTGTTGCTTAAAGGAATCAATATTAGCACAAGGCCTCTGCAAAAGCTGAAAGGCTTTGTTGACAGAACGCATATCTCCGACCAGGCGGGGATTTTCGTCCGTGCGTGATTTGCGGACTAAGAATAGTGCACTGGTAGCTTGTGTGAGTTCCTTTTTGAAAATTCCCAGTTGCAAAAGCTTCTGTACCTGTTTACGTACGTAGGCGATATCTGCTTGGGAAGTGATATAAGGGCGAGCTTTAAAAGAACAATCAGTGATAAGCTGTTGGGTGATATCACAAACGTATCGGGTGATTGTTCCTATCTGACCATATAAACTAAAAGCTGGGGTGTGCAATAAAATTATCTCACGAAGCTTATCTACTTCGTTAGGCTGAAGTGCACACTTATCGAGCTTCAATTGCTGATTAACTATATCGAATTCAGTCATGCGTATAGTTGGATCGTCAGGTTGAAGCCATGGATAATTGCGTAGTCTAGTCTGAGCACGAGTGTCAGGATCCATAGCATCATAATCTGGGTATGAAAGCTGTGAAATAGCATTAGGGCCATTATCGATGATGACGTAATTAGTGTTATCAAGTAAATCATCATCGACAGATTTGGTATCAGGCTGTTGGACCACAGAAGGTGCTGTTGTAAATGGGATATCCATAACTAGTGCTCCTAGAATTATATCAGCAGGCAAATGTATATCTTCAGAATCTACATTATTAATTCTGATTGAACCAAAGCCACTGCGCAAATCGACAAGTGCCTTGTAGTTCTTTTCAGAAATAATGCGAGATATGTTAACCTCAAATGGACCATTAAAGTATTGTGCCAAATGATTTACACGAACTGGCACATCGCAAGATGTATTAGGTGTTATAGTGGTCGACTTATGTACGACAAGTAAAATTTGGTCGACAGAAATATCCATGCGTGATTCTGCTGAGCGAAAAACACATTTGTATCTAATTTGAGCGTCCAAGCCCATAACACAATCAATTGGTGAAGCCACATCTATAATAAAGGTCTTAATAGGAACTTTACACTCGCCAAACTGAATGACAAAATAGATAAATTGAGAAATGGAAATAGAAGAACCATTGCCGACCATAAGCTTGATTGGATCTGCATCAACACGAGGAAGGCCCTGCAAAAAGGGACTACGTTTGATAAGAGACGTGCTAACTAAATTGTGTGAGCTGCCAGTATCAAACAAGGTAAAGAATTTGGTGCCATCGGGCAAAAGTGATGGAATAAAGTTGCAATCATGAATTTTAATAGATAAAGGAGTAAGAGGAGTAGGAGGCTGAAGTACTGCATATAAGATGTCAGGGAAGTCATCCCTAACAATAGTATCGGAATGAGAAAAATCATGAAAAGGAGAAGTCTGCACAGGAGTATTAAAAGTTTGGGAAGGAGCAGAGTTGGTAAGGTCATTAGATTCGATAGGAGACGAGTGGTGAGAATCGGAAGAAATGGCAGGTGTTGAGTTAGGACGAGACACGGCCGTGTCTGTGCACAGTCAGAATGATCCATTATGTCGTGGTTGCTGATGTGGTGGTCCCTGTGAACGATTTTGAGGTGGAGGTCGTTGATTACGAGGGAAAGGGCCAGCGCTCTGGGAGCGGTAAGCAGTTCTAATGCCATTAGGGTGCTGAACACGTGAGTTATTAGGGGCATTACTGTTGTACTGCTGTTGCGCGAGATTTGCATTGTCATGCTGCCGATTATTGAAGTTTTGGTTATTCTGGGAGAATGGCCTATTGTTACCAGATCTGTTTGAATTAGCAAATCCATTTGCTGGAAGGTTCCTGTTCGAATTACCGAACCTATTAGGAAAGGGTCTGCTAGGTCGATTATATCGTTGATTGAAGGCATCATTTGTAGAATTGTCACGATTGTATGAACGTCCGGCAGGCTGGTAATCAGAAGATGTTGGTAGACTATATGGCTGATTGGGAATGAATCGACGACAATGAGTAGCTATATGACCTCGGAGTCCACAACGGAAGCAAGTAAGACCAGAAAAAGAAGATTGACCATAAGGCATTTGCTGAGAGACATATTGGGGTTGAGTGTCATCCATGGGAACATCGCGAGGTGCAAGCATTTGAGGCAGTTGCTGCAGGGATTGATTCAAAGCGCCCATGGATTCCTGTAAAGTGAGCAAAGTTGACTGCGAATTACCTGTGTCAAATTTTGAACTAGGGATTTTAGTGACGTCAACGTGCTGGGCGATGACTTCGCGCTCCATAATGCTTTGGACTATTGGAATTAATTCATCAAGAGGTTTGTTATCATCGATTAACTGAAGAGAATGCTGCAAGGTCAAGGGTAGGCCTTTACGGAAGTATAAAGCCACAACCGATTCAGGTAGACCTAAACGTGACACCAATTCCTTAATCTCATCCAAGTATTTGCCAACGCTATCACCATAGGTGATACGTTTCTGAGACAAAGCATCGAGGATAGATGCTCGACTCCTAAGCAATGAAAATTTATCTAAGAACAACTTCTCAAGTTTAGCCAAAGTCATAGGCTTCAAAGCATTACACCAATTGCGAGCATGTCCTTCAGTGAACAGCTGCAGGCGATGCAATATCTGCTGGTCATTTAGATTATGTAATTGGACATGATCCTTGAATTTGGTGATCCATGCCTGTGGTGTCAAACTATCAGATTCTCCATTAAATACTGGAGGTTTCATCTCTGAAAAATTAAGAGGCTTAGTTCTAGGCTGTGTTTCAGGCATTTGGGTGTTAAATGCTGCTGCAGAAAAAGAAGAAGGCAGGGAACCTGAACGAGACGTAGAAATTGGACCGTGAATAGATTGAGTAGCTCGGTAAGACGCATCTCTGGAATCCTGATAGGAAGGTGGGCAAGGCAGGGATGTGCGCAAGCCAGTAAGGTCTTGTGGCTGAGATCGAGCCTGGGAATTAAGATTATTAAAAGTAGGATCAAAGTTAGGGAGATCTTGAAAAGTTTGATTGGTTGAAGCGGCTTGAGACTGGGTATCCTGTTGAGAAAAATGTGAAGGCTGATTAGCATGTTCGAATAATAATTGATCACCAGTGCGAGATGCAGGTGTATGAGAAAAAGCGCCCGATGTAGCATTGTAATTAGAAGGAGTGGTCACACCCGGGTTGTGATTATTCGAAGCCATATTGGAGCCAGAGGGAGATTGAGCAGAGAGGCGATGCAAAAGTGTTTGATGGCTGGGATCAGTGTAACCTATAACTGGCTTACGACTAGAATGAGGAGTGTGAGAAGGGAACAGTACTTGAGTGGTTGTATTAGCTGCACGTGGTCTAGTGACAGTATTTACAGTATATGAGATTGTAGCAGACTGAACTGTATTCGTAAGAGAAGTCTGTGCAGAAGTGAAAGATACGGGCTGGCTTCCCTGAGTAGATGTATGAGATGGGAGGGGGGGTACAGAGAAAGCAGAGGGTCCTGGAGCAGGCCGGGTGGTGCTGGGCGACGTGCCAGTCCGCGGGGAAGGTTGTTGTGCGTGGCCCGGGGGAGACGATGGGGGGTGTTGTTGAGATGGAGGCTCCTGATAAGAGTGATTAAATTGAAAGTTATTAAGAGACTGGTCGAATTCCTGGTTTTGATAGGCGTTGTTGGAAACGTTATCAATCACAGAAGGGTCCTCGGGAGGAGGGACTTGATGCTGTTGACGGAGACCTCCCAATGAAGGAATTTGGTCGTCGCTCAAATCTGATCCAGGTTCACGTGGAGGGGTCTGATGGCGGGGGGAAGATCGTGGACTGTCGTCTGGGGTGCGATGGTGATGATTATCAGAGCCGTGTAAAGAATGACTAGGAGAAACAGGAGGTAATTGGGGGTGTTCACTGCTGTTGACAGTAGACGTAACAGGAGGGGTTTGTGCAGTAGCACCAGGCTGTGAAACAGGCGTTTGTTGACCAGTATTATCAAATGATGATGCACCAGGTTGCTGAGAATCTAATTGATATATAAGAGAGGCGTCAGACTGACCAGCCTGAGAAGCAGAATTATCCTCACCTGTTTCGGCGTTATTGGAATTTGCAGGAATGCCAGCAATATTAGATGGATGTTCCTGACTTCCAGAATCAGAAAGAGCTGGAGATCTATTTCTACCAAAAGACAGTTTATCAGCGTTATCACTATGAAAAGTATGGCCAGCAGAAATATTTTTATCGGAATTATCAAGCTTATCCCTAGCAGTCTTGAGAGCAAGATGTGAATGGTCTTCGTCAGAATCAGAATGGTGTCGGCCAGGTGATTCCTCACGAGATTTTAAGCTATCATGAGAAGGTGTGGAAACACGGGACCCGTCAGTAATATCCCCAACTTTTACATGTAAAGGAACAGTCAATGAAGAATTATCTGGTTGTTGGGCAATGTGTTGGCCCGAGGTATTAGGCTGTTCACTTGAAAGCGATGTGTCAGTGTAAACGTCAGTTACATCGAGGTGTCCCTTATCGCCCTGACTTGTACTAGCAGAGGATGAGTCAATTTCTGACATCATGAGGGTAAGAGGGTAAAGCCATACATTGGTAGGTTTTCTCAAATACGTTTTATAACGAGCAAAAGAAGCCTCACGAAACAGAGCAAGTTCTGGTAAGGGAAGAGACAAATAACCTAGCTGATCTAGTATCGACTCATAGACATGCCATTGAGTGTTCTTATCATTAGCAGCCAACAATAACCATTTATTAAAGAGAATAGTAGGGGTGTGATGTTTGATATAACGAGAAGCACGAGCAGACAAATATCCCTTATCAACCGCTGTCTGAGCTTCCAAACGGAACTTAAGTAACCACTGCTGAAGTGTCAACTGTGTCAACGGGACAGACATTCAGAGCAAAAATAGATGTAAGAAGAGCAAGCGTGCCGTGCATACTAGCACTTACTAGAGCAAAAATATAACTAATTTGAGGGAGATTACGTATAAAAAGAGAGCCTAAAATCAAAATAAGGGTAAAGGCTACAAAATGTGCCACAGCGATTCCTTGCAATAAACGTGGATGTAACTCATAACACATATCAACCGACGACCCGAAGAATAAGGGAATGAAGACATAACTTGAAAACCATATATCAGTAATAATGAAATAAGTAATCACTTATCTTGCTTTAAATACATATATATATAAAATGCAGGATTAACCGTAGCACGTCACCATACATGAAGAAAAAAAATGTCGACTTGTCCCTTCAAGTCAATAAGAAACTAAAATAACTAACTTTGGCTAGCTAAAAGTAGAACAATAGACCTGACACAACAAAATACAACACGATACACTATCAATGATCAATGCGCACAACGGCAATAAATGAATGGAAACATGCATAAATGAAGAAGAGCATGCTGTTACTCAAGAAAACAATGATGGGATGACAATCAGTATGTGATAATCAAAATCTCCAGAGTGTTCGTTGGACGGGCAATAGCGAATTTGTAATTTTAAAAGTAATGAAATGTGACATATTTAAGTTGCAGAGTGAGGAAAAAGGAAGGCAGAATAGCGTGGCCATGGGACCAGGCTATTAGACCTTAAGTGCCGTGTATATAAAATCTAAATAGTATGCTATGTGTTTGGAAACAGACAGACATATTGGTAATGTAACGTTAAAATGCAACAATTAAAGTATAAGAGGAGATGACAGATAGCCTAAGAAAACATAATAAATTAAGGAAATAAGAATCAAGTGCCTTTCCTATTAATGTTTGCAAAATGAGCTCCTACCGTATTGGAAGATGTGCTGTGTTGCCAGGAAGGCCTGATGATGCGAGAGATGCCCCAGAGACTTGAGTGCGCTGTCTGGTCCGGGTCTGGATGAGGTGTGTAGGTAAAGTTGTGAGAAGTGTGGAAGATGAGAGGCAGGCATATCGAAGCTGAACATGAGCTAGTAGGTAACCAAATAAAGATATGGGCGAAGCCCCTGAGCTACCTGATAAGAAAATCGCGCCCCCTATACTAGTAGGTGAATTAAGATGGGATAACATGGCTCTGTAAAACTTCATGAATTTAATTTTAGGCTTTGGGCTCTGCA
This sequence comes from Platynereis dumerilii, assembly GCA_026936325.1. Taxonomy (NCBI): domain Eukaryota; kingdom Metazoa; phylum Annelida; class Polychaeta; order Phyllodocida; family Nereididae; genus Platynereis; species Platynereis dumerilii. The sequence goes on along the minus strand of JAPTHN010000003.1, from coordinate 38,006,216 downwards.
TGTTTAGTAGAGCATATTAATCAATTTAATTAACGATATAGCAGAACAATAGCTAATTAGGAGACCAAAACAGCGACTAATGGCATGGCGTTGAACCAATGCTCTCTAGCCATAGCTGGCGAACCCGCTATGCATGATATGAAGTTGTGACATAATCGAATTTCCACATCAAGGAAGTGGACTTTCTTCATGCGAAGAAACCGTAGGCCCATAGCCCATAGCATTGCAAGGCTAGTGTTTCGGGAAGAAACGTCACTAAATGTGAATCTTACATCGTACAAACATCAAACATTGAGTTGCTATGTATGATCATTTACAGATATAAAGAATTATTCCTATGCTATCTCAGAGAGTTCTGCTTCTACAGTTCGACGTGTGTTGTCGATGCCTACGTTACCGTTGATAAGTCAATACATGTAATGGTAAAAGAACTGAATATGTTTGCTATTCCTTAAATTTGAAAAACGTAGTAAATCAAGAGACAGTGTGACACAGCAGACAAGCGCCAAGAAGCCGCAGACCGGTATTCTCTCACCATGCCATCTTTTAGCTAATTCCCCCCATGTAAGGTTAACGCACGTATCTTTGTGAGAGGTAGCTAATTGAGTAGATGGACTCGTTGCCGGGGATCCTGCGGGAGACACCTTAGCACTTGCCACCACGAAACACCTACTCAAGAAATACCAGAGGCTCGACAGTTTAGTTTCACGTATCCATTTAATACACAATTCATAGACAGTTACATTAAGAGTCATTCAAAGAACCGATGGTAACCAACTTATCAATACATTAAACAGCGATCTTAACGAATTACATATATCATTAACTAATGCCATCTCAATCAACCATGACCTGAGGTTCCTTTAAGAGTAACCCTTGATCATACCTCTAACAACAATACCCTTACCTGACGAATCGTCACCCCGTCAGGGAGACAGGTAGCCCTCCTGCTGCCTCAGCGGGAAGCGGGGTCTGTTCTGCCTGGGCAAACAAGCTTGCCCCCAGAGATTGCTACTAGGGTGTTCTGCGGCTGCGCAGAAACACCAGGGTAACTGTTGCCATGGAAACATGGGGTGAGTTCTACCCCGTTGCTATCATTGAATCTCATTACACAATAATATAATATATCACATTACTTCTATACAATAATAATACAAATGATATTACAGAATTAAGGTCTTGAGGTTCATGGCGATTTGAGGAAAGTTCCTATAAGAGGAAAGAATGAAGACACCTCTGAAGCTAAAAGCTCAGCGGTGACACAATTTTTAGGCCCTTAATCAGTGTCTTGTCCAAAAAATAATGTACATCCAGTTTTCAGCTACTTCGTGTGCTGTATTCAGGAAGGCTCAGCACAAATTTCCCCACACAAGGAGACCAATAATATACACAAATACAAATACAAATTCAAATACAAATTTCTTTTTATGTAAAAAAGTATCTCATATATCAGCATATAGATTATCTATGGTAATTGTATGTTACAAACAAATAATTTGGGGGGGGGGGGAGCCAAAAGGTGTGAAAGGGTAAAGAAGTGGCTGATTCTTCCTTCCTGGGTGGTCTTACTTTATTTTGGTAGCTACTTTGTATATCATAATACTGTGCTTTAGTGAATGCAATAATTTTAATTACGTGTTCTGTTGCAAGTTATTTTCTGTTTGAGATAAAGGTGTGCAAGACGCTAATATCCTGTGCAATGGTGAAGTGGTTTTCTCTAATATTCTAATATATTCAGAACCTTTAGTCAAAGCTGGGTTTACTAATGTTTCATGCATTCAAGTCAAACACATTTAATTTCGCTAATGGTAGTAACCTGAATGCCATGCATTACCTGAATATTGCAGTTTCACTCTGTAAATAGACATTACCATCAAATTAAAAATTGAAACATACAGCAGGTTGACAGACATGTTCTAGCAATTCCATTTCAAAATGATTTAGCTTATTAAATGCTCCCATGAAAGCGGATATCATAAATCATCAAAATTCATATTGCCTGACAACTGATATGCCCCGTGGAATACTAAAAAGCTCAAATAGCTAGCTTCAACTTTTGGACAGTTTCAAAACTGATGTATATAATATTTGATAATCATTATTGCAATTTGGTTTTCGTAATTTACGAAATAAATGTGGTTTGTGTCTTTTTGACTTACTCACTTGACTTTAATGTTTCTTACAATTACTTCAGCAGATCCTCTGAATGACTGACACATCCTAATAATTATCTTCAAAACAATTAAAAAATGAGTAGCCTACACACCTCAACACAAAAACACTGCAAAAAATTCCCGTTAAATTTTACAGTTAAATTAACTGGCAACTTTGTTCCAGGTCTAATAACTGTGAAAGTACTCACAAATCTGAACAGGACAATGAACCGTAAAATGCAGATCGGTACATTGAACTGTAATTTTGTGGATTCAACAAAGTCATATTACGGTACAATATAAATATATAAAACAGTTTATTCAAAGTATATTTTACAGGAATATCATCTGTAAAACATAGAAAGTAAAGCATGCAAGGAGCTGTAGAATCTACTGTAAAAATACGGATAGAATCCGTTAATTTTACTTTCGCAAAAGTGTGAAACAACAGACTAAACATGTGATTTAACTGTGGCATAGCTGTAGGGATGTACCAAAGCTGGAATCAGCTGAGTGAGCCACTCCAGGCACGGCCTTGCTCATCTCTTGCTTGACAGCCGGGCAGTAAGTCCATAAATACCCAGCAAAATTCGCACAAGTTCGCCCACAAATTGCTGCCATAAAATTGATGGATATCTTCCAAGAGAAGCAGGTGTATAGTTTACACAAGTATGTTCTATTTATCCAGACTGTGCTTGGGTTATTTTGGTTTTAATCTTGTCAATCTTTAGAACACATCATAAGACTCACGAAAACATCAATGTCAAAAATAGATATTAAAACATTTGCAAAATGACAACATCTTTAAGATCATATGAATGAGGATGTTCCCTTATCGTCAGATAAGTTATAAATTATGTTTGATTAACAGTTGTGTAAAGCATATGTTATAGATGGCACCACATGTTCTGTGGTTGAAGTCCATATAATATCTTGTTTATAATATCTTGCCAGGTTTATTGATTGTTTTGTCTGCATATATTACAAGTAATCAGTAAATTAACGGTTAAAGTAATTGTTCATCAACGTGCACTGAATGTTAAATGACATGTTGCAGTACATTTTTCTTGAAGTCAGCTTTGTACCCGACAAAGAACTGTAAATTCACAGACAAAGTCTGTATAAAAAAAATACTGGTAAAATTACAATAAATTTACAGTTCTTCTAGCCACAAAAACACGCTCATTTCTTACAGTGAAGTACAGCAAGTATTTATTACACATACACTGTACATATATGTACCGGAGGCTTAAAAACGGCAACAGTTACAATGGTGTGAGTTCCTTTGATATTCTTTGATTGTCAAAGAAAAATCAAGAAGTCGAGTGCTCATCTTACTACAAATATTACATACATGTATATTTTTTTACAAGACAACAAAATTTTGGAAATTATGCATATCGAAAATGCAACCAAATACAACATAGAATACTAATAAAAACAGGAAATACACACAGATATAGCCAGATAAAATGTGTATACGATTCAAAAAAGTAATAAAATGTTGTTGTCTTAAGTTTAAAGTCAGGTTCCAGTCAACAAGTATCAGTTGTAGTCATTCAAATGCATGTAGATAGATATGGTAAGTGCAGCCCTCTAAGCCCAGTTCTGGGAGCTCACGTGGGTTGATTGATGAGTTGAGAGAGAGACAGCGGGAGTCCTCAACATGTTACACATTTACCCAATGTGACGGATCTTTTACTTGCCCAGCACAGACACTGATACAAGGGGCCGCCAATTTAACATCTCATCCGAACGACATCCAGCTGGGATTTTGCTCATGAAGGTACACTGAAAATTTTGGGTTCCCCGACCAGGGTTCGAACCCATGCAGGCAAAGACCTTCTGCGGAGCAGGCGGGAACCTTAACCACTACCCCATCCAGCTGCCAAACTACTACATGTAAACAAAAGCACAATGCAAATAGTAATACAAGAGGACTGCACCATGAGGACCTTCCCTGAAAAACACTCAGGAAAAAGAGCAGTATTCACCAAATCAGGACAAAAGTATGACAGCCTTTAAGATCTTGGTCAGGAATTACTGCCAAACTAACCACTTTCTAGCTTACACAAAATTGACTTTAATCTTAGCCAATCTTATGCAAAATTTTGTCAGGAATTCAAATTTGAAGAAAAAAATGCACCCACTCTTTAATTTTGGAAGTTACACCCCTATTTGTGAAGCCCCCCTCAGTGGGGCGCGTGAGATACCCCCAAAATATTATAAATTTGTCTGTAGGCCAATGGCTTCAGTAATAAAGCTGCTCTAATACCACTAATAAACATCCTTGAATTCTATGATGGTCCATCAAAAACTACGATTGCTACATGGGTATGAATTATTTGCTGAAATGACAAACATTTTGTGGTGCAAAGTCGCGGTTTCTTATATTTTGCTTAATTTTCACTATACATGCATAATTTTAACATCATCTCAGCAGGAGATAAGCTTCAATTTGAGTACCAACAATCTATATTTCCGATAAGTTTAACGCGAACCAAGGAATTGCAGCTTTCAGAAATAAAATTCTAAATAACTTGCATTTTTTTACGGAAGCAGATATCGAAAAACTAACAGAAACTCGTTTTAATATAACTATCTGGGCATAACGAGTTTGACTTTCAGACCTGTATGACAAAAATTGACGAAATGCAAGTTATTTAGAAAAATGACATATTTTTTCACACATCCAGAAGTAAAAAGCAGTGGGTTCATGTTTTGCATGTGTGATCCTAAATATGTAAAGCAAGGCCATTTTTATGTGGTCTATTGCCTTCATCTGGTCCTTCTGAACACATTGATATGTAATTCATATCTATAAATATCTCAGATGACGTTGAAAAAAAAAAATCAAATAGGAACTTCACGCCATTTTAATAAATTGTTTTTACTTTTGTCACTTGACTTTGTTCCAATATTCTGTTCACAGAGCAGCATGTATTGGTGCAAATTATTAAAACTGGGTGCCATTTTAAACTTTAGACAATAGTGAATGTCATGGTACCTTCAATTATCATGAAACCTTGATATCTATCAAGAAAGAGACAGTCAAACTCTGACTTCTGAAAACTTTGTCACCAAAAATTTGCATTTTTTGCACGTTTTTCCATGTAAATTGTAAGATAACGACTTCAAATCATTATAAAGACACTTAAAAAGGTCACCATCAGAAAGAGCACAATTTTGTACACAAGATAGAATATATTTTAGAATCTCTGATACGTTTTTGTGGCATCTAGAATTTTTTCACACATGTGGCAGTAACTCCTGACTAAGATCTTGAAGCCTGTCGTATGTTGCTCCATATTTTTGACATCTTTTTTTCTGCAAAGAAGTAATTGCCAAGTGCAAAGCAATCGGGGCAGACCAAAGTGAGTTGATGAGACGTGAAACTCCAGAAGGGTGGCCTCTCGATAGCGGCTCTTTTGTCTTAGAGAGGTCTCCCCATAATGAAGAGACAAAACATGCTACTGCTATGTTCTTTTTATTTCTGTAAAAATGTATTATATGTATTATTGTATATATCTTGTCTCTTTGTTATGAATAAATTTCTTGTCTGTCTGTCTGTCAGTGTGTCTCTTTCCTGCAATTATCTCTGACTTTTACTGGCTTCCTGGATATTTCTGCGACTTGTACACCGTACTGCTCTCCTGATATCAGAGTAATTTAGAGATCACATGCAAGAAATTGTACTACATATAGTTTGTTGTCATTTAATCCCATCCGCTGGCAGGGTTTCTTTCTGAGGAAATGTAAATCAAATACCTTAATGCATACCATTGCCTCTTTCTTGCTCAGAAGTGCAACTACCAAATACAAGAATGCCTACACATAACCAGGGGATGAGCATTCAGATCGTTATGTGTCTTCTGCAGCCTTGCCATCTATCAAGGCACTCAGGGGAGCTGTAGTTTGCAGATAGCAAGATCTTATAACTTTGTGAAGGATCTCATAAGCACAGAGATATGTCATTCCAACTTTCTCTTCTCTTAAGGCAAAAGGTTTTTGCTGACAGACGTACATGCATCACAGAAGTAATACGTGAGCAGGAAGGAAAATGGCAATATCTTTAGATCAGTTAGTCATTTCCAACCAAAGAGGGGGGACGTATTTCACGCCATAAAGCAAAACAAATTTGTTACAGATAGGGAAAAAATGAATCATAAATTTTGAACAGACCCTAAATGCAACTGCAAAACATTATGTACACAAGGTCAGAATGTGCTTAAATCAACATATGGGTTAATTTGACAACTATATTTTAATATTGGGCAAAAAAGAAAGTTTGTGGTTTTTCCCTTGTTACAGACGGTGCCACTGATATCCCAGCTTGAACACATAGGTTACCAAATGTGTGTATAAACAAATTCTTTTACATCACTCTATTACAAAAACACACAGGACTAAACAAAATTATAATCCTCTTAAATGATCTAACCAGCAACAAACGTAACTGAGTTGCTCGGAAATGCCCATGCAACTCTGGAATGCCTTCAACACCTCTGAAATACCTTATCTGTCTTTGGAATACCTTCAAATCCACCAGAGTCATTTCATGCATGAATGGGATGCCTAACTGCATGGCGTTGGAATACCCCGTGCATGTCGGCCCATTGTCGGGATAACCAACAAATATTTTCGAGTACCCCGTGGGTATTTTTAGGTATTGTATCGACTTGTATTTTGAGGTAAGCATGGTAGGCCTACTATTTTTTTCAGAGTGTATTGACTGACTTGCAGAGATCTAGTTTTTTTTGTAATCACAAGCCAACCACTGTGTTACAAATGGAACCACACAAAACCACACTACAGCCTCTCCTAATTCATAGATTCCAAAGAAGGCCAACAGGACCAATGTCATTTTGACCTTTGTCGGTTGACTTCCGTAAGCTAATCAGTTGAATGACGCAGTCAGCCTTTCACTTGTGCCACACACAATTAGCGCTAATAGATGGATGGCAAGGCGAACTGCCCCCTGGGGACCTTGGAGTTAAATGCATCCAATTCAAGCCTATACAAAGTATTTCTTACTGCTGCCAATTTCATCCTATTATTTCCTGGTATTCACTTCACTTGAATTCCCACTGTACACTAAACAAACCGTTTTCCTTTCCATTCTAAAGATGAATTATGTACTCACATACATTAACGAAATTTGGGAAGACATGCAAAGCTGTCACATTATGATAGACATTTCTCTGTCAAACAGTAGTACACAATAAAAAAATTAAGCAAATTTTGGTGAGCGGCACAACAAATTATGTTTAGTTGAGAAATCACTTTCAAACTGATTGGTCGATGAATTCAATAAAAGCCCAAGAAGATTAAAGCGGACAAAAAGTTGTAAGGGTTCTAAACTTTAATCAGTTTATTTTGTGTGCGAGGTCTTTATAAAACAAACCAGTGAAATATACAAGCCTCTGTGCATAAGATATATCCATTGTGCGGTTTGAGAGTCATGCAATAAAAAAAGGAATAGAGAAATTATAGCAATTTTGTGGGACATGTCATCCGGACAGTGTGTGAAAAGTGGAAGAGCACTTTGAAGATTACAGTTTCATCAAATTAGTTTTTATGATGAAAAAGCATGTCAGAATCATCCAGCATTATGAAATAAATGATGCTCCGCTGGCATTAGGACAAGTGCTACTAGTGGGATCTGGTTGTTAAGGACATGCTCGATTACCCTGTTTCAGGATTCAACATTGTAGAGCTTCAGAACTGACACTCAAGCATTCCCTGGAGTGCATTTTTTTATGCCATCCCAGAAAAGCATGATAATTAACAAAATACCATTCATTGAAAAGTGCCAACCCAAATGAAAAACAAACAATTAATTCTCTTTAAGTACGTATAGGTCAGCAAAAAAAGAACTAGCTTGTTGTATCTATGTTTATCACAACTGACAATGTGGTTAAACACTAAACAAACACTTCATGTTGAAATAAATATTGTTGGTGCAAGGACGCCAGCTTTGTAATACACAACTGTAGACGTGAAAGACAAGAATTTGAACTTCTTAAGAATGTGCTAAATTTACCCTACGGTATTGTTAGGACTGTTTGAAGAAGCAGACGTTGTAGTAGGGTAAAATGGTAATTGCACTCCAGGGAAAAGGCCGCAGGAACAATCGTATCAAGAAACTGTCCCTTTGGGTTTTCAGAAACAACTGATCGACCATGTGTCAGAACATACAACAACAACAAAAACTTGGTTTACGAGGCAAAATAGGTTATTTTAACATAACTGTCGATTGTCAGTTCTAATGCAAATGTGTCCTTGGTCAAAACAGTAGAAATGACAAAATTTAGGTTGGAAACCTTTAATGACCTAGGCTGTGACCTTGACCACTGACAACAAAGGAATCAATCATTATCAATGAGAGACCTCGCTGTTGCAGGTATAGTGTATAAGCTACATTTCTTTACAATCAGACAAAATTGGTTTTTTAGATTCAAAAACCGTTTTGAATCTAAAAAACCAATTTGTCCCGACATTTTTTAGAGTGTGTGATATCTTGGATAATTGTTTTCTTCATTTAAAAGGATAGATCATTCCTAATATTTCTTTTTCAAACAGTTGACACCCAGCTAACAGTTGATGAATTACTAATCACAATATCGTTGCAAAATACTGTATCATTTGATTGTTGGTGGCAGGTTCTGAAGCTTTTTCGAAAAATATTTTTTAACTTTCTTCTGTGACAAAAAACTTTGCCTGACAACAGAAATACATTTCTCTTTACCTGCTTAGCTGTTAATAACAAACTCACCCATGCAAGAATACTTATTTTGCTCACTGTTATAAATGACTGTTATGTATATGCCCACAACATAATGTATACCTTCTGTGATGCATATATGTATATCAAGCAAAACGTTTTTCTTTCATGGAGAGGAAAGTTGGAAAGATGTATATCTGTGTTTATGAGATCCTTCACAAAGTTATAAGATCTTGCTATTTGCAAATACAGCTCCCTTGAGTGCCTTTATAGATGGCATGGCTGCAGTATGCACATTAGGATTTCCCGGCTCATTCACTTCATATGTGTGGGCATATCCTGTATATATGTTGCCATAGTACTATTTGGAATTGAAGAAGAGCAGACAATGTACACTCTTTACACAAATATTTATTAATAACCTTTTTTTACTCAAAGATGTTTAAGATCCCGTATCCTGATACGAATAAACTTGCATGATAATACCTCTAGAAGAGTGATCACAAACCGAATCTCAGTCTAATAAATTTCTATGTTGACAGTTATTGACATTGACAGTTAGTTATGGAAATTAAAAGTATGGGTCATCAGCGAGGTGATTTTTGGAGAGAAAATTTCAAAATTATTCTGTAAAAATGCACCTCTAAGGTGCATTACATGTCTGCCTGCCATATGTTCTTTTTGGTTCGATAAACTTGACACATTATAATAAATATTGTATTACTCTTGAACTTCACTGATTATCAACCCTCATGTGCAATTGTGCAACACTTGTTCATGTATGGTTTATGTCTAAGATCCAATAGAGCCTCATGTTTTGGAAGTTTCTCTTTGAAAAAATAATTACATAAGGCTTGTACCTATCATGCAGGTTGAACACAGGTTTCATTTCTTTGAGGTTCGATTCAAATTAATGAAGCATAAACTTATTCTCCTTCCCTGAACATTTGCATGTACTTATTCTGCTCTGCGCACAATACAGCAAAACAACTGGTAGCAAGTAATTTAATTTAATTTATTATTTCTTATACGCATTACATATAACATCTCAATGCGTGTACAACATGAATTAACACATGGTGAACAGACAATAAATAATTTAGATAAAAATAACAACAATAAAACCCTGAGATAAAAACTACTGACTTAGATAAGAAAAAGGTATCACAGCAAATTATATAAAAACAGTATCACAGCAATATCACATCAACCGTAGTATGACACAAATAAGTGAGTCTTTAATTTAGATTTAAAGTTCTCAAATTCTGACACATTTCTCAATTCTGATGGTAACTTATTCCAAAGAGCAGGAGCTCTAATGGAAAATGCCTTCTCCCCGTAAGTTTTTGTTTTCGGGGGTTGAGGTCTTTTCAATGAAATTGAATTGTCACTTCTCAGACTCATGTATGATCTCGTATTTACAATTATCAGATCTTTCAAATACAAAGGTGCTGTTGCAGAGTGGATACATTTAAAAACTGTACATAATATTTTAAAATCAACTCTAAGTTTAACTGGTAGCCAGTGAAGACTACGTAAGATTGGCGTAATTCTCTCTCTTCGACCGACTTTACATACAATTCTGGCCGCCGCATTTTGAATGGCTTGAAGTTTCTTGAATTGAAAATCATGAATTCCAGACAATAATGCATTGCAATAATCTAACCTGCACGATACAAATGCATGAATGAGTCTCTCTGTACTGACACGATCTAACAAGTGTCTAATTTTACTTAAACGCCACAATGAATAAGAGCACCACAAAATTAGAGCGGAGTCAGGACTTAATAAATATGTAATCTGCCAAGCCAGGAGAGAGCGGTAAGCAGGTCTAGATTTATGAGGCCAATGCTGTTGTATTACGGTGTGTAAATTTTTGTTTTAATTTGTGTCGTTTTGCCGATTTCGTGAACGGCCGCTAGGGGTGCCACTGTTTCGGCGCGACCCTCTGTCGGTTTTTGCGGCGTCATGAACGGAGTCATGCTTTTTACCCACCTGCACATGCGTGGTAGAATAATGGCGGTGAGCATGTAGAACACGTGGTCAAAACAAAGATGGCGAATGACACGCTGAGATTGAAGGGACAGAGTAGCATGATTTTTCAGTACGTACATGACTAGTGTGGGAAGGATCGCAAAGCCATCGCTTACCACTCTATAATAACAACTGATTAAGATGAAGGCTCAGAATGCCGCTCTGAACCAGTGCATTTTTGGCATAACCAGGAGATGACCAATTTTTCTCAGCTCACAGAATCATGAAATGATGTCATTGAACTTTGGTTTCCAAGAAACATCCGGTAGAATGAATGCAAAACTTTAAAGTTTCAGACAAGACAGGAGAAATTAGAAAATTAGAGAAAAGATCTATGCATGTCTGGGTTTGGAAAATCGTGATCAAACAAGATGCTATGATGTAATCAAATCCAGGCACAAACAAAAATAGAAATTGAACATGAAGAGGGAGAGACAGTGAATGGGCTCAAGGCAGAGAGGATGAACGATTTTTATTTAAAATAAGAAGAAATCTTCAGCTTGGAAAGAAAAAGACCAGAATATGAAGAAATCCGACCTCGAACTCTGATCAGTTGGCTGAAAATAGAGAAAGTGAATTTTCATTTTCAGAGGATGGTATCAGAAAATAGTGGGAAGTAATCCAAGGTAAAGTTACCGATATGAATATTCATGCAGCTTAGAATTCTGCAAGCTACTGGGTTTTACTCAGGATTCAGGAATTTATGAAGGAAAATGTCTTTTTAGGTATTCCTCTCACCGAATATCATTTTCAAAGGCTACAAACTTCAGCATTTCTCTGTTTTGACTTTCAGGAGGCACACACATGTAAAATGTAAGCATTACAAAAGTACCCATACATCTCAAACATGCTTGGTAACAAGTGAGTCATGAATTTCCTTTGAAATATATCGTTATTTATAAATGATTCTTCCAAGGAGACGCACCTAACCATTTCTGGATTCCATGTGATTTTGACTGTACAAATTATGTATTTTTCTTCTATAAAAAGCATGAAAAACAGAGACTCTGATGGGCATTTTCAAGAATCAACAAGAACCCAATGTTCTGGAAGCATTCCTTTCAAATGTTGTCCATTAACAAGGCTTGTTTTACCCTGGTGCATGTGTGCAGACTGTTCACTAGATTCGTTACTCCAAGGATTGAAGCAGTTTAATGTAGCATAAACATATTCTCCTACCAGGATTTTGCATCCAATTATTCTGCTCTGTGCACAATATAGCAGTAAAACTGGCAGAAAGTACACCATCAAATGAATAGCAAATGAAGATGTATGTAATACCATCTGAAGAATATGATGCTGCCTCGTCAGAAACATGATGGTAATCTCAATTTTACATAAATGGACCACAGCACACTCCAAGAAGAGGTGCTCAGGCAAACTCGATGGCAAAAATGGAATAACCAAAATTGAGATATTTATCAATTCATTGATTTAATGACAGTGGGGGGGGGGATTCTTATTAAATCAGCCAACAGAATGATGTCATTGAAATTTGGTTTCCAAGAAGCTACTAACTGTGAGAACGAAAGCCCAACAAGAAGTCTCTAGACGAGAGAGAAGAAATAGCAAATTTTGGCAATATACAGATGCATGTCTGGATATGGAAGGTCTCAATCAGATGAAATGCTGCCATTCCATCCCATCCATGCAAGTAGAAAAATGCTAATTGAACATGAAAAGGGACAGAATGCGGACTCAAGGCAGAGAGAAGATGAAAAATTGCCACTAAAAAGAAAGAAAAATCTGGAGCCTGAAGACATGAGTGTGCTCGCTGTGATCAGTTGATGCAAATCAAGAGAGTGGATTTGCAATTCAGGAGGATGGCATCAGCAAATAGAGGGAAGAAACAAGATGAGTTTTGAATGATGAATTTGCTGGATAACACAACAGCTCCAGCAAGTCAGTCTTTGAGTACTTAATTGGTCTTAATTTGCTTACTACAATAAATCCATTCAACATTGAAAGTATAACACTCAAACATTTGGACATTGCTTTGAATATCAAATAAAACTGAGCAAGCTCATCAGGTTGAGTAGCGTTGTTGGTCATTGAAGAAAATGACTCTTTGTGTTGTAGGAAGTTATTGATTAACAGTTACCTGGCTGTCTACAAGTGGACTGCTCTTGCATTGCCACAGATCAGAACATATGCTGTCTTGTGTTGCCACCTAGTGATTAGTGTGCTATTCCGCGAGCTCCTGCGAGCGTCCACCAACTTTCAACCAGAGGAACATACACAATTTTGTCTGGAAGACACTGGGGCTGTTTCTGAGTGTGCTGATGGCCTTGTCTACTTCCTTAGAGAATGTGATTGTCGAGTCTGACTCTGGTACACATCAATGTTAAATAGAAATTTTGTGAATTTGCAATGAAATTGGAACTATTTCTTTGGAGCTCAATGCTGAAGCATACAAAACTAACTTTTCTGGAAGGTGGCAGCAGCATGCAGTTCTCATTTTCACCAGACTGGTTACCTGGTCAATGAATGACGGGACCTAATGTGATTCATTTATCATTTTGGAAAGTACAAAAGAAAAAACAGCTTAATAATAAAAACAAAAAATGAATTGGAGGATACACCACAGTTCATGCCTATTATAATGACAATATGTGCAACAACTTCCGAATGAGGTATGTAGCAATACGAGAAGCAACGGTTATTTTGCTCAAATTCTATTGGTACCTATTCTAATACATGTAGGGGAAGCTTGGGAGAGTTGGACCACTTTTTACATTCTTGCTCCTCAGGCTGACAGTTGTGATCATATACAGATGCTTAATGCGCGTATTGAATCTAGAAATATTTAAGAATATATCTGTCGGATTGCATTGATATATGCACAAGAACATATGAGCTACAGCCCTATGAAAATTGTAAAAATTTTGGCCCAACTCTCCCCACTAAGTGGGAGACTTGGGCCATTCTGAGGGAGACTTGGGCCACTGCAATATGTCTGGTTCGGTAAAGCTGTACTTGAGACCAAGTTGAGGGTCATATATTTTTAACCTGTAATATAGTGGTCATAGAAGTCATATATCCAGAATTGAGGCCTCTTGCAACACCTGTTTGCTGTCAGACATAAGCCTCGGCCTGACGGCCCAACTCTACCCACCCAGATTTCCTGATTTTTTAATTTTATTAGACCATGAAATGTAGTAAGGCCTAAAAACATTCAGTCTCTGTTGAAAATTGTTCTAGGCAGGTTCTTCTGTTTTGATAAAAACAAATCTGAACAAATACAACACATGTGGGGACAGTTGTGGCACTGTCCCATCTCTCCCCCATTTCACCTTTTTTTGTCTTTATCCCAATTATGACAAAATTGGCAGTCTGATAATTTTCCGAAATATGTCAGTAACAACTGAATAGTCAAGCCTATCAACATGCCAGAGAAAATTTGCTCAGTCCTTGTTGTCTGACAGACAATCAAAAACTCATAACATGGCTTAGTTTTTCCGTTTTCATCTAAATGCGAATTTTTTTCTCTCTAAAGATCATGACAATCAAATTAGCCAAGTATGTTACATCCATTGAAAGATATTTATTTTTATAATTTTTTGGTGGCTGCAGCTCTCTCAAAAAAATTTGTTTCCTCAAAAATCAGGGTGGCCCAACCCTTCCTGCGGCCCAACTCTCCCAAGCTTCCCCTACAGACTCATGTACCATGTGTATAAACATTTATAGAAACAAAATGCAGACATAATCATTAAGGCTTTCAGCCATTCCAGTCAATGGATGTCCAACAGAAACGAAGTGTGGTCGGACTGTACTTTGCAATTACTTGTGTCTTCATTTCTTGTTAATTTTTTTCAGCCAAGGCAGTCCCAAGCGTCTAGAAACTTAATTCCATGAATTATTCAGGCTGTGTCAGGTGATAAACAGTCAAATGGTCTCGCTCACCAAATTATGAGGCGTAATTGTGTGTTTAAGTTACCCTGAATGATAGTTTTCACCAACGTTTTTTCTGATTTTCACATGGTCTTGTATATCATGATCATACTACCTCTTGTGCAAATTTTCTTTGCTATAGCATGATTTTCTGTGCGTTTTGAAAAAACATAGAACATAAAACGATTTCTGTAGATAACTTACATGCAATTTCAACTGCACCAAGTAACTTAACTCTTTGTCAGTAAAATCAGGTAAAATAAGCACCCTGCACAATTTATGTTTCCACTCTCTTCAAACTAAACGAATGTTGCACTAAGAACACGCAAATGTTATCCTTTGCTTTGGTTATAGAGAACATTCCAAGACAGGCTCTTTGAACTGTTAATCATGTGAATGGTGGCTTTTCAACTGGTCTTTTCTCTAAATTAATGGCCCCTAAATCACAGATCTCTGCCTTCCACTAACAAGGTCAAGAAAGTCCCAAAGCTTAAAAAGAAACTGCACTAAGACCACATAATTCTTCTCCACAGCATTAAGACATTGAAGAAGCAGTCCAACCATGGGCTCTTTGAACTCTCCTAACCATGTTGGTAATGATTTTCCAGTTGTATATCACCTTAACCAAAGGTCTGTACGAGGGGTGTCCCAAAAGTTCTGACCAATTTTTTTGGCAGACCTTTCTATTTGAAGTTGCTGTATGAAATTTTCACAGAATCAATTTCAGGTATTTCACTATCCATTTTGAAAATATGGTACCTTTGCGAACATTTTAAATAACTTTTCTGTTGCCATGGAAACAGAAGGTCAGTGCACCCAGCGCAGCTAAATTTTTTAGGCCAAATCCAAGTGTCTAGGCTTCTAAATAACCAAGGAATTAACTATAAATATGCTATGGATGATCATGAAAAATATTATTTGGAAACCTAACAGTATCTCAAAGTTTTTCATTTACATTTAAAGTCACTGTGAATCAATTTAAGCCATGTGCTGAGGCGATCACCTGGATCCTCCAAAATGGACTGTTCCTAAATTGTGGAATTTCAGTGTATTTGGAGACTGCTTCATTTCTCGTTATGACTAATATTTCTTGAAGTTTTGAACTGGTATATAAATTTTAGTATCAAGTAAAGTTACAGAAGGCCAAATCTGGTAATTAAAGCAGATGAGATTGGGTTTTGAACCTAAGGTTCTTGAGCACTGCCTCTTGATAGCAGATTGTTTCAGCCAAACCGTCTCAAGCACTGTTAGGCAACTGCTGGAAAACGCCTTTGATAATTGCCTCAGCTGATCAGGTTGAAATATAAATAAATGTTTATAATCTAATGGAAGATATCTTGAAAGACTGCAAGCCTATCAGGAAATACATTTCCTCGCAATCATTTGCTTTTTTACTATAAATTCTCTGACTTTTAACACAGCTAATTTGCTGAATTTCGTCTGAGAAATTGAGCTGCGCTGGGTGCACCAACCTCTCGTAACCATGGTAACAGAACAGTAACTTAAACAATTCTTACAGTATTGATTTTTTCAAAAGAGATGGTCAAATACCTGAAATTTATTATGTGAAAATTTCATTCAGCTATTTCAAATAGAAAGGTCTGCTAAAAAAATTGGTCAGAACTTTTGGGACACCCCTCGTATGAATCAATTTTACATTCTCAAATGCCTGTGAAAACCTAATAAATTCTGTAGGCTACTAGCTGGTGCAATTTATCACATCTAACAATGACACTTTAAATTGGCCATAATTTTACAACTGCCATTGCAATTCCTTCTCGGATCTTGGAGGGGGGAACAGTTTGCCTTCCAACCGTCTATTAGCACTAATCGTTTGTGACACAAGTAAAATGCTTACTGTGTCATTCCAATGACTAGCTTTTGGAAGTCAATGACAAAGGTCAAAGTGACAGCAATCTTTCAGGGCTAATTTGAGTGAGTATATATAAAGTGTGGGATGTTTTTACTGGTCCAAACGCAAGGTGTGGTATGTCGACCAGTGTTCAACTTTTCATATAGTCCATTACATAGATGAAGTCTGACTCATGCAGTTGACTTCTAGAATACAATTACGCCTTTGGCAAGCCTGTTCAAGAATGAGCCTTTCTCAACTCCCAGGGGAAAAAATTCAACCCCCCTCCTCTGTGAGACAATTGTGATTGTTGCCCCCTTGTAAACCTAAGCATTATCAAAAAACTTCTGGATTAAAGTGACGTCATCAGCTTGTGAAATATTTACACTTAGTGGTCACTTGTTCATTGAAAAATTTCTTGTCACAAGACCACTTGAACATCGGCCATATGATCATTTCGTTTCATTTCTTGTTTCCCTGCAGTAACAGATTTATACAAGACTAATATGATCTATAATATAATAATATAGCATGATTTTATATGGCGCCCATTCCAGATAAATCTGCTCACCGGCGCTCACTATACTGAACAGCAATCATACCAATCACTATTATGATAACCTCTGGATATGGCTGGAGCGGGGATCAAACCAACGTCCTTATGTGTACAAGGTGAGAATGCTGACCATTGTACCACAAAGCCAAACTAGTGCTCCATGTTAATGTGTAAACCTCATCTTGCTATAGAATAATCTTTTAGTCAAACAGTTTTATATTATGTCCACCTTCATTTGAATCACAACCCTTCTATTCTGGAACAGCAATGAGATTGTATCTATAATCAACCTGGCAGGTTTCAAATTGCCATGAAATTTTATTAGGTTTTGCTGACATTCTAGCATTCCCAAAGGCTTTCCTTTTATCAACATAAAATTTCGGTCTGCCATTTTCATGATAATGCTTTAAAATAAGAGAAGTGTGTCCTACAACAAAATTACTGAAACTTGTCTCTGATTGCATGTTAAATGTCATTGCAATCTCTGTTAACCAATTATTCATAAACAATTTGAATGACATCTATTGGTAAAAAATATGATTTTTATTTACATATGTAGGTGTCTATTAAGATTTTAATGACAAGGGAAAATCAAGCAATCTATCGTATAACAATCTATCTTTCTTTCCATTTATCTATCTTGTGATCTATCTTGTGATCTATCTTGTGATCTATCTATCTATCTATCTATCTATCTATCTATCTATCTATCTATCTATCTATCTATCTATCTTTCTTTCTTTCCATCTATCTATCTTGTGATCTATCTATCTGTCCGTCTCTCTATCTATGTTTCCATCTATTCGAGGTATATATTTTTCAATATTTTGCATGTGGACGAATTTTTACATGTCTATTTATCTGTCTTTCTATTTATCTTACCTTAATGTTTGCCATATAATCACTAGCCGTAAAGATATTTGTTAAATGACCAAAGAACTTGTCGTGGACTTGTCTTAATCCAATTACCAAATGCTGCAGATACTTGACGAGGGAGACCATTTGGGTGTTTATCACCTTGTGCAGACTGAATAATTCATGGAATTAAGTTTCTAGACACTTGGGACTGCCTTGGCTGAAAAGATTTAGCAGGCAATGAAGACACAAGTAATTGCAAAGTACAATCCGACCACACTTTGTTTCTGCTGGACATCCATTCACTGGAATTGCCGAAAGACTCCTTAATATGTCTGAATTTTGTTACTATAAATTTGTATACACATTATACATGTTGTGATGAGAACCAAGAGAATTTTAGCAAAATAACAGTTACTTCTCTTATATATATGCTCAATGCCTCATTGGAAATTGTTGCATGTTACTCCGTTTGACGTCTCTGTCAGGAAATCACTTGCCAGTATTTCATACGATAATACCAATATTCCTAGTTGTGCACTTATCCTCCCATTTTGTGAAGTTGTGGGAGAAACTGAATTAAGTGCTCAAAGACTGACTTGCAGGAGTAATGATGTTATCCAACAAATTCATCAATCAAAACTTCTTTTCCACTATTTGCTGAAGCCATCCTCTTGAAATGCAAATCCACTCTCTTGATTTACATCAACTGATCGCAGTGAGTAGTCTCATGTCTTCATATTCATATTCAGGTTTTCTCATTTGGAAGATTTAAGATTTGTCCTTTTTTCAGAGGTAATTTTTTTTTCTTCTTTCTGCCTTGAGCCTGCATTCTGTCCCTTTTCATGTTCAATTTCCATCTTTGCACATGGATGGGATGTAATCATAGAATCTAATGTTTGATCAAATTATCCGCAGCCAGACATGCATCTCTCTAGTCTTTTGCTATATTTCGCAGTTTCTTCTATCTTGTTGGAATCTTTCACATATGGCATAAACTCAGACTTTGATGTACATGCATTTACAATCTTGATCAAAATGCTGGAATAATTAGGATTTTCAAGATGTCAGGACTTCAAAGTTCAAAACTTTGTGAATGAATGTGTGGAATTGCAAAGATTTTTTCCTCAGACATTAGAATTATGTATAAATGAAATTACAAACCATTTTTAGTTGCTGATAGTTTTTTGAAAACATCTTTGGATGACCCGGAAAAATTTATCATTTGTAAAAAATCATATCATTGCTCAATAACACAGACATATGTGAGATTTAAACAAATGCAAAAAATACCATCTCCATCTTGATGTGTACAACCAAAAAACATAACAATATCATGTTGAATGTCACATTCGTGACCTGACCCTTCACTTGACTTCACATGGCTTCTGCAAACCTGTTTTTTGCTTCTCTTTGACCGATATAGCCATTCTTCAGTGTAAGTCACTTGCGGTCAATCATTTTGTGACATATTGTAAGTTCTACAATATTGTTATTCTGATGTTCCTTTTGAGCATTGAGGGATAATCATAGCTGAAACATTGAAGAATAAAAGAAAGAAAACAGACCAAATTGGAAAATTATGACTGCATTTAATGGATGGCTTCAGGAGGGGGATCCAGAAAATTCTGGTGGGGGGGTCTATTGGGTTATTGCATCGCGGAACGCATAGCTTGCGACATAATGCAAATGCGCGCTGATAAAATTATCATGTAGAAATATATAAATTTTGGTCTGGTTTGCATAACATTAAAACTGCATCTTTGACCATTCTACAAACAAGATTGAGGTCCAGCAAACTACTCTGGACCAGGTTGTTTTACTCTCCTCTATTTGCAGATCTATGCATGCAACCTTTCCAGAATGCAATTTCATTTGAACTGATTTCATTAGTTTATAATACGAAGCATTGGGTAGCAACATGTCTTTACATGCTGTCTTGTCCAAACTAAGGTTTTAAATAACGATTCTAGTAATTTTAGCTGAAACAGTAGTTTTGTTTTGTATCTGATTATTTGAGGAATGCCTATGAGTTTATTTGAAACCTTTCACCTCCCTTAAAACCAATGAAATTTCCACAGAGGCCATGCTTGCATCTTGTCCCATTTTTTTTTAAATCAAAATTTTTCTTTGGGGATTTATTAATGTCTTCTTCAAAATGGATGTTCTCTACTATGCAGTCCCAGAGATGCTTCCTATAGGGCCTCTATATATCTATATATTAGTCTAATTTTTTTTATTGTTTCCATTTTGTCTGCTTGGTGTCATTATTTGTAAGTTTTACAGGTATTTATTTTAAAAATCATGGTGTGCAGATGAATGTCATGTTGTGAATTTCAATAAAAACATATTTGAACAAAAAAAAATAAGCATCAGCTTTTGCCATCGGGTGTCAGTCTCTCTTGTTCTTAAACTTATGAGCAGCTTGAATTACCTGGCAATGCTCGAATGTGATATCTTGGACTGGTTAGTAACCCACTGAAAACCAGAAGTGTCTAGAGACATTTGAAAACGTGAAATTGATTGATAGGCCTTTTGGTTAAGATGATATACAACTGGAAAAATCATAGCCAACATGTTCAAGAGAGTTCAAAGATCCTGTGGTCGGCCTGCTTCTTGAATGTGCCAACACTGTGGGTAATAATAACTACTATAATTGTGTGGTCTTGGTGCAGTTTCTCTTTAAGATCTGGGCCTTTCTTAGCAGAAGGCAGGGGCCGTGATTTAGAGGCTATTAATTTAGAGAAAAGACGAGTTGAAAATTGTTATTGACATGATCAAAAGTTCAAAGAGCCTGTAGTTTGTGCAGAGTGCTTATTTTCCCTGATTTTTATTGAAGAAAGAAGTTACTTGGTGCAGTCAGAACCGCATGCATGTAATCTATGGAAATTGTTGCATGTGTTCTATGTTTTCTGTGACAACATAGGCCTGTGGTTGGCCTGCTTCTGCATGAAAAGACATTGTGCCAACACTACAGAGAAGAATTGCAATTTATAATTACCTTATATTCGTAACACTTTGAATGATGTCTATAGGTACAAAATATACATTTTATATACATTGGTAGGTGTCTGTTAAGATTATAATAAAAATCAATCAATCTCTATCTATCTGTCTATCCTTCTATCTATTTATATCTATTTATCTATTAATCTCAGCCTAATGTTTGCCAAAGGGATATTTGTTAAAAAGCCAAAGAACTTGTCGTTTAATCGCCACAATTCATTTACCAACTAAATGTTCATTAATAACTTTATATATAACGTTATTTCCTTGAATAACCATCAAGCCTGCTGAGCTCTGTTGGTTTTATTTGACATTCAGGGCAATTCCCACATACTGGGATGTGCAAAATTTCATAGTTGATTGGATTTATTGGAGTAACCAAATTAAGTACTCAATGACTGACTTGCTGGAGCTATGATGTTATCCAGCAAATTCTTTAGTCAAAACTCATCTTGTTTCTTCCCTCTATTTGCTGATAGCATCCTCCTGAATTGCAAATCCACTCTTTCGATTTGCATCAGCTGATCACAGTAGGCAGTCTCATGTCTTCATATTCTGCTTTTTTTTTTTCATTTGGAAAGCTTAAGGTTTTTCCTTAAATATTAGTGGCAACTTTTCATCTTCTCTTTGCCTTGTTCCTGCATTCTGCCCCTTTTCATCTTCAATTTGCATCTTTCTTTTTGTGCATGGATGAGATAGAATCATAGCATCTAGTCTGTTCCAGACTTTCCATATCAAGGCATTCATCTGTATTATATCTCAATTTCATCTTTCTTGTCTCAGGCTCTCATATTTGGAATTCATTCTCATAGTTAGTTTCTTCTTGGAAACCAAATTTCAATGGCAATGTTTCATCATTCTGTTGGCTAAGATAATATGAATCCTGTTGCTGTCATTAAATAAATGAATTGATTAATATTAATAATCTGGTTATGCCAATCATTGGTCATTTCTAGCGTCTCTTGTCGTAGAGTGCTCTGGTCTTCCTGCGTTAAGTTGAGATTATCATCATGTTTCTCAAGCAGAAAGTGCCATTATAAACCAGCATTATATAATCAGATGGTATGATATATCTTCATTTGCTATTCATTTGATGGTGTACTTGCTGCCAGTTTTACTGCTGCATTGTGCACAGAGCAGAATAATTGGATGCAAAATGTACTGGTAGGAGAGAATGTTTATGCTGCATTAAACTGCTTCAATCCTTGAAGTAATGAGCTTGTGAACAGTCAGCATAGCAGGGTAAGACTAGCTTATTTACAGAAGAATTTTTAAAGGAATGCTTCCAGAAAATAACCCTCTTGCTATTTCTTGAAAATACTCTTCAGTGTCTCTATTTCCCCTGCTTTTATTAATTGAAAAAAGAATGAAGTTTGTTGGTGCAGTCAGAATCACATGTAACATAATCTCATTGGTTTTTTGTTCCATGTTCTCTTAAGATTCAGAAAGTTATAGTTTGCTTTGAAAATGGAAAGGTTTTTTGGAATTTACTTGTAAGTCAGAGTTGCATGGTACTTTGACATTTCCACAACACTGCACTCCATGTTGATGTGTAAACTGCATCTTGCCTGGAAAGAGCCTTTGACTCACATTAAATTTCACTTGTTTTGCAGCTCTTGTTAACTGGAAGAACCTTTTGAAAGCTACAAATTATTTTGAAGGAAGTTCAAGCTTTTGACTTATTTTCTACCCAGCGTCATTGAGCTGTATGACTAATTTTTCATGTTGATATTTTACATTTGTGTGCGTCCTGAGCTTTAAAGCTGATATCTGCTGAAGTTTGTGGTGTTTGAGAATAATAATCGAGAATATAACTTCAAGGGAATTTTTCTTCTAGATCACTGAATCTTGATAAAAACCCAGTTGTTTGTACAATTCTATGCTGTATGAGTATTTTGTCTGCAACTATACCTTGTATTCTTCCCTATATTTGCAGTTGCCATCCTCCCAAAATTAATATCCACTTTCTTCAATGATATTCATAAAGCTGATCAGTGTTTGTCTGATGTCTTCATATTCTGGTCTTCTCCTTTCCAACCTGAAAACGTCTTCTTATTCTTAGTTGAAATCTTTCATCCTCTCTGCATTGAGCCCACTGTCTGTCCCTTTTCATGTTCAATTTCCATTTTTCTTTGTGCCTGGATGGGATGAAATCATAGCATCTTGTTTGATCAAGATTTTCCAAACCCAGACATGCATCTGTCTATTCTCTACTTTTCCAATTTCTCCTATCTTGTCTGAAACTTTGAAATGTTTTATTGTGCGATCATGTTCTGAGACTATCTAAAACCTCATAACACATACCGTCCCAGCAAATTATTCATTGCAATCATGCATTAGTTGCAATGTGCATCATCGAATGCAATGACTTTGTATTCTGTGATGAATTCAGGTCGTTCTGGAATGATGATGTGCAAGATACATACATGTGTCGATTCCCTGTATTATAATTAGGTACATGTCATAATCTATGAGGATATTTACTCAAAATGTGGTCATATTTCAGCTCCATGCATTGAATCACAGTTGATTTCACTAATGGCAGCAACCTGAATGCCCAACACCATCTGAATATTGCAGTTTCATTCTATAAATAGACATTCTATCTGTTTAAATGGAAACACACAGCAGGCTGGCAGACATGTTCTTGCAATTCCATTATGACATAATTCAGCTTATTAAATGCTACCATGAAAACTGGTCCCTTAAATCATAAAATTTCCTGTTGACAACGGTTTGAGTGAAATGCCCCAGGGAATGCTAGGCAGTTTAAGTTACATACACCACAATGTCATTGCACATTACACAGCTGTATTTTGTAACCATCAATGCATTATATTGATTTCCAAATTAACTGCTATGACGGCCTCTTGATATATATTGGATCTTAAGAAAATCTCAGCAAAAGATAGCATTATTATCTCTCATATTAAACAGGAAGAAGATGTAAAGGAGCAGGAAAATAAACAGCAACCATTTTTAACCAGTCTCTCTATTTGGCAAAACCTATCTTTCAAATATCATTTTCCAACAATCACTTGTATAGCTGATACAACAATGTGCAGAATTGTTAAATGATCTATTTCAAACCCATAACAGTGGAACAGCCTATAGCGAGTATTAAACAATTGTGTACTACAGTGTATATTTCAGCTAAAAGTGCCACCTCTAGTTCCAGATTTTGTAAAATGATTCTGTAAAATGGAGCTGCAAATATCTAACTTTGATGGGCAGTTTTAAGCAGTAGCTCAGTATACAAAGTAATGTAAGCAGAGGGAGCTGATGTGGTGTGACATTGAAAAAAACTCTGCCTGAGAAGAACATTATTCCCTACCCTAAAGATTGAAGAGAATGTACAAAATTATGCTACATTGATCAGGGACAACGAAATCTAGGAGTATTTTTTCTGTCAATTTCTCTGACAAGCGCATAGTACCTCTGTTAGATTTTGTTCTTTTAAACTAGTTAGAGGAACGTTTTTACAGAATAATTTTAAATTGCCTGCAAAAATAACAACGCCGATAAATCTATGCTTTTTATATACATAATTAGCTGTCAGTGTCAATTATTGTCAACTAAGAAACAAGGCTGATATTCAGTTTGCAATCATACATACTCTTCAAGGGGCATTCCTATGCAAGTTTCATTCATGTCAGAATGTGGGAACTTTTAACATTTTTGTGTAAAAATGGTTTTAAATATTACAACTTTGTGTACAGAGTGTACATTGTCTTCCTCAATTGCAAATGGTACTGAGGCAACATGTATAGTGTCCAGGATATGCCCACACATATGAAGTGAATGAGCCGGGAAATCCTAATGTGCATACTGCAGCCATGCCATCTATAAAGGCACTCAAGGGAGCTGTAGTTTGCAAATAGCAAGATCTTATAACTTTGTGAAGGATCTCATAAACACAGAGATACATCATACCAACTTTCCTTTCCATGAAAGAAAAACCTTTTGCTTGATGGAAGTACAGGCATCACAGAAGTAGTACATTATCCTGTGGGCGCATACATAACAGTGTGCAAAATAAAAAATTATTCCTGTGTGTGTTTATTTCCAGCCAAGCAGGTAAAGAGAAATGCATTTCAATTGTCAGACATAGTTTTTGGTTACAGAAGGAATGGAAAACTATTTTTGAAAAAGCTCCAACACCTAGACTCAAATGATCATACATTATTTTATTGTTACGTTATTATTAGGCCTACGATATTTCTATCAGTAACTCATCAATGGTCAGCCGAGTGTCAACTGTTTGACAAAGAAAAAAATAGGGATGATCTATCCTTTTAAATGAAACACTTATCCAAGAAATAACAAAGAGACTTCCAGCTCATACAATAAACTATGCCTGCAACAGACAATCTCCAATCACAGCCTCTGGACAAGAGTCCCTCATTGATTCCTTTGTTGTCAATGGCCAAGGTCACAGACTAGGTCATTAATGGTTTCAAACCTGTATTTTGTCATTTTCACTCCTTTGACCAAGGACACATTGGCATTACAACTGACGATCGACAGTTCTGTTAAAATGCTCAAATGTTTGAATTTACAGACGAAAGAGTTCAATTGTCTTGTGGTTGTTAGGCTGTGGTTAGCCTGTCTGTCTGTAGTAATATTTGCATGTGTGCAGACGGTCTGTAGTACTGTGTAATTTGGTGCTTACAGACGTCTGGAACTATTCAAATCTTATCAATAAATGACATAAACTTGTGTCAGCATGCAAAGAAAATCTCAGTAATCTAGACTGTCTGTAGTATAAGTGAAATATGGTCTTCCAGACTGCTTTAAGTCAATAACATGTCAAAAGTGCTGAAATATAGAAGCCGTCTGTAATGCGGTTGAAGAGACCCTTTACAGACTAGACTGTCAGTAGTCATGGCTCAGCATCTTTTCCCAGACGTCCACAAAGCCATTAATAGTTGGCCTGCTGACGCTACAGACGTCAGTAAGTGGGGGAAAATGGGCATGTTTTTTATATGCCTTCAACAAGGATTCAAGTTCTTTTCTTTCACATCTACAGTTGTATATTACAAAGAGATATGTTCTTATGGTGTACGTATACCAATAATATTCATTGCAACATGAATGTTTCTTTTATGTTGAACCATAACATTGTGCTGTACCACAACAAGCTTGTTTCATTTGCTCATACACATACATGTGGTTGTCTGCATTTTCTAACAGTTTCAAGATTGTCTGTAATTTAACATAGATGAAGGAACATAATTTGAAGTTGGGGGGGGGGGGGGCTAGCCAAGGCGAGTTCATTCCCTGTGTTTATTTAAATCAGATTTTTTTCTCAAAAATGTCTCTTTATATTCTACTGAAAAGTGGGAGGGCCTGGCCCCCCCCCCCTGTTCCTCCATCTATGTGTAATTATATACTGACAATTGAACAGTCAGAACAATTAATGTCCAGAGTATAAGCAATAAATGTTTATGTACCATTACTCTTTAAAAAACCCTTCCTTCAGACATCTGTTCTGCTGCTAAGAAGAAGTTGCTAAGTGCAAAGCAGGCAAGGCAGAACTAGTTGACGAGATGTGACACTCAAGAAGGTTGGCCTCAGGCTGTCTCTTTCCTGCAATTATCACTTACTTTTCCACCCAAGCAAACTGCAATATTATAGCAAGACAAAAGAATGAGGTCTCCTACATAACAACCGTTGAAGCCCTTCCCACAAAGCTAAAAAATACTCGTTCAGTTATTTCTGAATCGCCCCATGGTGCTCCATCATTTGTTGGGATGACCAAACAAAATACACCCTCGGGATTGCTTTGGTGCCAATTTGGAAGGGATATGACATTGAATCCTTAAACAATCTAGCGTGCCCTTAACAACCAGATCCCACTGTTAGCACTTGTCCTAGTGCCATCCGAGCATAAATTGTTTCATGATGCTGAGTGCTTATCACTTGTTTGTTCATCATAAATAACTTGAGTAAAATTCCAATCTTCAACCTGCTCTTCAACTTTAATTTCATACACTGTCCAGATGACGTGTCCCGCCAAATTGCTCTAACTCTTATATTACATTTTTATTGCATAACTCTCAAACTGCACTTTCAATGAATAGATGATTTTATAATTCACTGGCACTGTTCTACTTACCAAAAATGCGCCTCACACACAACTAAACTGCGTTCAGAACCCAAACAGGAATTTTGCCAATTTGATCTTCCCAGGCTTTTTTTTAATCAATCGACCAATTTGAAATAATTTCTCATCTGAACAGCATTTGTTCAGCCATCTGCACAAATTTGCATTTTTTCCATAACTTTCCTTGTATGTAATACTGTTAGACAGAGACACGAAGCCTCAAGGCATGATAGCTATAATCCTGAATGATATATATCACATTTATATATGTGAGTACGTCATTCATCTTTAGAATGGAATGGAGAATGCATTGTATATAGGGTGAATTACCGAAGCGAATACTAGGAAATGATAGGATGGAATTGGCTGCAGTAAGAACCACATTGTAGGCTTGAATTGGATGCATTTAACTCCAAGGTCCTCTGGGAACAGTTCGCCTTGCCATCCATCTATTACCACTAATTGTGTTTGGCACAAGTAAAAGGCTGACTACTTCATGCAACTGATTAGCTTATGGAAGTCAACCTGCAACGGTGGAATTGACATTGGTCTTGTTGGCTTTTCTCAGAAAATAGGAATGAGGAGAGGCCAAGTATGTGGTTTCGTATGGTTTCATAAAGCAGTGGTTGGAACATTTATCTTGTGCTGTAAAGTAGGAATTCAGCCCTATGTTTGTCTTCGAAGAGCATTAATTAGTGAATCACACCCTAGAATGTCATGCTATTTTCCTCGAAGGGTTTAGCTTTATAAATTGTCTATGATGGTTAAACGACCCTTGATTTGACTTTAACAGTAAAACAGTTCAGATTCTTCTCCTGAAGATATATTGCAGGTTACTTGGCTGTCCTGCATCCCAAACATAATTCTATCAAATCACCTGAGATTAACATGGAAGAGACAATTTTGTAGGCGACTACAAGATATTCTTTTTTGAATAGTTTTGCTCCAGTTGATTTTTTTTCATTTCTCAGGTATATGGTACAGTCCCAGACCTATTGCACAGCCAGTACTCTAACTGTTCAGCCACCACCTTAGAACCAAGAATGCAATCATACAGTTCGAAGTTATAAGGAGTAATTAGTAGGCTGTGTCGTGTCTAAAAAGTGTGGCAAAGATTTCTTGTAGGAAGGCATGAAATACACGCCTCTTCTCTTGTTGGAAATGACAAACATATCCTTGGATGCTATCCATTTTCTTTTTGCGCACTGTGATGTATCTGTCCAAAAGATATGTATTACTTCTATGACGCACATACGTATGTCTGTCAGCAAAAACCTTTTGCCTTCAGAGAAGTGAAGGTTGGAATGGCATATCTCTTTGCTTATGAGATCCTTCACAAAGTTATGAGATCTTGCTATTTGCAACTACAGTTCCTGTGAGAGCCTTAAGTTTATAGATGATATGGCTGTAGTAGACACGTTACAATATAACTGCTCATCCCCAGGATATGTGTAGGCATTCATGCACGTTGTAGTCATTTGTGAGCAAGAATGAGGCAACAATATGTATTTGGAAAGAAAGAAAACCTTTTAAATTCTGCATGGGATATACAGTGCATGACAAACACTGATACAATTTTTTGCATGTGATTTCTCAGTTACTCTGATATCTGGGGAACTGAACAAAGCCTTCCTCTGCAGAATATGGAAAAGTCACACAATTATCCAAGAAGCCTGGAAAAGTCAGAGATAATTGCAGGAAAGAGACACCCTGAGGCAGACCTTCTTGAGTGTCACATCTCATCAACTCACCTTGGTCTACCCAGATTGCTTCGCACTTGGCAACTGCTTTTTTGCAGAACATCAAATGTCAGGTAGGAATAGACCTCCGTATTTTTGTCTTGATTTGGGGACTACCACTCCTTTCAAGCTCTTTTCCATTTCAAGGTATTATATGTACTTCGGGACCTGGATGCAGTCCTCTCTAAGTACAAGTCAATACCGTTTGCATCATGTCACATTTAAACGACTTTATGGCCTTTTTAATATTTTGTTCAAAGATGAATTATAAGAAAGTGTCAGTCATTCAAAGGAAATACTAAAGTAATATATATATATATTCTCCACTCGGATTGTGTCAGCCAATCACAACCGAGTATTCTTGGATAATATCCTTGCTGTATTAGGCAGAGAAAAAGTTATATTGGACAGTGAAAAGTTATATTGGACAGTGAGAAGTTATATTGTGCAGTGAGGAGTTTTATTGCCATGTTATAGGTCCGTGAGGGAGGACCTGAGAGGAAACACCTTCTGCTGTGCCCTGCTGCAGCTGTCACCGCTGAGCTTTTAGCTTCAGAGGTGTCTTCATTCTTTCCTAATCTCATTTGCTAATTATTCTGGTCTATGCATTATGCATGCCAGCCTTCTTATACAAGTTTTCTCAGGTGTATTAATATGTACCTATGTTTTCATTATTGCTCCACTGCACCAGTATACTGTTTACCTATTTTCGCATTGTTTTCATTCTCTGTACGCCTTATGCCTACAGTTCACTCGGATTGTTTAGAGTGTACGTAACAAGTTCTACGAAACCATAGTCCACTATTGACTTCTTTATCTCCATACTGGACTGTTGTTTCATCATTTTGATTATTATTCTGCTACTTGTCGCTTTTAAATTAATAATTGTTGCTTTAATCTATGTTATTGTTGATATTCGTGATTCGACTATATTTCGTTTATGATTTAATTGTTGCTTTTAAAATCGCTTATCGCTTATATGTCATTTTACTTACTTACTTTTGTAGTTTAGGGTATCGGACATACCAGCCCATTTAAAATTATAAGGCTGTCCTGTCTTAATGCACTTCATGCTTTTGGTTTAGCTCTATGCATATCCAATGACACGCAAGGGATGATACCCGTAACTGCCCTTGATAAAAACGGCTACTTGACTCGCCTGGTGCTTGAGTCTCTTTTGCTGAGGAGCCATGTAATTAGCGGCTCTATTTCCAAAAATAACGTTGGCCGACGAACCAACGATTCATAAAAATTGAAAAAATTTGGCAAATAGGTCATAAGAATAACTTGTCCTTTTCTGTCAATCATTAAAATTTAGATTTCACTTTCCTATCTGAGCTCCCCTTTCAGCATCTCATTGACACCATTAAAAGAACTGTCATTCAGTTCCTCTCCTCTCACGGATGCAAGTCATATTCTTGCTTCCCTTTCAAAATTTTTCCTTTTTCCGAATTGTCTTTCATGGGCATATTGCACACGCCCGATTTTATCTTAAAATTTTTCCCCCCCTTCCGCCTGCCCGGTGGTAGTGGTTACATCATCCTGATGTCACCACAACTTTCATTAAAGCACTCACAAAATTCAGGTGCAATGAGACGCGTTTCCTCTGTCCGTACCTAAATTGGTATCATGTACAAAGTCGATTAACAATCCTCTCAATAGTTACACAAATCTATTTACAAGTCTTTACATCGTTCTGTTAATCAGCATGAAGCATTCAGGCTTCTATCTTTGAAAGGAAATACCTTTGCTTTTCAATGAATAGTTACATTATTAGTCACAGTATATATTAATTCATTATTACGTGAATGTAATCCGTATTCGATTGTAAGTTTAAAATAATGTTTTCTTCAAACCGGAGAAAAACTATCTTATAAAAAATCCTCGATCGGTCGGGATGTCACCGCTGAGCTTTTAGCTTCAGAGGTGTCTTCATTCTTTCCTCTTATAGGAACTTTCCTCAAATCGCCATGAACCTCAAGACCTTAATTCTGTAATATCATTTATATTATTATTGTATAGAAGTAATGTGATATATTATATTATTGTGTAATGAGATTCAATGATAGCAACGGGGTAGAACTCACCCCATGTTTCCATGGCAACAGTTACCCTGGTGTTTCTGCGCAGCCGCAGAACACCCTAGTAGCAATCTCTGGGGGCAAGCTTGTTTGCCCAGGCAGAACAGAGCCCGCTTCCCGCTGAGGCAGCAGGAGGGCTACCTGTCTCCCTGACGGGGTGACGATTCGTCAGGTAAGGGTATTGTTGCTAGAGGTATGATCAAGGGTTACTCTTAAAGGAACCTCAGGTCATGGTTGATTGAGATGGCATTAGTTAATGATGTATGTAATTCGTTAAGATCGTTGTTTAATGTATTGATAAGTTAGTTACCATCGGTTCTTCGAATGACTCTTAATGTAACTGTCTATGAATTCTGTATTAAATGGATACGTGAAACTAAACTGTTGAGCCTCTGGTATTTCTTGAGTAGGTGTTTCGTGGTGGCAAGTGCTAAGGTGTCTCCCGCAGGATCCCCGGCAATGAGTCCATCTACTCAATTAGCTACCTCTGACAAAGATACGTGCGTTAGCCTTACATGGGGGGGAGCTAAAAGATGGCAGAGCAACAGCAAGAAAAATTTTTGTGTTTTTCAATTTTGGTAAATTGCACGCCAATAGGAAGACACAGAAAAACACAAATGATGTCAAAAGTTGCGTATTGATCAGGACAACAACTTTAAGCAAATATAACATTGCTTACATAGGTTATGGGACCATGGTATGACATTGAGTGACAAAAAATGCACTTTTTCACCCATTTTTCGCGTAAATGCCAATGTTTAAAGAAAAACGTTGTGCTATAAAATTGAAATAAAAAATATCAAATATAAAGAAGCTTCTTGGTTATAGAATACAGAATCAGAATATGTGAATTTTATATTTTTGTGGCTACCCATTGCTGAAATATGATGAGATAAATTTTGAAGAGAATTCTGCAGTTAAACAAAAAGAAACACAATTTGGCTTTCCAGCACAGTCAAAGTGTTTAAACCTATTGCTTTAAAAGTGGGTTAATTTATGGAGAATATAACAAATATTAGATGGTAAGTCATCCAATATAGAGTATAATTGGACTCAGAAAAACTATATTGGACTCGGCGCAAGCGCCTCGTCCAATATAGCTTTTCTTCGTCCAATTATACTCTATATTGGACTCCTCACCATCAAATATTTATATAATATTCTTTGAAAATGATGTTGGAAACGAAATTCATCTTCTAAACCATAACTCTTATCATGTTGAACTGTGGTCAGTAAAAATACTACTATGTATTGATGACATTCAATTTCATGCAAACCACAGTAATTTGAGGAAAATCATAAATTCAAATAGTGATAATCAATATTGTATACATAGTGGATGGTGAGGAGACCAATATTGAATTTTATTGCATGGCCGAAGCAGTAATATTGGTCGAAGCTGTAGGCCCAGAAAGTTGAACTTGATAAATTGAGCTTTCTAGCATTCCCAAAGGCACAAGGGTGCCGGAAGGAAATGAGGGAGGCAGGGGCGGTCGGTCCAGAAAGGGCAAATCTAATTTGCGTGACAAAAATTTAATGCAGTGGCAATAATAATTTTGAATATACTTGAGAATGTTTCCCAAAATTCACTGTAAATTATGCTTAATAATGTTTTTTTCTTTGACATCAAAAGGGCAACATTGCCCCCCCCTTGCCCCTCCTGGCCAAGGGTAGGAGGGGCAATTGCCCCCCTGACCCCCTGTTCCGGCACCCTTGCAAAGGCATTTCTTTGTCAAACAATATGAATTTTGATGATTTATGATATCAGCTTTCATAGGACTATTTGATAAGCTGAATCAATTTGAAATTGAATTGCCAGAACATGTCTAGTCTGTCAGCTTGCTGTGTGCTTCCATTTTGAATTTGATACAATGTCTATTTACTGAGTGAAATATTCAGATGATGCTTTACATTCAGGTTACTGCCATTAGCGAAATTAGATGTGTTCAAATAGAATGTGTGTAACCCAAGTGAAACCAGCTTTGACTAAAAGTGGTGAATATCAGACAAACCACTTTACCATGACACACTCAGGATATCTTGGGTATGACGGCAGATGGAAGAATATGTATGTGTGAGTGGATCGTTATTACTTTGACTGATTTAATGATTTGTTTGTTTCTCTTTCTCCAGTCTAACAATGGATCTTTGCCAGCAGTTCAAAACATCCAAGATGCATAATTTTCAGTACCAAAATAATGTTTCCTTGTGATTGCATTCCCTCATTCAACCATACAAGGTTGGGAGTAAAAAATTACCTCCACTGCTGAAAATGGTTTTGCTGGGTGAACAAATTCTTCTCAGGTGCATTTAGAAGGCACATTAGTCTGCACAGTGCTTTTAAAAATGGAGTTATGCCTAGTAAAACTCAATCAATAATGTGATTCATCAGTGAATTTATATTTCAAGTTTTGCGAGAACATACTGACTATTAAATAAAATAGATTCACAAATAAATTTTTATAATGTATATTACATTGATGCATATACACACGCAACATAAAGATTTGGTTGGGTTTGTGTATTGTGAAAAAAAGTAGGTTAAAACTTGTTTGACATTTGTTAATCAACTTGTTGGCCCTTAATTAGTATCTTGTCATGATCTGTCTTCCTCATGTGTCAAAGACAATTAGTCTCAATGAAGGATGCAAAATGGAGGTCAACAAAATATACATACAGTTGGAAGACTTGATGCTTAGTCTTCAGAGACCATGTACGCGTGGATCTAAAGCTCATACATCAGCAGATAGATTATCTATGGCAATTATATACCACTTATATATCATTATATTGTGCTTTAGCGAATGCAATAATTTCATATTACATATATGCGTTCTGTAGTAAGTTTATTTTCTCACTGGGAAAAAATGTACAATGCATTTTCGAAGATATCATGATGGACAAGAAATATATTAAGATGACATATCCTTTTCAAGAAAGGAAACACTAAAGCATCAGTACCAAATTGTATCAACACTTAGCAACGGTTATTTTAAAGTTATTAGCTTATATAACTCATCTTCTCACAGGGTTGCTTAAAAAATCATCAGTTTATATCATGTTATGACAGGAGCTCGGTCGATCAAAACTAGTAATCTGACTTATGTTATGCTTTGACACGGTATCAGTAAAATTGCTTAACAGCTTTTGGATAACCTGAGTTTAGCATTGATACAATCCGGTACATAGATGGAGAAATTCAACTGACCCACTCAACTGCACCTTACACACACAATCTCTAATGACAGCTTCTAGACTAAGTCCCTCACATTCATTGTGTCATGGTGTCCACTTCTTGACCACTTTTGAAACCGTTCATATGTGGTGAGACCAAAACTAACATCTTCAGCATTTTTTTGTCTAAGAAATTTGCTTTAATCCTTATCGTACCGTAAACTATTCTAATTGATTTCAATTAAATCTCCTGACTCACCTCCCTGCGTTAATACGGTCTCAGTGACTTAAAGAACCTGATCAGTTTCAGATTTAAGAAAAATAAATAATAAATACTGCATTGTAAGAGTTAAGCTTGAGACTAGACTTTGATCAATTAATATATCATAGGATATGGGCCAAGGAGACCTCTCAAAGATTAAGATCGCTGCAGAGAGGCCACCCAATTATTGGAGATGCAATAACATGCAAAGATCTCAGTTAACTCCTGGCAGTTCACAGCTTAGAAATATCTTATGGTGATGACTATAAACTGAGTGAACCCTCTTTCCCAGACACTGATTGAAGACATATACAGATGTTTGAAGCACTTAGCCCCAGACCGTGTCACCCATACTTTGTAAATAGCATTTTTTTCCAAACATCTCTGAGAGGAGATACTTGAAACCTGCTAAAGTCAAGCCCCCAATTTCCAGCCAAGAGATCAGACTTGTAAGTCGATCTGAAAAGCTATTAAACTTTAGCCTTCAAATTGGGAAGTGCTTTTGGGAAGCTGCTAACAGGCTGTGAAAACTGCAAAATTTTCCATGTTTAGACTCCATGCTTTCTATCTTTTGGAAAGTAGGCCTACACGTATAGATTGCAGGCATCCCAAAACATTCTAGCATGTCACCTAAGATTAGCATGGAAGACACAATTTAGTAGGCGACTATGATAATATTCCTTTTTGGAGTTTTCCTCACATGGAAATGTTTATTTTATTTCTTTCATTTCTTAGGTATAAAGTTCAGTCCCAGATGTAGGGCACAGCCAGTACTCTAACTGGTCAGCCACTGGCTTTGAACTAAAAATACAATCACACAGTCCGAAACTACAAGGAGTTTAGGCTTTTCTCGTTTTTAAAAGCCTTCATAATTTCTCATTTATCGTCATAAAAGAAGCTGTGTGGCAGGTGCAGTTTAGCAGGTCAGCTTGGTGTCTCTGTAAGATGTCTTTGATCTTCAGCTAAGAGCTCAGAGTTGTTGTAAAGCTTCAAACTTGCAGCTTCATAATTTTGTTTGTCTATTTTGTTGTGCTATTGGTTAAAATGATGGAACACCAAAAAGCACCCATTGTCCCATATACATTGCTATTTGTTACACTTTTCCTGCAGGTATTACAAAGACATACATATTATTTACAGCTAAAAAAGGGCTGGTTTTTGGCAGGTGGTCCTGTATTTTGGCGGTCCAGGGCTGGACCGCGGACTGGACATTCAAGGCGATCCGGTCTGCGTCACTTAAAGTCCCGCTCCACTTTAGAATGAACCCCTTTGACGTGTTACTGTAGGATATACACTTTTCGAGCCCCCAGAGCCTAACTTTATGATGGTTAAAACCTGCTCTGGTCAGGATTGAAATCCAAAACAGATGGGTCTACAAAGATCTAGCAAGTAACATTTAATGATGTTGATTGTTGATGCTGCTGTGACGTATGTGTTGTTCTAATGGACATATCCAGCTAATTGAGACATATGACCCTCCACTGCACTAAAAGATGGATTGCCGTGGTCTGACCACCATATAGTATTTTAGTGGTAATGCATCTAAGAGCAAGGGACATGATGTCTAGTGGTTGGCTCATGATCTGGTGTGGCAGCCAAATCCTCTGAGCATGGTAGTGTATTAAACCAAAAAAAAGTGGGGCCTTAAAAAAGATAAGTTCTGCCAATTGCTATGAAATCTTCTAATCCTTATGCTAATAATCCTCCACAACATGTAATATTGTATTCACTCAATTGTAACTATGCATTACATTGCAATTGTATATTCATAGAGTTGGTCTACATGTTCGAGCAGAACTGTTTTATCTCTATTTCATTACTTTGTCAATGTATTTAATTTATAATGTGTGATATTGCATTGATATGCTAGTGATATCATGTGGTCTTTTCACTGACACGTCATCAATTTAATTTGCAAATTCAAACTGCCACAGATAAAGGCCCATGAGATTTAGCTAATTAATTTTTTCATGAACAGCTCCGTTGGCTCCATTAGCTGATATACTTTTTTCCTTTTACCTGTTCCTAATTTACCTTTTTCATCAAACTTGCAAAATGCAAATGAATTATATATGAGTCTTCAGACACTGTGGATCCAACTTTAATTTTGTAAGACAGAAAAAATCTAGTTTCATTAGCGAATAAGAACAGCAAGTTGCCAAAAATCTCTGGTCTGGTATAATAAATATATCATGTTTATTCATAATCAAAGTATACATAAAATAATAGGAAAAACTACAAAAACAAAATTAATTAATACAAATATCAACAATTATATCTTCCACATCTGTTCTTGTGAGCTCAGACTCCATAATACCGTCTCTCATGCTTGCAAGTTCCGTCAGAACAGATGCCTCACTTCTACTGCCTATCCTTTTGCATCTCTCTTGGCACAACCTCCTTATGATTCCAATTGCATCGATTGAGTTGACATCAACTCCCGAGTGTGTCTTCAGGAACTCTAACTTTTTGAGAAAGTGCATTTAGTTCGTGCGAAGCATGTTGCAGCATATGCCACAATGTCACATTTGCTTTGAAAAGCAGAAATAGCAAATTTAGCAAACCTAGCTTGGAACATGTGAAACTCACATAAATTGTCACTTAAGCATCTAAGTACTGAACAGTGAGTCTGGTAGGGGACTCTCCACACTTGCCTCAAGCATTTTCGCCATGCAACTTGCAGTCGCACTGTCTGCCTAATAGGCACTTGGGTACATCCATAAAATGAGGAGCAGTAGACATGAAATAGATGAGCTTGCACAACTGATGCAATCCGCCCAAACTTGCTCCGAAACAGATTGAACTGCTTATAAAAAGCCGCAAGGATTCTGTCACCGTCACACTTGTTTAAATCACTGTAAATAATGTGACCAAGGTGTGTCACACTTTGTTGTTCAACCACAGCTGACCCATCAAACTGAACTGTCAAGTTACCATTTCTGGCCTTTTGTCTAAAGACAATAAACTGACTCTTTTGAGCATTGAATGAGAGGCTATATTCATTAGCAAATTTTTCACAAATGTTAAGCATATCTTTTAATCCATGTAGTGAGGGTGATAACAGTACAATGTAATCTGCATAGCATAATGCTCCTGTAAAGTATGGTCCCAAATAACATCCACGAGAACTTTGTCGTAATCTGTCAAGTAGAGCATCAACATAAATACAAAAAAGTAGAGGTGAAAGTACTCCCCCTTGTTTCACACCATTGGACACCTTGAAATAGGGAGAATATGCGTCATCCCATTTAACACGCAACATCTGAGTTCGATACATGAACATTAAGCATCTTATGTATAGAGGATTCATGTTCCTCCGAAGCATTGTACGAAACAGCATAACGTGATCTACCTTATCAAAGGCTTTGGACATATCCAGTAGCATTGCATGCACTGAGCTGCCCT
Source organism: Platynereis dumerilii (assembly GCA_026936325.1). NCBI lineage: Eukaryota > Metazoa > Annelida > Polychaeta > Phyllodocida > Nereididae > Platynereis > Platynereis dumerilii. The sequence goes on along the minus strand of JAPTHN010000003.1, from coordinate 37,968,378 downwards.
CATTAACAAATTTACTGGCGATTCCTGTTAACATCCAGGTGCAAAGAGACGTTGATTTATCATCCTTAAATCCAAATTGTAGTGGATCACTTGTAAGCTCCGGTTTCTGATTATCAATGAAGATCAAATCAAATAACTTAGCAATACTGCTGCACAGAGCTATTGCCCTGTATTTATCAGACTTATTGAGAGCATTACTTTTAGGTATGGGACACATGGTTCCAATGAGCATTGCTTCTCCAGTATATCCATGGCAAAGTACTGCAGAGAAGTATATTGCCAAGATGGTGAACAAACGCTGAGTACCCAAAATAATGCAGTTAGAATTCAACCCATAAGACCCATCCATTTTGTCTTTTTTAAGTTTCTTCACCAATTTCCTGACAGTGTTCTGTGTCACAATGTGATTCATCTGTGCCGAGTATGTGTTAATCCGCTCATTTGTCTCAGCAAGAATTTCATCCAAGAGATTGCCATTATCATCAGTAGCATTGTAAAGGTTCTTGAACATCTTATAAAATAAGTCAGTTATATCACTTTGGTTTTCAGCTTGATCCACAACACTTGGAATTGTCTTCTTTGACCTCTGCATCACTCTAATTTCCTGCCAAAAGTCTCTTGTTCTCCCAGAAGACATGGCCTCCGCCATTTTGGAGGCAGTTATTTTTTCATGATCCTTTTTACATTGTCTAACCGCATAGTGGTAATCGTTTCTTGTTCTTCTCATTTTATCTGCCAGTTGTCCTCCTTGTGGCCTTCCCGCCTCTTTCCAGAGTCTGTGCCAATGCAGAGCTTCCTGGTGTTTCCCTTTCACCATGTCATTCCACCCAGGCACATTATTGACATGCTTAAGTGAAGTCTTTGGAATACAGCTTTCCTCTGCTTTGATGCAACACATTATTATGTCTTGTAGCAACACATCTAATTCCTGCCTATGTGGACAATCACTTGGACACTGGTAGTTACTGCAGTGGATAGCATCTGCAGGCAACTGCACAGAATGCAGCAGCTCATCAAGCACATTTTTGTAATCCAGTATATGGTCATTTTTGGCCTTATGCCAAGCAGCTCTGGAATTATGAACACACTCCTGCCTTATGTTAGTCAATACTTGTCGGTCAAATTTGCAGAGGACAGCCAAATGATCTGACATATTGTTCACAGAATCCACTGAAGTATACTCAATAATATTCGAAAACAGAGAGTCACACATACAAATATGGTCTATTAGGGACCTACTGCCATTGGCTGAACTCACAAAAGTGTAGTTAACCTCATATAGGATATGGTCCAATCCATTGTGTAGTCCATTATTGTTCACAAAGTATTTAGCTGCTTCCACATGTGGAGTGTTCCTTGTCATTTGTGCATTGAAGTCCCCAGCTACAATTGTCATATCACACTTTTGTTCATTTATGATCGTTGAGACCATATTAAAAACATCCATTGTGGTCTCATATTGTGTATCTCTCTACTGACTATCACAGGGCAGGTAAATGTTTATCACTAAAACTGTAGTACTTGAATCAAGGGTCAATCTAACAACACATATCCTGTTATGATTTATATCGATAGGATCCACACGGCATTTCAAATCATTTGACCACACTATAGCACAGCCTCCATGGGGACGCCCAATTAGGGGCTGATGGTCATCCATAGCACTATTCCCATGGAAATTAATGTCTCCAATGTTGTAAAGTTCATTTAATGTACTTTTATAAAGACAATGCTCCTGCAAACATAAAATACTGCACTGCTTTAGAAGCTCCTGACAAAATGGAATTTTTTCCTTCTTGAAATGCTTTATATTGTGAGATATAATTCCAAACGTTTCCTGGTTCATTGTTGTTCTTCCGGTTGAATATCCTCGTCACCTTTAGTTTGACATTTGTCTCCAGCCTGTCCTATATTTCCTGTTTCACTCACTGGGGCCTGGCCATCTGCACTTTTTCCTTTCATTGCGCTCATTTCATCTTTGCTTAACCAGTATTTCCTAAAGTGGACACCCATTGGCCAAAATCCTGGTTGAAAGACATACTCATAGTCATCTTTATAATAGAATGCAGTAAATCTTTTGAAAGCATTGGATGTTACAAGTCACATTTCACAAAACGTAATGTAGGAAATTTCTTTGATGTCACCTCAGAATATCTGTTTGCTTTCAGAGAGCACTTATTAGTGAATCACATCCCTAGAATGCCATGCTATTTTTCACAAAGAGCTTAGTTTTATGAATTGTGATGGTTAAAAGACCGTAGATTTGTATTTTACAGTGAGAAAGTTCAGATTCTTCTAATGAAAATATAATACAGGTAACTTGGCTGTCAGGCATCCCAAACATTCTATCGTAATATCACCTGAGATTAACATGTAAGAGCGATTATGAGATATTCTTTTTCTGGAGATTTCCTCAAATGGAATTTGTTATGTTTTTCATTTCTCAGGTATATGGTTCAGTCCCAGACCGAGTGCCCAGCCAAACCGGTCAGCCACCAGCTTTGAACTAAGAATACAATCAAACAGTTCGAGGTTTCTCAAACAGTTCTAGGTTTCTGGGCTGGTTTAGGCTGTTCTCGTGTCAAAAAAGTCTTCATTTCTCATTTATCTTCTCTGCATGTGACAAAGATTTCTTGTTGGAAGGCATGAAATACATGCCTCTTTTCTTGTTGGAAATGACAAACATATCCTTGGATGCTATCCATTTTCTTTTTGCGCACTGTGATGTATCTGTCCAAAAGATATGTATTACTTCTATGACGCATCTATGTCTGTCAGCAAAAACCTTTTGCCTTCAGAGAAGTGAAGGTTGGAATGGCATATCTCTTTGCTTATGAGATCCTTCACAATGTTATGAGATCTTGCTATTTGCAACTACAATTCCTCTGAAAGCCTTAAGTTTATAGATGATATGGCTGTAAAGTAGACACGTTATGATATAAATGCTCATCTCCAGGATATGTGTAGTCATTCATGCATGTTGTAGTTAATTCTGGGCAAGAAAGAGGCAACGAATGAACGACATGCATACATTTCAAAAGAAAGTAAACCTTTTTAATTCTGCATGGGATATACAGTGCATGACAACAAACTGATACAATTATTTACATGTGATCTCTCAGTTACTCTGACATCTGGGGAGCTGAACAAAGCCTTCCTCTGCACTGTCTACAGAGTATGGAAAAGTCACACAAATATCCAAGAAGCCTGGAAAAGTCAGAGATAATTGCAGGAAAGAGACACCTTGAGGCAGACCTCTTGAGTGTCACATCACATCAACTCACCTTGCTCACCCAGATTGCTTCGCACTTGGCAACTGCTTTTTTGCAGGACATCAAATGTCAAGTAGGAATAAACCTCTGTATTTTTGTCTTGCTTTGGTGGCTACCACTCCTTTCATGCTCTTTTCCATTATATGTACTTTGGGACATGGGTGCCGTCCTCTTCCAAGGACTAGTCAATACCATTTGCATCATGTCACATTTAAACGGTTTTATGGCCTTTTTAAAAATGTGCTTAAAGATGCATTATAAGAATGTGTCAGTCATTTTAAGGAAATGCTAAAAGTAATAAATAATTTTTTGAAAATAATGTATAAGAAACTAAATACATCTTTGAAACCATAATTCTTATCATGTTAGACAGTGATCAATAAACTACTGCTATGTATTGATGACATTCAAATTGATGCAAACCATAGTCATTTGGGGAAAATCAAAAATTCAAGTAGTGATAATCAATTTAAATTTACATGGTTTTTTTTTATTGTAGAGAAAGTTGAACCAAGTAAAGTTGAACCAAGTAAATTGAGCTTTCTAAAAGCATTTCCTTTGTCAAGCAATATGAATTTTGATGATTTTTTACATGAGCTTTTACAGGAGCATTTAATGAGCTGACTCATTTTGAAATGGAATTGCCAGAACATGTATGTCAGCTTGCTGTGTTCTTCCGTTTTGGAATTTTATATAACGTCTATTTACTGAGTGAAATATGATGCATGACATTCTGGTTGCTGCCATTAGCAAAATTAAATGTGTTCAAATAGAATGTGTGCAACTCAAGTGAACCACGCTTTGACTAAAAGTGCTAAATATCAGTTTAACCACTTTACCATAACACAGGATATTGGCATTTCCGTTACGCTGTCATCACGGCCGTATTTGCGCAAAACAAATCTGGCTGCCTTTGACTGGACCTTTTCCAGCTTCTGGAGGTGGTTTTTCTGGTACGGGTCCCATGCTGAGCTGGCGTATTGTAGATGGGGTTGGACCAGGCTCTTGTATGCCATTTCTTTTGTTGATCGTGAGCAGCGCCCCAAGTTTCTTCTGATGAAGTTCAGTGATCGATTCGCTTTTTGACTGATGTTGTCGATGTGATGGCTCCACGATAGCTTCTCCGACAATTCCACGCCGAGATAGGGATGATGTTCCACTCTTTGGAGTGTGTGGCCTCCCATGGTGTATTCCGACGGAACTGGTCTTCTCTGGTTTGTGATGCGCAGTTGGTAGCACTTAGCAGCGTTAAATTTCATCTGCCAAGTATCTGCCCATCTGCTGAGGCTATCAAAGTCTCTTTGGAGTGCATCGATGTCACTGCTTGATCTTATTTCTCTGTAGAGAAGACAATCGTCTGCAAAGAGTCTTAATTTGCTTTCTTTGACTTTACTTCCAATGTCATTAATGAATAAAAGGAACATGAGTGGTCCAAGGACCGTTCCTTGGGGTACACCAGACCCCGCTCTTACCTGCATTGATGATTCTCCATCAACCACCACTGTCTGGGTCCTTTCCGTCAGCCAATTACTGATCCAGCTGTGTACTGATCCTCTGATTCCGAAGGCTTCGAGTTTGTTGAGAAGGCGGACGTGTGCTACGGTGTCGAAGGCCTTACAGAAGTCAAGAATAAGGACATCTACGTGTCCCTTTCTATCCATGATCTGTGCCAAATCGTCCATGGTGGTGATCAATTGGGTTTCTGTGCTTCTCTTGGATCGGAATCCGTGTTGGTTGTGGACCAAGATGTCATGTCTGTCGAGATGGTTCATTACTTCACTAAAGATGATATGTTCAAGGCATCTACATGCTACGCTTGTGAGAGAAACCAGGCGGTAGTTGGCTGGGTCTTGTTTGTCCGATTTCTTGTATATCTCTGTTATGTTGGCCCTTCTCCAGTCCTCCGATACCTCTCCCGTGTCTATTGATTGTTGGAATATTCTTGTGAGTGCTGGAGCAATGGATTCTGCGTGTTCTTTTAAGATTCTAGTTGATACCATGTCTGGTCCTATGGCCTTCTTGGTGTTCAACTTCTGCAGGAGGCTGTTCACTCCTCTCTCTGTTATGACGATGGACTTCATAGTCGGATGTCGCTCAGTGACAGGTAGTACGTCCTGTAGGTTTTCTTTGGTGAAAACCTTTTCATATTGGTCGCTCAAGATTTGGGCTTTCCCTTTTGGGGTTGTTACCAGGGAGCCATTTCGGTCTTTTAGCGGCGGGATTCCAATGTTGTCCTTCCTTCTTGCTTTGATTGATCTCCAGAATTTTTTGCTTGGTCTTCCGTTGTCATCTTCAAAGAGGCCTTGGAGATATTCTTCATGTGCCTTCTTGATTGCAATGCGGCATTCTTGTTGGATCTTCTTGTAGTCATCCCAGTGTTTGGACTTTCTTGTTCGCTTGGCTTTGTTGTATCTTCTTTTCTTCCTTCTTAGGAGTCTCTTGACCGCTTGACTAATCCAGGGCAAATGATGCTTTTCCCTGATGGTTTTTTCTGGTATGAATTGAAGGATGATTCTTCGGAGGCAATCCTTGAATTCAGTCCAGTTCTTGTTCACATTTAAGTTGGCAGCGAACTCTTTGATTCTGGTGTTCATTAGTCTTTGTCTTTGATTTTGCCATAGATTAGGACCTTTCTAGGCTGCTTCCTTGAAGTAGCCGCTCTCAGGGATAGTTCCGCGGAGATTGCAGAGTGGTCACTGATACCTGGCACGACGCTGATTCTGCTCACTTGATCTGGGATAGTTGTGAGTAGGATGTCGAGAATGTTGTTCTCTCTCGTTGGCGTTTGTACCATCAGTTAGGTATAACTCATTGCAGATATCCAATGCTGTTTGGTTGACATCATTTCCATACTGGGGTCTTTGTGCAATTGTTCCAGTGGACCAATTGATACTCGGTAAGTTGAAGTCCCCAGCGACTATGATGTTTGGCAGGTTTCATCCTTCGGTGATGGGTCTTAGGTTGTCACTTAGTGCCTTCAAACTGCCCTGGTCGGAGTTGGTGTGCCTGTAAATGGAACAGACGTACAAGACTGGGTTATTGGACAATTGTATTTTAGCTAACACCATTTCACAATCTTTGTTGTTTAATTGGACTTCTGATATTATTAGGTCCCGCTTAAGTACTATCATTACGCCTCTGTCTTGTGGACCCTTAGCTTTTCTCCTTGATTAATAGCCACTAGGTAGTATTTCGTTATCCAGAATATTGGTATCTATTTCTGTTTCATTTGCTACGATAATATCTGGTTTATGTTCGTCTATAAAAGTATGCAACATACCTTGTTTTGAAGTGCTTCTTATGCTGTTCACGTTTATTACGCATACTTTGAGGTGGTGATTTCTTCTTCTTTCGTCTAGCAGGATTTCTTCCTCCTGGGTTTCTTGCATTTCATCTTCTGATGTGCTGGGGTGGCTGGTGTAGCTACTATCTGCGAAGAAGCTGTCTGAAAAATTTAGGCATGCTGCATAGTGGGCATGTCCAATTATGTTTTCTTGGGATTGATAGTCACCGTACTCTAATGACAGCCTCTAGACTAAGTCCCTCATGGATTTCTTTGATGCCAGTGGTCAAGGACACAGGCCTTGTCATTACAGGCCTCCAACTTCAACCTATGTCATTTGTACTCCTTTGAGCCAAGACAAGTCCGCACTAAGTGAAAGGAAGACCTGACAGATAGACATTGAGCATTTGGGAAGACATGCTGCTCGATGGAGATATGCAGCTACAACCCAATTAAGTATGTCTTTATGGATTTCTGATCCTGATGAAAATATTGTATTAAATATCTGAGCTTTGGTCACTTGCTTGAAATATATAAATCCTATACAGTGCACCAAAAAGTTATGGGAAAAAATCAGTAGCTCCGATTTTTGCTGCTAATTCCCTACAAATGCATTTCCATTGATAATTATTGATGTTCTATCCCTTCGATAGACATCCAATGATACATGTAATTATTGATGTTCTATCCCTTCAATAGACATCTCCTGAATAGGTCTGGCTAATAGTTTCGTGACTTTATGTTGTGATATAGATAGGCCATTGAATCTCAGATAGCTGCACCATTTTTTGCCCTCAAAAAAGTTATGGGAAATTTTCATGAGGTAGTCAAATACTGAAATAGAAGCACAACGCATTGCTTTGTGGTTGTTATTTTAGTTTCTCGATGAACGGAATTGAATCACGGGAACATTTTAATGGAAATCTTATCGTTAAATTTTCATGAAATATGTACTTTAAAATAATTCTCAAATTAATGTATATGGCATCTAAATGTCATTGTAATGATGAAAACATGTATGGATACAAAATTTATTACAAAATTTGAAAGTAGAGGCTCTTGTTTTTATTCAGAAAATGGTCTATTTGAGCCAAGACAAAAGTTAATTCGACGTTTATGGCCACCAATGAGTTCGTACTGTCATTCCTCATCTGTAATTTTCAGAAATTTTGTATTACTTGTGGTTACATTGCATTAAAATATGACTTCAGGGAGTGAAAATTGCTCAGGTAGTTTGCGTGACAGAAATCACTGAAGCCACCACTTTATCCACCAGTTGAATTATTTTCTCAACTGCATTGCAAAAAGTAGTCAAATGCTCCCTTTTGTCTTTTTCCAAATTTTTTTATACCATGTGCATATTGCATAATTATGTGAATGTACAAGGTTTACAAACTGATTTTATGCAATATCCATCAAATTTTATCAATTGGAATCATATAGAAAAATTAATTTGGGCTTTTATGGCTTCTTGATTGTTTGTCCCATACTCCGCCAGTTTGCAACAGATTCTTCAATCATTGATTTATACTATCTAATATTTTTGGAAACTTTTGAAACATTGTAAAAGGCCCTGAGAGGTGCTGAAGGCTTATTTAAATGCTATACCAAGTAAAATAAGGTAAATGTGGATCATTTTTACTGCCTGTGTTATGCTTTAGATATTTCCTTGCTTCAGGATGTTCATCATTCAGTGGACTGCTCATCTTCACTTCAAGGAGACAACTCATACATGCTCAATAGTCATTTGAGCAACATTTATCGGCAATAACTGGGCATTGAGTAGCCCACAGGACACATTTTAAGAACACACCAAATTGTTTAAGCTATTTTATTTCAAAATCATTAATATCAGTAAAAATTACTAAAAAACATTGTCATTAACATCTTTCAATGTAAACTGTTACAATATTCTGTTTGACCAAAATTGTGTAATAACATATTACTGATGTTGTTTGTATGAGAGACATCATCATAAAGTAGCTATTACTCCAGATGTCCAATTTTTCCCATAACTTTTTTGAGGTCGAAAATGGTAGTTGCAACAAAGAATCACCTGGCATACCAAGTTTGCAGATTAAAATAATAAAACAAGTAGGCAGATCTGTTCATGAGATGTCTATTGAAAGGATTGAAGTGTGACTATCGCCTTCGCAAATTAATAATTTAGTAATTAGAGGCAAAAACAGAGCCATTCCCATTTTCCCCATAACTTTTTTGGTGCATTGTATAACATTTTACATGATGGAAGGTCCCGTTGTGTTAGTAGTTTTACAGAATGCTGACAAGTAATAACAAATATAATCCATGATCATTGATCCCTTACCATATATTTATTGGTTAGACAATGCATATGAATCTGAACATTGTCTTTACATGAGCTATATAGTAATATTGCCATGAACAGGTGCAATGACATCACACAAAAGAGCAGCTACAGTAATGTAGTGGCAATACTCTTTAAGAACGTTGAGCACACTATCTTGTTAAATACTGCATTGTAAGAGTTAAGCTTGAGACTAGACTTTGATCAATACATGTAAATAAATCAATAGACTGAGACTCAGACTAAGAAATCATTTATTTTCCCATATTAAGGATAGTATGGGCATAATATATTGATATCATCATAGGATATGGGCCAAGGAGACCTCTCAAATATCGCTTTTGATAGGCCAGCTTAGAAATATCTGATGGTGATGACTATAAACTGAGTTAACCCTTTCCCAGACACTGATTGAAGACATATACAGATGTTCGAAGCACTTGGTCTCAGACCGTGTCACCCATACTTTGTAAATAGCATTTTTTTCCAAACATCTCTGAGAGGAGATACTTGAAACCTGCTAAAGTCAAGCCCCCAATTTCCAGCCCAGAGATAAGACTTGTAAATCGATCTGAAAAGCTATTAAACTTTAGCCTTCAAATTGGGAAGTGCTTTTGGGAAGCTGCTAACAGGCTGTGAGAACTGCAAGTTCTCCATATTTGGACTCCATGCTTCCTATCTTTTGGAATGCACATGTTAAGATTTCTTTTGATTAGTAGATCCTAAGAAATGAAACATTCCTAGTCAATGCATTGGATTTGAATGCAACAGCAGTAACATACCTAATAATAATATCTTATTGCCCTTCAAGTCATATAATCACTTTCTTCTTTCATGAGCGAATATATTCAGTTGTTTATCTCTTTCAAGACATTGTTCGAACAGATGTAATGTATCACATGAAAACAAAACTGATCAGCTTTTTATGATCTCACCAATGAAAGGATAAAACATATTCACATAATGGAAAGGGAAAAGGAGCATTTTTGTGAGACCTTCAATAACAACAAACAATGTTGTAAACTTGTAAAGACAAGGTAAGTGACCAAGACCACTGACCTCACAGAAACCCATGAGAGACTTTGTCTGGAGGCTGTCATAAAAGAAGTCGTGTGCCAGGTGTAGTTTAGGAGGTCAGCTTGGTGTCTCTGTAAGATGTCTTTGATCTTCAGCTAAGAGCTCAGAGTTGTTGTAAAGCTTCAAACTTGCAGCTTCATAATTTTGTTTGTCTATTTTGTTGTGCTGTTGGTCAAAATGAAGGAACACCAAAAAGCACTCATTGCCCAATACATCCCTATTTGTTACACTTTTCCTGGCAGGTATTACAAAGATAAACATAAAACAGCTAAAAAAAAAGGGCAGGTTTTTGGTAGCCCTGGACCGCTGACTGGACATTCAAGGCGGTTCGGTCTGCGTCACTGAAAGCCCTGCTCCACTTTAGAATGAACTCCTTTGATATGTTGTTGTAGGATATACACGTTTCAAGCCACCAGAGCCTAACTTTATAATGGTTAAAACTTGCTATGGCCAGAAGTGAAATCCAAACAAATGAGTCTACAAAGATTTAGCAAGTAGGCCTAACCTTAAATGATATAGATGCTGCTGTGATCTATATGTTGTTCTAATGGACATCCAGCTAATTGAGACATATGACCCTCCACTCCACTAAAAGATGGATAGCCTTGGTCTGACCACCTTATTATGTTTCAGTGGTAATGCATCTTAGAGCAGGGGACATGATGGCTAATGGTTGGCTCGTGATCTGGTTTGGCATCTAAATCCTCTGAGCATGGTAGAGTATTAAACCAAAAAAAAAGCGGGGCCTTGAAAAAGAAGAGTTCCACCAATCGCAGAGGAACAGATTAATTTGGATCAATAGCATATTTTGAACTTGGGAATTTTTTTATTTTTGCCTACTCATTCTGGGCTATGAGCAGCAATACCTTGAAGTTCGGACAAAGACTTTTCAGAAAATATCAATTGGTTCACCAAATAAATTTAAATCAATTCAAACCAGCAAGATGAGACAGACAGGCTAAAAGCAAAGTTCTTAGATGGAAAATACTCCTATCAAAGGATGAAGTTGTCGGTTTTAGTCTGACCGTTTTCTAATGTCCTCAGGGCTTGCACATCAAAGGCTTGAGTGGTCAAGAAATGGACACTCTGACATTAGGAATGACTGCAGACTTCTATGGAATTTGTCAGCAGAAGAGCACTGGCTAGGGCTTAATATGACAAGAAAAAGACTTGTGTCCCCATAATCCTTTTATCTTCTTATAATAGGCTAGTGAAGCCTTGTGTTGTCCTGACACAACCGCTTCGTATCGAAAACAAGATAATGTAAAGATGGTAAAGAGTTTAAATTGAACATGGCTGCAGATTCTCACAATTATGTACAGTCTCCCCAGCCTGCAATGAGCCAATTATTTATCAAACGTTGAATCCATGATATAATTTTTTTTTTTTTGAGCAAATAACTCTTTTTAATGGTTTTTTAGTGGCACTCTAGGTATCTGAGAGATATCTAAGAGATTAATTTGATTATAATACATTGTTTCACTACTTGTTGTGAAATAACAATCATACATAAACTTTCCTTATGCCCCAATTCTATAGGCTTCAGACGAAAAGGTCACAGCAAGTAAAAATCACCTGAATGATTTTTCCTCTTCAACGCAGATTGTCTTTAGATAGTCAAGCTGAAAAAACAACAAGCAAGTGCTGTGTCAGGATCAACCAGCCAGAAGCAATTCCACTTAGAAGTAACTCATGGTTAGACTCTGGTGATGACAAGGTCTGTGATCTTGGACACAGGCATCAGAGAAATCAATGAGGGACTTTGTCCGGAGGCTGCGATTCTTTTTTGAGCAGGTGCAGTTTAGTAGGTCAGGCTGTTGTTCATCTTGGAAAGCCTTAGTTTGTGTCAGGAAGATGTTGTTTATCGGTCTCCTATTATTTTGACGACAGTTTCTTTTTTAAATAAAAATTTGAAAATTTTGAGAAAGAGGATTTTCCTTGAGAGTCAATCTTCATAACGATTTCAAATAAACAATTTAAGTTTATTTTCTTTATAAAACTACTTAAAATGTTGTAATAATAAACATGTTTAGTGCAGAACTCACTGTGCAAACAAGGCTTAGATGTGTAGTACTCTCGCTTTCATGGATATACCATTAAAACCATAATGGCCAAACACTTTTTATAACACACGAAAGATACATATTGCACGTAAATAAGAGAAACTAAAATTACAGTGGAGTTAATAATTTGTAAATTATAACCAGTGCAACATGTTTTTTAGCTAAAAACTTTAGTTGTCGCAATGCCAATCATCCACTACACTGTAACATAATTATTAAGTTGGAACCGATTGCAGTAGCGTTTTTGCAAGATTGCCTCCACTGAGACAGGAATCTCACCAAACCCCATAAACAGATACTTGAAACCTACAAGGGTCAAGACCTCAATCTCAGGCTTTCAGACCGTTTGGGGAAAATCTATCAAAGAATGTGGAATGTATCCACAATTTCCTCTCCCCTTCAGCCATTGTTGCCAACCCCCCCCCCCTCCTGGAATCCTATGTTGCATGTATTTCTTAGTTTTGGCCAGATCTTATTTTTGTCTGCAAATCATCAATTCTTCATCGCATTCTACATTAATCTTCATGTCTTAAAACAGACTAAAGATTTCTAATTTAATTATACAGCCCTACCTCTTACCTCCAACACCATATCCACCCATCCTGTCCAGACCACTATTCACGTAGTAGTAATTGAAGTAGTTTTAGTAGAAGTACCAGTTGTGCTTCGCTATGAAATAACATTGGGCCTGCATTTCACTTACTTACCCAAGACTTGTTATCCCACATGCCTGACATATCGGCCTTTATGAGCAAATATGTTTTCCTCTGATCGAATGAAAATTCTTGCTTCCACTAGCAGTGTGGTTGAGGATTTTTAGCATTGATGCAATGGCATAAAATCATGCACTTCATGTACTTACAGGTGGCGCTGTACATAGCATGGTGCAATTAAAAATGTCACTGCAATTTTACCGTGTTAAAATTGGAACATTCTTGGCATCGAGGACAGTAGCAATGCTAAGTTTCACATTTTCACAAGTACATATTTGGAATATTTTGGTTACTGTTGTATCAACTATTTCTTTATGGCTTCATGTAATCGTCAACAGCAAGCGTCCTGTTGGAGTTTTTATAATTTCAAAGTTACCAGGTAGATTGGATTTGGTTTGGAATAGACGGCGCTACAAGGCTCACTGTGGCTCAGGATCCTAATTTCTGAGATATTTCTGAGACCTCTATCAAACGTTGTTTGGTCAAATGTTGGCCAAAAATATAAAAATCAAAGGCTCTACACAGACCTCCTAGAGAAACCTTTGAGACCTACATATTGATCGACGTATGAGTCAAAAGTATGGTCAAACGTTTGAGTCATACGTAAGTCATATCTTTGGTTATGTTCTATCAATCCATGTATGGATTATTAAGAAATTTATGTTTGTATGTATTGACAAAAAATCTTTTTGAATTTAAATCTATTTCGTTGACCCATTTTGACCGTTGGAGCAGGCTGAAGTTTTTTTGGATTTCAGTTTGCCTGCGGTGTAGACAGTTGGCAGTGGCCATTGAATGAAAAATAGAGCAAAGAAAATGATGCTACCCACAATTTGTTTGCCGCCGCTCAAGCTTTTATGAAACTGCATATTTTCAGTCATTTTGCTAATAATATGCCAAAAATCATAGAAAGCATCAAAATTGAGCTATCAAAATAGTTTCACGTGATTTGTAATCAATCAGAGGCCTCCCTAATGTTCTAAAATATACTTAAAAGGCATTATCTGCATTATCTTTCTGTAGGTCATCCATTTTGGCTTAACATTGCATATCTATTACCAAATTCAGTAATTAATTTGCATATGTAACTGACAAAATGGATTATCTTTTTATTGCTTTAGCATATTTATGAGAGCCTGTTTATGCAGTCCTTAACTTAAATGTGGATAGTGGTTGTTAAGAATAGAAACAATCTATAATCCAAGTTTGGCTGCTCTTCACAAGAATTAATTTTCACTCTAACATTGTGTTGAAACTGTGATGCTCACTTCTGATGGATTAACATTGGCTAGAAGCCGGGGAATCTGACCCAGTTTAAAACTAACATCACACTTCAACAGTGTAAAAAAGAACTTGAGAGTCCACATAATATGATGACTATAAAGCTGTATATATCGCAAGCATTCTGTTTTCTACTTGCACCTAATCTACTTGTTGGCTCTTAGGGGCGTAGAAATGGCCTTTAGGGGGGGGGGTCTTACTTGCTTTTCCCACCTATCCTATGCACACTCAGAAAGAAAGGTTAAACAAACATGCATATGTGGATTTTTGGCTTGTCATCAGTATACATCCACTTCTGTTTTTTTTAAGACTCTTGATGCGGATATTCAAAAAACCATCATCTTAGAATCCCCATTGGAATGATATAAAACCTTTGGTGGTTTATCAACAAACGTATGAATGATTGTTCAACAATGATTTTCTGGTTGTTCGTTAAACCATTTGTGGTTTATGGAATAATCAAATAATTCATTAGTTGGTTTTCTACATATCCATATTTGGTTTTTATAAAAACCAAGTGAAGTGAATATTCATTTATGATATTCCATCATTGAGTATATTTTAAACCAATATGGGTTTTTCTAGTAATCAATTGGATATTTTGTCATTCCCATGGCGCTTTCACAACCATATCAAGAATTGAAATAAAAAGTTAATCGGTTTGCTGGATAACCATGATACGACTTTCAAATGTCCATGTACGAGTTTTCACCTAACCATTGGCGTTTCGTTTAAAAAAAATCAAATCTGGTTTATTGCAGTAGCGTAACTGGGCGGTCTAGAATGGGGGGGGCACCTGGAGGGGGGCACGCGATTCTCTGGGGGGGGGAACCCACTATACTAATTGTATATTTTGGAGTTGGGAAGTTCATATGAAGGGCACCTGGGTCCAATATGGGGGGGCACATGCCCCCCGTGCCCCCCCCATAGGGACGCCACTGGTTTATTGACAAATTTCATCTTTCATATTTTTAATATTTTGAGCACATGGATGGATGGAAAATAATTCTAAGCAAAAAGAAAATAGAAAGTCATTCGACTTCATTTATTCTATTTATAAAACTTTCAAAATACAACAAATAAAATTATCCTACATAAAAATATATACATAAGTGTAGGAGGCAGGGCTTTGGAGTCGGAGTCGGGAGTCGGAGTCGTGGAGTCAGAGGTTTTTGGTTGGAGTCGGAGTCAAACTTTGATTTTCAGGTGGAGTCGGAGTCGAAAATTGACTCCACACTGTCATCCTCTGCAATGCTGATGGTAGCTGATGTGTGTCCACTGTCCATTGGACTTTAGGATAGACCACGATTCTTCAAGGTTTGCTGTTGAGGGCTTGGCTTCCTAAAAATGCAAGCAATCACAAGTGAATATGGCAGAGCGGGGCACCATGAGCTACGGGGAACCAAGAGCCATCGCCCATAGAAAACAAACGGCATGATAGAGGACCACATATTCATTTATTAGCGTAGATCGAGCTAGGGTAGCAATTATGATCGAGCTAGGGCAGCAATTATGATCTTTTGACCAGTAAATTTGAGTGAAAAGTAAAATTTTGTGTGGTGGAACTTTTTCTTCTGGTAATTTAACTATTTCCAACATCTTCACAAAATTTAGTCTTCTTAGAGACAGTAAGGCGTGTGCCGGGATGATGTCATAGCATTGATATCATGATAAACTGGAAAATGCTGATAAGCACTACTACCTTGAGCCAGTTTCAATAAAGTTTTAATGAGTCTCCTAATGCAATTACAGCTGAATTGCCACTTGGAGATAGGACACCTTGAGCCAGTTTCAATAAAGTTTTAATGTATCTCCTCATGCAATTACAGCTGAATTGCCACTTGGAGATAGGGCACCTTGAGCCAGTTTCGATAAAGTTTTAATGTATCTCCTCATGCAATTACAGCTGAATTGCCACTTGGAGATAGGGCACCTTGAGCCAGTTTCAATAAAGTTTTAATGTATCTCCTCATGCAATTACAGCTGAATTGCCACTTGGAGATAGGGCACCTTGAGCCAGTTTCGATAAAGTTTTAATGTATCTCCTCATGCAATTACAGCTGAATTGCCACTTGGAGATAAGTTTTGTCCAATTCTGGTGGTGCAGTGAGGAGTTACGCCACAGAGCAGCCAAATACCCTATTTTTTCGATTTCCCAAGTTATTATGCAAATGTAGGGAAAAGTGATCTGAAAGTACCAAAATGATCTTTTAATCCACAAAACACTTACCTCTTAATGTTTAATGAAAAATAAAACCTTCATCTCAAAAATGGCTGCTTTCGTGACCAAGAAATGAATATAAAACTCTTCATTGGAATAATATTTTTCTTGAATATAAAGCCTCCATTGTTTTTAAAAAATGTTGAATCACAACCAATTCACACTACAATATACCCGTGAGATTAAGATGTGTAAAGATGAACCAATTCCTCTTTCTCTACAAAATATAACAATAAGTCAAATATATGTGCTTCTTTTCCCATCGAATAAGCATCGCCATCAATGCAAGCACAATATATTGTTCATGTCTATTGGTCGAAATGGCTTCTCTTTAATTTTTGGAAAAGTTCAAAACATAAGGAACCCAGAGAGAGAGTTTCATAATGATGAAAAAAATTTGTTTGTCTTGCAGAAGCTCTTACGTAGATTAGATTAGATTACATTTATTTTCTTCAAAACCGATGCAACGTACAAACAACTTTTTTTAAACAAATAACAAGTTGCAGTTTTGACATGGATACACCTGCGTATTTGCATACCACAATTCACTTCATTTAGTGCCATCTGACTTGCTAAAAATTTGTTTTTTATGAAGTCAGGTGAAAGTTTTCCACACACAATGATATTCCAATGGAACAGTGCAACTAAGGAAACAAGACTTAGTCCTCAAACAGCCTAAACAATAGCTATAGAGTGAAAAACGATTGGAGTTTATCTAAAAGACTTCAAACAACCTGTTTGTCAGCTGCAGAGGTAAACATCAACTTTCTGTGCCCTCCTTTTGCTATTCTCACAACCACACATCATCCCGGAAAGAAAAGCATAAGAAGGACACAAATGGTACTATCATTTGTCCTACAGATGCCATACTGGTTGTTAGAGGTCTTTTTGACAGACTCTAGACCTTTTTCACTCAGTTACATGTGTATAGGCCATTCCTTGACCTGTTTCCATAGATGCAGTATTTTGCTGCAATATCATTGTGTGTGACAAACTCTGATCTGACTTCTCGAACAACAACATTTCAACAAGTTAAAAGGCATTAACTGAAACAAATTGTGTGGCCTTTTTCATCATTTTCTTCAAGCTTTCACACTCAATCATTAGTTTTGCTCTTTCGAGTGCCTAATACCCCCGTCCAGTCACCATACCCCAGTGTGATAAACCTCGCCACAGATGAGGATACAAAGGTCAGAATTTAACAATTTTAAAGAACTGAGTCATTTGACACCTGATTTTACATGTATATGCATCAACTCAACAGCCCATCTGACTGATATACAGAAATATACAGGCCTGGAAATAGTTTTGCGTTTTTTATTTGGTTCAGTTTATATCAAATTAAAATTTTTATAATACATATCATCACTGGCTGTGACCATCTCTTAACTACACCTTAGCCATGGTTGCTGCCCAGGTTCAAGTCAAGAGTACAGCCACAGCAAGTCCAACTGCTTAAATCACAATCAACATGCATAATAAAATAAGTGCTAAATAATAACATAAAGTATTTTATATTATAATATATAAACACACTTGACTTTTGTTGCCACTAGCCATAAACACTTCCCACTTCGACCATAGCCCCTTTTGGTGCCTAGGTACCAAGTTAGAATGATCAAAGCCAATGAAACAACACAAACTACATCATGGAAAATTGAACATGAATTAACCTAGAGTTTCAGCATGTATGCTATCTTTATCCTATACTATATTTTTGTTGTTTGCCCACATCTTCTTATTTTATACAAATTGCCAATTCTCCATCGATCTTGCCATGCTATACATCAATCTTCATGTTTTCAAAACCTCTACAGATTTTTATCTTTACAGAACTGTCTGTTACCTCTAACTGCCTATCCACACATGAATGCTATCCACATATCTCTATTCATGTGCCTTTAGTAGTAGTACTGCATTGTTCTCCCTGGGCTCCAAATACGGAGCCACCAATAAATGCAGCAGACTTTCAAACTATTGCACATTGCTGTCAAGCATGACAGCTTATTCAAATTTACTTCATTAAGTGCATAACATATCATTTACAATCCATAATTTAATTTCTTTTGCTTCATAGAACTTTGCAATGCCATTTAGGCACGGGGGGGGGGACTCCTTTCTGTAACATTTCCTACTTTCCCCTATCTCATTTCAGAGCATTTGCCCTGATTTTCCATTTCCTCTCAAATATATGTCTGTGTCTCATGGGATGTTCTAGTTATCTTATATTTTTGTTGTTTGGTCACATTTTCTTTTTGTATGCAAATCACCACTTCTTGATGGATCTTGGCATGCTTATACATCAATCTTCATCTTTTTACAAACTCTAGAGAATTTTTATCTTTACAGAACTATCTTTTACCTCAAACATCCCATTCACAGATGTCTGCTATCCACACATCTCTCTATACAGTGGTAGTAGTTTTGGTTCTTCCTGGACTCCAGAGATGGAGGCATCAATAAATGCATGAGTTTCTAAACTCACATTGTTGTCGACCTCAACAACTTATTGTTGAAATCCACTTACTTCTGTGCCGTGCCATGATTTCAAATGTATCATTTTTAAAATTGATCTTTTGTATTCCTTCTATCTAAACATCAAACTATTCACACATCCATCATATATATTTTAGTGCATTCCAATGACTATTAATTCATTGCTGAATCCTTTCTCTTTGCAGCAATCTGCAATGCCATTTACTTACACTTTCGAATAAAACATGTTCCTTCACAAAAGCAGACCTCCCTTAACCTGACACCTTTTTCAGTCAATTCTTCCCTGCAATTTTTTTCTCTCCATCATGCCTTGGGAGACTCTTAGGGGGGGGGGGGTTCTTTTCTCTAATATTTTTTACTTTGTCCTATCTCATCCCATGGGCATATGGGATGCCTATTTCACGCGCTTCCTAATTTACCCTCACATTTTTTTTACAAGATACAAATGTCACCCAGCCACTACATATGCCTTCATATTGGTCATGATATGCACTGATTTGCCATAATCCCTCATGCCACAGTACAACCCCTGCCATATATGCTTATGTCTCATGGGATGTTCTAGTATATTATATTCATATAAGGAAAACCAGGAGAGATCTAACATATGATCCACCTTGAATTTCATAAAAGCTCCACTGAACAATTTAATTTCACTCTTACTTTTGATAATATCAGGCAAATTTAACCAGAGATTTGGTGCCTAGCCTAGAAAACTTTTGTTATATAGGTGACTGGTATGTTGAGTTACTTGTAACCTAATTTTGTTTCGTGTTTGATAGTGAAGGAAGGGTACTTCAAAAAAGTTCTCAATGCGTTTTGGTAATATATCATTGATATATCTGAAAGAATTTTTCACTAAATTAAAATCAACAGAGATCACTTAGAGATAATATTGATGCCCTTTTGTAAAATTCCCTATGTCCCGTTCTTCGATTGAGATTAAATATAGCCCGTATTGCTTTATCTTGTTGAACTCTTATCTTTCTTAGGTTACTGGCACTAATGAAAGAAATTTGTAATTTCAATGTTATTTCAATGCAGGGGAATAATATTGATTTCTATTTGGGCATAGCCCAATGCCCCCCCCCCAAATGCACCACTGTTTGGTCGAACTAATACACATATATACTATTCTGTGTAAAATAACAAACAGTTATTTTTTAATCCAGCATGTCTTACCAGTTATAAGTGAACCTGTTGATGGACAAGATATCCGAATTTGTTGTGCAGAGCAATATTTCTAGATTTACCTTAGCTTCTTGCAAACAAGTTGTTGGTGAAAATGTTTTTCTATTAAACGATTGAGCTTGTTCATGCATAGAAATGGCATTTTAAATGATTTCAGAAAGATGCATATATGTGACATATTGATTAAACCAGACAACGAGCCAGTCGGGATAGCTCTTTGTTAACTCTTCACTATGAGAGCATCATGCAATACACAAAGTCATTCTTCATATTTTCTATGTGTGCCGGAGTTATCATAATTATTGCAGTGTATCATTTATATGCTAGTATTGCAATATCTGCTTTCAAGGTGCTACAACCGAATCCACATGCTGGTATGGAATTAGAACAAAATCATTGCAAATGTGTCAGAATTGATGATCCTTACATAAAGAAATATTGCAAATCAAGAGGACCTGTTGTTACCAGAGCAGAAAATCGAACCCTGTATCTGTTGGCTAAGTCCAGACTGGGAAATGTTCTCTTTCAACTGGCGGGCAGCTTCGCCATTGCGCAGGAGACCGGAATTAAACTTGCAGTGACTGATACTGCTCACGGCTTTCTTGATGCCTTTGAAGACTTACCATTCAAAGTTGTATCTCGACAAGAAGTGAAAACATGGAAATTAAAAAAGGTCATCTCAACCCTTGATATACCACTGTATGTTAAAGGTTTCAGGACAAGTGTGTCCGAAAGTTTTGTATTCGGCCATTATATGATCCGCTACACTTACTTCAGTGGTTGTCCGGATGAAATTCGACACAAACTTCGTCTCAAGGACAGCATCATAGCTAAGGCTGACGAGGCTATTTCGCAAATAGTAAAAAACCATCAAAATTCTGGTACTGATAACGAGGTGAAATCCAATACAGTCACCACAGTTGGGATTCAAGTTCGAAGAGGAGACCTCTTGGAAAGACGAGAAAGGGGCTATCGAGTCCCTGAGATGCCTTATTTCCAAAAGGCAATGAGGTACTTCCAAGAACGGTATCCCAATGTTGTGTTCATTGTAGCGACTAATGATAAGGAATGGGTCGAAAAGGAAATGTTGCAACCGGGAGTATACCTCTCTCCCCTTCAGACCCCAGCGGAGGACATGGCCCTCGTGTCAAGGTGCGACCACGCCATCACTTCTCTTATGACTTACAGCTGGTGGTGTGGATTCTTCAACAGAGGTACAGTCATTTATTACAAGGACTGGGTGGCACCTAATTCCACTGTATGGGGTTGGAGGGAGTACAAGGAAGAGGATACCTTCCCCTCCACCTGGGTCGGGCTTCACTGACTACACTCACAGGGTGTTACACACATCCAGTATGGCAAAGAACATTTAAAAACATTCATTTTATAATTATCATTCATATACATTTATTTCACACTAAAGGTACAGGTAAAGGTACTTTTATTTAACCTGGGTAGCCAAGCTAAGTATGACTTGTTTCCAGTTTGGCCCAAGGCACCTGCAATGTATGTCTGATGCGAACGACTATGTCGTGGAATGATATGACAGCCAGCCTGGGGATTGAACTTGGGTCCCTCGCTTGTGAGGCGAGCACTCTACTGACTGAGCTATAGGGGCTGACTCTAGGTTTAATGTTCGCAATTGTAAATTTTAAAATCATATATATTTTTAGATAAGATATTTACGATAATTCATAGGCGTAGGGCCGTAGGCAACAAAATTTTGGATAAGCCATTTTTCCGGGAGTTTTGGGCAGAAATGTTAATTTGTGAATTCAATCTTTTTAGGGTATTTTGGGCATCATCTATTTGGCAACCCCCCCCCCCCTTCAAATTTGTTTGACCTCCTACGCCTGTGACTTACTTTTTGCATTAAAAAGTCAATAAGTTGTTTTGTCTGTTTCCATTCTTGGCTGAAATACAATTTTCAGTTCAGTGATCATTGCTATGTTTGCTTCATCGGCATAGCAACACTGATTGTACTTGAGTTCTGGCAAAGAGTAAATTTTCCTTAGAGTTTGCACAGGATGCGATAAATAACAGAGCTGACATCTCTGATACAGTGCTAGGATAAAGCCACATACCTAATTCTGAAATTTGGATTGTTTGTCATCGACTTCAGTACATGTAAGATGATAAATTTTTCTGCGGCTTTATCACCTTCACTAACAGTCTTGGCTAGAGATGGTATATAATCTGCAGTGAGTTGCTGTGTGTCATTTTAACTTAACCCGAACTGGCGAACTCACATATTTGAAGCCGTCCAGTACCCTTTAACATGTTTGCTGTCAAGACAAACATTAGTATTAAGAGTGCATGATAGTGTGAACAAGGCAAAAAAAATCACTTTGCCTGTCCAGACTGTAAAACTTCTATAATAGACCCCCAATACAAAAACCAGCAATTTCATAAGGTTTGCTCATCTTTGTAGAAACAAGGCAAAGCTAATTCAGAATTTATGAAGAAATGTCGGAAGGTTGGCTGTAGCTGTTTATCTGAAAGTGACCAGCTGCAGGCTAGTGACACATAGTTATCTCTGGCCTCAGGAAGAGGCATCACTTGTCATTGTTAGGCTGTCTGGCCATTGGTCAGTTGAGTAACTTCGACAATACTTTTACAGGAGAATGACAAACAGTTACTACAACTGTTTATGGTCCAATGTCACAAGTTGGTTAAATTTAGAATTTCTGGTCAAATTGGCCGAAGAATCAATGATCACTTTCTATGCCTTAGTACAGTAGCGGACGAAAGTTTAGGCTGCGTCAATTTTTTGTCAATATCATGGAAAATAGGTGCTCAGCTGAAAAAATTCTGCATGGATTTTCTTGCCTGTGTATCAAGGAAGTTCTACAATAGAGAAACCATGCACATTTTTAGGAATGAAAAGATAATTTTTGACAAAAGCATTTACAATTCTACTTATTAATACAACGGAGCAAGCCAGATATGACACGAAATTAAAAAAAATTCTTGCTTATTCGGTATCACACCAATTCATGCAAAGAGGAAATCGGTATTAACGCAGATTGGTAACAAGAAGACTATCGCATTTATGGAAGTTACAAAACATTTTCATTTTATAATATTGAAATTTCATGGCAGTCTTTTCCTTTATAAGACAGAATTTCGGTCTACTACAGTTTTTATTACTCTGCATCAGGGTCAAACCTTGTAAATGTGCGCAGGATATAACAGGCCGTATAATCCAGTTTTGTGTCATCACTGTCATGTGACATTACCATTTGGCCATTATAGCCTGGCATGTGGCTCAGCTCATGAGCAAAATGGCAGGACTTGCATGGTAATATGCACCCTCCAACATCATACAGGACAGTATTTCCACACCTTATAAAAAAAGACCTTATCAAATTTGTTGAGACTAGCCCTGCCCTAGACCAATCAGATGCAAGTTAGTTGGTGAGTATGGTAATTAGAAATCAGAAGAGGCTGGTCTTTGAGAGTCTGTGACTGCCCAATTGTCTCCCCTAAGCAAATAGGTTCTTTTGTTCAGAGATAACTCCTCCCGTGGGAATGTCTCAAAAGTGACTGATTACTGGCCATCCAATCAAAATGTTTTGACTTCAAATTTTCCCATGGATTATGAAAATATGTTATTCTTTACAGTCTGGCCTGAGTCTATTTCCCTGAGTGTATTTCCACTGCCAGGTAGCTACAAAATGTAATAATCTAAAAGAGTCTAAATGGGGCCTGATGCAACAAATGAACTATAAATTTGTGATTCGACATGACACCCCATAACACTCCCCTGGGATGTCATTTTTGCTTTGTACTGTAAAATTTGAAATTTTGAGTCAGCTCTAATGACTAAGTGAGATGGTTGTACAATCTGTTTAAGCTAAAATAGCTTGTTTTGAGTTATAATAATCCTTCTTTTGTTATAACTTACAAACAAGCTATGTTGGCTAAAAGGAATTGTGCAACCATCTCACTCAATCATTTAAGCTGACCTTAAATTCAAATTTTACAGTGTAATTACCTGCGGCAGGCACTATTTCTGGCAGATAAGTAACTATGGTTAACATTAGGCCAGGATTTATGTAGAAATGCCTGAAATTCGGCTGTAGCCGTTTATCTGAAAGTGACCAGCTGCAGGCTAGTGACACACAGTTATCTCTGGCCTTAGGAATAGCAGTCACTTGTCGTTGTTGGGTTGTCTGGTCGTTGGTCAGCTGAGTATTTTAAACAACAAACAGTTACTGCACATGTTTGTCTGTTTTTAGCACTCCAGCTTAGGGGGCAACCATTGCATAAGCAGATTTTTAATTAGTTTCTAGCCGGGTTTTGGTGAAAGAAATACATTTTTCTGAGCACGCAGTTGCTGCTGTTTGACGTTTTCCTCTTTTTGACAAAAGGAAAGAAAATAAGGCCCACAAAGACAGCAGGTCAAAATTGCGAGTAGTGGCGGCAAAGCTCTGATTTATTCAGGCACTGGCAAAACTAACCACTATGTATACGATTGACATTAACCTTCTCCAACAAAACTACTTGCGTATGCACGGATCCTTATCTGATCTGAAGTAATAAGATAACTTAATAACGTGCTTGAGTTTGGCACAAATAGCACTCAATGTTCTATATTACTCATAGACACATTGTAGATCCAAGCAAGTGAACACCTAAAATTTATCTCAATTTCTCTTTTAAAGTTACATTCACACATGTGTGTCTGCTATTTTGTGATGCGCCTTGTGTGACACCACAAAATTATAGCAAAATAATACGGCAGTAGACATTCCCTTTCAGACAGACCTAAATTACACTTGTCATACACAGGGAACCTCCAAAGAGAGCCTCACTGATTGGCCAGTTGCTCGTCTTCGGGCTCTATAGCAACTCAAAGATCTAACTGAAGTCTAGACCAAAAACATATGATAGAGACTTCCAGCTGACTCGCTAAACTGCACCTGCCACACACAATCATTTATGATTGTCTGCAGGCAAAGTCACTCACAGATTATTTTTTTGCCCTTGTCCAAGATCATAGACCTTGTCATTACAAGACTCTATATGGCCATACTCTGCACTTTGTACGTTTTTTTTAGCATCTTTGTCTAAATTATTGCTTTTGGCTTTTCTTTGGGGGGGGGGGGCTGTCCTCCTTCCCAGTCGCGGGCCAACTGTTATATATTGATTAACCAATGCAGGAGGTCAAAAAGACATATGAATACACAACAGTCAACAAGCCAATGGTATAAAAAAATATTTGCTGAGATTTCTATGTGGGGTTCGACCCCTCCCCCTCCTTAATGGCCCCAATACAAAATCAATTGACACCAAAACAGTTTGGGATCACTAATCTCTAAGTAATGTAAACAACAGCTGACCTGTCTGCAAGTTGACCGCTACTTGCCGCCACCTAGGGTGCAAAATTCGCGAGCTCCTGTGAGCGGTCAACAGAATTTGGATCAGTGGAAGACACCAGGACAGTGTGGAAGAAACCAGGACAGTTCCATCATTTAGTGATGGTCTAGATTATTTCCAAAAACTATGTAAGTGTCTAATCTGACTTTGGTTGGCTTCAATTTTAAGCAGACAGCTTGTAAATACCAAAAGAAGTTGGAACTATTTTTATCATGGAGGATGTATACATTGTAGCTCACATATATTGCCAGTATAGAGGGGGCCACTTGTGGCATGGACAAGACATTTTGCCGAGTGTAACAAAGCTTTTATGAAATTGTGAATTATATTGTTGTCCTAGTTAATAAATCTCCATAAAGTAACAGAATAAATACAATTGATCATTTTTGATATCACAAAGCAAAAACATCGGCTTTGTATGGACACGTGAATAAGTGAGAATGCATTCTTTTTGGACCCTTTTCTGACCACAATTTAACATGCACTAAATGGCATAAGTAGATTGAATACCATCAAACTTCTGATGAGTAAAATCATCCCTTTCAGAGGCAAAGTGTATGCTAAAGTTTCAAAACTTTCTTTTAGTCTCATGATTTCCAAACATTTTCATTCAAGGCAGTGGACTGGATATTTGCCAGCACCATGCTTTGTAAAAGTAGTTTGGCGTAGTAATATGGACAGCTGTTGTTCGACCTGATCTGGTGATGTGTCCAAAACAGATCAAATTATTGTTGACCCAATTCGATTTTCCAGGGACTGTCAGCATTCTGCTGCCACTTGACAGTCCCGAACAGAGACAGACAGCTGACAATGTTTGTGATTCACTGAACCTTGACTGGTTTACACACTTAATACATTATTGGTGAAAGGGACTTTGTAAAACCAGGTTTAAATGAGTTTAATTAGACATCACCAAGATACTTATACCATTAGAAAAGCTGGTATCTAACTAACAATATTGCATTTTAGCACCCGGCTAGGGATTAACTCTGTTTACAACAGCAAACAAACAATCAGACTATTGTTCATTTTGAAAAA
This sequence comes from Platynereis dumerilii, assembly GCA_026936325.1. NCBI lineage: Eukaryota > Metazoa > Annelida > Polychaeta > Phyllodocida > Nereididae > Platynereis > Platynereis dumerilii. The sequence continues at coordinate 37,942,035 of JAPTHN010000003.1, read as the reverse complement.
AAAATTATAAGTTAAAATGTATAATAGAAGAAGCGTATGATGTCTAAGTCCGGTCGGGATCTAACTGACAAAAATGCATGTTAGAACCCTCCATATCGGTGTCTTGCTAATACTAAGACATGGTCTAACTGTTAAAACTTTGTTGGTGAAATTGGCCCCTGGAGTAATTCTGAGCCACAGAAAACTTGATTGGAAGACTTTTATTGACAAAATAAATATAAGAATTTGTGCTTAAATAAAACTTTCGAATCGTGACCCATCGTGATCCAGTATGCCGATGACACTGCAATTATTGGGAAAATTCTCAATGATGACCATCGTGACTATCTTGATCAAGTAAATGACTTTGTACTGTGGTGTGATGATAACTTCCTTTATCTCAATGTCAGGAAGACGAAAGAAATGATGTCAGATTTTAGGAAAAAAGAATCTGTTGTGAAATCTGAATGTGTGGAAAGGGTGCATGATTATAAATATCTTGGTATGGTCATTGATGATAAGCTGAATGGGTCAGTGAACTCACAGCTGGTGTACAAAAATGCATACAAAGAGTTCATCAACTCCGTGTGTTAAGAAATATCAACATCGACCAGAAGATCTTGACACTCATGTACAAATCAATAATTGAATCTATTCTTTGTTTTTCCATCACCACCTTCTATGGTAACATATCCTGTCAGCAGAAAAAAAAGATGAAGAAAATTGTTAGAATATCAAGCAGATTAGGTGTTGATGTCGTGTCTCTTAATAATCTGTATGACAAATATGTACTTGAGCAAGCACAAAAGATAATGAAAGATGAGAAACACCAGCTGCACTGTAAATATATTTCACTGAGATCAGGCAGAAGACTAGCACTGCCTAGAATAAGAACTGCTCGTTTTAAAAACTCATTTGTTCCATCAAGCATCAAATTATAACCATCACACTAATCTAAGGAATGCCTGATATATGTATGAATGTATCCCTGTATGACTGTGATATTTTGAATGTAATCATATGTATGAATGATTGTATGAATGTATGAGCTCGCTCCACAAGAGTTTCATTGTCTGAGATCAATAAAGTATATCTTATCTTATCTTATCTTATCTTATGACAGTGTTGTAATAAGCTGAAATTTAACCGCCCATTCACATTGCAATTACTTAAATATACTGTAGCTTTCTCCTCTCCACAAACCATGATGAAAGTGATTTAGGATAAAAACATAATTCAGCCTGACACGACATTCTATGAACAACAATAAAGTTGGTTTTACAAGAGCATGCCTGATTACATCTTTCCAGGTTACAATGTCTCAACCTCACATAAAAGTCACATACTTCCAAGAACATTGTGGCAGATTTTTGTAAGCTCTCGTAATTTCTCAGCTGTAATCATTTACCACGTTACATGAATCCAGAAGCAGCTACAGTGTACCTTCATGAGCAAAATCTCAGCTGGATGACGTTCGGGTGGACGTTAAATTGGCGGCCCCTTGTATCAGTGTCTATGCTGGGCAAGTAAAAGATCCCTCACATGGGGTAAATGTGTAACATGTTGAAGACTCCCGCTCTCTCTCCCATCTCGTCAATCAACCCTTATGAGTGCCTAGAACTGGGCTTAGAGGGCTGTACTTACCATATCTATCTCTCGTCTATCTATCAGTCTGCGCAAATCCTGAAATCAGTGATAGATTTGGAATATAGTAAAGCAAAATGCAACAAACATGTGCATCTGCCTAGAAGAGAGAACAAAAGCGACTAAACTGAGGAAGCAAAATGTCAGATTAACTTAGTGATGCAGACCGGACCACCTTTTAGAGGGTGGTCCGGTATTCACAAAAGTGGTTCGGTCCTGGGCTGGTCTAGGGTGAAGTGATCCGATTTTGTTACTGGACCGGTCCAGAAGCGGTCCATCGGCATTTCAAAAATTATGATAAAATGAGGGTGAAAACAAGCTATATGACAAATTTCACTTTTGGAGATGACAAAATTCATGCAATACTCTTCATGACATGAAAAATCAATGGACCGGTACGGACCGGCACTTGACCGGTCCGGTCCAACACTGGACCGGTTTTTTGTAGGTGGTCCGGTTTTTTGGCGGTCCAGGGCTGGACCGCAGACCGGACCAGTCCAAGGCGGTTCAGTCTGCATCACTAGATTAACTGTCCCAAGGTCTACATATGTCTGCTAAAGAAACTCTTGACTCAGAGGCTGGTGTTTTACTCTCCCAGACAGTCACAAGTCAAACAAATAAAGAGCGAAAAGGACACCCAGGGGCAGATTTATGGAGTGTCACATCTCATCACAAATTTAGGCCATGTGCTGTGAGCAGCAGTGAATATACGTGACTCTCAGCAGCATAGCACAGATCAACAAAAACCTGCTTCAACCACTGTTACAAGATAGTCACCGCTACCAAAATTTTATGACATATTCATTGTATATTTACTCAAACACTTGAATAACAATTAAGGTATACTAGTACATTTCTTATCATTCCATCAAGGTTTAAGGAGACTGTCTGCCAATGGCTGCATCTCTGTCGACAACACCAAACTTAGCGTATTTTAATGACGCACAGTTGGAGATTGGCTCCATGCAGCGAATTGAAATATAAATTTGTGCTGAGACATGACACTCCATAAATCTGCCCCGGAATGTCCTTTCTGCTCTAACTATCCCTGAGTCCCTGACTGGCAAAGCAAATCCATCATCTTACATATGACATTTTATAGGCAAACATATTTTAAAATATACACTGAAAGCGTCTGATGCCTTTCTACCAGTCTGAGACCAGACTGCTAGCTTCATTGACATATTGACGAGGTAAGATAACTTCCATCAGTAAATGACATTTTATGATTTGAGATAACTTCCATCAATAAATGAAATAAATATCTTTTCAGATCCATCCAGACAAACCCACGGGTGCCTCCCTCGCCCCTTTCCCACCTCCACTCCGACAAACATCTCCTGGCTCACCGTATCTTCCTCTTCCCAGAGGAAGGGCCTGCCCTTCAAAATATTCCAAAAGCTTGTAGGGAAAAATTTGCCAATCGAGATTGGGCCTTCGGCCCAAATCTACACTCTTATTTGTATTAATTGACAACAAAATTTTCATGTGTCGGGTATTTTACTGTCGGATTAAGTCCTCATGCAAAATTGTGTCTTAATTTTCCTCAGTGACATGTCGGTCTACTTGCTTTTACGAATCAGGTACAGTTTGCTTTTCTACGATGACATATATTATGAGCTTACAGTACACCATGGGTAGGTGCAGTACATCCCTAGTAGGGTGCATCGTCTGCCCCTTAAAAATGAAAAAAAAATTGTCTTTTTCATTTGCACTTTTCCCACATTGAACCTTTGCCCGTAAAAACACCTCATGCAAAATTTCAATTGGATCGGATGTGGCACTTTTATGTCAAAGTTGAGTCCAAAAGTGACAAAAAATTATGCTTTGGAAAGTCGCGGTTAGAAATATGAAGCTTATATTTTGTTGTATGATTTCAATTCATATACCATAAACTTCTGCCTAACCTTAGCATAATCAGTAGAATAAAACATAAGAAACACTTTACTGAAGAAAGTAGGAAATTTAATATGTTTTCCAGATAGTTATTCATCAAATTCAAATATGCAAATTTGCATAAATTACATGTAAATGTGAGAAGTTCAATAGTTCATTCAGACACCTTTCTGTCTCTCTTTTCTTCTGACTACATCGTAATACAATCAAGGTTTTATCAGATGATGTATTAGACCAGTTCCTCACTTTGTAGACATTTTTGGGTTCCGAAGTCATATTAATATCCTTTTTTGATTTATCCAATTTTTCGCGATAAAAAATAAAATATCTCGATACAATTACTTCTCCTTATTATGATATTCAAATTAAAGCTCTCTTTCTAAGGAATCTAACTGTACCATCAAGAAATCGCTAAAATGAAAATCGACAATATTATTTATAACCGCGAATCGCTAAAATATGACCTAACACTGAAATTTCAAGGTTATTGTGCAACCCTTTGGCATCAAATTTTTTTCTTAAAATTTCGCAGGTCTTCTTTTATAATACAATGGAACAATCATGCAAAAGTGCATGATGTTTTGAAGATATAGGGGCAGACGAAGCACCCTAATCCCTAGTATACTCCCCAAGACCCCGGTATATTCCCGAGACCTGAAGGGTCGAGGGAATACACTGGGGTCGCAGGGAGTATACGGGTTGTTTTCCAATCAGGGTACATAGTTTTGTCTCAAGTGGGTCAAAAAAAAAGGTCTTTTTTTTCTGGCCAAATTGACTTTTTTCCGTTGCTATATACCATGCCTTGTACTTCTGAAAATTTTTAGGGGTACAGGTATTCTGAATTTTTTTTTTTTTTGACTTTTCGATAATTTGACCAAAGTCAATATTCTGCTCATCCCTCTATTACTGGATATATAGAACACCCACTTGTATGGGCTTGTGCTGAGTGGATAGATATATAGATCTATATGACAATGCAAAATCATCTTACTTGCTTGATTTTGGCCAAGAACTTTGTGCGTGTCAAGGAAAATAGACATTTTCGGAGAGGACAGTATATTTTCTGAGAGGACAGTTTATTTGACGAAAGCTGTTTTCGGTGTTTTCCGCTACGAGCATTGTGCAGTTCGTACAACTGAAGTGAAACACTTACCAAAACTTAATCTAATCTATTGAAGGAGTATTTCTATAAAATAAAAATACTCTTAATTTAATGTTATTGCTGTTTTGCTGACCCAATTTCAGAGAGGGCAATATTTGACAGAATTGACCTTCATGTGTTCAACGCAGGATTCTCAAGGGACTAATCATAATTGTTGCATGTATTTCTAAAATTTAATTTCTAGGACGATATTGAAAACGTTTTCACTTTTGTTTAAACTTATCGGTAGGTTAGGGCGGAAAAATCTGTAGCGATATTTGCCTAATTTGCAAATGAGACAGTCAATTTTGGTCAAAATCACACTATAAATTTTTTCTCAAGCAGTTATCAACAGATTTTAATATTTTTTTCACTATTGTAGGTCTGTCTCAGTATGTTTAATCATTCTGTGTAGTGATTTTTCCACATACATGCATGGAATTTTTGGTATTTTAGATATTGTTTGACTTTCCAGAGCATACCCCGATTGAAAAACAACCCATACTGGGATGTGCTGCACCTACCCATGGCATAACCTTTTTATACCATGTCTAGGCACATTTTCAAAATAAGTTTTTTTTAAACAAGTTGACACAAAATCTGCAATGTTACGCTTGAACTAAAATATCTTTTTCGGTAATAATTTTTTTATGGCAAGGGTTTTCGAGATATTGACCTGAAATTTTGACTCAGTAACCTTTGCAATATGACTGATGAATATGATAGAGCTGTTATAATTATATCCTAAGATATAGAATTAAACGGCCATGGACCTTGAAAATACGTTGACTGAAATATATGTTTTCACGCTAGAACTGAAAATCCTTGTTCCAGTTATATATTTTTTGTGGCTATATATTTTTTGTGGCTAGAGTTTTTGAGATAACGTCTTCAAATTTTGGATTTGATATATATATATATACTACATTTATAACAGTATATGCTAACTTTTATACTTCTGGGTTGATTAGATCAAGAGAAATTAAATAAAACGGCAGTGGAATGTAGAAAAGCGTTTCTGAAATCAATGAGCAACACAGCCGAAACTATACCAATAAACAGAATTTAAGAGGCCGTGCCTCTAAAAATCATGCGGGGGTGGCAACGTGGTCCGTGGCGGATCAAAATGATATTGGCATGGATCATAGTATCAACAAAGTTAGAAAACCAAGAGTCGAAATTTCGAGTCAAAAACATTTATTTTGGGAATTATAGGCCTTCGAAGATTTACCTCCCTCGGACCAAAAAGGAGTATTTTATATTAAAATGATAGTAAAAACACACCTTGTTTGGACCCCCACAGCTCTGCTTCTGCAGCAAGTGGGAAAATAGTGATTACAGATTTTGTTTTCTTATAACTTGAAATTTGTGAAAATATGAAATTAACTCTGGGACCTCACATCCCCATATATATATAAGCTATATCGTATATGTATAAAGTGCCACTTTTTGGGTCACTTTTAGGGCCTTTTTCAGAAATGGCATTATGTACCAGTGACATCACAAACATGCTATTTTTGCCTTTATCTTGTTTAAATGCAAGTTAAACTTGTCTAATGAAGTGTCAAGTCAACTTCGAATATAATTCATATGCCAAATGACTTGCAAGGTGGCCACTATGGTGGTTGTTGTGACTCAAAATAGGTAGTAAATCGGTGAAAATAGCCTTTTTTTCCGAGAAAATAGCACAAAACTACCAAAAGACTTAAATGAGACAAGTGAAACAGGTGAAAATTACATAGTCATGATGGAATTATCACAATAGTAATTCTCAAGTGTGTCATAAACAAGAAATGTGAATTTTGTTTATAACATGTTGCCATGACAACCATGACTATTGTCAATGTGTCGCACAGCATACTGCACATTCACAGAAAATTAAACTATTGACATAGATATTATGGTACATCATTATTAAAGTAGATAGTCAAACAATAGCTGAACAAAAGCCCTCCTTCGGCAAAGGGGCATTTTGTGGGGGCAAAAATAGTTCTTTTCATGAGATCCATGATATGATGGCATATTCAAGATGGCTGCCATTGGCGTGATTGGGTTTACCTCGCTGACTCATGTTTTTGTTCCTTTTTACTATGTTTTAGGGGTAAAAACTTTCACATTTCTGACAATTGTGGGAAGCAGATATTTTGTATGCATATTTTTAAATGAGAGTGAATGGTCCTGGCATAGAAAAACCAAAATTGCGGAATGGCGGCCATATTGGATTGTGCGCCATTTTGTCGTCATTCCGCTTTTTTAGTCAGGAAGTTGTGTGATACATCAATTCATGGTGATTTAAGGGTGGTGGACTCATTTTTGACATTTAAATTACCATTCAGTTTCATCTACTGCTCAAAAAGAAGACTACAGCTGGAAGCTATATTGTTAAGCTTTAAACTGAAAGGGTTATGGGATACCTCAATTTGTGCACTTCAGCAAAGTGCGGAGATTTTGGGATATGGACTTCCTTTTGTCATAAGAATCATCATTTAGTTGTTTCAAGCTGAGAAAGTAGAGGTATCATTTATTGATGCTTAATTTAGTGTTCCAGATGTCATGTACAAGGTGCCCCAAAACAAGGTTCACGTTTCTTTGATTGGCCATAAGATAATCAATTTTTGCCACATGACTTTGATTTATGGCTTTTTTGCAGGTAATCATACACGCATTTTGTTTGAAAGACAAAATGATAGACATAGGCCTATATGCATATTCTTGCTGCTGAAACGAGGTGTGAGTGTCCTGATTTTTGGTGTGCCAGGTTGAAGAAGGTGCATGAATAGGGCTGGTGAAAATGTCAAGATGAGTGGTCTGAGATATCGAAAACTGATTGAAATTTGTTGACTGGTACGTAAAGATGCTTGACACAGGAAATTGTGGTCGTGCAAAATTATAACCCCTTACAATTATGTCAAATGGTCAGACAAGGCATAATATGCTAGGTGTAGGAGAAGATTATTTCATATAAGCAGGAAATATTTGAAAAGTTATGTTAAAAACTGTCTTAACATAAAGTATACATGCCTACCATGCACAGTGTATGCATTGTTGCTTTACAATGAATGATATGGAGGTGTGAGGACTTGATGTGCTATTTTGTGCCACCAATCTGTCCTTGTATATAATAAATTATATATAATCACTGAGGATGCTTTAATCCAAGTAATGTCATGATAGTGCCAGAAAATGTAGCTGACATACTACAAAAACCTAAAAATTTTGTTTCAGGACCATGTATATCATATAAATGGGATTTGCACAATTACTACCGTGGTGGCTGAATGACAGCCATATATATTTCATGATACAATGGACATAAAGGAGCTGCTACATTATATGGTGAATCCAGATGAATTATACATCAAATCACAGCTAGAGGCTCATAAACTATTTTCTGAACATAAATATACATTCCAGCCAGTTCAAACTCATGTACAGGATCTCAAAAGTGGTCAGTCAAAAATGGTAAATTATGATCTAAAGGAACCTCATCCCACCAAACCTGACTACCCGCAATATGACTAAATCACAATGGCAGATATTAAGACATTTAACCTATCAGCTGACTTCTTAAAACTATTTTTGGGCAAGAAACAGGGCTAGAAAGAAAATTGTATTAATAGGTCATGGTTGCTAAATTCTGGGCAAACCAGCCAATACAGAGCTCTTCTGTATCAACTACCCGGTCCACACAGTGTTTTCAGAAAAGAGCTGAGCTCTGGACCAAAGGTAATAGTCCGGCGGCCAAACCCCAGATTTCATGGGAACCTCGCAGTATGGTCTGGACAATGTTTTTTGGTTGATTCTATATCTCTGAGATGTGCTCTTTCAGAATCTGAACGATGCCACTCTGTCATCGTTGGGCAATTTGCATAATATGCAAATTAAGGCGGCCATTACCAAAAATCTTGTTCTCGCCTGTATCTCAGTAACTATGCATGATAGCAACATAATTTTGGTGTCTATCCCCATGTTTTGAGTGGTAAATAATCTAACTAGGCCATTTCCATAAATTTCACACAAATAGTTTTCGCAGAATTGACATATTGAGGCCGCCATCACAGAAAATCTTGTTTCTGACGATATCTCCGAAACTACAGGTGGTATCAAAATAATTTTGGTATCTATTCCCATGTTTTGATTGTTAAATAATGAGATGAAGCCATTTCAGTGAACATCACACCAATATTTTGAATTGAACAGGCATATTAACAAAGCTGCCATTACTGAAAATTTGGTTTTCGACAATATCTTATTACTTCATATGGTGTCAAAACACTATTGGTGCCTATCACCATGTTTTGAGAGATAAAGAAACATATTAAGTTATTTTTATAATGATTGAACAAATATTTTATACTGTATCTCACAACAACCTGAGAAGTTAAGCTGAAAAACCATGTGATTTACACCATGTGGATCATCGTTTTGAACCAACAGAAATAATTATCTGACCTTGTCATGTAGACCATGAGTAGTGAAGTCATGATGTCACAATGTTTTGGGGCTCTGATTGGTCGGTGTGGTTGCCAAGAATGTTCTTGGGCCTTCAAGCAAAATAATGCCATATGAAATGACTCAATATTTTTGACTGTTGGTTCGATTTTTGTTGTGAGATATACCTTATTATCACTGATTATTGTGTTATTCTGCAATCTGACATTCAAAAGATTCACTGTTGTGAACCACATCCCCTTATGTTTTATCAAAGAATGAGCATATGTATATCAAAATAATTGTTGGGAAACAAACTAAGCCATTTCAGAAAGGACCAGGCAAATACACAATGAGTAGTGAAGTGATGATGTCACAATGTTTTGGGGCTCTGATTGGACAGTGTGGTTGCCAAGAATGTTCTTGGGCCTTCAAGCAAAATAATGCCATATGAAATGACTCAATATTTTTGACTGCTGGTTCTATTTTTGTTGTGAGATATAACTTATTATCACTGATTATTGTGTTATTCTGCAATCTGACATTCAAAAGATTCACTGTTGTGAACCACATCCCTTTATGTTTTACAAAGAATGAGCATATGTATATCAAATTAATTGTTGGGATACCAACTAAGCCATTTCAGAAAGGACCAAGCAAATACGTTTGGATAAAGGTGCAAAGTCATTACAGAACAATTATTGTGCTAATGCATCTTGCCATTATTTATTTTTCTGAGTACGAAAACAAGTCACTTTCAACAATTTTGTCCCTGGGAACTGAACAGTGAACACCACCAACTGTCATGCCCGCACTTCCATTTATTTTAATTCAAGGCTAATTAAGTGCTAAGGAAAGAGTTTGAATGCTCCAGGCTGCGAGCATATAACATCTTGGGTGAAACAGCAAAATAAATGTCATACCAAATTACAAACATTGAAACAGTAATTACCTTATCAGGTATACTTGTTCTTGCAGTGTGCTTCCCCATGAAATCTGTAAAACATTGATCAAGTAAGCTATTAAACAAGATGTGTCCATAGCAAAATCACACCTTATCATTTCCAGCACCTCTGGTCAGCTACATTGTCGCTTGGTCCTAATTATACTGAATTAAGCATTTACCACATCAACCATTTTTCCTTAACAGACCTGATGGAATGCAAGGTATCGTGAGTAAGAGCCAATTTCCAAATGGCAGTCTAAATATAACATCATCACTCTCCATTTAAATTATTTTTCATAGAGTGGACACTGTTGAAGCTCTCAAGGCCAGATTTGTCCTCAAGGCCGGCCTCGAGGTCATATTCTGATGGCCATGGCCTTGGATGCCCAATTCTCGGCCTTGGACTCGGTCTCGGGTGCCTTTGGCCACTGATGGAAGTCGTCTGAACTGCCTTAAGGCCACATTTTGATGATGGCCTTGGCCTTAGTCTCAGGGGCTCATGCCTCTGTTTGGGCGGCGAATGTCTCAGCCTCAACTGCAACACTGAAAGTGGAGCTTTTGTCACATTTTTACCCCGCTGGCTATGTAATAGCCTACGGGGTACTGCAGTCCTCAATGTGCTGGGGATGCTGGGGATTTCGTCAAGCATAACTCACTTTGTGTTGCTCATATTTCATTCAAATTTTGCCTGTTATCTTATTTTGTCATGCAGATGGGAATGACAAGTCCGTACGGACACACGGACGTACGGACACACGGACGGACGCACGGACACACGGATCTGTACGTCCGGACACACGGACACACAGACAGAAGGATGCATGGACGGACCGACCGACGGACGGACGTACGGACACACGGACGTTGTGTTGCTCATATTTCATTCAAATTTTGCCTGTTATCTTATTTTGTCATGCAGATGGGAATGACAAGCACGTACGGACACACGGACGTACGGACACACGGACAGAAGGATGGACGCACGGGCGGACGGACGCACGCACGCACGGACACACGGACGGACGGACACACGGACGTACGGACACACGGACGTACGGACACACCGACGTATGGACGTACGAACACACGGACGGACGTCAATGTCTCCGGCCGTCCGTGTGGCGGTCCGGCGGTCCGTGAGTCCGTCCGGCGGTCCGTGTGTCCGTCCGTCCGTGTGTCTGTACGTCCGTGTGTCCGTACGTCCGTGTGTCCTTACGTCCGTCCGTCCGTGTCCGTCCGTCCATCCTTCTGTCCATGCGTCCGTACGTCCGTGTCGGTGCGTCGTGTCCGTGTGTCCGTCCGTCCGTGTGTCCGTCCGTCCGTGTGTCCGTCCGTGTGTCCGTCCGTGTGTCCGTCCGTGTGTCCGTACGTCTGTGTGTCCGTACGTCCGTGTGTCCGTCCGTCCGTGTGTCCTTACGTCCGTCCGTCCGTGCGTCCATCCTTCTGTCGGTGCGTCGGTGTCGGTGCGTCCGTGTCGGTGTCGGTGCGTCCGTGTCGGTGTCGGTGCGTCCGTGTTGGTGTCGGTGCGTCCGTGTTGGTGTCGGTGCGTCCGTGTCGGTGGGTCGATGCACAGTGCATCCAAATGGTCTCAATGGCTTCACATAGAGCCAGCGGGGTTTACGTGCTTGCACGGTATTTTTCTACTTTGCCAAGGACCGAAGCAATATTCAATGTCAATGATCCCCTGACAGGCACCAATGAGTGTTGGGCTGTTGGCCTTCTCCTGTGATGTCAGCTACTGAATGGAAGTACATAAGAGGAGAACTTGGTCCTTCTATTGTAAGATGAGAGGTTGGGTTCAACTTCTATAAAGCACAAAAGTATGGCAAGAGGAGAATAGTAGCTCCTGAGCTGTCCTCCAATCAGGGAAGTAGACTCAAGCAGAATTGTGATGAATAACATTATATCATAATACAATGCACAATTTGAAAAAACATTTGAATTTTTATTTTTAAAGCTTCTTTCCTGTACCCTTCGCATCTTCCAATGGGAGTAATTAACATTGAAAAAGTAGTGCACTGGCCTGGTAAAAGCATGAGGACAGTTTCAGAACAGTTCCTACAGTTTATGATCACCATACCTGGTCACTGACCAGCCCAGAATTGGCTATTCTCCACAAATAATTGTTAAGAAGTTAATTTCCTTGGTGATATACAACAACTTTATTAACCTATTAATTTTTTCTAGGGAGATAATTATTTGCTAGCCTTTCAATGAGCTTCAGTAGCAAGCATTGGTTACATTGAATATTATTGTGGCAGTTGGAGAAGTTTTATTCTTGACAGATTGGTAGAAAAATGTGACACAAGCTCCACTTCCAGTTTTGTAGTTGAGGCCAAGACATCCGCCACCCAGACTGAGGCATGAGCCTCTGAGACTGAGGCCAAGGCCATCAAAACGTGGCCTTGGGGCAAGTCCAGAGGCTTCCATCACTGGCCAAATGCACCCAAGACCGAGTCCAAGGCAGAGAATTGGGCATCCAAGGCCATGTCCATCGGAATATGACCTCGAGGCCAACCTTGAGGACAAATCCGGACTCGAGAGCTTCAACACTGTCCACTCTGTGAAAAATAATTTAAATGAAAAGTGATGATGGTATATTTAGACTGCCATTTGGAGACTGGCTCATGCTCAGTGCTCACCATATCCTGCATTCCATCAGGTCTGTTAAGGAAAAATGATTGATGTGGTAAATGCTTAATTCAGTATAATTAGGACCAAGTGACAATGTAGCTGTTCCAGAGGTGCTGAAAATGATAAGGTGTGATTTTGTTATGGACAAATCTTGTTTAATAGCTTACTTGATCAATGTTTTACAGATTTCATGGGGAAGCACACTGCGAGAACAAGTATACCTGATAAGGTGATTACTGTTTCAATGTTTGTAATTTGGTATGACATTTATTTGGCTGTTTCACTCAAGATGTTATATGCTCGCAGACTGGAGCATTCGAACTCTTTCCTTAGCACTTTTAAATTAGCCTTGAATAAAAATAAATGGGTGGTGTTCACTGTTCAGTTCCCAGGGACAAAATTGTTGAAAGTGACTTGTTTTCGTACTCAGAAAAATAAATAATGGCAAGATGCATCAGCACAATAATTGTTCTGTAATGACTTTGCACCTTATCCAAACGTATTTGCTTGGTCCTTTCTGAAATGGCTTAGTTTGTTTCCCAACAATTATTTTGATATGCATATGCTCATTCTTTGATAAAACATAAAGGGATGTGGTTCACAACAGTGAATCTTTTGAATGTCAGATTGCAGAATAACACAATAATCAATAATAAGGTATATCTCACAACAAAAATAGAACCAGCAGTCAAAAATATTGAGTCATTTCATATGGCATTATTTTGCTTGAAGGCCCAAGAACATTCTTGGCAACCACACCGACCAATCAGAGCCCCAAAACATTGTGACATCATGACTTCACTACTCATTGTCTACATGACAAGGTCAGATAATTATTTCTGGTGGTTCAAAACGATGATCCACATGGTGCAAATCACATGGTTTTTCAGCTTAACTTCTCAGGTTGTTGTGAGATACAGTATAAATTATTTGTTTTATCATTATAAAAATAACTTAATATGTTTCTTTATCCCTCAAAACATGGTGATAGGCACCAATAGTGTTTTGACACCATAAGAAGTAATAAGATATTGTCGAAAACCAAATTTTCAGTAATGGCAGCTTTGTTAATTTGCCTGTTAGATACAAAATATTGGTGTGATGTTTACTGAAGTGGCTTCATCTCATTATTTAACCCTCAAAACATGGAGGTAGATACCAAAATTATTTTGATACCACCTGTAGTTTCGGAAATATCGTCAGAAACAAGATTTTCAGTAATGGCGGCCTCAATATGTCAATTCTGCAAAAACTATTGGTGTGAAATTTATGGAAATGGCCTAGTTGGATTATTTACCCCTCAAAACATGGGGATAGACACCAAAATTATGTTGATATCATGCATAGTTATTGAGATACAGGCGAGAACAAGATTTTTGGTAATGGCCGCCTTAATTTGCATATTATGCAAATTGCCCAACGATGACAGAGTGGCATCGTTCAGATTCTGAAAGAGCACATCTCAGAGATATAGAATCAACAAAAAAACGCTGTCCAGACCCTACTGCGAGGTTGTGGCTCACCGCCGCCGGACTATAAACCAGGTCATCTTAAGTTGTTTATTAGATAACCATTTACACATAATTATGACCTAGACACTAAGTTACATCCTTGACCCGTTGCAAGAAAACAAAACCATGTACAGTGGTAACTGCTTTGTAAGACCTCCTGTTGTAAGACCGACTTGCCTTATGTAACTGCCTTCCTGCCGCATTAAGTAGTATTTTTAGTACAATCTGCAAGAGATGAGAGACCGCACCCCCATGAGAGACTACTTAATGACCGCAAAAGAGGCGGTCTTGTAATGCAGGGACCACTGTACCTTTTGAGCACAAATCCTCTGAACAGGGATTTATCGCATTTAACTTTTCTCCTAAATATTTATTCTGATTTTAGATTGACCTTGATGTGAAGAATGTTTTTTATTCTGTTTCCCACAAATGGCGGCACTTTCACAGATGCTCATTTCTATAACCAGCAGGTAGGGTGTAACAATTAACCTTGTGTATCAACTAACCTGACTTTCCCCAATATGGCTGGCAGCTTTAGTTTTCCTTTATGGGCCATAAATGCAACTGAATGGTTGTTTAGATGTCAAAAATGAATTCACCACCCTTAAATAACCATGAATTAATGTATCTCACAACATTCTGACTCAAAAAGCTGAATGATGACAAAATGGCACACAATCCAATATGGCCGCCATTCCGCCATTTTGGTTTTTCTATGCCAGGACCATTCAAGCTAACCAAAAATATGTGTACAAAATATCTGCTACCCAAAATTATCAGAAATGTGAAAGTTTTTACCCCTAAAACATAGTAAAAAGGAACAAAAATATGAATCAGCTAGGTACCCCCAATATGGCCAACGGCAGCCATCTTGAATATGCCATTATACAATGAATCACATAAAAATAACTATTTTTGCCCCTCAAAAAGTCCCATTGCCAAAGGAGGGCTTTTATTCAGCTATTGTTTGACCTTCTACATTAATAATGATGTACCATATATGCCCTATCAGCGTGCCTCGGCGGCCCAACGTCGGCCCAAAGCCGGTCCGATGCTGCTGACATCGGACCGACGCCAGGCTGACGCCGGACCGCCGAGGCACGCTGACAGGGTAATATGTATGTCAACGGTTTAATTTTCTGAGAATGTGAAGTATGCTGTGCGACACACTGACAATAACCATGGTTGTCATGGCAACATGTTATAAACAAAATTCACATTTCTTGTTTATAACACACTTGAGAATTACTATTGTGATAATTCCATCATGACTATGTAATTTTCACCTGTTTCACTTGTCTCATTTAAGTCTTTTGGTAGTTTTGTGCTATTTTCTCGGAAAAAAGGCTATTTTCACCGATTTACTACCTATTTTGAGTCACAACAACCACCATAGTGGCCACCTTGCAAGTCATTTGGCATATGAATTATATTTGAAGTTGACTTGACACTTCATTAGACAAGTTTAACTTGCATTTAAATAAGATAAAGGCAAAAATAGCATGTTTGTGATGTCACTGGTACATAATGCCATTTCTGAAAAAGGCCCTAAAAGCGGCCCAAAAAGTGGCATTTTATACATATACGATCTAGCTTATATATATATGGGGATGTGAGGTCCCAGAGTTAATTTCATATTTTTACAAATTTCAAGTTATAAGAAAACCAAATCTGTAATCACTATTTTCCCACTTGCCGCAGAAGCAGAGCTGTGGGGGTCCAAACAAGGTGTGTTTTTACTATCATTTTAATATAAAATACTCCTTTTTGGGCCGAGGGGGGTAAATCTTCGAAGGCCTATAATTCCCAAAATAAATGTTTTTGACCCGAAATTTCGACGCTAGGTTTTCTAACTTTGTTGATACTATGATCCATGCCAATATCATTTTGATCCGCCACGGACCACGTTGCCACCCCCGCATGATTTTTAGAGGCACGGCCTCTTAATAATTTACCGAAAATCGCTTTGGAAAATGTTCTATACCAAATAGAAAGTCAAACTGCACCAAACCAGTCCAATGCATTTTTTTTTCTTCTGGATCTAATGCTTCAAACCACTAGTCTCTAGCCCTAATATATCCTTGTAAAAATGGAAAGGACTGTTCATATTTTTGTGTTGTCAAAATTAGAAGAAAAGATACTGAGCTGCAGCAGAGATTGTGACGCTATAGGCTTTGTGCGGGTGTGTCTGAATACTGATTTCTGATTGGCTGTTTTCAGTATATGCCCTGGCCAATTACCCCATATACAGGTCAGCCGACCATATACTGGCTTTTCTCCCCGATACTGACTTTTTCCCTGCTGTATTGCCCAGGGAAAAGTAAAGTAGGGAGAAAATGTGCCTAGACATGGGATAGTGTACAGAACAAATCAGTATACTGTTATTAAGTCCATGCACACAACATACTAGTCCACACCCACAGTAAGATGCAAACACTTCTACCATAAAGTTTCACCAAAACTCCTACCCCCTGGTAATTATTTCTGAATGTCCCCGATGTCATATAATTTTTTTTATTTACATAACAATATATGTTGCATATACATAGAGTTCTGTGATAGATCCATAGATCAAACTTACATGATAGTTTCAGTCCACTAAGCAATATAGACCAAAATGTATATTTATTTAAGTGTCTTTCCATCATGTTTATTTACTGGAGACTGACTAGTTTCTGTCTGATCAATATGACCTCAAACATGTCCATGCAATTATAGATATTTCTTTCCTGCATTTCAGTTTATCTAGAATTGTTAATTACAAGACACACAGTTATTGGATTAATACAGAATTACTTATATATAAAACTAATCTACACTGAAAGACAAAAGTTATGCATATGTTCTCCAGCCAAGATGCTCAGGAGGTATGAGTAATATGATGGTTCCATGGTGTAAAGCACCCAAAAACAGGGTCACAAACAATAAATAACATAACCGAGAAAAAATTTTGTTTTACAAAATGGCTGACAAAGGGCTCTTTTCAGAAAACACATTTTTTGCTGTTGACCAATATCAGTAGCAGATATGCTGTTTAATATGAGCTTAAATCAATCCTGGAACATGCAAGCACACAATTCTTTGACAATTGAATTCAGTGTGTCCCCAATACCGCAATATGAAAGGGATAAATCTATTGGTGTGGTGCAGGTTAGAAAAACCAGCTTAAGGTGTTGAGTGACTGATATCCACCTGTTAAGTGTATCAATGAAATCTGCCTGTCACAGAGAGCCAGGGTTTAGCAGGAATAAACAAAAAGGTGCTATACCCGGAAAAACAACCAGAGCCCAAGATACCCATTATTGTGATGAAAGAATGTTTCTTGATGTTGTCGGTGATGCTCCAGATGACAGGACGTTGCAACCTTGCAATGAACACCAGGACCATTATCTTTAGTGTTTATAGTTAATTTTAAGTCAAGCTTTTGTTGGGTAGAACCTTACATCGAGCCCACAAATGGGATTCTTGAGTGCAGGGGCGGACTGGCCCCACATTGGGCCCCTGGGCAAAGTCATTGGCGGGCCCCTATTATCGCAATAGCGGCATTTTCAAGTTTTCGTTCTAATTTTATTAATACCTTTATCAAAATCCATTGCATTTGCAGAACATAGATTGCTATTACCTGCATGATATGATATGAAATAAATAAAATAAATAAATAAAAATAAATAAAATTTTATTTAAAGTCGAAGAGTAATACAAAAACATTAGCACAAGGGCTATTAATCGACTATAATGTGTAAAAACATAACAATAAAATCCACTAACAGCCAATAACAACATAATTAAAAACAATAACATGTTATCATGACAATCCACATATATTGCACTTACAGGATGGTCCTTGCCACCTTCTGATAAGAGAACAGAATTCTTTGTATTCTATTGTGTGTTTGTAACAGTTGGGCAACATATTCCAAATATGAGCCCCATGATAAGATAGTTTGTTCTTTCCATATTTCATTTGATTAAACTTTGGAACTGACAGTAACAATGGATCTCTGAGATTGTGCATTACTTGTTTGATTCTGAACATTTGGTCTAGATACATTGGATTCAATTTATAAACACATTTAAACACTTCTATTGCAATTGATTTTAACCTTGAAACATACATGGTACAATTTCCTGACAATTGCAATAATTCACTGTAGCTACTCTGGTAATCATTCAACAGAAACCTCAGTGCTCTCTCTTGCACCTTCTCTATTTTTCTTGTTGATACTTTGCCACAAAAGTGCCACACAACAGGGCAAAAATTGAAACATGACAGAATAAATGTCTTAAACATTAACATCTTTTCTTTTTTACCAAGTACATTTTTGAATCGAAATAGGACTTTAAGTTGTCTGCTTGCTTTACTACATATCTCATGCACATGTTTGTCAAAATTGAGGTCTTCGTCTATATTGATTCCCAGCAACTTTACACAGTTGCTTACTTCAATAACACTCTCATTGATTGTAAGTTTTTCAGGTAACTTTCCCTGCTTTCTGTGTGGTTTTAAAAACATTACTTGAAATTTCTCTGAGTTGACTTTCATTGAGTTTTCATTAAACCAATTTATGAACATATTTCCTTCTTTAATTAAGATTTCAACAACTTTTTCGACATTCACATTACTGGTGCTAATAGTATTATCATCGGCATAGTTGAATAGATGTGTTTCTTTGGTTAAACAAAAAATATCATTGAGGAATACATTAAATAATAGGGGCCCAAGACAAGAACCCTGGGGGATACCCCTTGTTGTTGATTTCCATTCACTACGGACATTTTGAAGCTTTACACGCTGTTGCCGGCACATTAAATAACTCTTCATAAATTGGCAAGCATCATTTGAAAAACCATATGCATTTAGTTTACACAGTAGTAAATCATGTGGAATACTGTCAAAGGCTTTTGACAGGTCCATAAGTAAAGTTCCAACAACTTCATTGTTGTCTAGAGATCTTTTCCACATGTCTATAGCATACATTAATATTTGACTACATCCATGACCCTTGCGGTAGGCTCCAAGTAATTTGCTAAAGTATGAGGACATGTAGTCTTGGATTTGTTCAGCTATTATAGATTCTATGACCTTTGCCAAGACAACAATTACATTGATAGGCCTGTAATTTTCTTTGCTGAGATGATCCTTCTTTTTGTATATAGGAGCAATTTCTGCTTTTTTCATGTCATGTGGAAATGTATTACTGCTTACAGCATTGTTTACGATTCTAGTTAGAGGGGCAGCCAGTTCATTTGCACAAACTTTAATACATTTTGGAGCAATCATATCAAACCCGGTGGATTTGCCGGCATCTATTTTTCTTAGTTTTTCATACATTTGTTTTGAAGTTACAGGTTTGAAATTGAATTTATCTTTCCCAATCAATACTACATTTTGTTTTATTTTCTTGATGCTCGAGTGCTCGGAGTACCTAGCTAAGATGTCGCACATATCTACATCACTTGACAAGGGGGAGAATCCTATTTCATCAGCAATAGTAACAAAGTAATCGTTAAGTATATTGCTTACTTTATCTTGACTAGTTATTATATCATCACCTTCTTTCAAGTTAATGGTACCACAGTTTGATGCACACTTTTGAGACAAGAATGGTTTTACAGTAGACCAAAATTCCTTAGGGGAAGCTTTGTTTGTGTCACATCTTTTCATGAAATAGTTTTTTATAGCTGTCTTTCTCATACTGGCTACAAAGTTTCTCTGCCTTCGATAATTTTCCCAGTTATGTGAATTACGATTTTTATAGTAGACATTTTTCAGCTGGTTCCTCTTATAAATTTCATGCATTAGTTTAGAGTGCATATATGGGACTTTGCCACTCTGTACAGTTCTAGATTTAACGGGTGCATGTTCATTCAGGATATCTTGAAACATCAGGCTGAATGCCCAGTACTGGTCATCGGCTTCATCAAATATTGAACATACACTGTCTGGCATATGTGCTACTGCCTCCTTAAACTTACTGTCATTGAAATTTTTGTATGATCTGTAAGTGATCTTAAAGGGTTTAACTCGCGGCACTGATACCTTAATTACACATCCAACCATGTTGTGCCAATCACTCTCTCCACACACAATATTAAAAGAGGAGCAAAATTTTGAAGTATTAGAGACCAGAACTGGGTCAATCAGAGTACCATTTGCAGACTTATTGCATGTTGGAGACTTAATAATATTCTTTAGACCATAAACATCACATACATCATTTTGAATAACATTATTTTTCTTCAACATGTTAATGTTCAAATCACCAACAAGGACCGTTTCAGCCCCATTACAACATATTTGCTCATTTGACTTGTTCAGAAGTGATATCAGTAGGTTATCAGGAACTTTCGGGTTTTTGTATACACATGAGAGGTAGAATTTGTTTTTCTGCAGTTTGAAATGAAAAATCATATTCTCGATATGACATGAGGGTTCATTAATTTCATATTCCTTAATTCTTGTATGGGGGATATCATTTCTGATCAAGACCATCATGCCTCCTGATGTTGAGGACTTATCTTTGCGATAACATCGAAAGTTTTCACATTTGAATACATTGTCAGAGTAGGATTCATCAAGTTTTGTTTCAGTTATACAGAGGATATCTAATAGGTAATCGTTTAACAAGACCACAAAGTAATCAAATTTCTGTTTTAAACTGTTCACATTCACATGTCCCAAAATTAAACTATTTGGATTACTTTTGCGTCGAGCTTTGAGAGTCACAATAAGGGGATCTTCAACATGGTTTTTACACAGCTTGTCAGTTTCATTGTCAGTCGGTAAAACATTCTCATTCCAATTGTCATTATCACATTTTACAGACTTGTCATTTGCATTGACTTTGTTTTTCACTCTCGGATTTTCATTGTCACAATTTACATGACTTATGCTTATACAATTTACCACTTTACAATTTTTGCGATTTTCAGTGTCACAATTTGCATAACATGCACTTTTACAATTTACCACACCATAATTTACACAAGCATCATTTTCGAAATTTACAACTCCATTGCTTTTAGATAATTCGTTTACTACTATACCAAAATTCAATTGGCCTTTCTCTGCACTTTCACAATCAGTGTCACATTCATATACATTTTCACAATCCACATTGTATTCAATAGCATTTTTGTCATTCACACTTATTTCATTTAAGTCCTCATGAGGTAGTTGATTACATACATTTTCAGGGTTTACATGAATTACATCTGCATTTTTACAAATAACGTGTTTTAAGTTGTCAAAATTCCCTGTTTCACTATTGTGGGTCATTTCAACATGATCACTATCTTTTGAAGCACCTTTGGTAAAATCAATTACATTTGTTAAAAATGTCTTTGACAACAGTGTCTTTGTTAAAATTGTCTTTGAGATGAATGGATTTGAGATCGGGCGAAGCGCACTAACATGCGAGTCCATTGTAAGAGTCATTGTGTTGAGATCACTGCACATCCGCAGGGTCTCTTCGGCCAGCTCTTCTTGGCCGGCACATCAATATCCTCTATAATGAATACTGTTGTATAGGACAGTGCCGCCTGTAAGTAAGTGAAGCGCATGATATTGTGCCATTGCATCAATGTTAAACATCCTTAACCAAAATGCTTCTGGAAAGACGAATTCTCATCCGATGAGAGGAAAACATTTTGGGTCATAAAGGCCGATATGTGAGGCATGTGGGATAAAAATAGCAGCCAATTTTCTTTGCTGTAGTTGGAGTTAGGTATGGGTCAAAGTTTTTGATAAGTAAGTGAAACACAGGCCCAATGTTAAAACATAGGGAAGGGTGGTTCACTTACTTATCAAAGACTTTGACCCATACCTAACTCCAACTACAGCAAAGAAAATTGGCTGCTATTTTTATCCCACATGTCTCACATATTGGCCTTTATGACCCACTTTGTTTCCCTTTCATCCGGTGAGAATTCATGCCTCCACAAGCAGTTTGGCTGAGGATGTTTAGCATTGATGCAATGGCACAATGTCATGCGTTTCACTTACTTACGGGCGGCACTGTATGTACATGTGCTACAAAATTTAGCAAAATCATTTGTACAATATTTAACAGGGAGTGGGCCCTTGCTTGTCTAATATCACTAACTTGAAAATCATCATGCAAAAAATTAAAAAGCCAAAAGTTAGAGGACCACATTCTTCATTTATACAGTTAATTAAGGGGCAGAGAGTAGGGGATTCAGAAAGGAGGGGGGTATAGGGGAGCCTATACAAGGAGGACCTCAGAAAGTCCAGGCATAATCTCAGGCCCCTTCAGGGCCCTCTTGGTGGACCATATTCGACACTGTGCCCCTTACTTCATCGTTTATTATACTTGTCAAGTCTTAATTGAAGATGTGTTTGTATTTCTTTTAGGCTCAGAATTCGATTTTTACCTCTTTTTCATCATTTTTGATAATTTAGATTTTTTTAAGGTTGCTGGTGGGCCCCCTGAGGTGGTGGGCCCCAGGGCACTGCCCTCTGGCCCATAGGGCCAGTCCGCCCCTGCTTGAGTGCACGGTATATGCATAACTTTTGTCTTTCAGTGCATATAGATTCGCTGTATTATGAACATAGAAAAAAAAAACAAGCACAAAATATTTTTAGCTCCCTTTAATTCCTGTGCATAGTACAACAGTGAACCAATGACATCTATATCACAATATCACATAATGCATTTATAGCCAAAGGTACAATTTTCTGATCGTGTAGATTGATGGACAGACTGTGACACTAGAGTTAACCATACAATACAGCCAAAGGTGACATTTTCTGATGATGTGTATGGGCACACTGTGAAACTAATAACCGTAGGTGGGGTAATTTCCTGGGTATCTGCCATAAGCCTGATCAGCTGGGTATCTGCCGTGAGCATTTCCAGCTGGGTATCCATTGTAGGCATATCCAGCAGGGTATCCACCATTGGCATATCCAGCTGGGTATCTACCATAAGCGTATCCCTTGTTTCCGACTCCGGTGCCTGGGACTCCATCTCTTGGGTAAGTGCCTGAGCTGGCTCCGATGGATTCAGCGATGTAGTTCACCTTGGATTGACGTTGTCCATTGATGTAGTTGACTCGCCTTTCTCTGCCACTGTAGGATACAAAGAGATATCAAATCAAATTTCATTTTATTAGTTTGATAAGATCTTCTTTTCATAATTAGATGCTAGTCAAGACAAACAAATTAAATTTTAGTTTAAAAATGCCTTCTGCTTCAACTAAATTTGAATGCAACGTGTTAGACAACTTGAAAGTTCTGCTTAAAATCTATTTTCGAAAATCTGAAATAATTACAGCTTTTTAGACAAAAGTATTCAAATTTAAAAAATGAGTTAGCCTGAGACTCAGTGAGACTGATTGAGACTTTGAGATCCACTCTGAGACCTGATGAGCCATTATCATTACCAACGCCTATCCCCTTCGGACAATGGACAGGACCACACTACTGATATTAATTCTGATATCTACCTTGACACCGGGATGTATCTTTTTATATTATATTTATTAAAATTAAAATAGAGGTGGGTTTTCATAGTCTGCCTCAACGCTTCTCATTGCAAGTGCATGCTCAACCAACTTCAAACAGTACCTTCTTCGTTTTACAGGCTCACTGACCATTCTTGATCTGTGTCACTCCCCTAGGGGACGTACTGCTGACATATTCAAATGGTGCCATCACTGATCAAACATGTGCTACAGTGCCTTCTCCCTATAGCCAATCTTGCCATTTACATAGATCTGGGTTGACTGGAGTAGAGATTCATTTCCACCCTGCCCCATGCTTGTGTTTTGACCCATGAGCTTGTGCAAGTGAGTCCAGCATCATTCCATTTGACCATGGACACTCATATTATCGTACATAATTAAATGTCTTTAAAAAAAATTCAGTCATAAATGAAGAAAATTTCATATAGTAAGAGAATTTACTCACGACAAGTGTGGAGAGGCAGAGGCAGCCGCCACAACACAGAAGAGGAGAGCAAAGGCGAATTTCATGTTGATGAGTGAGTGTCCAACTGAAGCTGAATGATGCTGGATGAAGTCTCCCTCTATTTATACTCCTCATTCTGTACAGTCTCACAATAATGTACACATGATATATGTCCATACATATGGGAGTGTCATGAACTCAGAGCGGTTTTTATGATCTTTTTTGGTCTTTGATTGTGTTATAACTTAAACAATGCAAAATGACACACGATGTGTACTTTGGTCTATATTGCACATCCTGTTGTAATTCTTGCATTGAAACCAGGGTAACTTTACAAATACAATTTTCTTAATTGTTACAATTTCCTATCTCAATAAATTTTAAAGCAGTGAAAACACATTTGGCATTATACAACTTAAATTTTAAGTTTTTCATTTGGGAGTAGGGGAAACAGGGCACATTTGTACACATGGCACATTGGGACACTGTTTTCCTGTTCCTGACAATGTCTAATATTTGGTGATATCATCTTGAGAGATCAGAGGTTTCTACCACTGGCTTCCCCATGGGGGGAGGGCATCTGCCCCCACAGTATCGGACCTGTATTTCCCAGGTGAGGTCCATATGAACTTTTCAAGCTTGACCAAAATATTGTGAGTGCCCCTTCAGGGAATTGCGTGCCCCAAGATGCCCCCCCCCCTCGAGACCCCCTAGTTACCCACTGGTTTCTACACTTTAGTTGTAACATGTAGAGATATGGTGAGTAAAGTTCGTTTTTTTCTGTTGCTCAACTAAATTTCAAAGATTTCAAGTCGAACTATTCTATGGAGAAATGGTTCAAAAGATATCCCAAGTTTATCAACACTTGTTGAGTGAGTAAATCCGTCCACTTTTAGCTAAAACTATATTTTCAGGAAAAAAGACAATTATTTCATTAGCCACATTCCACACTATCATTGGCAGTAAAATAATCTCACATTTTTAAATTATATTTTTTTCAGAAACCATGGCAACAATAAAAAAGGTTAGGACACCTAAATCTGTACAGGATACTGGGGAATTCATCCAGGATGATGGTAAATCCATCAACCAGGCATAAATCAGTGCATACTTATCACATCTGGTCATATTTTTAAAAGCAGCAATTCATTCACTTTCTGGAAAAAAAGGATTTTGTGTAGATTCTGATTTGGGTACTGATCACGTCATATCACAGAAGTAACAAGAGAGGTTAAAGGCAAACACTCGTCGAAATCCTACTTTTAATAAACTTATTTTCTCATGAAAGAATGAGGTGTTGCAGATGCATTCAGCTAACATTTCCCAAAATAATATTTCACCATAGTTTAGGAAAAATTTATGAAATCTGCATTTCAGCCAAATTTTGTGGACGTTCAGCATATTCAGTCAACTGTGCAGTGACGTAGGGTAGGGTTGCCCTCCCCCTCCCTCCTCAGATTGAATGGATCGACAATGAGAGAATCAGACACTTGCAATTTGACAACCAAAAATGACTGTGATATACTGAATGGGGGGGGGGATTAAATACTGTTACAAAGGTGACAAAATGAATTTGAGACAAACTGAAACTGAAAAATTTCAGAGGTGTTGCATGAACATTGCTGTAAATCACTTTGATTGGGTGGAGATATTGAGTTTTAGGCAGTGGTCAAGTTGCTCCATATCTGACATGTCCAGATCGCATTTTGTGACTGATATAACTGTCAGATAGATATACAGACAGATAGATAGATCGATAGGCAGACAGACAGACAACCTGACCGACTGGTAGATAGATAGATAGATAGATAGATAGATAGATAGATAGATAGATAGATAGATAGATAGATAGATAGATAGATAGATAGATAGATAGATAGATAGATAGATAGATAGATAGATTGATAGATAAACAGATAGATAGATAGATAGATAGATAGATAGATAGATAGATAGACAGATAGATAGACAGATAGATAGACAGATAGATAGACAGATAGATAGATGTGAGCACAGTTCTGGGCTGCACTCTAAGATACATGTAAATATATATAAGATATATAGATTGGTTGATTGATTGTGTCCTGATGTTTTTTATGATCATAAGGTGATTGAAATCTCACTTAGAAATTTGCGGTCTGAGCTTGTCAATTTTGGTCCTACACAATCACTTGTTCATATTAACATAGAGCATGGTCCCACAACCACACATATGGAATTCATAGAGACATTGTTGCACTCCACTGAACTGAGGTTCGAAACAGGTGATTACAACAAACAGTCAATGCCAAACAATGCTAAACAGGATAATCCAGCTTGCTATTTTGTAACAGGGCCCCATTAAACATTGTCAGAACATAAGAAAATGTGTTAGAAGCTCACAGAGCCAGGGAATATTTGCCAAAGAAGTTCTGATTTGAGCATTTGTGCATCCATTTATCCACATGGAATTGTTCATGGACTATATTTATATTGCATGGGATACATATATTTGGAATTGCTAATAGGACAAATCATAGGATACAGATTCATAGAAAAGGTAAGATATAAATTCTCCTATGGCCATGTCAACACAGAATTTTTTGACAACTCACATAGAAACTTTGAAGGCTGTTAATCAAATATCAAAGATGTTTCAAGGTTGCACTTTGCATAGGCTTTGTCCACAGTGACTAAATACACCAGTTGTATGTGTTTTCTACAGCTGACAGCAATTTGATTTTATATGAATTGACTTTTTGTGAAACATGTGCTTTCTCCAAGCCAATGTTTTGATCAAACAGGAAGTCATGTACAACATAGCCCTGGCACCCATGCGTAGCATGGGTCATGGGTCGTCCCATTCAAAATCTTGAGATTTTGACATGGTATCGGGAGAAGTGGTCTAGACTAAACAATTCTTATCAGAATTTTATGAAATTTTGGATTTGAGCAGCCCACATATTTTACTACTGACGGCACTAGTTTTGGGGTCATTTTCGCAAAGATTGGCATGGTAAAAATTACTTTTAAATTACAGGAATGTCAAAAATAATTGAGAGACAGCCATCAGCCTCACTTTGGAGTGTGATGTCACCATTGTGACGTCACTAAAATAACCTATGACATCATAAACGTTTGTTATGACATCACTCTCTCTCACCCAATGGGAAGACGCCATTTGTTCAATGTATAAAGAAAAAAATCATTTCTTGAACTTCACAGGGTGAGTGTTCAGTTATTTTTACATGTAGAGATGTAGAAACAGGTGCCATCAATAGGAAATTTTATATACTTTTAGGTGGTATAATTGAAATGAGCATTGTTTACCTATATTTTTAGATATCTTGATTCTCCCAAACCCTGTCTTTCAAATCTCACGATTTTCCAATGGGAGGATCCATGACCCCTGTCCCCAGGGGTCCAGGGCTATGTACAACATGTACAGTGCTGCCACGTTGTTGCACCATGATAGAGATACTCAACATGTCATTTTGGATGCACCAATGAAAGATTGAAATGAAGATCACAATTCATCACAGCTTTACATAGTCAGGATTGTGTGAAGGTGTCATTTCTACAATATTTCACAGCTATGCCTATCAGTTCCAAAGTTCATGGTTAGGCACATGTATTTGTTTATTAAAAACCCAGTCTCATGTCACTGAAGCACTTGCTTTCCAAAAGAGGTCGCTTTTTACTGTGCCAAATTTACAGCCAAAATCGAAAACTAAAAGTAGGCCTATTTTTTTAAAGGGTTTATTTTGGACCAAATTTGCAAGGACCACTATAGAGTTTCTATAAATATAATTCTTAAAGCTCTCAACTGATAAAAAAAATGCACGATTGTGGCCCTTTAAGTTGACAATCAAGAATTTAAATGGTTTCATGTCAAGAATGTTTCCTGCATAACAAATCACGATTGTAATATCTGATTTTCCACAGGACCATCACTCTGAAAATTAATGTCCGCATGGTTTTTGGCCATGTCTTCCATTTCATTCCAATTTTGTTTTTTCGGAATTTAAATATACTGTCAAACTGAGCAATAAAGTGAAAACACTACCAGCAGCACAAACAGTATGCAAAGAAGTCTCTGAAATATGGCATCCACCACATGACAATTTTCAGCACACAGGCAAGCATGTCTTGAAATGTAAAACACATTTATTCAACACATAGCTGCGATCCCATGTGCATGTCAGAAAAGCAAAGCACGAGAGAACATTCACTTTTTTGGGACTAAAACAATGAAAAATTCAAAAAGAAAGTTGACAAACATAATTATATTTCAAGAGATAATATACAAACTAGCTAAAAAGCTATTAATACAATAGTATAAATATTAGGGGAGACAGAGGTCAGAAGTCACAAAATTTAAAAAAAAGCCCCATAACAGAGCAGGTGTCTGTTAGATCTTAATGACCTTTGGCACAATTATGCAGTATTTAGTTGACTATTTTTGTATCTCATGATAGCTGCTGTGTTGTAAATAGGCTTTTGTCAGTTCACAATTATTTAAGGTAAAGTCCGATGTGACTTTTTACCCCATGCCAGGGTCAAGAAGTCACAACCGCGGGGTAACAAGTCACATGCAATTGTCCTGAACATACAGCACTATATGAGGTAATATGCAGACCTAGACTTGATAGTCATCCTTGTGCATGAAATTTCTAGTGAGCCTTCCAAAGCTATCTGCATGCAATGACAATGCATCATCAGCAAAGTCTGCGTCAGAAATAGCCAAAAGTTTGTGAAATGAAAACTTGCTGCAATACTCTCTCAGATGTATTATTGATAATGAGTGATGATAAGATTGTTAGCTAAAAGCCTCAAGTGTGAAATATTTTACATTCCTTAGTACAGAATATTGAATTATGGTAAAATATAACAGTGCTGGGGTGAAATGCAGTCTGACATTTCCCCCCACAGCTGTTTTTACCTTCAGCGAACGAAGTTCGAAGAAGGTATTGTTATCACTTTGGTCAAAAGTTGTCCGTCCGCCGGGCGGGCGGGCGTCCGAGCGGACGGGCGGTCGGGCGGCGGGCGGATAGATAGTTTCCGAGCCGGTACTCGGCCCCTATTGAATGTACACAGATGAAATTTGGTACACATGTAGCCTGTATGGTCTAGTTGTGCCTTTTGATGGTTTCATGGATATATATTTTGTACTTTTTGAAATATTGACAAAAATAAAAAAATATATATTATATTCATTTCCGGGCAAGGACTCAGCCCCTGTTAAATGTACATGGATGAATTTTTTTACACATGTAGCCTATATCGTCTAGTTGTACCTTTTTATGGTCTGATTGATTGATATTCTATACTTTTTGAAATATCGAGAAAAATTTATTAAAATTATTTTTTTCATTTCGAGCCAAAACTTGGCCACAATTGCATGTAGATGGATGAAATTTGTTACACATGTAGCCTGTGTGGTCTAGTTGTGCCTTTTGATGGTCTGATTGATGGAACTTTTTTCATTTTTGAAATATTGAGAAAAATATAAAAAAATTATTATTTTTGTTTCCGGGCTAGGACTCAGGCCCTATTGCATGCACACGGATGAAATTTGGTACACATGTATCCTGTATGGTCTAGTTGTGCCTTTTGATGGTTTCATTGATATATATTTTGTACTTTTTTTAAATATTGACAAAAAATATATATATATTATATTTTCATTTCCGGGCAAAGACTCAGCCCCTGTTAAATGTACATGGATGAATTTTTTTACACATGTGGCCTATATCGTCTAGTTGTGCCTTTTTATGGTCTGATTGATTGATATTCTATACTTTTTGAAATATTGAGAAAAATTTATTAAAATTATTTTTTTCATTTCGGGCCAAAACTTGGCCACAATTGCATGTAGATGGATGAAATTTGTTACAATTGTCACCTATATGATAAATATGTGTGGGTGAATTCATGGTTATTCTATACATCTTGAAATATTGACAAAAAATATTAAAATTATTATATTTGTTTCCAGACCAAAACTTGGCCATCATTGAGTGTCCATAGAGGAAAGTTTATATACATTCCCTATATAATATTTTCGTGCCTTTCGTTGGTCTGCTCGATAATTACTCTTAATGTTTTTTGAAATATTCTGACTCATACCTCACAACTTATTCCTTGTTTATGTATGAAACTGGTCGATATTATGTATATACTGGTCTAGTAAGGTCTTTCCATCGCTCAACATACCCTGGCATGCAGGCGGGCATATATGGCGGACCATATAGATCATTTCAGACCAAGATCGGGCCACTATTGCAAATACTACATGCAATGATGTTCACATCACTTTCATGGTGTAATGGTGTCCTTTTAAAATGTTGTTTTTTCGCTGAAGGTTTGCTGCTACGCAGCCTTTGTTTTAAATTCAACACATGATTATGGCAACTTTAAGACTATATGGCCAAAAATGGGTTCAGAGCATGAAAGACTATTATCCAATAGACCTTGAAACAGTAGCAAAACTTCCTATGTGAACAGTTACCAGACATTAATAGGGAAAGTTCAGAGTCTATAAAACCTGTTTGGGACCCCAAAAATGCATGAGGTGGGTAAAAACCCACTTTGCATAGTCAGCATAATTTCATATTCCCTACAGACCATCTTCTCATAAAAGCGTCCCAAATGATGATTTAACCTTAATATTAGGTCACTGCAAGTTGGTCAAAAAAGCCTGTGACGTTTTACCCCTGCGACTTTTCACCCCCTCTACCCCTATATATTTTTGTCTTTTTTACAGTAAAATATATCTGAAATTGTATTAGTAATCCATAGTCTGATACTATTTTGCTAAACTCAGATATCTTCTGCAAGATTACTAAACCAATTATGATGTGCTATGATGTACTGGACACTGTGTCTTAAGCTGTACCCAAATATTTTCCGAAGCATTTTGTCCTGCCATGGCACAACTGCCACAACCAACCGGAAGCATTAAATGGGCCTGGGAAGGTGTGAATCGCACCCGAGGGACTTGAAGCATAATGCTTGACTAAGTGTAACTGAGCTTTTCTTGTGATGGGCCTACACTGTAAAATCGGACTCGCTGATTCAGCTCAATTGATTGAGTGAGATGGTTGCACAAGTTGATTGAGCTAGCATAGGTTAATGTTTTAAGCTGAGATAACTCAAGGTACCGAGCTGAGATAGCTCAAAATACTAAGCTATGTTGACTAAGGTATTCAAGCTGAGAAAACTCAAAACAATGAGCTGTGTTGACTTACAGCTCAAAATATTGAGTATTGTTGACTTATTGATCCAAGCTGACACAACTCAAAATGTTGAGCTGTGTTGACTTATTTTTAGTTGTTTTTCATTTATATTTGTGTGACCTGCCTTATAATAGAGTTATTTATGAATATGGGTTGTAATCCCGAAATATTGTTTGATCTCTTAAGGGGATCTACCTGATCCAGTATGCTTCATTTCAGCACATCATGGACAGGCCCAAGATGCATTCAACAAAGACCATTGCATCACAAGGAGATTTAAAAATTAATTTCTTGTGAATAAATCCCAATGGCCTGTGGCTCATCTCAGTTGGTATACAGTGCTAGAAGCCTATATTTGAACACACTCTGACTTGGAAATGTTGGTTGACGTGTGAAAGCATGCATCTAATTACTCCCACAAATTAATTAAAGAGAGATAAAAATAAAAAAGTAACCAGCTACAGTGGTGTGCTACTCATTTTTTCTCTGGGATAGTGTAATAT
Source organism: Platynereis dumerilii (assembly GCA_026936325.1). Classification (NCBI taxonomy): domain Eukaryota; kingdom Metazoa; phylum Annelida; class Polychaeta; order Phyllodocida; family Nereididae; genus Platynereis; species Platynereis dumerilii. The sequence goes on along the minus strand of JAPTHN010000003.1, from coordinate 37,910,202 downwards.
AAATGTTATTTTTTCTTGTAAGTAAATAATTATTTAAAACTAAATGCAGTCTTATGAGAAGTGCTTGTTATAGATGGCGCTATATGTGGCATGACTGAGATGACAAGCTATCTGCAACAACTGAAGCTTTCATGTTTTCACAGCTTAATGTTATGATTCGTTTAGACAACTTACAGCATTGAGCTATCATACCTTGACAACTTATAGGATTGAGCTATCATAGCTTGAAAATTATTAACATTCTCAGACAGCTCAAATTATTGCATCAACTCAGTTTTCAAATTTTACAGTGTACAAGTGGAAAACGCAATGGCCAACAAAACTAAGGATTATTTTTAATTTGTTGAAATTCAGAAAATGTGAAAGAAAGTTTTTAAACTGCAATTGAAAAGAGAGTCCTGTAAAAAGAGAACTGATCAAAGGATGCTGAATTCTCCCTAGGGTGCAGATGGTTGATCAACCTATTAATACTATATATATCCTGGGAAACCACCATTCACCATGCCCAGTGAAATAGAATATGATGGTCAGACTAGTGCTCATACATATTTTAATCCAGAAGAGGATCATGTGTCTCTATTAGCCACACGAAGATATATCACTGCTACAAGTCAATTCAGGCTTAATTATATACCAACACAGAGCAACCATCAGTTACACAGCAGGTTATTGGGTTAGTAAGACATCAGATTTATTATTCTGTTGAGAAAGGAGGATTTATTGAGATATACATTTGGTTGCTGAGATTTGACGAAAATTCACGGAAAGCAAACTTTGACAGAAATACATGTAGACATAACAGTAAATGTTGTAGAAGAAGACACAGCTTTCGCAAAAGAAACAAAATGTCAGAATTACTGCCTGAAGATCTACATATTATGTCTGATGAAACAAAACTCTGGCAATGTACAAGTTGTAGCTTGGCCTTTTCCTTTTCCAGACAGCCCAAGTCACAAAGCTAAGAGCTAGAAAAGACACCCCGGGCAGATTTATGGAGTGTCACATCTCATCACAAATTTAGGCTGTATTCTGCGCATGTGCTGACTCTCTGTGGTCGTATGTACACTCTAAAAAATGTCGGGACAAAATTGGTTTTTTAGATTCAAAATGGTTTTTTGAAAAACCAAATTTCAATGCAAAACCAACATGGATTTTTAAAAAAATCCATGTTGGTTTTTTGCATTGAAATTCGGTTTTTCAAAAAACCATTTTGAATCTAAAAAACCAATTTTGTCCCGACATTTTTTAGAGTGTAGTCAAAACAAAGAACGTCATCTCTGTTAAAAAGAAGCTTGTAACTATAAGAGATACAGAAGTCCCTGCAACCAACAACTAGTGCTGCTGTGGGTGTAAAGTAAACTGACAGTGGTGTAGCCAGACCTTTGCCACAGGTAGGGCAATGGGTGGGGCAGTACTTTTTGAGGGGGGGGGGCAAGATACATGACTAATTTTCTCGGCATTTATCAACATTTTTCTACTCCCACAATGGTCTTTTTCATCATCACTAAACATGTTAAATTGAACATGAAGTTCATGAAATGTAACTATATGTCGTATAACTTGTATTTGATTATCATTTCAAGGCATAAGATATTTTGCCTCTAAATGTCCAGGCATTTATTATCTCACTTAAATTTGCTAAACCGAATGCCATTAAATATTGATTCTGTTATCACAATGAAAATCTTCTGTCTTGAATAAGAAACGGAAAAGTTATAATTTCAAACATAGCAATTATCTTCTCAGCAATGTAGTCACACTAGAACAGGAAAATGGCATTTTTCATTGGAATAGTCCTATGAACTATTTATAAATATAATTAAATACATCGGAATGTTATAAGTGTCATACAGAATAATGAAATACCGTCTTGATCCTTCATTAAAACAAAGCAATATAGAAATACTAAATTTCACATAGAATTATTGTTGAATGGAATGTAGCAACATCATTCTCTGATATGAGTTAAAGAAGCATGATCATTCTGTTGTTGTGACTGTTTGCAAATATGTCTAAAAACTCACTAAAAAAAAAAAATAGAATGAATTTGACCTTTGTCGTTCAATATGAATGACTCCTAAGTTTGAGAGCCTCTCCTCTGTCATTAATTGAATTTCTCACAAAGGTTTATATCCTCTTCATGGCAGAGAAGCTTTGCTCACAAGAAGCACTGGACACTGTAGGCCTATAGTTCAGGGAAGGCCTCACTGTTTGGTTGAATAATTTAACAAATTCGAGAGAGTCCAGATGGTGTTTCGAGGTCCTACATTTATTGAAACACTATTTGATACAGGCCTACTACAGGACGTCCTAAGCAGAAGAGTAAAACTAGGTCACGCACCGGAAATTTCAGGCTAATTTTATTTCTTTACTGCAAAGCCCCCCCCCCCCGGCTACACCACTGTAAACTGACCCCGACCCGTTGGCTTCCAAAAAAAAAACAAATTCAACTGTTATTGAAACTCCCAGTTGCAAAATATAAAGGTGAACATCAAAAAACATGAATGAGGTTTGTTATAGCTGTTTGAAATATGAGTGATTATCAAAATAGTCCTCATTCCAACACTTGCCATGTTAAATGAAGACTCATATCCAGTATGTAAGACCATATCTTACGTCCTTATTCTTACAAATCACAGACATATTACACCAGTGAAGTCCCACATACACAAGTCGTGGAACTTCGATTTTCATTTCTTATCTTCAATATTAAAATGTCAGAGTTATTACAATGCATTTGGTCACAAGGCATGATGTTCATAAAATGGAAACCAGATGAGACATTGTCTTTTTCAATAAAGTATTATTCATTTCTTCACGAAATCTCATATTGTAAAAACCAGTTTTCCCAAGAATATATTTGAGTGACATATCATACCATCATGACCCAGCTTTTTTATATCATGCCTTCTCATACCAAATTTATTTTTTAGGTTATTTTTTAATGCAAAATGAGAAACAATCTTGATTACCTGAGATAGGTAATTAAAGGCCACTTAATAATGTCAAGTGTGTATAGTATAAGCATGATACATCAAAACACATTTTAGAGGCCTAATTTGTATTGATTCTTTCTTTGAATAACAATCTGCAGGGGATCTCAACATTACGTAATGCACTAGAAAATGTGTTGCATTGTGTCTTTTCCTTGTAATTTTATATGTAATATACATCCTACTTAATATTACAACAACAATGAGGTCAGAGGTCATCCCAGGTCACCTTTTCAATGTGCCGGTATGCCATCTCTGGCACTTCTCTTTCCACCTGTCATACACATTTCTTCCTATTTTCTCCCTACCTTTCATATTCACCACCTTTCAGCCACCTTCCACCTTCACATTCCCCCTCGATTCAACCACTCCATGAATCATTAGTTCCACTTTTTCCCATGTTTTGGTGGAGTGCTGCAGTCACTTTGGATCCTAAATCATAGATCATGCAGCAGCAAACCCTTCGTTTGCTTCCAGCCTATGAACTCACAATATCAATAAATCATGATAATAGGTACTGCACACCAGTGCCGGACTATTCCAACAAGATATAGCCCAATTAATCTTCTCACTTGCACAATCTTAATTACTCTTACTAAATAAAGGCATACTTCTTGGGCTACATGTGCTTCCTTCCCTTTTACAGGCCCTATGTCAAAAGTGACACTGCCAGCAGAAGTGCAATTAAGAAATGCGGTTATTAACCATAGCTATAATTGTGAACCATACCAATTAATATTTATGGACAAGTTTACTTCCTCCATATTTAAATACTTTGATTTTTATTTTTACCCAACCCTCCTTCAGCAACGAAGTGTCATTCTGTCAATTGCCCTCTCATAATAATAGATGCCAATTATCACCTGGATAAAAGCCACTTTTGTTGTAGGCTCCTGTTTGTTGAACATTTCAATTTTCCATCCACAAAGACAAGTTGCCTTATGGTAAAAGCATGGTCAGCACACACATATCGTCCACTATCAAAACTCAATACATTTCAGTTATAACTATTTTGTCAAAAGGTCTTCTCTACACATAGTGGAAATATGGTGCCCCGGCGGGCTTTTCTAGTATTATATACATCAACAGTAAATTAGGCTATAGCACAGCAGTGTGTTTCAACTGAGTACGTGCTTGTTATACAACTGTAACAGGCATAGCATGGCACACCTGTCTACAAGTGGACTGCTCTTGCATTGCCCCAGATCAGAACATAATGCTGTCATGTTGCGACCTAGTGACTGGTGTGCTATTCAGCGAGCTCCTGCGAGCGTCCACCTACTTTCGATTAGAGGAAGACACAATTTTGTCTGGAAGACACCGGGGCTGTTTCTGAGTGTGTTGATGGCCTTGTCTACTTCCTAAAAGAATGTGATTGCCGAGTCTGACTCTGGTATACATCAATGTTGAATAGAAATTTTGTGAATGTGCAATGAAATTGGAACTATTTCTTGGGACAGCAATGCTGTAACATAGGAAATCAACTTTTGTGCCAGGTGGCAGCAGCATGCAGTTCTCAGTTTCACCAGACTGATGGCACACTTTAAGAAAGATAAGCAAGTAGCAATTGGTTGTCACTGGTGCATGCAGAATTCTAGATTTATCGTAATTGGAGTGTAATTAAATAATTCAGGCTAAAATTTCTCTCTGCAATGGTTTTTCTTTATGTATTTGTTGGCAATATCTATATATCTGGCTTGCATACCGACAAAATTGTCTTGTATGATTGATTTAGTTTTTTGAAGTGGAAGGCACACTTCTCTTTGTCATGTGAATTATTTTTTTCTGCAGTTTCATTTCTTAGGATCCTGTGTCACAGGCTACCTGCCTAAGCTTTTGTTAGTCTGCTCATACCTAAATTTGATCCTTTGTCTTTCCTTTTATTGACTTGGATGTGTTATATTACCTTGGCATCAAAGAGCAACAACTTCGTGAACAGAATCTTATCTTGGTGCATGACGTTATAAGAATAAAGATCTTTCTTCAAAAGATATAGGCTTTTTATGTATCTTTTGCAAGCTGAAATCCTCCTGTTCATATAACAATACGCATGCACAAAGCAAGCTGTTCTTTAATGAAATTCCAAAATCCTCCCTTCGTCTTCCCTTTCATCATCTGGTTCACCCTAACCGATGTCTGAAACTACTTTTCCTACAAAAAATCCGACCAATGTAGTTGAAAAATCCTGTGTCAGAATACACTTTTACTTTGATAAATTATATATATATATATATATATTCTGCATCAAAATTTGTAAGCCAATCAGATGACGTCAAATCAATCACGTGCCACGCCAATAAATAACGATATTGGCGTCCTCATGTGTTATTGGCGCCCATCAAAGTAATATTGGCGTCCTGAGTGCAGATGCACTTGAATTATTGCGTGACTACATTGAACAACAGAGTCAATCACAAGCCTGCTGTGCAGTTCACGGCAATGCACGTGAAAGATGATTTTAAAGATCCGGATGTGAATAATGTAGCCAGCTAAAAAGATCTAATTTAGAAGACAGGTATATGTTTTAGTCAAAATTAAGTTCTTATTATATTCACGAACTTGTGCACTGTGTGATTCTTTTACTTCATACTGGAAGTTTACGATATATTCCTTTTTATGAATTAACAATCGTCTATCTATCTTTCTATCTATCTATCTATCTATCTATCTATCTGTCTATCTAATCTATCTAATCTATCTAATCTATCTATCTATCTATCTATCTATCTGGGTTGATATTTATACATCTATCCTGCTATCTATCTTGATGTTTTTTGTATTAATCCCTTTCTCTGCTGTTTAATTTATTTTCGTTGATCTAGGCCATTTATATGTTATATGTGGGCCTAGAAGTTCTGTCAGCTTAAATAAGCATTTTTTCAAACTTAAAAGTCTGCGATTAGACCCGTTCCAGGAATATTGATAGTGATCTCATTTGTTTCGCAAATTAACAGATTTCATGCATGCATGACAGTATCAGTAGATATTGCTGGCAACTTGGACAAAAGGGGGGGTAAAAAGGATCAGTTGTGAAAGTCTTTTGAATACCATTAAAAATGTTCAAAATTTATTTCATTGGTGACTGGTGTTAGTTTAGGGCTGCTCATTTTGTTATGCATGTATACTATAATCTCAAATGGTCTCTTTTTTAAAACCTTTTTTTTACTACAAAATAAATAGGAAAATTTTGGTAAATTACTGCTTCGGCCAATAAAACTCAATATTGGTCTCCTCACCATCCACTATATATATTGCTAAGTAATTTTTTAAAGATTAAGTCAATCATTTCGCTATGGGCCTGATGTGATTCGATGAGCAACACACTTTGGTCACTGGGGGAGGTTGTCTTGTGTGTGGTTTTCCCTTTGAGCTGTCTATACTTTCAGTGCAAATGACCGGTTGCCCCCTCAACCGGTTCCTTTCTCCCTTTTCTCCCATAATAGAGGTCTAAAGAAGCTGTACAACCTTGAAGATGGAAATATGTGCTTTACATCGAGCCTTGAAAGATATTCTGTTCTCAAAATTGTTGCACTTTGACGCCAAGGTAATATGACACATCCAAGTCAATAACAGGAAACACAGCAGTCATGCCGGATAAAAAGAGAATTAGTGCAGTAGATATGTGGAAAATATCAGACGAATCGTTCATTTTGGTATAGAAGCATGAAATTTTGCACAATGATAGTTAAGTATGTAAAGAAAAAATTTAGATATAGACACATTCTCAAAAATTCCCGTAACTCATATGGCGGCCATTTTGTTTCGGCCATTACCCGAAAACTCAGTTTCCTTGATATCATAGAAACTAAGCATGATAGAAAACTTATGATCGTGTCTATACCCATGTTTTTATGGTCTGGCTATCTAGTAATGTATAGAAAAATGGTCTACATGCTCTTGTTAAACCTGTGGCAGCCATATTTGTTCAGCCATTGCCGCAAAATTGAATTTCCTTGATATCAGGAGAACTAATCAAGATAGGGGCTTTATGATTGTGTCTACACTCATATTTCAAGGGTCAGGCTATCTAAATAGACATGACAAAATAATCTAGAACCACTGAGATTCTTTCAAACACAAACATCTTGCATTTTGTTTTAGATATTAGATATCAAATGTCAAGAAAATCCATTGATAGGATTCCTTAGACGCTTTCCGGTCCCTGTGAGTGTGGGATGAGCTGCCAGTAGATAGTTTGCAGGTCATCATGCAGTGGCTCAATTGCTATGGGACATACCTAGGACTACACCCCCCCCCCCCCCGCCAAGATAGTAACATTATAATATGAATTCAGTAGTTCCCGATGGAGGCCCTAACCACGCCAACCCTAGGGGTCCCGAAACTTCCAGTTGGGCCTCTTTCATCAGGTGTGGTCTGTTGGTGTCATCCTTGATCCCAATTTAAGTTCCCACTGTTGGTTTTGATGCGGTTGGCTTCTTCTAAATTAGTCAGATTCCATGTCAATAATTTGGTTTGATCAAAGTCTATTTCATGGCCAGTGTTTATTGCATGTTCAAGGAGTGGATCTCTTGGGATTCCCCTGTGAATGACACCTCCCGTCCATCTTCCACACCTCCCAGTCATCTGGATAAATGAGACTTTAGGTCGAAGTTGAAAGGTCTCAGGGGAGGAGAAAAATGCTGTGTGAAAGTGGATTATCTGCAGCAGTCAATTTTATAAACCGTCAAGATAATCACCATGCAAAATCACTATCCATAATATCAATGTTCCGTCGAAAAATGCATATACATGAAATATACAACAATATAGATTCATTTGAATCATAGAATCTATCAGAGTGTATAGGCCTATTGTATCTGAATTACACTAATACTGTATTGCTTTATAAGTGAACATACAATCAATATAGAAGTGACCCAATCCATAAAAAAGTTTAAAAATAATCAAAAATTCCTGGGAGGTATCACAAGATATACAAGATTGGCAGCTGGGTGGTATAGTGGTTAAGGTTCACGCCTGCTACGCTGAAGGTCTTTGCCTGCATGGGTTCGACTACCGGTTGGGGAACCCGAAATTTTCAGTGGACCTTCATGAGCAAAATCCCAGCTGGATGTTGTTCGGATGAGACGTTAAATTGGCGGCCCCTTGTATCAGTGTCTGCTGGGCAAGTAAAAGATCCCTCACATGGGTTAAATGTGTAACATGTTGAGGACTCCTGCTCTCTCTCTCCACTGTTATCAATCAACCCTCGTGAGCGCCCAGAACTGGGCTTAGAGGGCTGCACTCACCATATCTATCTATTTATCAATATATAGGCCAAGGAATGAATCATATATTTCCGGTTCTGTCAGAGCCTCCCATACTATGATGAGATGCATATCAAACATACAATCAATTCGCAATGACATTCAGGAATATTTCCAGCATCTTGAGCGGATGGGTTTGTTATTTAGATCTGATTCAAACAATAAAAAAATGTTCAATTTATCAAAATTTTCCTAGGAGGGATTACAAGTTGTAGGCTTGAAAATCAACTCTGACGTCGCTTTTAATTAAAACTTAACTTTCCTAGCCTTTTATCGATTAATCTCTTTTTACTCTTTCTTTCTTTTTTGTCTCTAATTGTGCCCCCTCCTTGCTTTGCACCCTCTCCTTGCTTTGCACCCCCTCCTTGCTTTGCACCCTCTCCTTGCTTTGCACCCCATCCTTGCTCTGCACCCCTCCTTGCTCTGCACCTGTCCTTGCTCTGCACTCCCTCCTTGCTCTTCTGCCCCTCCTTGCTCTGTGTCTCCTCCTTTCTCTGTGCCCCCTCCTTGTTCTGTGCCCCCTCCTTGATCTGTACCCCATCCTTGCTCTGCACCTCATCCTTGCTCTTCACCCCCTCATTGCTCGGCACCGCCCTCCTCGTGCTGCGCCCCTCCTTGCTAAGCGCCCCCTCCTTTCTCTGCACCAACTCATTGCTCTGTGCTGCCTCCTTGCTCTGCACCCCCTCCTTGCACTGTACCCCCTCCTCGCTCGACTGAAGAGCAGCAACTTGTTTTTCTTTATTGGGTCAGTAATTGGCTTGTCTGCTAATAACCTCAAAGTGACATATGTCTCAGCCATTTATGGAATTCACTGTTTTTGTATTGTAATAATTCATGTCAAATAAACATTTCTGTCAGTCAGTCTGTCATATTGTTGCTTCCAAATGTTTTCGGCATCAGATTCTCACTGCATCCACAACTTTCTCTCGGGCTACTTGCTTTGTATCAACTGTTAACAAGAACTTTTTCATCAAGGAAGGGACTGTCCATATCTTCAAACACCTTGATAGGATTTGTGATGTGTGCAGCAGTGCTAGTTTAGAATACTTCAGACTGCTCATAATGACATCCCTACTTTCCTGATCTTGGTGTTGTTTCCAAATCTTTCTCATATTCAACAATAAGACAACTAAGTTCTGCTCCAGACACCATCCATTGATGCAATGAGTCTCAGTTCTGCTTTAGTCCAATTGTGTCACCATATCCCTTCATATCAGTATTGTGTTGTTCATGTGCTTGGTCAACAGCGGCAGATGAAAATATTCTGAAGAGTGACCATGTCTGGTTTGTGCACAAGGAGCCAATACAACAGACATAATTGGTGTGATAAAGACTGAAGTAGTTGGGGTTAGCCTGACCAAACTATCAACATACAATAGAAAGTCTCCACATCAAGAGGACCACACTTGTTCAAGCACAAGAAGTTCCTAGCATAATGCTGTATGTTAAAACCAAAAGTGAGGACGGTTCTTCTACACTCCTACACCCACTGATGAAATTACAGAACACATTCATCCATCCAAAGCTCAAATTGATAAATGGAATAGGCTTTTAATGAAACAAGTAAAGATTAGCAGCTGTGACCTGATGACCATACATAGTCCTTGTTCCATCGGAAGCCTTCAAATAAGAATTCCAGCAGATGGGCAAGTTGGTAAGTCCGATTTACAGATTTGACACTTTAGCAGCTTGTGCAGCAAAATGTCATGGCGTCGGACGTACTCACATGGTGTAAGTCCGACACTATGACATTTTGCCGTAGCTCAACTCCTGTTGCACTTTGAGCTTTGGTCAATGGCTTGTCTGATACCTGGCCTTATCCCTGTTTAACAATGAAATAGCTGAGGTGTAATGGTAGGGTTACACAAGCTGCTAAAGTGTCAAAATCTGTGAATTAGACTTTACAGAATTACCCAGAAGTAACCCCAGCTTGAACAATTGCTTCCATCCATCCACTGTCCTCCAGACGATCTCCAATTATCATCAGTGAGAAAATCTCTATCTGTTTCAGGCCATGCCGACCACTGCCATTGGACCAGGGTTCATATTATTCTAAGCACTTCTGGCAACATTCATATGGTGATACATCATCCTATAGGAATTTTGAATCTCCCGAAAACAATGATAGCATTGCTGTGATTTTGCAACCACTCTGTGTGTATATTAAGTGAAATTTTGGCCATTTTCAATTCAGCAATAGGCCTTACACCACCAAACCACAACTACAAGCACACAAATCACATCTTTCCAGTGTCACACAACAACCACCACATTCTATTTTGCATTACTATAGTATCAAGAAAATGCACTTAGAAATAAAGATGCGTCAACATGTCACAATTGTTCCAACATGTCACTTTTACAATATCTGCAGAAAGTGTGAAAGAATATGACAACAGTGAAAAAAAGGTTAACGTTCCATGTCATAAACATTTAGGCCTAGTTCAAGACTTTTTTATAGAACAGCTTGATACATGTAAATATGCATCTCGACGCAATCCAGTTTCTTATGGCCTGGATAAATGTATCAGATGAAAAGGGGTACATTAATCTGAATACTTGTCACCCAATATCATAGGAAGTGGTCAGTTTTAAGGCTTTTATGTATGAAATAATATTTGTGTCATGATCGACCAGTGTGTGCTGTGCCAATCCCGTTTACAGTTATGTTAGCCTTTTCTTAGGGATAGTAAATACTGCCTACTTCAATCTGCTTATCTAATTCACTTGTCTAAGTGATAGAAATGGAAAGCTTGACCATCTAAACATACATATAGGTGAAGAAAAATCCCAATTCCCATTAATAGTTCAGAAGATATAGGCAAAAATGTTATTTTCGATAATGGCGGAACAAGATGGCCGCCATTTCCGTTATAGAAATTTTTGAAGATGTGTCTATATCTAAAATGAAAGATAATGGTCTCAAGAGTATCTCTGCCAAATTTCATGCTTCTATACCAAAATGAAAGATTTTTTCACATATCTACTGCACTAAATAGACAAGCAAAACCTTTGGCAAGCGTGACACTGAATTCTGAGAAAGGAAATTGCAAAGTCGCGTGGCATAGAGAATAGTGTCTTGCATGTCAAAACAGCTAAATCGACAAAATAAATAGATCTTGCAAATACAGAGATGATACAGGAAGTTCAGGTAATTGTTAAACGTTCACAGTATGACACAATTAAAAGTTTGTATGCAGCCTAGTTCTTATGGCACAATTTGGGTCAGCTTAAAGGAACTCATCTAATGTCATTCCAACTCTGACTTTCATCCATTTTCAATTATAGGGTACAAATCCCTGTATCATATGACCGATTTTGTAGGCATTTTCTGGGTTGGGAGAGATAGGGTGCAATTTACCGCAGACCTGGTATAATGCTGCTGTGACCAATGTAGTGTGCCAATGTACCAACATCAGACTAATAGAGATATATGACCCTCTCCTGGACCACCATATTCTGTTTTACTGATAATATGCATGTCTTTGCTGCTAATCAGATGTTGGGTGATGACCACATTTTCTATTTCATCACACTCTAAAAAAATTCAGACAAAATTGGTTTTTTAGATTCAAAATGTTTTTTTGAAAAACCAAATTTCAATGCAAAAAACCAACATTTTGAATCTAAAAAACCAATTTTGTCCCCACATTTTTTAGAGTGCATTAGGAAATAACAAAAAAATAAACATACATACATTCATACAAGTGTATTGCCAATCCTCCATACAAACAGCCCAGCTTTGGGGTCTGCCCAACCACTCCATGTGTGGACTGAGCATCACATATCCCAAAAAGAGAGCTGCAGAGAAACGACACTTTTATCAATATATCTCGGCTTTGTACTTCAAAGACCCCCTACTGAGTTATAAGTTCTTGTTATTTGCTCTTGAGCACTCTGATATTGGATGTAAGGTTAGCAAACAAAGAAGGTTAGCAACAAAGAAGAAAGCTTACTTTCATATGTAATATAGATATGAGCCTTGTAGACAAGGAAATTGAGAACATTAGATACGCTACTTCAAGAAGGAATTTTTATCTTGCACAAAGCTAGTTATTCACCTATGGCATAAATCTTTTATCTATAAAGATGATATCAAAATATGAGCAAAAGCCCATTCTTCTATGGTAAAAAAAAAGGCTATAATAATGCAATTGCGGTACGAACAAGCAGACATTTAGGTAACCTGTAATCCCATGCTTTGTGGAGAGGCTCACAACTTGTTTGCAAACAAGAGAAGACAATATAAAGCCATATAAATGTATTTGTATGATATCTTGGCTTTACTTCCATCCAATTGGTATTTTTTATTATGTATAACTAAAGGGATCATGGAATAACTCATGCTCGGGTGACATCGGAACAACTGCCAAAAAAAAAACTATAACTGCCTCAGATGCAATATCGTAAGGCTTTTCAGACTGTCACCCAGATCATCCCCAGAGTCTTTTTTTCCTCTGTTCTTGACAGAAAAGTATCCACTGACATATAGCCCAATTGCCTTTACTATTGATAGGTCCCAAAGGAGCTGCACACAGAATTGCATATTGACAATGTGTCTTGTTAAGTTTTAACAATAAACATGCAGAAATTCTTTGAGTGCAATGAAAGCTGTGCGATCGAGTGGGTAACAGTCCTGCCCTGCTTCACTGAAGGTCTGTGCCTTGCAAATAGAGCAAGATCACCCCAAAGAAAGGAATAATCAGCAATTACTTTACCCTTTCACGCCTTTGGGCAACCCCAGAATCACTTTCTAACTTAACCTACTTTTGAAAACCTTTTCTTGGTAAAACTTCTCCCATCTAGAGATAATAAGGGTAACTTGGATTTTGTTGGAACAGTGGAAGGAATTATGTCTTGTCTTTGATGATCTTTTGAGCATAAAATACATTTTAGATGTAGAAACAAAAAACAGGTATTATGCAAATTTAGATAAAGAGAGAAATGTGTGAGTACCCTCAATCCTTGACAGAGATTTTGTTTCCTAGATTGTTGCACATCAATGCCCAGGTAAAATGACACATCCAAGTCAATCGCAGGAAACATGATGGTGACACCACAGAAGTACAATGTACACTGCATCTGACGAAATTACCCAAGTAGCTTATTTCGCAGTAGTACAAACATGTTTTGGCCCAGCTGTGTATCCTTTTTACGTAATCATTGGATTGGGCCGAGAAACATTCTATGTGACTTTCATCAAGTTCCGTTCAGGTAAAGTGGAGTTATGCCATATTTTCAAATATTTTGGTGACTGACAAAATTATGCAAAAGCAACATTGTAAGTTGAAAGACCGTACAAAAGTTTAATTTTCAAATAATTGTGCAAGGCAGTAAAATACCCAAACAGTTGGCAACCTCTCTTTGAGTGCAGAAAGTGGATTGCGCATTGCTGGTGCAACTGCTACCCAAAAACAGAGAAGATCACAAACTGGCACATTTATAGATAGGTCTGTAAGACCTCCCACTAAGCTATAAGATCTTGCTAGTTGAAAACAATGTCTCTTCTGAGTGCCTTGATATTGGGTGGCAGGGCTACAAAAGAGAGGCCAGGATGTTGTAGAAATGAACGAGACAGACAAAGAACATTGGCTGCTTTCCTAAAGTGACAAAAATACCCACTTTTCAGCAATAGATAAGAGAATGACACAAAATTGAAAATTTGGTACCATGTTTTATTTCAACAAATCCCAATTCTAGTACATAACACTTGAAAAAAAAGTATTACAAAAGCAACATTTCATATTATTTTAAAATGTGATTTCGATATGTGCATTTTGTAGTAGTAGTAGATTTATTGTTAAGATACCAATTATAGCTGGTGAGGATTTGAATTCTCAGCTACATATGAGATTTACATGGCTTCATATAGCTTAATAATTTCATAAATATACTTGCATAGGTTTCTGCAGTCACTGTTCATTAAGTGCAAAATTGATTGGAAATTCATTTGGAATTTTTGGTCAGCTTGCAAGGCTATTTGCATATTTTTCCTCAATACAACTAGAAACAAACAAATAGTTAAGCTAGTTGGATAACTGAACGTTAATCAATTTGAGATTACCACAGTGTACAGCATATACGGTTAGTCTCACAACATGTGAACTGGTGTTTGGGCAGTTTGCTTGTCATCTGCTGGTCACAAAGCAGAAATACACATACTCACGGGTAGATTAGCAAATTTGTAATTTTTCAGTCACATTTTGGTGATGTTTTGCTGCTGTTTTTGAGAGATTTTTGATGACGGACACTCATTCCAGAAATGAGACAGACTGTAGTTTTGGACTTTTTAAGAACACTGTCTTGCAGATATGCTGGGATATTTTAGGGCATACCCTGTGTCCGTTCTCCTGTTTGTAAACGTCAATTGAACTTTCATCAAGAAAGAATGAGCTATAATATCTGGAATCTAGCATTTACAAATTGTGGTGCTGATTATCGACGGAAATAGTATGAATAACATTAAGACTTTTGCCTCTATCGGACAGCCCTGTTCCATAATCCTTGCAAAATAATCCTTGCTTTTAATATGAGTGCATGCTTAAATAAAGTTTCCAAAGTGTATGCATAATGTCGAAAGACTCCAGAGACAGTAGCTTTCAATAGCAATTTTCAGCTTAAAAACAGGCGTTGAAAGAGAGTCATGTTTCCCAGAGTGTAGCTCTTTATGTCTACTGTATTTAATTTGATGGCAATTTAATAAGAGAGAGAAAGCAATTCCTTATTTATATATATACATGGAAAAAAATTAAATATACACTCTTGATCAAAATGCAGGAATCATTTGGATTTTCAAGGTTTCAGGACTTCAAAATTCTAAAATTGGTTATTGAATATGTGGAATTGCTAAGATTTTTTTTCTCAGACATTGTATTTATGTTTAAATGATATTATAAACCGAAAAATTATCGAAAATCACGCAATGGCTCACCAATACAGACATAAAATTTCAACATATGCAAAAAGTTCCAACTGTATCTTGATATGTACAACCAAAAAAAACATAACTACATCATGTTGAATGCTACATGCATTGACCTCAGATCTGACATAGATTCCTACAACCTGTTTTTTGCTTCTTTTTGAAAATATGGCTATTCTGCAGTGAAAATCACTTGAACCTGGTTGAGATCAGTTGGTTGAACCTCCATCGTGTGTGCAGAATGGTCCAAGATGTCCCTGTAGTGTTATCTAGGTTCTGGTCAGATATACTGAGGCAACAAGAACAAATAAAGCACTTTTTGCAAGTTTGGATGATGATGACATGCTGAATAAATCAAAGATTTGTGTGCAGCAGAAATATATGGGATTTTTAAAGTGTGGTCGTATAGAAATACAGTGGCGTAGCCAGGATTTTTTCCAGGGGGGGCAAACCACCAAAGCATTTCCCCAAAATTGTAATCACTACCAAGTTAGCAAAGACAACAGCTTTTCGCGTGTCGCGCATTGTAACACAATGTTAAAAAATTCTTTCAGAACCTCATTACTGGTGTGGTTGTCACTAAATTATTAATAATAACTTAGTAATATGTCTGGATAATATTGTGAAAATGCTAAGAAGTTGAGAAATGTTTAACAGAGCTAAAGAAAGAAATTACTTCCTTGGTTGGCAATTCAGAGAAATTTATGTAAGATATAACCTAAAAAATTAAGCACTTCTTTGTAAAAATAGGAAAAGCTAAGATGTAAAATCCAGCGAAATAACGTTTAAAGGAAATAACGAAATGTCAGGACCATGAATCTGAAGGTGGAAAAACTCAAAATAACAGATCTTGTAGAATTCTATGAGATACAAACATGATAAATGAAGCATTTTTTCTTTCAGTTCACAAAATATCACTGCAAAAATTATGGTGAAAATTTTGTATCAGAGAACCTTTTTGTTAAGGTTTAAGAGAAATTTTGGGGAATTTAAAATAACAGTTTGGTTTTTTTAATTGTTACTTTATATAAAGGGAAATAAGTTGCAAATTTGGAAAAAGTCAAATCAGAAAACTGAAAATCCTGCAAATTTTGTTTGATATGTATTTTGATAAAAAATATTTGCAAATACCTTTGGCCTAGCATTTTGAACATTTTTTTGGAAGATGTATATCATTTGGGCCAGGAAACTGGTTGAAATTGTGAAGAAAAAATGGGGAAATTGTAAAGGAAAAATGGGGAAATTGTGAAGAAAAAATGGGGAAATTGTGAAGAAAAAATGGGGAAATCTGATAAAACTCTTCGTATAAATCCCCTTTTCTTTCAATTTCTTTTTATTTATTTCCCCATTATTTTTTACCATTTCCCTCAATTCTGGTCATTTCCCCATTTTGTTTAACATTTCCCCAGTTTGCTTATCATTTCCCCATTTTCCCCAATTTTTCTTCCTATTTTTGGCAATAAATCTGCAAAAATTTCCCCAAAATCTTTTCAGGGGGGCAACTTGCCCCCCCTGCCCCCCCCCCCGCTGGCTACGCCACTGTAGAAATATGAAATTATTCTCCCAATGCCACAATGTATCTCAATCTATAAAGGAGCCAGCCGTTACCGTAATTTACTATTTTGATCCTAATGTTTTAGGCAGTTAGTACATGCTAGCTGTATGCCAATGCTTAGTGAAATAGGCTTAAGCCTTGCATATTAACCGAAAACAACAACATAAAGCCTTAGAGTTGCTTTCTTCTTGCCTTTATTTCCATCCCATTGGGATTTTATTATGTATTACTATGGGGATCATGCAGTAACTCATGCTCCAATGACATCGCAACAACTGCCAACAATGACAACTGGTTGTTAAGGACACGCTCGATTGCGCTGCTCGGGACGCAATATCATAAAGCTTTCCAGACTGTCGCCCAGACAATCCCAAGAGTCATTTTTGTTCCCTCTTCCCAACAGCAATGTATCCACTGACATATCGGTCCTAAAGCCTTTACAATTGATAGGTCCCGAAGGAGCTGCACATAGAATTGCATATTGACAAGGTGTCTTGGAAGAATACTCGGAAAGTTCTGCTGTTTAATGTTATATTGTACAATGTACATATATACGCTGTGGTTATAATTCCGCAAAGGGTTGCAAACATAGACTGTTCTACATTCTTGGTCTTCTCAGCCAAAGGTCTGCAGTTTTATGCAAAAGTTTGGACACCTCTTCAGTAGGGCGGCATTTCGTCATATTACGGACCAACCAGAAACATTTATTGCTGAACCATGTGTTTGAATAACACCAAATCACATGATTTCATCAAAAAAGATCATTCCAAACTTGTAAAATCAAAAATTAAAGGTGTTTTTGTTGAATTTCTTCTGGAATTGTGCTTTAAAATGATGGTATGAGCTATATTCAGTGGAAGGCTCACCACAAATTTCCCCACACCAGGGGACCAATAATTCAAATATAAAATATGCAAATACATTATACTTGTAAACATATATCAATTCTATCAAAGATATGGCACCACAAATATTCCCCATACAAAATGTAATTAAAGAAAATTGCATTTGAATTTCCCGCCTTTGATGGTAAAAGCTTTGGATGGCTAAGAATGACACCACATTTGAAGAAGTTGAAATACGTTTTTGGCAAACATTGTTCTAAACATTTGAAGAAGATGACTCTTGCAAAAACAGCCATAAAACTTCAAAAATGTTGCATGTACCTTTTGACACATTTTTCTCGTTTCTGAAAAATGTACAGTGCCTACTCAGACATCATTTTGGTGAAGCAGGTGTGTGTAACGTCAGGCTTTGAAAGATATTCTGTTCACAAAATTTCTGCAGTTGCTGAAAGTTTGCAAGGGAATATGACACATCCACTCAATAACAGGAAACATAGTCTGACACAGAATTCTGAAAAGGAAATTGCGAAGTCACGTGGCATCGAAAATTTTGTCTTGAAGGTAAAAAACAATCTAATCGAACAAAATTGTTCACCGTGGCATGCATGCTGAAACAACAAAATAGATTATGCGAAAAAAAGAGTCATACGTTTGACATAGAATTTCACCCAACTTAACTCATTCAAGGTGGTCTTAGATTTGTCACAAATGCACTGCTGTTCGGTTGCAGAACACATTGACTCGAGTTAAGAACTGGATGGAGTCAAACATACTCAAAATGAACACTGATAAGACAGAAGTTTCACTTTTTGGGAGCCACACTGGAAATAAGTTTGATAACTTTGTGTGCTATCCTAATGTTATTTTGATGGCGTACTTCTTGTTAACTTGTATGTACACTCTTGAAATAATGTTAAATAAATAAAGTCAATCAATCAATCAAGCTCAACTTTCAAACAGTCAACACAGGTGATAACTTGAAGAACCTCGGTGTCTGGTTGGACAAAAACTTGAACTTGTCAAATCACGTTCAACGTAAGGTTAAAACGGCAGCAGAGTGCATCAGAAGCATAATGGCCATCAGGGACTACATTGATATTGATACTGCAAAACTCCTGGCAACATCACTAGTTTTGTCACACCTTGACTTTGCAAATTGTGTTTTGACGGGATTAACTAGAAAAAATGTTAAAATTTGGCCGCCAAAATTGTCCTCCGTCATTCAAGATCAATCAGTTCCTCCAATGCGTTGAAGGCATTACACTGGTTCCCAATATGTGAGCGCATAAATTTTTTAAGTTCTCTGCCTTGTGCATAAGTGTTTTCATGACTGCGCACCCAAATATCTCTCAGATTTGTTGAGTGTCAGGGTGTCATCATGGAATACCAGATCTAGTGCACAACTGATCTTAGAAGTGCCTCTTGCCGGGAGAGCCACATTTGCGGACAGATCTTTTAGTGTCGCCGGTCCAAGATTATGGAACACTTTGCCTGCTGATATCAGACTGATTGACAATTTTAAAGCTTTTAAGAAAGCCACTAAAACCTTTTTGTTTAAAAGAGCTTTTGATTTATGATGTACCTTTTTGTTCTTATGTACTTTCCTTTTACATTTTATATTTTCATACTGTATACACACTAAATTTATAATTATTTTACCTTTATATGTCCAGCGCACTAGAATGTTTTATGTAAATAATTGTAGCGCTATAAAAATGTTATAACAATAAACAATACACTATATACTGTGCAAATTGTCATGGTTCAAACTGAAAATTCCGTTATTCTAGGGAAATCGCTATAAAAAAACTTTCATGAGTGAACTGATATTCAATTCACTGAAGGTTACAGTATGGTTTCTTCTCATATCCACTCAACATCTCCTGCTTGTACAAATACTTTTTTATACGCACTCACACGTTAATAACTCACACCCCGTTGACAATGGAATCTACATGAGCAAGCAACAACAGAAGGTTGTTAAAGCCATGCTCCATTGCACTGCTTCAGCACTCAATGTCATAAACATTTCCAAACTGTCAGAGAAAAAACCTCCAGAGTGTCTTTAGCATGTCACAGAATAAATAAACAGAAACAGACTTGGAAGGACGTGAATCGCACCCAAGGGGTTTGTAGCAAAACGCTTCGCAAAACACAAAACACATTTCATCTTGGAAACTTGTGGAAAGTGTAACACAGGAAAATTTTCCCCTTCTGTCAAACAATGATAAAAGGGCAGCACCACAGGAGTGGAAATTCAGCTTTACTTCCAAGACTACTGTCGTGACTGGCCTAATAATTATTCACTGAATCCCACTTTTGAATGAGAATAATGTAATATAACTTATTCAGACACAACCATTAAAAACTTCTCATATTGCAGTTTGAGTATTCTCAGATCAACAGATACTTCATTATATCTTTACAAGTCGTAATAGTGTCCTTTTAAAGGCCAAGTTAGCTTATAGTAGAGTAACATATCACCAACTTCCCATAAAGGAGCTTATAGTAGAGTAACATATCACCAACTTCCCATAAAGGTCTTTGTGTTTTGGCTTCGATCAATTTGCTTATCTGACATTATCACCACAAAATGTAATATTGAGTCAGCTTAATTGATTTTAAGAGTGAAATGGTTCCCAATATTCCTTTGAGGTAACAAAGCTTGTTGTTTTAGGCCATGATAATGTACAGATAATCATAAATTAAAACAACGAGGTATGTTAGCTCAAAGGAATTGTGCAATCATCTCAATCATTTAAGCTGACTCATAATTTCACATTTCCTGTTAATTTAGCACTTACATTAAGAGTTTCGACACAGCAGAGTCATCAAAGTATTGAATTGTTCAAACATTTCAAAGCCATATCATACAAGTGCTTAAATAAAGATTTCAACACATATAAAAGCAAAAGTGAGTTACTTCAAAGAGGCAATTTTGAGCAAAACATGAGGCCTTGAAGGAAGTTCCTGTTTTCAAGGGAGTAGCATATTGACGTCGACCTATGTAATATGATGTCAATTCAATAGGCAAGAGATTCTCACATAAATGTTTAAAGAGAAATGGGGATAAACAAAAGTTTGCAAATATGACACAGAATTGCTAAGAATAAGAATGTGAAGTTAAAAACCAGACAGAGAAACGATTTGCAATGTAAAACGATCTTAGTAAACTGATTCACTTGAACGTAGGATAAGAAAATATTCAGCGAATCCGATGACTGTGATCTTAAAATGCAACAGGGCCAATACAATTCGCAAAATTATACATGTACAGTACAACCCGAAATAAAGTACGATTACCCCAGTAGGAAGGAAGAAGCAGCCACTACTTTACCCTTTCACACCTTTTGACTACCTCTGAATCACTTCCTACTTTTACCTACTTGAAACTACCTTTTAAAATTGCATTAAAATCATATTTAAACAATACCAATTTAAACTCAATCACCCCTATTGTGTTTGGTTTACTTGCAGTTACATCGGTAGATGTCTAAATAGAGTTCTTAATGTGAGCTAAGGTTGTTGTAAGGAGTCAAAGGGAGTTGTAAGGAGATTTGCGGTGGAGAGGAGAAAAGAGGGCAAAATTGGTAAACAGAGGACTTCTGACAGAAAATGTCCTTACTTTATTTTGGGTTGTACTGTACTATGTAACAAATAAAATAGCAGTTGAGTTTATTTTGTTATGCTTATATATCTTGAATATACTACTTGGAAGAGTATACCAGACAGATAACCTCAAAATTATGATATTTGTAATAGAACATGCGCATACACTAACATGAACATGGTGTCACTATTTTGTTTGACTTCTTTCATGTTGTGCCCCTTGCTTATTGCAATTACAATTTGCCAGCTTTCTTACTGCATTTTCAAGAAGTATGAGTTGCTTGGATGACTTGCTACGTAGTTTCTTAGCTACCTCTAATTGACTGGTGACAAGTTAAGGACCAATCAGAAGATGTTAAAATGCTACATAGCAAGTGGCCTTGCAATTCGTACTAATTGAAATTGCAGTAATAGACTTCTTAATATGGAATAAAGTTTTGTTGAGGAGTCAAAGGTAGTTGTAAGGAGATTTGGGGTGGAGAGGAGAAAGCAGGGCAACATAGGTAAACAGAGGACTTCTGACAGAAAATGTTCTTACTTTATTATGGGTTGTATTGTATTGGATAGGTACGTGTAAGAGTTCTGTCCTTTCATGCTTTGTGGAGGAGGTAAGGTTCTTGCTTACAAACCATAGAGTTGCTTGTCTTGTTGTACATATTTCAATTCCATTGGGATTTTATTATGTATAACAGCTGCTGAATTCACTCAATAACTCTTTATAGCATTGCAACAATGGGCAACAATGACAGCTGGTTGTTAATATAATATAAGGACACACTCGATTGCACTGTCTGGGATACAATATCGTAAAGCTTTCCAGGCTGTCACCCAGACAATCCCAATAGTGATTTGTATTCTCTCTTCTGGATATCAAGTGTATCCACTGACATATTGGTCTCATAGGCATTGCAATAGATAGATCCTGAAGGAGTTGTACATACATTGTAGAAATGCATACATGTATTGACATTATATCCTGTCAAGATGCATGCAAAGAGTTTTTTTTTATATTTGAAAATGTAACTGGGTAGCTGATTTGTTACAGTCCTGGAAAATAACTCTGATGGTCTGATTAGCATCCATCTTAGTAAACATTTGCAGTGTGTTACCAAGTGTGTTGCAGCTGAAGCTCTGATGACATAGGAACAACTGGCAACAACGAGAGCTGGTTGTCAAGGACATGCTTGAATGCACTTCCCATAATGCAATATCGTAAAGCCTTCCGGCCTGTCACCCGGACAGTCCCCGGAGTCATTTTTGTTCTCTCTCTTCTTGGTAGCAATTTATCCATTGACTGACATATTCACTCCAATAGCCTTTACGATGGATAGGCCCCAAAGGAGCTGCACATAGAATTGCATATTGACAATGTGTCTAAAACGGATACTGTGCAAATGCTGCATGTTTATTGTTGTAGGGCTACTAAAAGTGAAAGAGCTTCTCAGTGGTCACAGTACTTGTTTGCTCCAGTGAAGTTATGTATGCTTGCAAACACAAGTGGCTGATCCGACAAAAATCCATGTTGGTTTTGCATTGAAATTTGGTTTTTCAAAAAACCATTTTGAATCTAAAAAATAACGTGCAAGCACTTTAACAGCTGCTTGTAGATATATAGGCTGAAGTATCTATCTATCTATCTATCTATCTATCTATCTATCTATCTTTCTATCTATCTTTCTATCTATCTTTCTATCCATCTTTCTATCCATCTTTCTATCCATCTTTCTATCTATTTGTTCCTTCCTTCCTTCCTTCCTTCCTTCCTTCCTTCCTTCCTTCCTTCCTTCCTTCCTTCCTTCCTTCCTCCCTTCCTTCCTTCCTTCCTTCCTTCCTTCCTTCCCTGTGCGCACCCTAGTATAAAGTTTGGATTAGCAAAAGTTGCTAATTGAGCAAAAATCTGATAAAAAAAAAGAAGAAATTTTACTTACTTTTAAATGAATCAGAATAAAAAAGAATAGGCCTATTGTGTATAAATGCAAGTACAAGTAAAGATACGCAATTAACTGCTCTAAAACTATCAATCTGAGATGCACATAATTTGTCAGCAGTCACAGCACTTGGTCAATAGTTTTAAAATTGCAATTCAAGAAATTCACACCTTTGACCAAGGAGAACTTTAACCCTTTCCATCTTAATTACACTTCAGAAACCTGTGTACCATTATCTTCCAACTGCCATTAGATCAACAGAATTGTGTAATCCATTGTTGCCTCAATTAAGTGCTATCTGCCCCAAGAATGCCTCCATCCAGTGCCTGTGCACAGGTGTGAAATGACAACGGGAGAGCTCCGTTTTTCTACGTCCCACTTTACCGCGAACTGCTGCAGCAGAATACTGTGTACAATCATTCAAATTTCGCGGGAAACACTAGCTTTTTAGTTTAGAAAATAAAATTTTATTGTCACAGAAGTTTACCAAAAGTTGATGGAAGCAAGATAATATTATATTCAGACTGCATGCCAAGTTTTAATGACATAGGTGAATCAGCATGACCAGGGCAGTTGTCATAAGTTTTCCTGAAACTCCTCTCGTAATACAGGCTGCAAGCAGCTGTAAAAACCAATTTTGTCCCGACATTTTTTAGAGTGTGCACATACATGATACACATCTGGCAAACATATCAACAAAGTGTTCTCTGTAAGATGAGAATAGTTTTTAATGTCAGATGCATAAATTATGTACAGATTCAGACATTCAGTAGACAGAATTACATTGTACATTCGTTATACAGCACATCACAGGTGCTTATTAACAGGATACGCCGTAAAAAGAAATGTCGAACTTAGGTTGAAATGGCCAGATTCACACAGCTTTTGTATTCCAACAGCTAAATGCAGTGCAAACATACAAGCCTAGAGATTGTACCAAAAAGAGATTACTCAAAAAGAGATTAATCAAAAAGATATAAATCCGAAAAACTCCAAATTTCCAAGTTTTTAATAGGTCAGAAACATATGAAGATTGAAGAACTAGCATATAAAAGATAAGGTGTACATCAGCATTTCTTAATCCATGTAGATTTAATTGAAATTTACAGCACTGCTGCCAGTGTTTATATTGAACTTGCATGTTTTACAGTATATGGTTTCACCCAAAACTGCACGAACACAGCCATTTGGCTGAATTAAACCTTTTTTCTACAATGTGGAATAACTGGCATGCAGTGGCGTAGCCAGAAATCCATCAGTGGGGGGGCCAAGGGGGGGCCAGGGTCTGAACTAGGGGGGCCAACCTTTCGCGGCATTTTGGCGACATTTTTGCGGCATTATATGGATAAAAATTGACACAGCGTTACGAGTCATCTTTACGAACGACATAGCAATATTGACAGTCTTATCTTTTGTGACTGATAAACAAAATGACCATGCATCTCATACTTACACTAAAATCAGTTTTGACCTATCAAAAAATAATGAAACAGACCCTATTGTTCCGATATAAAAAGTATGACAATGACACCACATCAATTACCATGAGTCACAAAGAGTATCTTTTGCAGTGAAATGGTACTCTTGTTTTTTTGTTTTAGTTTTTTTTTCATAACTGTCTTTGGAAGTTTTAAGAATATTTGTGCTCAGAATGTCTGATTTCATATATAGGTCTAAATCGAAAATTTATGAAAGTCCTTTTGATGGAAATCTACCCAAATCCTCAAATGAGCCTGAAAGGCAGTAGCAATTTGTGCAAATGACACAAATGCCAAAAATGTAGGGAAATTCAATGCACACATGAAAAATTTAGCAGTTTGTACAAATCACTCTGGTAAATCAGATCTGTTTAATAAGAAACAATTCACAGGAGCATCAATTCTTTAACAGAACAATGGCGACGGAAAGATTTCCTCAAAACACCGTGATTTTAGGTGTTGTATGAAATCTCTAGATGCGTACTGGAAGGGGGAGTAGTCACCCTCCCCCAAAAAATTTGGGAAACACTAAAGATTCAGGCAAAAAGGCAAAACAATTCGCGCAGATAATTAAATAAACATAATCAACAATCTATAGCTACTTTCAAAGAAATTTCTTTTAGGATATTATTAAATCTAGATCATGATATTCGGTCAAATGTCGCTCACCCCCTACAAGGTCTGCGCGCGGTACACATATTGCTAGATATATTCAAATAAGGAAATCAAAAATTATCAGATGCCTCAGAAATTTTCAAAGGGCAACTGTCATTCTAGAGAAAATTGGATATAAGTTAGCGAAGGATGTATTCCAGTGAATGTTGCTGCTCCAATATTTTTTTCAAATTTTTCAAATCTGAAATGGGGGGGGCCAGTGGGGGGGCCACTTATCCATTTGGGGGGGCCTTGGCCCCCCCAGGCCCCCCCCATAGCTCCGCCACTGCCGGCATGATACTAATTTAGTGGTTTTGGTCTCTCAAAAATCAAAGGTGTTTTTAAAAAAAATTAAATCATGACCACTTCAGAAAAAAAAAGGATGTTGATTAACACTAGGATGTAACATGTACACTCTTGATCAAAATGCTGGAACAATTTGGATTTTAAAGGTTTCAGGATTTCAAAGTTCTAAAATTGGTGATTGAATGTGTCGAATTTCAAAAAAAATTTCGTCAGACAATAGATTTATGTATAAATGATATCATAAACCATTTTTAGTTGCTGAGAATTATTTTATTCACCTGATATGAACCAAATTATTTGAAAACTTTCTTTGAGTAGGGGAGACCGGGGTTGGTTGTCACAGGGGCAGGTTGTCACACTTTTTATTGCACTAAACTATGGAGTCACACAGCTCAACCAATCATTGTTTACTGCTTTTATAACCCACTGGAGTATTTTTGAAAAATCTTGACCCCTGGAAGGGAGTATGGTAGGCACACGATCTGTTAAAAATTTCCTGTCACGAAAAGTAATTTTTTACCTTCAACTTGCATGCAATTCTAGTCTTTATCAAATAGTTGTTGAAAAAGGTACAGTTAATACACTTACCATGTAGACATTTCTTTAAATCATGATAACAACAAATAGTGAAAATTTTGATAACAACGGCCTTGGTCACCCGTTTTTGGAATTTTCATCAATCGGGGCAGGTTGTCACAAAAAGGCGGGGCAGGTTGTCACACTTTTTGGAGCTGGTTGTTACCTATTAGGACCAGGCTTTTAAACCGAAAAAACTAACACAAATATAACTTTGTGCTTTATACATGCTATTGATGACTGAAGATGTATGCAGATATTGCATTGTGTTTAAATAAAACAATTTCAAATTTATATGTAAAATTTGCAAAAAAAAAACGTAAAAATCCTCCTGCAGACCAGAATGCTTTCCTGCTGATTGGTAAGCCTTCATTTGTAGCACCCTTGTACACAGTAGCATGTTTGTTAAGGTCTTCACTGGGCAAGTAAAGGATTCCTTATATGTCCAAAATAACTTTTCTTGGTCAAGATCTGCCCTACAGAGTTCCACTTCCTGTATCCGAGCTCTTAACCAAAAGTGTGACAACCTGCCCCGAGAGTGTGACAACCTGCCCCGAAAATGTGACAACCTGCCCCGAATTCTGAATTTAAAAAAATGTCCAATAGGACATCAATATTGCAAATGATATAGGTATATATTCACCAGATAGGTTTAAGTCACTCCCCTTTTGATATTCATATAGAATGGCAGTGCTCCTGCATGCTTTATATAGAAATAGTAGCATGTTTAAGTTTTACACACTGTGACAACCTGCCCCTGTGACGACCAGCCCCGGTCTCCCCTAACCCGGAAAAATTGATTATTTTTAATAAAAAAATCATCAAAAATCGCATAGTGGCTCAACAACACAGACATAAAATTTCAACATAAGCAAAAAATGCCAACTTAATCTTGATGTGTACAACCAATAAACATAACAATATCATGTTGAATGTCACATTCGTGACCTCAGACTTCATTTAACTTGACGTAGAGCCTGCGAAGCTGTTTTATGGTTCTTTTTTACCGATATGGCCATTCTTCAGTGAAAGTCACTTGCATCTGGTCCAGAGTAGTTGGCTGGACCTCCATCTTGTGTGCAGAATGGTCAAAGATGTCCCTATAATGTTATTTAGGTTCATATCAGGTGAAGTTGCCAATAACGGCAAATTCTCAATTTTCTCAATTTTTAAGGTTTAGAAGGATTTGTGGTGCCCTACAAGCTTGAGTATTGCCATAAATGAATAAAATGTTTCAACTGAAGTGTTCTCTACACTGAGGTATCATTTCCTCTTCCAACAAGTGTACAGTACACTCTTAACAAAAATGCTGGAATATTTTGTGAATTTTTCAAGTAAATTCCATCTCAGTCAATATATCCTAGCACATGTTTCACAGAGCTTATGGAGACATTTTTGTGTGATGGGAAGGTGGCCAGATACTGTCCGAAAACTGCCTCATGGCCACAAGGGCTCAGGGTGGCGGTTTAATGCTTGTTTTGTGTGTCATCCATTATGACGGAAATTTGTGTCTGGTAGTGTGGTATAGAAATGTCCCGGCAGTCTCCTATCTAAGCGTGCTGGAAGAGAAAATGGTACCACAGTGTAAAGAACACTTGATTCGAAACATTTTATTAATTTATGGTAATGCTCATGCCTGTAGGGCATCAAAAATCCTTTCAAACCATGAAAATTGAGAAAATTTAGAATTTGCTATTATTGGCAACTTCACCTGATATGAACCTAAATAACATTATAGGGACATCTAGGACCATATTTCAGGCAAGATGGAGGTTCAGCCAACTACTCGGGATCAAGCGCAGATGACTTTCACTGAAGAATGGCCATATTGGTCAAAAAGAAGCAAAAAACATATTGGCAGTATCCATGTCAAGTCAAGTGGAGGCGGAGGTCAATGAATGTGACATTCAACATGATATTGTACGTTTTTTGGTTGTACATATCAAGATTAAGTTGGCATTTTTTGCCTATCTTGAAATTTTATGTCTGTGTTGTTGAACCATCAATGCGATTTTTGATGATTTTTTCACTAAAATTGATCAATTTTTCTGGGTCATCCAAAGAAAGTTTTCAAATAATTCTAAGCAACTAAAAACAGTTTATGATATCATTTATACATAAATCTAATGTCTGAGGAAAAAATCTTTGCAATTCCACACATTCAATCACCAATTTCAGAACTTTGAAGTCCTGACACCTTAAAAATCTAAGTTATTCTAGTATTTTTATCAAGAGTGTAATTGACCTGTATATCACACAACATTATCGCACTGATTCAATGAATAGCTTGTAAAAATGTCAATGTCACCGAATCCAAGGACATGTCCCCTTGAGTGGTGCCTTAGCATCTCTGCTTTCCCTCATTTAATGAGAAAGTTAGCAGAGTGCAATCAACTGATCCTGAAAGAGTGCTTTCGGAAATTTAAGAGTTTTGGCCAATTAATTTGAGAATGCCAAGGCCAGTGCATACAAATGGCCGTCAAAGGAATTAGTTTGAATAATATGGAGTCTATGTAGTTTCTTTGACAATACTGATAAAAATGAAATGTTACTTTACATCACTTACAGGATGTTTTCACCAGATGCATGTGTGTATAACATTACAAATAAATGACTATCATGTCACTTGGTCAAAACACTTATCCAAACATTGATGTATCCCAACCTGTGAAAATATGTTGTGTTGTAATGTTCAAGATTTACTGCGTATTTCATTTCAATTCCATCAGGATTTTTTAGTGTAAGGTAGTCGCACCGACTCCCAAAAATGACAGCCAGTTGTTATTATCGTTTTTATAGCTACGTGTTTTTCAAGTTTGCAATTTGCTTCATTCTAAAACTGTGATGTCAGAGATTAAGTTGAATAATTTCGTTTATTACAAGCACAGATTTCAGGAAACTGACAAAGTGCAGTGACACATGGATGATGTAGGTTTCACTATGCACTGTAACTGAACCAAACAGACAACATAGCCTCAAAGGAGAGTTGAAATTACTGACAAAAAATGTTGTTTTAAATTGTGATGACTGGTGTCCTGTGAAAAACAGCAACACAATTTTGTTTGGAAAACAATGAGGTGCAACACTCAGCTTAGACATGCGTTGTTTATTGTGGTTGTACACAAATAGTAACATTGCCTGACAGTTTTAAATTCCTTTGCAATTAACTGTGATGTCAAACTCTGAACTGATATGTCACAGATTGAAGATAAGACCAATCACATTGACAGATACGCGGTGATGTCATGGTTTAGCTGCAAAACGAAGTTTCCAAAAAACACATAGCTATGAAAACGATAATAAGGTCGCGCTTGATTGCGCTGCTTGAGACGACTTTTGAAGCACATCAAAGGTTATAATGATGCATTTGTATGGTTTTTCTTTGGAAATACAAAAAAAATTGACTTAAGCGATAAGTGCCGATTTACATAATTTAAACCTAAAAAATGTTCAACTTAGAAACAAATCACCAAATCCGTTCTCAGATATGTTTTGTATCAACCCTTCTTCTGCAATATTACAGAATATTGGCTTGGTGCCAGGGGTCAGGACTGAGCCCTGCCCAATCAGGGATGACCCGTTTTGACAAAAAGTCAATATTTGAACTTGTGTAGTGCAACATATATGCTTCAAAAAGCTAACATTTTTCAACCAGTTTATTAGCAACATAATTATTTACGGACCCAGAATATTGATAAGGGTACATATTTGGTAATTTTGACATGTTAAATTTGAGTCACTGCAGCAGAAATGCCATTGTTCCAGGGCATCCCATGACTTCAAGAAACTCTGATTTCCCTTGCCACTAGGAATAGCAAAGGAGATGCTGACACAATGTTACAGGTGATTTCATTAGTAAGCTATTTCTAATGTTTTAGCCACTAAATACATAGTATTTTAAGTAAATCTTATTGGTTAAGGAACAACAGCACGTCACACATCTGAAATATCTAACGTAGTAAGTGCATATTTAGCATTGATTTCTCACTGTCAAGTGTGAATGACCAGAATCGCATGCTAATGAAATCACCTGTAAATGTAACTTTAAATCTCTAACCACAGTGAAGCTTCAAAAATGGTCCAGAATGATTTGCTTCAAATGTTGTTGACAACCCCCTCAACTTAAGGGCTTGTACATATATCAAAAACTACTTGTCGATAGAAGCTATAATTTCGGATATCCTCATTTTGATATCAGGTCAATAACTATCTGGAGTTTCAAGAAGATCTGAGATGGTCTAGCAGGAACTTCCTGAAAATTTGCCTGATTTGGCATGGAATGACGCAATTATGTAATCGACATATTGCAGACAATTGACACACTCGTCAAAGAGGCATACGCTCTTATCTATCAATCCACTCATATATTTATCTGGCAATCTACCTAAAAATACACTCCAATCTGCCAATCAGTATTGTAGTCAGGAGGATATCTGAAAAAAGTGGCAGAATAATCTTACTCATGAGAGCACCACTTGAATTTGGTACCATTTGAAAGAGGACACTGTCAGGTTTCAGAAATGATGTTTTTTACATTTTGAAAGTTGGAAGGTATTTTTCTATGACGGGTCAAAGGTCAACGACCTCTTGATTTCCAAGTTGTTTCATGAAGCACGCCTTTTTTAAATGTTTTTGTCATAACTTCTTACGTTTTTTAAATATTAATCTCAAATTTATCACAAATGAAGATGATTTTATGTAGTTTCTTCAAAAAATTAAAAAATGCACTTTGACCTGATTTTAGAGTCAAACAGGGTCAAGAAAAATGATGAATATTTAAAAATTCGCCGAAAATTAGTATAGGTACTTACATATTTTAGGGTTGTAACAACTCTATTCTATCTATCAAGATAATTTCTGATATACAAAAAAGTCACATAAGTTAGCTCAACATATATGGAGAATTTGTGGTTGCTATGGATACCTGTTACCCACAGGGCAATTTATCAATTTATGTATCAATCTATCTTAAGTTTTCCTTATTTGGGAATGATCACCTCTTGTAACATTATACCAATATAAGATTTGCAGTAACTTCATCAAATCATGTAACTTCATCAACGCCTACAGTGCCGCCTCTAAGTAAGTGAAACGCATGACATTGTGCCATTGCATCAATGCTAAACATCCTCAACCAAACTGCTTGTGGAGGCATGAATACTCATCCGACGAGAAAAAAACACATTGGGTCATAAAGGCTGATATGTAAGGCATTTGGGATAACAATGGCAGCCGTAGTCGGAGTTAGGTACACTGTAAAATTTGAAATTCTGAGTCAGCTCAAATGATTGAGTGAGATGGTTGCACAATTTGTTTGAGCTGACATAGCTTGATGTTGTGAGTCATGATAATCTTTTCGTTGTTATAACTTACAACAAGAAGCTATGATAGCTCAAAGAAATTGTGCAACCATCTCACTCAATCATTTAAGCTAACTCAAAATTCAAAATTTACAGTGTATGGCTGAAAGTCCTTGATTAGTAAGTGAACCACCCTTCCCTATTAAATAACATTGGGCCTGTGTTTCACTTACTTGTCAAAGACTTTGACCCATACCTAACTTCAACTACAGCAAAGAAAATTGGCTGCCATTGTTATCCCACATGCCTCACATATCGGCCTTTATGACCCAACATATTTTCCTGTCATCGAATGAGAAATAATGCTTCCACAAGCAGTTTTGTTGTGGATGTTTAGCATTGATGCAATGGCACCATATCGTGCATTTCTCTTACTTACAGGCGGCACTGTATATCATGGTTACCATATATTAACATAAGCACCTGTTAAACCTCAGTGGGTGATTTTTTCTATGAATCCTCCATTTCCCAGAATGATTATTTGCTGCTTCTTTTTGACAAACTGCTCAATGATCAGATACTTGATACCTACTAGGGCTGAAGTCCAATTCCCAGCTGGCCCATACAAGCCTGGAAAATCAATCATGGGCTTTTAAAGTAAGGCCATTAGATCGCACCTTGCACTAAGCTGCTCGCAGTTCTAGTTTAGTAAATGTATTTAAGTTTTCCAGATAAGTTGCCAAATCAAAAAGAATATTTACTTTTTATGTCTCCAACTTTTCCGAGTGTGAGACATTTTCCAGCTTGAAAATTCTGGAAATAAACACATACGAGTATAAGGGCTCTGTTATATAAGGGCTCTGTTATTTTATGGACTTGATAATTATAGCAATTTCTGTGACAAAGCAGGACCACCTTCCAAATACACAACACATATCTGGTAAAAATATTAACAAAGAGTTCTCTGTAACTCAAGAAGAGTTTACATCTTCAGATGCATAAGTATATACATTGTAGATTGATAGAATAACTGACAGCATCTCATGGTTCTTCATAGCCAATCATAATGTTTGCTGGGGCAGCTCAGGGGCGTAGCCAAGGGGGGGGGGGATATAGGGGTCAGAACCCCCCCCCCCTTTGGCCCAAAACTTAAGTCACATTTACCAGACTTTTAAAAGTAAGTCCTCACAAGTGCCAAATGTGTGTGAACTTGATGCGAAAATACAACTTTAAAATTATATTTTCATCTCAAAAGTTTGTTCGAGGGGTTTCCTCGACGTTAGACCTATATTTACGAGGCAATGAGCGCGGATTTTACAAAATATAAAATATTTCTTTGACTTGTTCCTTTTAGATCTAGCCTATTCTAAACATAAATTCCATCTGTTGCAATTTTAGTGTAATTAAGTCAAGAATATAAATCGGTGGAATGTCTGCTGGTCAGCTTTGATATAAATATATGGAAAATCAAGACTTGCGGGGTGGCGGGGCCTGTAAATTGTTCTTCTGAAAGTTGAACCGCAACTTTTGTTGTAAATGATTGTCTTTTAAATTTATGGTGTTTTCTTCTGAGAGATCATTTTTGCATTCCTATGTTTACCAAAAGACAAACCATTACAGGTAGCATGTTTGCTAATTGGAGACTGTTGTAAATTTTAAATTCAGAAGTTTATGATAAAGTTTTTAAATCAATGGATTTAGATTCCAGAAAATCACATCCTTGCAAATTTTACATGTATTTAGAATAGAGGCTGATGCATAATAGACATTTTATGTATTCGTATAGGAATCACACACTCCCTTTTAAGTTGAAAAATATTCCAATCCAATCTAAAGTACAAAAAAAAATTTTGAAAAACATTATTGGACACTTTTGCCATATTCTGATCATGACGCAAAGTAAGGGGGGATTCTCAAATAGTTTGTGTAATGATACGTTCAAAAACATCTAGTTTTGGCATGACAGCTGCATTTGACACCCACCAACCTGCCTGGCAAGTGATCCAAATCAGTCCAGCAAGTTGTTGACATTTTGGCTGACACTACAACGAATTATACTCCAAGTGGTGCTCACATAAGATGCACTTGAGAGCTCCCTGGTGTGCCGGTCAAATTCAACTGTCGTGTCAAAATCAGAAGTAGTCAGTGGCAACTGACAGAAATGTTTTGAAAAAACGACATTTTTAGCTTTTTATACCAGAACTTCCATGAAAAAATAATAGCCTAAGGGACCGTTCAGAATTTATGACTGGGGGGGGTGGGAGTTTTGCTGGAATTTCCCGTCAAAAATTAATACCCCCCCCCCCCTTGAGTTTCATGCGGATTTTTATTACCCAACCCTTAGGTTTCATGTTTATTTTTAGTACCCCCCCCTTGACATACAAAGCAATACATGCATATATACTGTTATGCACGGCCACGCGTACAGATTCGCGTCATTTTGCGGACTTTTGCACATAAAAAAGTCCAAATAAAATGAGTTTATGCGTGTTTTTTTACATTTTTTCTTTGTTAAAATTTCTTACCCCCCCTTGGAGCGGTTGTCAAAAACTAATACCCCCCCTTGAAACACATGTGAAAAGTTAGTGCCCTCTCGGCCAAAACTCTCACTCCCCCCTGGTCATAAATTCTGAACGGTCCCTTATAACTGCTCAGAATCAATATCCCGCAACATGAAATATGTTGGCTTCTGGGGGCCTAAAGTAGCCGCCACACCCTCTGCCGAATAAGCTTCAGCCCTGCGGGCCTCGCCAAGGTCATCTGGAACAAACCCCCCCCCCCTTTCCTGGTTTCTGGCTACGCCCATGCTGGGGCTGTTATTATAACAAAACAACCCAAGTCAGGGTCACTGAGTAACAATATCACGAGCTGTTGTGTGAATTAATATGATATTAATTCACACAACAGCGAGTGATATTGTACGAAGTGCCCTGACGCGTGGTTGTTTTGTTTTTATCACCTGGTTTTACCTAAAATTTTCAATTATAAAGAGAGGCTACTTTCTGCCATTACAAAAACGTGACGTCGTCATGGAGCATCAATGGATGTGACGTCACAATCCTATTGTTTTCGCCATTGCTTGGTTTGTGATGTCATCGGGCATCAGAAATGCCGGTGATGTCATAGCCATTGTTAAAAAATATTGCCATTGAAGAGTGGTATTTTTTACAATATCATAGGCCCTGCTATTTTGACTGTAAACAGTGATATTCACAGCCAACCAGGTGATAAAATCTAATTAAATGCCCTTAAAAAATTACGTCTTCAGAAACTTTAAAGCTCGGTATGCGACAGCAACAGTACGATGCAATATTGGTACAATGTTATTATTGCTTGAAATACTTTTTCTATTCTTGAATTATGTTTGAGGGAAAAACACTAGATTTCCATAACCAGTAGGGTGTGACTTTTAATCAACCTATAAATCACACAACAGAGCTGCATTGATTCAGTAAACAGCCTGTAAAAATGTTGGTGTCACAGAATCCAAGGCCATTTCCCCTTGAGTGGTGCCTTAGCATCATCCACTTTCTCTCATTAAATGAGGAACTTAGCAGAGTGCAATCAACTGATCCTGAAATAGCGCTTGCGGAAATTTAAGAGTTAGTGGCCAATAAATTTGAGAATGCCAAGGCCACAGCATTCAAATGGCTTTTAAAGGGGATTAGTTGATTGTTAGAGTCTATAGATACACTTTCCCAGGAACACTTCCATATCATTATTTTAAGAATTGGTTAATTGTAATCCAGTATAATATTATAAATTATCCCATAACACATGAATTGTGTATGCATATATATGACTGACTTAAAGGGATGCTAGTCCAAAAATGCATGCATTTGGATATAACATAACAAGCAAGAATAGGAAACAACCTGAGAACATATAATAATTATACACTTCTCACACAAATAAAGAGAGAATGCTCGTTTAATTATTTTTGCCAGTTACAATTGTTTCATTATTTTATATGCGTGGTGTTAAGGAACTGTTGAATCCAACCCTCAAAAAGATTTAATATAATATTTTATAAACAACAATACACGGAGCAGCTTATAATTTTAAAAAACTCTCTTGTTAAAGATATGAGATATGTCCAGTTGACAGATTTCTCTTGAAGTGGCAGGATCTCGCTATTTGCAAATGATGCCCCACCCAGTGCTCCAGATAAGGCGGCACCAGGCAGAACAAAACCACTGTATCATTATGAAGTTGAAGTACTTTCTATGCACATTAAATGTAATCAAATATTGTATAGGGGAAGATGAATCACCAAGCGTGTTTTTGGGAAATGTTATTTTTTTAGTTGCGGGGCGTACCGTCAGAGGGGGCTAATTTTTTTTTTTTAACTTTCTTTTCTGACAATACTACTTAGCTGTCGTGTCAACATCCATCACTGGAATAAATAATTTTGATGTTGTCAATGGGAGTTTGTTTGTTTTTTATTTACCAAACACAAGTGACACCTGTGGGCTAGCCCCGAAACCTAAGTAGGTCACGAGAGCAGACGCTCCGAAACCTAAGTAGGTCACGAGAGCACACGTGCTGGAGACAACAACAAACAGCTCCTTGCTGGGGCTGGAAAGTTTTAGTTTGCTTGTCAGCTTGTTGAGGTATGTTATTTCATTCAGATTATATGTGTGTGATGTTGTATATGTTGTTAAAGATTACTTTAGCTGTACCTTATGCTGAATTGAAACTTGAACTATGTCTATGGCGACAATTTGACAGTGACAATTTGACAGTTCAGTCCATAGAGTGTTAAGATACCTATGGTTCAGTCAGTAGCCTACTCAGAGGTTCAGTTGGCTGGACTGCACAGTCTGTGTACAATGTCACTGGCTGTCAGTGCACACGTACGGCACCTCATATTTTGAAATTACATTCTGTGCTGTGTCAGTATATAGAAACCGCTATACCAGTGTATACAAGACTCAAGACTCAAGAATTTTATTTCTCCCCAAAATTACAATTATACAATTTTGAACTTATTATTGATTTGTAGAAGTAACTCTTGTTAAATACAACATGTACAATTAAAATAAATTGTGATATATACACGTAGTCTGGGAAGCACATTGATTTTATGATAGGCCTATAGCCAAAAGTATGCAGTTGAATTGTTGCATCAAGATATTGTGGATTTGATGAGCTGTTTACTAACTAAGCGCTTTTAAGCAGTTTACTGGAAAAGGCGCATATAAACTACTATTATTATTATTTATTATAAAGTATTGATTAGGGGCCGACCAGATAATCTGGGGGGGCGGGGGGGGGCCTATGGATTTTGTTCAGCGTATGAAATAAAAAAGTTTGTTTCCACCTGTAGATAGGGTACCGTAAAGTTAAAATTGCAACAAAAAATTTAATCGCTCGTCTGCATGCGTAAATAATTTTTTGTCGACTATCGCAAACAAAAAAAGTTCATCCCGGAGGTAAAATTCATAGCCCCTCCCCCCCTAGTCTGGTCAGCTAAGTTGACAAGTTGGTTTCAAATAAATTTAGCGTATCACGCCTATGCAGCTTTATGAGAAGGTGGTTTTACCTTTTTTTTCAGACAATGACGCTGGAGTCTAAGTTACCCGAGTTGGCTGAGTGCAAAACGCTGAAGTGGAGAAGGAATGACTGGATTTGATAGAGCCGTGAGTTAATTTCCAAGTAAATAATTGGATACAGTGTTGGCCTAACCCAAACTAAAGAAAGTCCTGTCTCCTTTCTTACAATTTGTTAATGAAGTTGTGTAAATTTAATTTCTCACCAGCTGAAATTATACTAGCAGCTCACTTGCTGTATGTGACGGGATAAATTCTCAGTATTTTGTATAATTGCAGTTATAACTTTACTTCAAGCCGTACAAAACAGTGGTCAGGACCAATTTTCAGCCATTCTACCACAGTGGCAGATCCAGGCGTGTATCCATGTTCGGAAGCCTGCGTCTTTGTATATTTTCGTCAAAAGCTATTTTGAATCTTGTGATGTAGGTCATTGTAGGACCCTTCTGATCCGCCACTGTGCAGCACCGTCACTTGAAATTTAAAATTCTGTATATTATAATATATAATTTCAGCTTGCAGATTGGTAGAAGCAAGCCTTTCACACGAAAAATTCACCCACTCATGCAAACCCCAAGTAACTCACTGGTAAGTACTTGAAACTGACCGCCTAAGGTTCTGATTTCAGTGGTGTAATGATGCAAATTTTAGGAAAATTGGGCTGGTGAAATATTTACGCTCTTAATTCCAGGTTTCTAATCTTTTGGAGCATTTTGTGAATTGGATACGCTTTTAGCAAGCTACCAGAAATATTCAGCAAAAAAATATGGTCAGGAAATCATTTCAGGACCGCTCAAGAATTCATTCCAGGACATCCCAGGTAAATAAGTTTCCCTGGCGACTCACTGTCAAGTCACAAAAGGGTCATTCCATCTCAAATCAACCAATGGTCCCAACCTCACCTTCTCCGATTTTGGTGAAACTATCCACATATTAAGAACACAATATGGAAG
The DNA here is from genome assembly GCA_026936325.1 of Platynereis dumerilii. Taxonomy (NCBI): domain Eukaryota; kingdom Metazoa; phylum Annelida; class Polychaeta; order Phyllodocida; family Nereididae; genus Platynereis; species Platynereis dumerilii. The sequence goes on along the minus strand of JAPTHN010000003.1, from coordinate 37,872,264 downwards.
GAATTTGTGTGAAATTTCAAAGTTGTATCTCAAAAATTGAGGAAGTTGTGAACTTGTGGCCAATTGAAGATTAAAAATGTGGTCCGAAATTTGTCTATTTCTAAAAATTCAATTTCTCTTTTGTTTGTTTATATAACAATCTGACATAGCCCATGTACTTACACATGATACTATTGTAAATTGTAGTTAAAGAATTTTTAACAGAGATGAATTTTTCAACTCTCCAGAATGTTTGAAATGTGTATTATTTATCACACCAAATTCCAGATTTCAATAATTTCTATCTCCTTCAATTGACTTTCAAAATGTCAAATATTCCACACATTTGTTCTTTGGGGTGATTAGAATTATTATAAGTAAAATTACTTACATTTCATATTAAAGAAAGCATATCGATGGTGAAAGTGCAAAACCTCGTATACATGTCAAAATTTTGCCATTTTTAGATTTTGGGATGAATGACTATTTCAATATCCAATACATGTTGTCAATTGGTCACCTTGCAAGTTTGCTGTTTTTTGAAGCTGTAACAGAATGATTTTACCATGGTTTCACCAAACCTTGTATGTCGATTTGTTCCAAAAAGTGAAAGTGCAAAACCTGGTAACTCAAATCAGAACTTAGAAGCTCATATTTTCGGATATTTCAATTTTTTTTTTAAAACAATGATTGCGGCACTTTTTTATGGCTCTCAGGAAATTTCCCTATTAAAAAATCTATACCTCCCTATATTTGTTTTAGTGATGTAGGCTATTGAAAAAAATTGTGCATGAAAATTTGAAAAATTGCTATTTTCCTCATTCTTGCTGTTGTAGCCACTAATTAAAATTAGCAGTTGTTATTTATTATGGTCAAATCATAATTTTTACTGTATAGCTATAGATTGGAAGTACATTCAATGCTGCAAGTTGCTTAGAAATGTGATAAATGATCGAGTTACGAGGTTTTGCACTTTCACTAACTTGCAAAAAGTGAAAGTGCAAAACCTTGTAACTCGACATTTTCATTCATATCTGATGGTAGCATCAATGCAGGGGTCAATGACCTATGACAAAAAATTATGCTAAAACAGGGTCTCACTTTCTATAATCACGTAGAGCCTAACTCGCATATAAATGAACATTACCATAAAAAATTATCTGTGATAGTTTTTTCCAATTTCTGAAAAACAGTTTTTTTTTACTTGCACTTTCACTATCGATATGAAAAGGGCTTTTGATTGATATTAGCCACGTTTTGTGTATATGAATTCTTTATTTTGAAATTTTACTTTGTATTTTGGTCGTTTACCCCTTTCCAACATTATGTTCGGATTTCAAATGACAGCAAAATCATCTGGGATGAGAAATTTGAGTTTAGAAATTGGCTGAAACTTATATTTCGACCAAGGTCTTTGATTCGATATCAAATCTTACCAGTGTATTTCCTTTTTTTAACTGTCTACTAAAAGCATTCTTTGGGTGAATAATTATCTAGAAGAAAAAATTATGAAATTTCAAAAGCTGATGCAGGACAGGTGATATGATTTTATGATTTTGAAAAATATTAGGTCCTCACAAAAAAACTTAAAATTTTGTAAAGGGTTGCTTTTAAAAATATTTTGAAAAAGTATTTGAGGTTATCCTTGTTAATTAGTGAAAATGCAATTTTACCTTACGAAATGTACAAACTTGGCATATTTGGTATTGGGTATAAAAAGCCTTAGTCAAAGCAATACTTATATCCTATTTTCGCAATCATATAAGTGGTCCCACATGATCTTTTGATCATTTTATATCTGCATAATTACAGCCTAAATTACTATATTTAAAGCTTGAATATGACCAAGAAAAATTCGTATACACAAGACATATCGTATATGAATCAAAAGCCCTTTGCATATGTTGTTGCTAAGACCTATCCCACATTGTGATTTTTCACTCCGAACATTGGTAAATTTGATTTTTTTTTAAATTTGAGCTGAGTCTGTGACGCAGCAAACATCAGCCAGGGATATAAAATTAACATTACCCTTTCTTCTCACCCCAAAGAACAAATTTGTAAAATATTTTTAATTTTGGAAGTTTTGTGACCGAGTGGGAAATGATTGAATTTTAGTGTGATAAACCTTCCAACTTTGAAAATTTGTGGAAGGTCATCAAACTTTTTTTTAGCAACTTGCTTCTATCCATTTTGTTTATTGAGATATCAAGCATTCATTTTAAACATTTTAGGGCGTTATATTGAGCAGTTATTAAATGACAGCAATTTCTAGAAGGGACAATTTTCAATTTTCAGTTCGAGTTTTCAAACTTCAATCGGTCAGTTCTTTCTCAAATTTGCAGTTACAGAAATGAAATTTTGCATGCATTCATTCCATAAATAGTGCTTCAAATGTGCGCTGTTTCATGAAAATCTCAGATGGTGAGGTGGGTCATAATGATTTGTGACTTTTTTTCCAGGTGCTGTCGCCGTGCAGCTGCTACAGCGTGTAGAAAAACATTTGAAGCAGCAAACACAAATACAGTACAAATTTCTAAAAGTGGCTCGTCATTTAAAATCTAGCCTTAGCTATCTATCCATAGCCAATCCAAGCTAAACTGAGCTATACTTACCCATTGCTAGCCATAGCTATCCACAATTACTATTGTTTAAACAAGGGGTAAAGAGATTCAAGTGTATACAAAAGAATGCAAATGGATAGCTATGGATAGATATGGATACGACTAGTAATGAATAGCTACAGACAGCTAAGTTGAGCCACATTTAGAAATGTGTACTGTAGTCTGTCTGCCAAACCATGATATTCAACCTAACCTAAAAGTTTCTGATAAACTTTTTTTCTCTGCTGATTATTGTTCCATAGGGTCTAGGCTAACTTTCAAGGGTGGGTGTGAAACTCTCACCCTTGAACATTTTGAGAAATCCAAGATGGCAGCCAAAATGGCCGCCAGAATCAGAAAAACCTCTAATATGCTTGCAATAAGTTGTACAGAGACATATAAAACATGTCAAAAGGGGTTTTTGAGGTTGCTGAATTCAAATATGCACATCAGAAATTCCTAACTCATGCCCATGTGTGAATAAATCCAAGATGGCTGCCAAAATGGCTGCTGGAGTCAGAATAACCTCTAATATGTGTGTGGTGAGCAATATAGAGACATATGAACCATCTAAATAGGGGTTTTTCAGGGTGCTGATTTCAACTAAGCATACCACAGACCTCTAAATGTAGGCTATGATTGAAAAAATCCAAGATGGCTGCCAAAATGGATGCCAAAATGAGTAAAATGTCAAATACGTTTCCAATGAACAGCACAAAAGCTTGCAAAACATCAAATCATGGGTTGTAGAGGTTGCTGAAGTCAAATATTTGCATGCTACCAACCTCTGCCTTTATTTATGTGAGCCAAAAAATCCAAGATGGCAGCCAAAATTGCCACCAAACCTTGAAAAATATGATTATGAGTATCGCTACATCACATAGAAGTCTAGTATGGGAGGTTTTCCAATTTGCCAAATGCAAATATCTGTGCAACTCTTAATTTTGGTCATAATGAAATAACTCTTTAGAAGCTGGCCCTTGTTGTGGCAGTTAAATGGACACTAGTTTTTAAGAATTGCTGAGAAGACAAACTGATTTGTTCAGGCCCTCACATATATGCCATAATTATGTGTGGTAAGTATGCCAGTTAAATCAAGAGAAGTTCCCTCAAATGTCTTGTATTTTGATTGCCAGAAAATGTCTGAGGGGCCGGGGGGAGGGAAGGGTTTACCAATTGATGGCAATGTCTTTTAAATTATCAAAATTTCGTTTTTTTTTTTACATTAAAATCTACAGGTCCAAGGCGAGTTAAAACACCCTGAACCGCTCTTGATCTGCTGCTGAATACATGTAGTCTATATTTTCAAAGATGCTATAGAGTGTAAAAATTCCATTATCACACATGTAGCCCTACTTGTATTTTCATTTCATGGGACAATGATGGACCCAGCTGATTTTGATGTGGGGTTTCATCACAAATAGACTAGGTAATCTAAAAATTGTCTTCAATGTGTGAAAGAAATCTCCGGGTGCTCAATGATCCATTTTAAATCTGACAAGTCTGTCTCTTTTGTTGGGGTATGTGTGAGCTTTGGAAGGATTCAAAGAACCTTGAAAACAGACTTGTCTTCTAAATGACACCCACCATGTCTCAATGACGTAGCATGTACAACAACTGCAGTAAATATCATGCAGCTCCACTGAATTGCATTAGGTAATAACATCCTCTAATCCAGCATCAGTGACATCAATCAGTTATGTTGTTTCTTCATACCATGAGCTTGTATATGTACAGTCTAGGTGATACAGTGTTTCTGAAGCATGCATACACTCAGGGCCCCTTCAATCTTTACATTTAACTGGTTGGCCATTTGTCAGTATTATTAAAGTGCACATTGACAACAAAGGCAGGTCTACTTCATGGGGGGTTCTTTGAAAAATACAATATATCCCCACAATTAAATAAGTTTAGTCTAAAAGCAAATGGATCAGTTGAGTTCTCTTGGTGGTTCATCATCAAAGTTATACTTCTGACCATATTTTGCTAATGTGATCATGGGTTTTACATGGATACACATTCGTTTTAGGTGAAAATTGTGAAGTTTCTATTTTCTTGTTCTTGTGATTGCAGGGTCAATAGCAATTTAATACCATATTTAGGCATAAAAATACCGTGCAAGCACGTAAGCTCCGCTGGGTGTTGGTTGCATTTTAATTAAACCCGTCATCAATTCACTCGCGAACTCACGTCTTCGCCGGACATTTAGACGCCGTATTTTAGGTTTATTTGCATTGCGTTGTCGGGCGCTCAGACCTCGTGTCTTCGCCATGTTGGCTTCTTGTTCGTTGCGAGCGCCCCAAGCGGATAATGTATACAGTTTGACGTCACAGGGATTCCGCAATGAAGCGCTGTGATTCGCCGGTTACAAGATGCACTGGGCGATAATGCGTGCATTGTCAATATCCGTGAGATCGCTGTCAATTACTCAAGATCCGTGAGATGGCGCTGAACATCCGGGTACTTCGTAGAAATAACATGGCGATGCAGTGCATCGAAAAATGTCAACTCGCCGATGACAAGGCTATTACGAACATATCCAGGTAAGGCACATGCCTGGAAATGTGCCACACTCGAGAGAACGGCAAAATAAACGAACGGGCCAGGTTTGCATGGAATAGGTGGGCCACAAATAACGTTGTGTCTCGCGAAGTCCCCAGCAACCCAATGACACATTCCTGAAATTCCTTGTCGAGAACAGTAGAGCTCGGCTGTTCCACAGCAATGCAAAAAGGATTTAATTCTAATTAGTAGATTGTGCATGTTTATCATTGCATCTTCATCTGAGAATTCTGGAGAGAAAACATGGTTTAAAGTTGAGCAATTTGCATTATTTTTAGCCAGGATCTATATCACATTATATTCTTTTGATATAGTAAGGTGCTTACAATTAAACATTTTTTTCATACAGTTATTGAAGCTCTACAAATCGAAAAATGTATGCTGCTGCATACACATCCAAACACCATCACCAGATTTTTTTGAAAGAGAAGGCTATAATCTTTATAAACTCTAATGTCAAATTGGCTTGGGCCATGATTCTCCAAATATGAGCCATCAGATATTTAATAATCTTGAATAAGTAAAAAAAAAAAAAGACATTTGATGATAGTTTATTAAACAGACATACTTAATATGCACATGGTCTGTATGTGAGGGCCTCATAGAAATCAATTTTTGACAGAAGTGATATTATTGTATTGAACATTTCTTGCAGCCGTAACAGAAATTCTCAAAATCTTGTGGCCATTTTACTGCCATCAAAGTGCCTAGTCCTTTTAAAAGAGTTATAAATACCAACATGACCAACATTGAATGTTTCTATCATATATATTTGAAACCAGCAAGCTGGATAACCTCTCATGTTAACTGTTTTATGCCTCGGTTGTATTCATAATGATATTGGTGGCCATTTTGGCTGCCATCTTGGATTTTTTGGCTCACAAAAACAAAGACATGGGTTTGCTAGTGTGCAAATATTTGACTTCAGAAACCTCTACAACCCGTCATTTTAATGTTTTGCAAGCTTCTGTGCTGTTCATTGGAAGCGTAATTGACATTTTACTCATTTCGGCATCCATTTTGGCAGCCATCTTGGATTTTTTTCCGACATAGCCTACATTTAGAGGTCTGTGGTATGCTTAGTTGAAATCAGCACACTGAAAAACCCCTATTTAGATGGTTCATATGTCTCTATGCTGCATACCACAAACATATTAGAGGTTTTTCTGACTCTCGCAGCCATTTTGGCAGCCATCTTGGATTTATTCACACATAGACATGAGTTAGGAATTTCTGATGTGCATATTTGAATTCAGCAACCTCAAAAACCCCTTTTGACATGTTTTATATGTCTCTGTACAACTTATTGCAAGAATATATAGGTTTTCTGATTCTGGCGGCCATTTTGGCAGCCATCTTGGATTTCTCAAAATGCTCAAGGGTGAGAGTTTCACACCCACCCTTGAAAGTTAGCCTAGACCCTATAGAACAATAATCCGCAGAGAAAAAAAGTTTATCAGAAACTTTGAGGTCACCCCCTGTGGCAGACAGACTAAAATGAATGGTTTAACTGTTCCAGACAAGCTTTGTCAGAATAACCAAGGGATATTCTTTAAGAATTAAAAGTAGCCAAAGTCCCTAACCGTTGGGACACTTCATTCTCGACTTTCGCATGTGTAAATATATGAAATCGTAATCTTCAAACTCTATCACATATGTAATGAATATTTAAAATATCAAATTTAATTGACTAGTTATCAAATATTACATTTTTCAGTTCCTGAGATAGATGTGATTTTATGTTGAACAATCTGTCTTAAAATAAATAAACTATTTAAGTTCATGCATACTTGAAATAAAAGTATTTAATTTCATGACCAGACATTATGCAAATTTTGTTGTACATATGGATATGACTGTGACAAGTAAATTTATTTATGGAGTATGTTTTTTTAGTTTAGGCAGTTATGATTGATTTATGGCATACAAGCTCATTATTATATGTACACCGCATCTGACGAAATTACGCAAGTAGGTTATTTCACAGTAGTACAAAAACTTTTGGGCCTAACAGTGTATCCTTTTCATGTAATCATTGGATTGAGCTGAGAAATATTCCATGTGACTTTCATAAAGTTTCGTTCAGGCAAAGTGGACTTATGCCATATATTCAAATATTTTGGTGTCTGACGAAATTATGCAAAAGCAACATAGTAACTGGAAAGACAGTACAAAAGCTTTATTTTCAAAAAATTGTGGTCAAAACATTATTGTTATATCATTTGGCTACTATTCACATCAAAAAACTTTGCTTACTTGCTGTCACTGCCAAGTAATATGCATAAATTGTCTCTATTAGAATAACATTGATTTTGCATATTTTTTTCAAATTTATGCTCCCCGAAACCTCAAAAAGGTTCCAATCAAATGAAAAATGCTTCTAGCAGTCACCCAACTCTGTCTATTTAGCTGCATGAAAAGGAAACGGTAGTAACATCTCTTACTTTGAAATGGCTAGCAATCAAAAATTATTCCCACTACCCGCCATTGGAATGGCATTGTGTTTACAATGTGAAGTTTTCTTCAATGGTATGTCAGTTTCCAATGCACAACCTATCTCGCAATTTAATTGAACTTAATCGATATCAGATGGTAACTTTTGAAGGCATTTTTAAAAGGATCAGAATTTGTTTGAGATTTTGGAGAGCATAAATTTGAAAAAATATGCAAAAACAATGTTATTCCAATGGAGGCAATTAATGCATATTGCTTGGCAGTGACAGCAAGTAAGCAAAATATTTTGATATGAATCTTTACCAAATAATGTAACACAAATGTTTTGAACACAATCATTGGAAAATTAAACTTTCACACTGTCTTTCCACTTACTATTTTGCTTTTGCATAATTTCGTCAGACACCAAAATATTTGAATATATGGCATAACTCAACTTTGTCTGAACGAAACTTGATGAAAGTCACATGGAATATTTCTCAGCCCAATCCAATGATTATGTGAAAAGGATACACTGTTCGGCCCCAAAGTTTTTGTACTACTGCAAAATAACCTACTTGCGTAATTTCGTCAGATGCGGTGTACATGCAAAGTGTGCCACATTCTGAAATCGCACATGCTCTGATGGGCAGTGAAACGAAAAAAAATTCTCAATTTGTGTAAAAATGTGCTAGCATCTATCACTTTTGGATTGGATAATTTCTATATATATATTTGGTGGCCCTGTGGTTAGCGCTCTCTTTTCAATTTGCTGGTCCCAAACTATTTGACGTGCAGAATTTATGACTTGCGGGGTAAGAGTTTTTCCAGAACTTCCCTTAAAAAATTGATACCCCCTTGAGTTGCATGCAAATTTGTATTTCTTCACATCTGAAGGTATTGTTATTGATGGTGGATTTGGTTTGAAATTTTTTCTCACATTTTATAGCAGGCCTTAAAGCTCTGAAGCCAATAATGTCTGAACAAAGTGTCAAAAATTGGCATTCTGGCGTCACAAATCAGTTTGTGCATGAACTAACGTATCTCATCATAAATCATTTATTGGAAAAAAATAATTTTTAGATTTTTTAGAATGTGCAAGTATTATCCAAGATGACAGTTTTTATTTTCAAATTCTTCTCAAACTTTATAGCAGACTTATAACCTCTGAAAACAAGAATTTCTAAAAAAAAGCGTCAAAAATTGGCATTCTGGCGTCACAAATCAGTTTTTGCATGAGCTAACGTATATCAATATAAATCAGCATTTATTGGAGTGAAAAAAATAATTTTTAGATTTTTTAGAATGTGCAGGTACTTTCCTAAATGATAGGTTTTCTTTTAAATTTTTCTCAAACTTTATAGAAGACTTATAACCTCTGAAAACAAAAATGTGTCAAAAATTGGCATTCTGGCGTCACAAATCAGTTTGTGCATGAACTAAGGTATCTCATCAGAAATCAGCATTTATTGGAATGAAAAATTTTTTTTTCGATTTTTTAGAATTTGTAGGTATTGTTCTAGATGACATTTTTTTACAATTTTTTTCTGAAACTTTATAGCAGACTTATAACCCCTGAAAACAAGAATGTGTCAAAAATGGGCGTTATGGCGTCACAAATCATTTTGTGCATGAAGTAACGTATCTCATCATAAATCAGCATTTATTGGAGTGAAAAAAATAATTTTTAGATTTTTTAGAATGTGCAGGTATTGTCCTAGATGATAGTTTTTTTTATTCAATTTTTTTCTGAAACTTTATAGCAGACTTATAACCTCTGAAAACAAAAATGTCTAAAAAAATCTTGAAAATTAGCTTTTTTGGGGGAGTTAGTGTTTAATATTGAAAAAACCAATTCAGTTAGGAGCATGAATAGTTTACCCAAAGTTGTCCTTTGATATAGGAAACTTTTGACATAGCAACCATATTGTTAACCTTAATAATTCCAGAGCTCTATATGTTTTACCAAAGTAAAAAAATACTAATACGAAGTTCAGTTACTGAATGCATGAAAGCCTTTGGCGAAGCAACAAAATTGATTAGTCTAGGTGTTGGGTAATATTGTTTCCTCCATGATGCTTTTTACATTTTGCATATCGGACAAATATTAAAGTCTAGGTCCATTTTTGTTTGAAAAACCATGCAGCAGCATGTCATTCTGGCGTCACAATAGTTCTGGGGCTCACCATCAGGTAGCGTCATGATTTTGGGTTTACCATTGGGCCTATGGTGGCGTCCCTTCTTGTGTTATATTTTCTTTGATCTAATCACCCTGAAGTACGCCAGAGACACCTATTGTTTGTTTGAGCTTGCCTGGTTGTTATAAACATAATTGTTGGTTGTTATACACAAAGCCTACATAATCACATGACTGTCTGTTGATCGATTGTGACGTCACCACAGCTGATGAGGTCACAGTAGCCAAGCTCCAATTGTGACGTCATGCCTCTGGTGGATTAGAGACAGAACAGCCAAATTTGCCTGGTGTGTGTAGCTTTGACTGACCACAGCTCAAAAACGGATGCGGATGGAGCGCTTTTTTAAAAACCAATTTGTTGATAATAAAGCAAAGAACATTTTATTGGAATTTGAAAAAGACGGTAATACTCTAGCTATTTTTTTATCCATAAAAACTAATAATTTGAGTATTTTTATTAACATTTTAATGTAACTTCAATTGGCCCTACTGAAAAAGTTTGTGCGGATAGAACCCTTTTTTTGGCTGGACGTGTAGCATTTAGGCCCAGTAACATCATACTGCAATTTCATAAATATGGTAATACTTTTGGACTTTAGGGTGATTAACTTTAAAGCTAATGGTGCAGCTCAATGTGCTTTAGGATTACACCGCATCTGACGAAATTACGCAAGTAGGTTATTTCACAGTAGTACAAAAACTTTTGGGCCTAACAGTGTATCCTTTTCATGTAATCATTGGATTGAGCTGAGAAATATTCCATGTGACTTTCATAAAGTTTCGTTCAGGCAAAGTGGACTTATGCCATATATTCAAATATTTTGGTGTCTGACGAAATTATGCAAAAGCAACATAGTAACTGGAAAGACAGTACAAAAGCTTTATTTTCAAAAAATTGTGGTCAAAACATTAATGTTATGTCATTTGGCTACTATTCACATCAAAAAACTTTGCTTACTTGCTGTCACTGCAAAGTAATATGCATAAATTGTGTCTATTAGAATAACATTGATTTTGCATATTTTTTTCAAATTTATGCTCCCCCGAAACCTCAAAAAGGTTCCAATCAAATGAAAAATGCTTCTAGCAGTCACCCAACTCTGTCTATTTAGCTGCATGAAAAGGAAACGGTAGTAACATCTCTTACTTTGAAATGGCTAGCAATCAAAAATTATTCCAACTACCTGCCATTGGAATTGCATTGTGTTTACAATGTGAAGTTTTCTTCAATGGTATGTCAGTCTCCAATGCACAACCTATCTCGCAATTTAACTGAACTTAATCGATATCAGATGGTAACTTTTGAAGGCATTTTTAAAAGGATCAGAACTTGTTTGAGATTTTGGAGAGCATAAATTTGAAAAAATATGCAAAAACAATGTTATTCCAATGGAGGCAATTAATGCATATTGCTTGGCAGTGACAGCAAGTAAGCAAAATATTTTGATATGAATCTTTACCAAATAATGTAACACAAATGTTTTGAACACAATCATTGGAAAATTAAACTTTCACACTGTCTTTCCACTTACTATTTTGCTTTTGCATAATTTCGTCAGACACCAAAATATTTGAATATATGGCATAACTCAACTTTGTCTGAACGAAACTTGATGAAAGTCACATGGAATATTTCTCAGCCCAATCCAATGATTATGTGAAAAGGATACACTGTTTGGCCTAAAAGTTTTTGTACTACTGCAAAATAACCTACTTGCGTAATTTCGTCAGATGCGGTGTATACGAAACCAGATGCACACCCTATGCACACAATCTTGTTTGTGTAATCATGATCTCAAAACAGGATTGTGAAAAAGTGCTTCCTACATAAAATGTGGTCCAGTGCTTTCTGCTACAGCAACTGTTATCCTAACTCTAATGGTGGTCTTTGGTCATCATTGGATTACATTAGGCTGTCAACTGTCTAAAGACTAACTTTGCAGTAAGAAGGCTTCTTTGTACATCAAAGAACTTCGCTTTTATGCTAAACAAGGTCCTGAATTCAATAAACATTGTGAGATTTGTCTGTTTAGTACTTATTTAAAGTTGTTAACAGCAGAAATGTAGTCAATTATTCTTTCAGAGCAAGTCAGGTTCAAAATCAGTTTCTATTTTATAACTACAGCAAAAAACGTTGTAAACCAATTTTGAAACAGCTTGGGAGTCTTACAATTATGGGCTGGTTTTTCTGATGCCTGGTTGCCCAGTCACTTCGCAAAAGCTGTTGGGCTTATAGCAAAGTCGACATTTGCCATGTCTGCACAAGGTCGTCCTGCACTAATACTTCCTGCATTGTTGCTCATAAGCAATCGCAATGCAATTAAAAAGCAGTGTTTTTATTTTTGCAATAAAAAAAGCAGTTTTTTTAGTTTTAGTTAGTTACACAGAATACAGGACCCCTTGCACTAGTCCCATCATAATTCAATCTATGTATAATCACTGTAAATAATTGTGAGGATGTCAATGCCTCACAATTGAATTTAATGACAATTATCGGCCCTCGGACATCGATTGCAATGCACAAAGCCTGTGAATTTTTTATTTGGATGACAGATGCTTTTTATTACAATGGTCAAACGTTGATGTGATTGTTTTGACAGGAAAAACTGCATGATACAGCTTTGCTGGGACATCCACGATAGACCTTGGTGGAGTGGAGAAAAGAAACATTGAGGCACCAAGGATCTGTTTCGTTCTTCTGTCACAGAACCTGCAATGCTGCAATGCGTCAGTTAGCAGAGTAGACCCATGTCTGCTGGGCCATGTCACATCTTTTGAAGTGGTTCACCAGTATGGATAAAATTCCTCACAGAAGCTGAAGGGACAGTCATCTATTAGGCATTAGGCCAGCACACTATATGAGCTTCTTTTGTCCCAAATGCTAATACATGCAAATGTGTTCAATAAGACATGCTGGCAATGTCAATAAATGAAGACTCCACACTGCTCCATGCAAAACAGGGGCTAGTTACCATTATTTATGGAAGAATCACCCATTAGTGTTGGTGTAAGATTGGCTTAGCCCAGTAGGAGGCTGTCCATTTGTGTGGAAATTATTGGAGTGATTCAAAACAGAATAACATCTTCTACTCTTACACTTTTTTTCTTCTTTTTGTTGTTGTTATGTTTGAGATTCCTCCATGGTGTCAGTGAAAAGCGGTTTGTGGCTTGTACATGTTGTCTGTTTTTATCCAGTACCAACTTTAAATTGTGAAGGTTTTATTATTTTATTCTTTATTCTATACTCTCGATTCTATCCAGAACTTAATTTGAGAATGCCAGGGCCATAGCATTCAAATTTCATGGCCTTTAGACATTGCAGTGGGATGAGTAGTGTTAACCTAACTTTTCGCAAATAATATTGTTAGCCGTTAATTAAGTCATGTCTTATCACATCATCTGCATTCTTCCTGCTTTTGGATGAGAAACTTAGCAGAATGCAATCAACAAATCCTTAAAAATTGCTTGTTGAAATTTAGAGATTGCAGCCAATTGGTTCGAGAATGTCAATCAACGCCATGTATCGGTATCTACCTTAAGCACAAAAATGCATTTTAGAACCCGAAAATACGGTGTCCAGCTCACCTACAACTCATGCACTTCCTCCACTCCATCTTCTGGGGCTAAGTTTTATTTTGTGGCCCAGTATTCCAGAAAACCACGGAAGGCCCCACGCAATAATTTGAATTCATTAATAAACGTAACATAATTTCGCGTCTTTGTGAAATATGGATCTGGTTTTCATCCATATATGACCCAGAAGTAATTTGAAACTTTTTAGTTATTCATTGAAACTCTACCAAATATCTGGAGGTTCAATATTTCTACTGACTTTTTTTGGGGAGAGGGTACAGTTTCCCTCATTTACACTTACCAAACTTTATTTGTCTGGCTGACCATGCATGCAATCAAGCAAGCATGACAAACTCAATGTCACACTGGCTGAATTCATCTGAAAAATCTTGCGCACTTTTGTTCACTATTTTAAATCACAAAATCAGGCCAAAGAATGCATGTTAGAGGAAACACTGCTATTTAGTCAAAGCATGAGACGACCATTGACATCTCCCATCCTTATGGTTTTATGTATTTTTGCAATGTTTTGGATGAATAAACTGGTCACTTATCATGGTAAGCTTGCTTTTATTTTCCATGGTTCGGTATGTTTTTGTTATGATATAATTATGCATCCTCACCACTCGCATGAATACCAATAGTACCCTGCAAGACAATTCTAGTGTATGCAACTTGAATTGGGAGATTGTAGAAGCAGAGCCCTTTTGCAAATAACATACATATGTGAAGCAGATACAGGAGTTGACCTGGTAGTTTCGTGGCATGCAAATTATTTTTTTTTGGTAGTATTTGCATATTTTGATGAAATTCAAAGCAATTGAATGTGTTTTTGAAAGTTTTGCTATTGTTTTGTTGTAACAGTTATTTCTTTGTTGTAGACCAAAAACAATCATTCATATGACGTATTAATCATACTGAAGAAAAGCCACAAATTCAAAGGATAAGCTAGAATATTCGTTTGATTTCAGTATTTGACAATTAGATAAATTAAAATTTAGTGTTAAGAAATACCCAGCCAGAAAATTTAATAATGAATTTTAAGACTGCCATGAACTAATTTATTTGTTTCACTAAGACTTATTAATAACCCAAAAAAACTTGAAACTTGCAACAAAATATTAATAAAATAACTAGAGTGGAATAATGGCCTTCTAAATATGCCTTTTGTTCTTCTGACTTCAATAGGATCGCATGTATGGCAGATTGAGCAAAATGAATAGGAGAGAGTGGGGCCAGTTGAACCTGCAGGCCAGTTGAACAACCCTTGATTTTTAACCGGGTGGAGCAGGCATGGGAACATACATACAACCTTGTGTTATTAGGCCTTATTAGGCTGGTCTTTTCCATGTAGATATTGTTGCTCTGAGATACATGGTAACAAAACTATCACACCTTTTTTTGTTTTTTGCATGTAAATTGCAGTTTGTCACATTGACATTTGAGCTTTCATAGCATTGAAATTACTTGGTCTACAGGGATATCATATTATCATATGATAATGGCAGTGATCAAGGAAGCGGGTGTTAAAGATATCAAATTTGTTTCCACTATTTTTGCCTGTGGCCACTAAGATCAACTGCATGTGTTGCATGTCTAGGAATTCACTCATTTGCTGTGTCTGAAACATCATGTCAAACCATCTCAATAAATTAAACAAGGAAGCTGCCAGAATTTGATTATGTTCACAAGTGAACTTTGTCTGCGAATATATTTTGCGGCTGCTTTTTAAAAGTATTCCATTTTTGAAGCATGTATTGAAACAATCTTTCATCCCATATTTACAGAGGCTTTTGAGAAAGACTATAAACTGAACCTTCAACCTATCTCCTGTTTATAGCGCTCCACTTTCCAGACTTACAGGCCCAAGTCCAACTTTGATGACAAAGCATCTCATTCAGACCTTTCTGGCATATCTTCCTTGTATGAAGGTTCACCCTCGTCAAACTCCCTTTGGTGACTGAGATTCTGCACTGTTTGTACATATGATTAGGTAGTACGACAGCCGAGTGTCATATCTTTTCCTTTTTAGCAGGGGCGTAGATCCTGGGGGGGACGGGGGGGATGCATCCCCCCTAGGATGAACCTGGGGGGGGGGGGGAAATCATATGATTATCCCCCCCTAGAATTTCAAATTATTACTACCAGTACTTGGTGTTGACAATTATCTGTCATATTTAGCAATTTTCCATGATGCCAGTTGCATGCTGTGTGAGAAAAAAAGTCTCAAAACTAACCTTCGATAATCTGTAATATATTGGCCCTAGAGTGGCCCTCGAAATCTACCGCTGCGCGACTTTCGGCCCGTTGGGCCACGTGCGAAGTTTTCGATCCCCGAAATCATCCCCCCCTACAAAAATGAAAAATCTACGCCCCTGCTTTTTAGGTAAATTGGTGGGTACCTACTGTATCACGTGACACATATATCCGCTTTGCATGATGCTTGGCTGCTCCAATTTTTCAACTACCCTTCAGTACCAGATTGTATGAACACCTAACACTGGTAAGATAACGAAGTTTAATTAACTGAACTCATGTTACAACATGACAATTTTTTTTGCCGGTTAGAAGATAAGTTATAGGACTTAACCACTTTAGGATAACCTGCATTAAGCATTCATACAATCTCTTCCATCTCATCAATCAGCCCTCCTGAGCACCCAGAACTGGGCTTAGAATGGCCATATCTATCTGTCTATCTATCTGTCTATCTATCTGTCTATCTATCTAACTATCTATCTAACTATCTAACTATCTTTCTAACTATCTAACTATCTATCTGTCTATCTATCCATCTATCTATTTATTTCTATGTTTTCTACCAATGCAACCAGTGCCTATAACCATGCAAAAACCAAAAATATAGCACCTGGGTGGAGTAGAGCAAGGAGATACGGATGACCCACTTCAGTCTTTCAAGCCAAACTGGCTCGAACCTGCAATGCTCTAGTTAGCAGGGGAAATTATCATCCTCTGGACCATGCCAGATCTTAAGTAACTGCAAGAGAGCAATGATACATGTGCACTTCTTTGTCCCAAATGCAAATTTATGCAAATGTGTTCAATAACACATGCTGGTATTGTCAATAAATGAAGACCCCTCTTGGTTCCATGCAAAGCAAGGGCTAGTTACCATTATTTATGGAAGGAGCCACCAAGGGCAGTGATGCAAAATTGGTTTAGCCTGGTTGGGTGTCGGCCATTTGCATGAAGTACACCAGTATTAGTGTCTCTGGTCAAAATAAAATGTTCTGCTCTACCAACCATGGTGGGGTAATCATTTACATTTTGATTATGCCAGTTATTCATCCTGTATATATGCATAATCATGGTGATGGTTTGGAAGATAAATGTTTGGATTAAAAGAATTTATCACATTTTGACTGCTGAGAATATGAAGAAGTCATTACTTTTTTAACATAAGAAAGGCAAAAAACATTCTTACATAAGTATTAAGTCTTCAGCGATTTATGTATAGTGTAAAATTTTCACAACCCTAATTTCTATTTTCAAAACAGACAAACAAGTATGAACATTTCAGTGCATACATTTTTCACCCTTGTGCAAGACTTACTTCCTTTACTGATATTTTGATAGTCAAATAATATTTCTTCCTTAAGTGCTGGAAAAACCTCTGCCAAAATGTCATTAAAATCTACGGACCCAACTTTCCAAAACATTAACAAATGCCTGATGCTCTCGGAAATCCTCTCTTAAGTTAAGTCAGTATCTGGGTGCTTAGATAATATTACCAACATTGGAGATCGTCACTCAACCCAATGGCTTGCTGGCAAGTTAAATAACTATATTAAAACAAAAGGCCTTGTTGGGGCCACCAGTAGGGGAACATGGGGACCGACGGGCCATGGGGACCGATGGGCCATCCTTTTAACTCCTCATCAAAAACGTTTCACAACATCTAATTTGCATTTTTAGTATTGCTTATCACATCTATGAATACCATATCGACCACTGATCAATAAGTGATAACACAAGCATGTAGGAGGCAAAATGAAATTTTCAACATCTAAAATTTTTTTTCTGATTCAGAAAAAGTTTAATATCTCAAAAGTGTGTAGACTCGACACAATATATTTTCTATGATGATTTGTCCTATATATTGGTGACAATTTACACATTGAATTTTGGGAACAAGAACCATTTTTCACCAAAAAAGAGGGGTTTAACTGTTCAGAAAGCTTTTGGGGACCGATGGGCCACCCAACATGGGGACCGATGGGCCACTATTTCTTGAGATTTTCTATAGGTGGCGTATTGGCATGGGGCTGGATATTAAAGTCTTTTACAGGAAAAAGCACAATAGAACTTCAGCTTGCATCTTTAAATGATAAGTTTTGACTTAAATGAATGCCCTCGAATTTACAGTGATAGATTTGCCTTAGTAATGGCTTCAAACACAAAATGGTGGAAATTTCAAATATCCATAATCACAAATTTTCAATTTAGGTAGTATTTGGGATATAATAAACATAAGGACCCCGTTAGGCATTGATGCAATATTGAGGGTAAATTAAATTTTCACCAAAATATAAGCTGACGGAGGGTTATTGATGAATTTTATTGTTTTGATTCAAGATTTCTCCTGCAGGTGGCATACTAGTACAGTATCATTGGAAAATTTTACTTTTCCCCTAAAAATCTAAATGACTGACAGAAATGATTCATTGATGGAGAAAAAAATTAAAATATTCTCATTTTTTAATATTCATCAACAAATTTGAGGTATTAGACATGATTTTGATGATCACGGTGGTAGCCAAACTTCTGTATCGACCAAATATCAAATAAGTTTTTTTTTCTTAGTGATCATTGAACCAATCATTTTGGAAATCTCCAATATAGTTTGTAGTGCATCTGTTCATGTACTGCTAAAATATCATCTCAATAGATTGACTGTAACTTCTAAAAAGTAACTCATTACATTTGTGAAAATTAAGCTTTTTTTCAAAGTGTAAAATCTGGGCATGTTGATATTCTTTCGATCTCTTATTTCCTATAAACTCAGATGGATCAACAAAAACATATTGGAAACAAATTTTGAATTCTTCATCCACCCTTTGGCAAGTTATTAACATGGTCCATCGGACCCCACGGGATGGCCCAACCGTCCCCATGTTTGGGGACCGATGGGCCACCATCTTTCTTGACAGAAAATGTGTTTTCTCATCTTTCTTCCTGGGTTGATCTATGTGAATCTTATATAATTTTAAAGAGAATTACACCAGCTAATAGGGTGCACAGTAAGAATCCTTTATCTGAAGCAGATTTGCCTACGTGGTCAATTATTTGTCAAGCGGCCCATCGGTCCCCACTCTCCAGTATCATTGCAAACTTAGGTAGATTTTTTATAACAGATTGCAATATTTCACCAGTCTTCCTCGTTTGTGGGAATAGTAACTGGTGGCTAAAGTGTCCCAAAAATTAAATGTGTCACCCAAAAAACACATTGTCCCAGTTCTTTTGTGGAAAGCCCCTAATTTATGATATAACCAGTGATGGAAATGGAAAATTTTCGTCGAAGGAGCTCTCGGCTCGTGCGGGAGAGGCTCGCCATTCAAAATTTTTAAAATGGAGAGAATTCTTACACTAGTGCATAATTTTGGCTAAAAATACCATGAAGTCTGAAAAAGTAACATGATAATTGTAATTTCACCACTGTTCATTGGGGGAGCTGTAGCAGGGTACAGCTCCCCCTGTTTTTTGGTCAAGGGAGCTCAGCTCCCCCGAGCTCCCCCCCCATTTCCATCACTGGATATAACCAACATAAACTTTAAAATATTACGACATTTCAAGATGCTGCCTCGTGAGCCTTCAAAATTAGTTCCTTTTTTTTTAAATTTTAGTCAATTTGGATATTTTGGTTTATGGTAAATTTTCTGGCAGCGGTAAATGACATCAATTTTACTCACTCCTTCCGAATATTATTTTTTTAAATATAACAACGTTCCAACAGTGGCGTGTCATTGGGGGGCGCACATGCCCCCTATATTAGACTTGTCCCCCCCAAGTCCCCCCCCCCCACCCGATATGAACATTTTGACTTTATACAATTAGTGACCACTACATTTCCATCACTAACTTCAAGTTCTCGAGGACCATTTATCTCCCAGAATATTTTTTATGTCAGCTCGGTGCAGTGTTTACACAAATTGCAGTCATAGCTGAGATCCTTCAACAATAACATCAGATACGCAATTGATATTTTGACAGAGATATTGGACACAATCTTGTGCTGAGACATCAATTTTATGCTAGCTTTGAAAATCTATGAATTGGAGGAAAATGCACCGGCGTCACGTGGCTGGCAAAATGCAATGTAACACCTTGACTACACAAACATGTTCCTAAATCGCAAGTTCTGCTACATTTTCAAGGCATTCTAAACATAGGTCATGTGGGAGCCATTTGGTTATCTAATTGAGACAGAATTATGCAGAAGAAGATTTATTACAGTGGAATACTGGCTTATGATTAGCTGCCAGAGATATCAGATGACATAAGCTGCATATAGGTTTCTCTGAATCTACAGGCTGTTGAAACAAATGACATGATTTTGATATCACCAGCATGTTGACTAAAAATGGAATTATTACCTTGAAACAAGTCCCCTCCATCCCCATAGTTTCAATTACAACCTTACATTAATTTCCACGCAGTAATCAACCAAAAATTGATAACATATCAAATTGAAGATCTTGATACAGTCCAAAATAAAAAATACATGACTTGTCCCAAATTATTTCAAAACAAAATCAGATGACTGGGTAAAGAAACTTAAAACGAAAGTTCAAAATAACGAGACAATAAGTGTGTCTATGTTTGCATGTGCTTGACATTGGCAGTTTCTTAAAATAAATTATTCCGTACCTAGTTTTGGTGAAATAAATAAAACTTTTCGCCAGTCTTTAAGTAAATAAGTTCTGTGACACAGTATTCTTAGATTTGGTAATAAATATTTGAGAATGATGCATGCAAAACAACATAATGTAATGATTATTTCATTAAGTCAAATTTGAAGCAAATCTGTAGACGTTCGACATAGTTTGTTAAAAAAAAAAATCTTGTAAAAAAAAACAATCTTGAATTAATTAGATGAACCTACATCAGCAAACACAGATGGATGAATGTTCTGCTGGTGATTAGAACTTTACCATCTTCCAAAAGGTTTAAGATCCAGCACTGACTTTGAAAATGATATAAGTGGCAACACACAGGCATGGGAACCTTGGGCAATGTTCCTCTAGTCTCTGCCCCTGAGCGCCGTTCTATGGCTGGCCTGAGCTGTATCATTGTAGAAGGCTCACCATGAATTTCATGCCTGCATTGCAGTGCATGACTGAGAGTATTTACAATTACAATTACACAATTACATGATAACAAAATAAACCAGGAAGTGATTTGTCACAAAATGACTAAGGGATAACAGCAAAATCCTTCTGTCACGTAGTGCCTGGAAAAGCATTCATATCATGCAACCAACGCAGGTGTTCAACGACATCAAAAACTTCTGATAAGTGTTCAATTTAACAGTAATCTGAGATTGAGAAACAGTATAAAAGCCAGAAGTCTATTCACAACAGACAAGCAATTGAAGCTTGCAACATGAAGGTCGCACTGTTCCTCACATTCGTCTGCTTGGCCGCTGCCTCGCCACAGGTTCGCCAGGTGAACAATCTTGACTACCCAGCAAGAATTCCTGGAGAATTTCTGATTGTCCTTCACCGTCCAACTGGGAAGGAGAGCAACTTCAGGTATGCCACTCAGGTTTCTTCCAAGATTGCTGCCATCTCTTCCAAGATCACTGTGTTGAAACTCTTTACTAATCTCATGGCCCCTATTCTCTATGTGAAGACCACTGATGAAGCTGCCATGAGCCAACTCTTTGCTATTGATGAAATCGATAGCATTGATGTAAATGCCAAAGAAAAGATGATCGAGCAGTGCTTCGGACAAGCTACTGGAACCAACCTCTGGGGTCTCAGCAGACTTTCTTCAAGAACTCCACCTAACTGGAGTAGCGCCACCTACAATAATCGCCTTGATGAAGGTGCTGGTGTCAGGGTTTACATCCATGACACATCAATCAGGACAACTCACCAGGACTTTGGAGGGAGGGCCATTTTTGGAGCCAACTTTATAGGAGGCGGCAACGGTGATCTTAACGGGCATGGAACCCACTGTGCTGGCACCGTCGCTGGCACCCAATACGGTGTTTCTAAGTCTGCCACTGTCGTTGCTGTGAAGGTATTGGGTGACAGCGGTGCAGGAACCTGGGATGCAATCGTTGCAGGTCTTGACTGGATGGTTGGAGACGTACAGAGTCGCGGAGTCAGAGGAGTTGCTAGTATGTCCCTTGGAGGTGGAGCTAACACTGCTACTGACTCAGCCGTCAACAGTGCCGATGCTGCCAACATCCCCGTCATCACCTCTGCCGGAAACAACAACTTTGACGCCTGCAACAACAGTCCTTCCCGGGCATCAGGGGCCATCACTGTTGGATCCACTGACATCACTGACACCCTGGCATCCTCCTCCAACTGGGGAAGCTGTGTCAACCTCTTGGCTCCCGGAGTCAACATCTTGTCTGCCTCTCACACGAGTGACACCGGAAGTACAACTCTGTCTGGAACCTCCATGGCCTGTCCTCATGTTGCTGGTCTTGTTGCTACCTACCTGTCTAGACAGCCCACAGCTACAAGTTCTCAGGTGAAGATTTTCCTTTCCAGCTCTGCCTCCCAGAATTACATCAACCTTCGGGGAGTTTCTGACACCCCCAACCTCCTCCTGTACAACAACTGTGCTTGAGATGTACATGCTGTGTAAATAAATCTTTACAAAAGCATTCATGCTTTTTAATTCTGTTTTTGAGCAAGGAGATACGGATGACCCACTTCAGTCTTTCAAGCCAAAGTGGCTCGAACCTGCAATGCTTTAGTTAGCAGGGGAAATTATCATCCTCTGGACCATGCCAGATCTTAAGTAACTGCAAGAGAGCAATGATACATGTGCACTTCTTTGTCCAAAATGCTAATTCATGCAAATGTCTTCAATAAGGCATGCTGGCGATGTCAATAAATGAAGACCCCTCTCTGTTCCATGCAAAGCAAAGGCTAGTTACCATTATTTATGGAAGGAGCCACCGAGGGTAGTGATGCAAAATTGGTTTAGCCCGGTTGGGTGTCGGCCATTTGCATGAAGTACATCAGTTTGAGTGTCTCTGGTCAAAATCAAATTTTCTGCTCTACCAGCCATAGTGGGGTAATCATTTACATTTTGATTATGCCAGTTATTCATCCTGTATATATGCATAATCATGGTGAAGGTTTGGAAGATAAATGTTTGGATTAAAAGTATTTATTATTCACATTTTGACAGCAAAGAACATGAATTCATTACTATATAAACACAAAAAGGAAAAAACATTCTTATAGTCAGACCAAGAATTATTCAGACGCTTGCTGTTTTGTTATCATCTTAAGGAATTTCCAAGTAAACCAATGAAACATGCAATCGAAAACATCCTTGGCATTGCATATAACCTGCACAAAACAAATTTATTGCAAATTGGCAAGAAATGTGGTGAAAAAGCTACTTTTGTTAACTCAATGCACCAAAAATTATTCAGACACTTTAACAATGTTGTAGAAAGTGAACTATTTACTATTATTTGTTAGTATTTATATCAAAATAATATTCAAAAACTACCTAGGGACCATTATGACTGCATAGAATGACATGTGTGACCATCAATTGAGAAAATTAGGATAAATATTTCCAATTAATATCTAACACATTTCAGCCACATCAGTCAAGAAAATGTGATGAACTGAATCAGATGTTTATCTCACATATTCATCTACATTTTCTTAACTGATGATCACACCTGTCATCCAATGTGGCCACAATGATCACATGGTAGTTTATTGGCAATATTTTGGATAAATATTAGTAAATAGTTAACTTTTTAAATTTTTGTACAAGTGTCTGAATAATTTATAGTTCCTGATATCGACAAAAGTAACTGTTTTCATCCTATTTTGTGACAGTTTGCGATAAATTTATATTGGACAGGTTTCACTTAATACCAAAGATGATTTTGACAGCATGTATCATTGCTCACTTTGCAATTCCTTCAAAATAATCACAAAACAGCAAGCGTCTAAATAATTCTTGGTCTGACTGTACATAAGTATTAAGTCTTTGGCGATTTATGCTGTGTCAAATTTTCATAACCCTAATTTTTATTTTAAAGACAGAAAAACCAGTATGAATATTTCAGTGCATACATCTTTGCACAAGACTTCCTTTACTGATATTTTGATGTCAAATAGTCAAATATTTACTTCATTAAGTGCTGGTAACACCTCTGCCAAATTTGTTTAAAATCTACTGACTCCAACCCAAGGGTGCCGGAACAGGGGGGGAGGGGGGGCAATTGCCCCTCCTGCCCTTGGCAAGGAGCGCAAGGGGGGCAAGGTTGCCCTTTTTACCTCCAGGAAAAAAACGTAATTTTGCCTTAATTTACAGTGATTTTAGGCAAAAATGTATAACTACATACATTTTTTGTCGTGTGAATTAGATTTGCCCTTTCTCGACTGATGGCCCCTGCCGCCCTTGTTTCTTCCGACACCCCTGCTCCAACCTGAACTTTCCAAAACATTAACAAATGCCTGATGCTCTCGGAAATCCTCTCTTAAGCAAGGAGCTGGGTGCTTATTTACATTAATATTACCAACACTTGAGCTTGTCACTCAACCCAATGGCTTGCTGGCAAGTTAAATAAATATATTAAACCAAAAGGCCTTATTGGGGCCACCAGTATCATTGCAAACTTAGGTAGATTTTTTATAACAGATTGCAATATTTCACCAGTCTTCCTCGTTTACAACTGGTGGCTGAAGTGTCCCAAAAATTAAATTTGTCACCAGAATAACACATTGTCCTAGTTTTTTGTGGCAAGCCCCTAATTTATGATATAACCAACATAAACTTTAAAATATTACGACATTTCAAGATGCTGCCTCATGAGCCTTCAAAATTAGTTCCTTTTTTTTTAAATTTTAGTCAATTTGGACATCTAGGTTAATGCTGAATTTTCTGGCTGCAGTAAATGACATCAATTTTACTTGGTCCTTTCGAATATTATTTGAAATATAACCAATGAGTCCCACAGGGGGGAACAGGAGGTACATGCCCCATTTATTAGACATGTCCCCCCTGGTACCCTGCGATTTGAACATTTTCACTTTGGCTAAAATATACTTTTAGTATTGCGTGTGCCCCCCTGCTCAGAGAAACGCATGCCCTGCCAAGTGCGCGCCGCTTGAGACCCCCCCAGCTATGCCACTACATTTCCATCACAGAATTATGCAAAAGAAGATTTATTACAGTGGAGTGCTGGCTTAGTAGATGTTTTGGCTATGAGACACATGGTAATGAAACTATCACACTTTTTTCGTTTTTTGCATGTAAATTGTAGTTTGTCACATTGAGATTGGAGCTTTCAGAGCATTTAAATAACTTCGTCTGCATGTCATATCATTATAGGATAATGGGTTATGTGTAGATGGAAACCTACCTCCTTAAAATGGTGTCCCACAATGGAGGTCCCAGTGGGGCCAGTTGAACCATGGCAGTTGATGGCAGTTTATTAATTTCTTTAATCAAAATTTTAACAAAATACATATACAATGAGAGGTACTATTCAGTTAAACTTTTTTTCTAGTAGGCCCATTACAACTGTTTTTCTAGTAGGCCCATTACAATAGATTAAAACAATTTATTATTGAAGTTTAACCATCGACTGGTTCAACTGGCCCCAGGCTATTCCATGAAATGAAAGAAATGTGCGAGACTTGCCAAATTTAGCCAAAATATGCTATGCTCCTAGCTAAACTTGCTAGCAAAAACGAAGGACTGCAGCTTCACACTTCACCCATGATCCTTCCCATTGGTCAACTTGCCCCAATGGATGGAAAAAATATTGGTTCAACTGGCCCCACCCTCGGGACCAGTTGAATTTTTTTAATATTTATTTGAGGCTCATATGTCGGCCGTGTTAAGATATATACGCAAAAAAGGTTGTTTTGACAACTTTTCAAACTACCTTTTCCATCTTTATTCTCCTTGAAAGCTGTAAAGGTATGGACAAAGGAGAGCCATTTATAAAATTTTGTTCAACTGGCCCAACTCTCCCCTACTGACATGATTTTGACATCACCAGCATGTTGACTAAAAATGGAATTATTACAATGAAACAAGTCCCCTGAGTCCACATTATTCCAAATACAACTTTAATTCTCACGCAGTAATCAACCAAAAATTGATAACATATCAAATTGAAGATCTTGATATTTTCTAAAGTAAAAAAATACATGACTTGTCCCAAATTATTTCAAAACAAGGTCAGATGACTGGGTAAAGAAACTAAAAACGAAAGTTCAAAATAACGAGACAATAAGTGTGCCAATGTTTGCATGAGCATGACATTGACAGTTTCTTAAAATGAATTATATAATACCTAGTTTTTGTGAAACAAATATAGACTTTTCACCAGACCTTAAGCAAATAATTTCTGTGACACAGTATTGTTTGATTTGGTAATTAATATTTGAGAATGCCGCATGCTAAAAATCGATTATTATTGATGCCATTATCATCATTTATGATCATGGAATAGGTAATTTAATGTCCAGAAAAAACAAAGAATTTGCCTATGTTTCCATATCAATAAATAACATTTTCTCCGATGGACTAAGCTAAGGACTGACTTTGAAAATGATATAAGTGGCAAGACATAGGGACTCAATAACATAATCTAATGATATTTCAAAGTCAAATTTGAAGCATATTCATAGACGTTTGACATAGTTTGTTTAAAAAAAAACAAGAATTAATTAGACAAGTCTACATCAGCAAAGGCAGATGGATGAATGTTCTGCTGGTGATTTGATTTGATTTGATTTGAATTTCTTGGTCATGAACCAACATGCGGCACATGAAATTTGTGGTGAGCCTTCCACCTATGATACAGCTCAGGGCAGCTGCAGGGAAGCGCCCATGGGCAGAGGATACAGGAACATTTCCCAAGGTTCCCATGCCATAGCATCCTCCAGTGTTGGTGATCGCCATATGATGATGATTGATGAGAAGACCGAGAGTCCGGCACATACCCTATTAATTCAGGGACGCCCAGGGTCTCTCGGTTGCCCCAGACGAGAACACTGGATACATCCAGCCTCCATTTAATGTCCCACGGGCTGGGACTAAATTGTGTTTTGGAGTGGTATTCGAACCTACACCTTTAGAGTCAGTGGTTGCACAAACAAGCATTCTTGACCATTTGGCCACCTAACCATTTTCCTAAAGGTTTAAGATCCTGCATGATAACAAAATCAACCAGGAAGTGATTTGTCACGAAATGACTAAGGGATAACGGCAAGATTCTGTCACGTAGTGCATGAAAATGCATTCATATCATGCAACCAACGCAGGTGTTTAATGACATCAATGACTTCTGATAAGTGTTCAATTTAACAGTAATCTGTGATTGAGAAACAGTACAAAAGCCAGAAGTCCATTTACGACAGACAAGCAATTGAAGCTTGCAACATGAAGGTCGCACTGGTTCTCACATTCGTCTGCTTGGCCGCTGCCTCGTCACAGGTTCGCCAGGTCAACAATCTTGACTACCCAGCAAGAATTCCTGGAGAATTCCTAATTGTCCTTCACCGTCCAACTGGTAAGGAGAGCAACTTCAGGTATGCCACTCAGGTTTCTTCCAAGATTGCTGCCATCTCTTCCAAGATCACTGTGTTGAAACTCTTCACTAATCTCATTGCCCCTATTCTCTATGTGAAGACCACTGATGAAGTTGTCATGAGCCAACTCTTTGCTATTGATGAAATCGACAGCATTGATGTAAATGCCAAAGAAAAGATGATCGAGCAGTGCTTTGGACAAGCTACTGGAACTAACCTCTGGGGTCTCAGCAGACTTTCTTCAAGAACTCCACCTAACTGGAGTAGCGCCACCTACAATAATCGCCTTGATGAAGGTGCCGGAGTCAGGGTTTACATCCATGACACATCAATCAGGACGACTCACGTGGACTTTGGAGGGAGGGCCATTTTTGGAGCCAACTTTATAGGAGGCGGCAACGGTGATCTTAACGGGCATGGAACCCACTGTGCTGGCACCGTCGCTGGCACCCAATACGGTGTTTCTAAGTCTGCCACTGTCGTTGCTGTGAAGGTATTGGGTGACAACGGTGCAGGAACCTGGGATGCAATCGTTGCAGGTCTTGACTGGATGGTTGGAGACGTACAGAGTCGCGGAGTCAGAGGAGTTGCTAGTATGTCCCTTGGAGGTGGAGCTAACACTGCTACTGACTCAGCCGTCAACAGTGCTGATGCTGCCAACATCCCGGTCATCACCTCTGCCGGAAACAACAACTTTGATGCCTGCAACAACAGTCCCTCTCGGGCATCAGGGGCAATCACTGTTGGATCCACTGACATCACTGACACCCTGGCATCCACCTCCAACTGGGGGAGCTGTGTCAACCTCTTGGCTCCCGGAGTCAACATCTTGTCTGCCTCTCACACGAGTGACACCGGAAGTACAACTCTGTCTGGAACCTCCATGGCCTGTCCTCATGTTGCTGGTCTTGTTGCTAACTTCTTGTACAGACATCCCTTGGCCCCGAGTTCTCAGGTGAAGATTTTCCTTTCCAGCACTGCCTCCCAGAATTACATCAATCTTCGAGGGGTCTCTGGAACCCCCAACCTCCTCCTGTTTAATAGCTGTGCTTAAGATGATGTATAAATAAAATTTTTCTGAATGCGCTTCTTTGTGTGTTTTTCAACAGCATATATATAGTTGTCGTTTGGGACATTCTTCACATGACATTGCATTGTAATCAGCTCAGGACCAAATGAAGAAAATGTGATGCTTTTCTTTCGTTATGAAATTAAGGAATCACATGGACTGGGTGGATGCCTGTGTTGTGAATTGCCATCTCACTAAACTAAGACAAATAACAAAGGTTTGTATCCCTGGCAATAGATCTGCATTATCCCATTTTTCTTGGGAATCAAAACAAAAAGTCATTTGGCAAAATTAGTTACTTTTACTGACTGAAAACCAAAATTTTGAAATTTCACTTGCCATAATTATGCTGTGCAAGCATTCAGGATATGGGACAGCCTTTCACTTACTTACTTTTTGTACTAAAAAAAATAGTTGTTATGAAAAGCAGTACCATTTAGACACTACGGGTTTATCTCACTGTATCTGCGGTATCACTTTGCTCCCCTAGAATTAAAGATAAATTTATTGACAAAAATGAAACAAAACAAGGACATGACTCTGTTACTACACTCTAAAAAATTTCAGACAAAATTGGTTTTTTAGATTCAAAATTTTTAAAAAAATCCATGTTGGTTTTTTGCATTGAAATTTTGTTTTTCAAAAAACCATTTTGAATCTAAAAAACTAATTTTGTCCCGACATTTTTTAGAGTGTACCTGTCAATAAGAACAGAAGATCTGAAATCTGTTTCCAAAAGAAAGTATTTCTCCTGAGTGTGCTGTAAAGACCAACTAGACGATGAACGATGAAAATGGGCATCAGTGGTAGTAAAATGCTTAATTCTACCCATGAGATTTGCACACACAGTAAAACCGGCTGCTGTTAAATTAATATAATAAAGCTTTAAAAGCTAGTGAATCGCCATCCTACTCTGTCAATTTAACGTTTAAACCGTCGCTTTAGGGTCATCCACTGTATCCTGAATCTGCCACCTTCTTAAAATACATTTTTGTAAATATAAAAAAACAACTTGCAATTCCCAGCTGTTCTACCAGCTGTTAAAATCAATCACAGGCTCTTAAACTAAGCCTTTAAAAGAGTTGTATATATTTACACTAAGCTGCTGACGGTCTGGGATTTGCGATATACTAGGATGCTACAAAAGTTTTATAGGTCTGCAAGTTCTTTTTTTTTCTTTCTTTATGAGCTCTTATAAAACAAATCCCAGAACAGACTGAACTGCTAATTTTCCCTGCTTAGAATAAGCTATATAAGGGAGATCTTATGATTTGCAGATGATTATGGCTCCGAAGAAATATAGTTCATATAACTTTTTGAATAATATCTAACTTCAAATTGGATTACATAGCATCTTCATAGCATATAGTGAATATGTATGCTGGAATGATAGGACTAATAGGATCTTGACGAGCAGTGTACATTGTAAATGTGTGGTATCTCTAAAGAAAAATTGGAAACAAGAAGATGTGTGAAATAGAGTCAATGATGCTGATCTTCAGCAGGAATGATACTGTAAAAGTTTTTTGCTCTGCAAGCAATACATTTGCTCAGATTATATCGAACACATGTGCGATTGACCTTTATGGTCCGTCAACTTTTGCATCCAAGAAATTTCAAAATTCCAAAGTAGAATTCCAGAATAGAAAATTCCTGTTGGGCCAATCATGGCTATATGACTTCGATATATTTGTTTATCAATATTCAGTTGTCTGTAATCAGGTGTTCTGGTGCAACGTCACGACAAGTTAATGTGTATTCTTAAAAGATAAAATTGCAGCTATTGTCAGTTTGAGGGAGAATAATATGTGAGTTACAATGTCAACTTCTCTTCCTTGGGCTATAGACCGTTTTATCAACTATCCTCATGGGTGCAATGAACTGCCTCATTTCAGCTGCTCAGGTTGCTGTGTTACTACATACCGTACAGAATAATATCACAATTTATGACGTCACGTGTGTGACGTCATCTTACAATATCATGGACCTCAGCAGTGAGGAGGAGAAGCAATTAGGAGAAACAATTAGGAGAAGCAATCATGTGTGTAATTAGATTTGTTACCTTACTATATGGAAGAGTTAATGAACACTATAATTACTTAATAAGTGTTATAGCATGCTTCAATGGTGTATGAAATTAAACTTAGAAGAATCACTTACCATGACAATTGGTTTGGAAAATTGCCATGGGAAAATTGTCAAGGTATCCAAAACAATGACAAATTATGATGATGATTGAGGTTATGAGAAAAAAGTGCACTTGTACTCATGTTTATGAACAAATGTATGAGCTAGGTATGTGATGCTTATAAATCATCTACAGTAGAGTGAGAATAAATGGTATGCAAAGTAATAATAATAATAATGAAAACCTCACATAGTGGTTGGTGTAAAAACTTTGGTGTGTATGAACACACCAAAAAAATAATAATAATAAACCAATCACTCCACCAATACACAAAGCATTTCAGAGGATACCATGTCTTTGCAGAAACAAAAACTTGATTAAAATCAATACTATGCAATACTAGTAATCCAAATATACTTGTCTTGACAAAATTAAAAGGTAACCCTATAAGCAGCACCAAGCCAGTCACTCAACCAATACACAAAACATGTCAGATGATACCATGTCTTTGTAGAAACAAAAACTTGGTTAAATCCAATACTATGCAATACTAGTAGTCCAAATATACTTGTCTTGACAAAATTAAAGGTACCCTATAAAACAGGACCAAGTCAGTCACTCAACCAATACACAAAACATGCCAGAGAATACCATGTCTTTGTAGAAACAAAGACTTGGTTAAAAGCAGTACTATGCAATACTAGTAATCCAAATATATTTGTCTTGACAAAATTAAAGGCACACTATAAACAGGACCAAGCTGACCGAACCAGTCACTCAACCAATAGGCCTACACAAAACATGTCAGAGAATACCATGTCTTTACAGAGAAAAAACATGGTTAAAGTCAGTACTATACAATACTAGTAATCCAAATATACATGTCTTTACATAATTAAAGGCACCCTATTAACCCTTCCCTATACCTACCGTGTGCGTGTTGTTTGTTGACATTTCTTCCATCGCGCTGTCATCACTCAAGTTTGGTGAGCTGTTGAGAATGAATGAAATTTCTGTTTGCCTTTTACATCCGTCGTAGTTCTGTAGTTTCACCTTCCCCACGACCGCGGCACGACTGTCCAGCAATCCCTCGAAGTATTCCAGTCCACATTATCAGAAGTTCTCCTCCTCCGTACTGTGTAACACTCGCAAATGTCAATCTTGTGCCAGCAAAGCATGGCGTTCGTCCTTGACCTAGCAACCTCGGCTGATCTCGCGAGACTTCGGCAGGCTTCGTGATTGCGGTCAGCACCTCTAGCGGCCATTGAGTTAATTTCCCGCTTGCTCAGGGGTGCTTGGTGATCGCTTTGCTTAAAGCAAATATCTGCACTGCACTACCCTAATTAACCCCTGAAATCAACTCAAATCCCCTAATAAATGTTATGAACCAGTTAAATAAGCTTCAGTCTTCGTTCTGCTGCTGAGCTGTACACATCTCTCAAAATGGAGGAGGAGACAGTGTGTAATGTGGAAATTGACAGACTGGCCAATTCCCAAGGTGTTGACTGTGATAACAAAGAAGGGAGTGAATCAGGAAGCTGCATCATTTCATTGACCAATGTTGACATTGTTGACTCTACTAATGCATTTGGCATCAATGGGCATCTGCTGTCTACGGAACAGAATGACATACAGCAGCCAGCATTTGTGCTAACATTTCCAGGATCTAAAGCAGTGATGTACAGCCAGTTGGCTGCTTACCTCATAATTATTGTAGTGTCACTCATTAATTTAACACTGAAATCTGAACCAAAAGAAATGTGGTTAATATTCCTCAGCAGTTCAATTACAGCACTTTTGCCAAGTCCTCAGCAAGCAGGGAAGGTGCCAAAACAACAAAGGGATGAGGAAGAGATTAACAAGGATAAAAAAAAACAGCTGGAGTCAACATCAATGTAAAACAACTATAAAAAGCTCAGAAAATAAGGGGATAAGCGAGATCAAAAGTAATGACCATTGTGCAAAATGAACAGGGGGTGTGCAAGTACCTCAAAGATAATTAACCATGTAATGGGGTGGAATTGAGCTTGGCCTATAATCCTATTACCCATAGATCGGTACATATATGGGATCATGCTCTGTCTTCACCACCCCACTGCAAGTTTGCAATTGCTGCAAGATGGCAGACTTCTACAATGCTCGAGTTAGCAATCAGCTGTCTTACACCATTGCTGACAGTCAGACCAACATTAACTGCACCTTCATGATGGGTGCTCACAAAGCTGACAGCCATTTGAATATTCACTACTCCAATGGTGTCTTCATCAGAGTGGTCCACGTTTTCAGGAGGGACCTGCCAGCTCTCCACAGGGTGATGTTGAACAACAGGACTGCCCTGTTTGAAAAGGTCACAACACATTTTGAGGTCAGTGACAGGATTGTGCTCCTGAGGAGCTGCGACATTGGAGGGATGTGGAGGACACGTCTGACTGAGGTAAGTTATTATTATTAATATTAATATTTTAGTAGAAAGCACATCATCATTTTTTATCCATCATATTTCAAGTGTGTAATATTATTATCCTGAGACATGTTAACTTTAAAAAAAAAGAGATAAAAAACATAGGCATCTTCTATTCTCTGTGTCATTTGCAATTTTTACCTATTTTTGAGTGAAACTGTATATTCTATGATATTCATTAGTTAATTTTTTTTGAAAAATATGTAAAACCTCATGTAAAGTAAGGAACACTTTTGGCTTTTGATTTTCAGGTGTGCCACACTGCTTACGAAGAAAGTCATGAAAATGCTACGTACAGAATTGAAATCAACCTGACTGAGGCGATGTTTGACGCTTTTTTGGCCAGGTTGCCAGATGTCCTCCGGTTGTGTGAGGATGTGGTTGAGTACGAAATGGAGAAGCCTACATTCCCCATCTACCAATGTATTTCCATTGAGCACCCAGGTTAGTTTTCTCTTTTTGATCATCTTAACTTTCAGTAATCACTGCAATGTTTTGAAACATTATCCTTAAGTCTACTTCTTGGCATGAACTGCTCTGGTGCAAAATAAAATAAAGAGATCAAAGTAGTCAGTTACAAAAAAACTATTTAAAAAAGCATTTGATATGAGTATAAACCAACATAACCTGATACATTTTCCTCAGCTTAGTTATACTGGTTTTAATCCTATTGTTAATTTTTACTTAATATTAGTAGAAAATATTTATATGATTTTCTGTTCTTTTGATTTTACAGAAAAGAAGGAGCTCTATCTGACTGAGGAGGAGGCCAAGCAAGACCGCAACAGGAATGTGATATCCCACCAACTCTTTCAGATTTTGCTAGAGTTGGAGAGGGATGCCATCCGCCACAGAGGGATGCTTCAGCCACAATGGGGATTGACAGATGACAACCCCATCGATGTTGTCAACACCAATGTGCCCTACCACATTGATTTGCAGGGCATTACCCCAACCCATGTCCTCTACGAAATGCAGGCTGTCAGACCTACGCAGGATGAACTATGCAGACATTTTGCCATGACCCTGTACAGAAAGGAAATCTTGCATTATGGTAACGGAAATCTGCCCCAGTACACCGTTGAAGACGGCCTCAAAGCTCAAGAGAGCATCATGAGAAGATGGCACAACTTTCAAGCTCTCTGCACTGATGTTTTGTTGCAGCTGGGGTATGTCTTGTATGCACCCAGCGAAAACTACATCAGGGATCTGCTCAGTGATGTCAGCCCAGATGCTCCTTACCACATGGCTATGAACAAACTGAATTTCAAAAACTGCCTGACTGAAATTGACTCAGTTAAAGAGATGGTACTCAACTGTATCTATGACAGGTTCTCCCCCCTGTATTTCAAAGAAAAAAAAAAAAGGGATTAAATAAATCCATGCAATACTAATAAAAATTTATGCTAATGTTGAAATGTGTGTTTGTTTCTTTTTTTGAATATTAAAAACATAATCACACTGAAACCTGTTACTCAGAACTTCTTAATTGTCTACTCACAGCTGTCACAAGTGTGTACTACAAGCTGTTCATCAGCAGAGTAAGGAGAAAATATATATATAGATTCATGATTGGGAATAAGACAGAAAACAGAGTTTAAGAAAAACAATTTATTTAAGAAAAGGAGGAGCACTAAACCAGCGTGCTCAATAATAAATAGATAAAAAATATAAATGCATCAAAAGCTTATAACACTGTACATGTGTATAGATTGTATGGTAATAGATAAAAGAGTGTTTAAATAAGAAGTCAGCTCAGAGCTATGAAATTTATATGTGGTAATCAGATATTCCAAAAAAATTAATGAAAATTGGTGTGAAGTGAGTTTAAATTTATCATGCTGATCTATTACTTAAGCAAGTCTCTACACATGTACAGTGCAACAAAATATGTATATAAATACTATAAAATACTATACTATAACAATAAAACTGAGCTTCAGTGAGATCAAAGTTCAAAACACCCTCAAAAACTACTTCTGCAAAAACTTAACTTCAGTAAATCAATACATTTGTCATGGTGACAGTTCATCTACTGTTTATCTACCTGAGTCATGTCTTTTGAGCAAGCTAAAACAATAATACTGGCTTGTCTTGTTAAGTAATCAACTGTAGAACATATGAATTATACCCCCAAACAATAAGTCTCATAAAGTAGATGAACTAACATATGAAGATGAAAGTGGTAAAATATATCAACAAAGTTCTGCTTAATCTAAACAAACCCCTATACCTAAGTATTACATGATAATGTAAGCAAGAAAATATTATGATAACTCAAGTCTGACAGCTGGTTCATCAAGTCTTTTGCAAAATCACAAAAATGTCACTCAGATACATCATCAATTGACCAGCAAAGTTTCCAACAAATTGGAATGTTCTCACAGTTATCTTTCCAATGAAAGGTTTATCATGAAGTATATGAAACATACTATTAAAATCACTAGTGAATCATCATAAAGGTATACCACTTCATTGTTTCTTTAAAATAGTTTAAAAAATTACTAAAATCCTAAAAACAACTAATTCTAAGCACAAAAAAAAAAAAAAATCAAACTGTATACTACTTATAACATGTCAATGTAACATGAAATCCACAATCAAGTCAGCAATTATCAGTAGATGTTTATAATCATCAAGTGTCTCAACATGTCAAAAAGTTTAACACAACAGTGAAATAAATTATCTTTGTCATATTAAACTGTGAGCAGAACTATATAATAAATACATACTAATTTGATCAGCCTCACACACAAAAAGTGTGACCATGGTAAGCTCATATAAAAATATCAATCAATTTAAGCTCATTTTAAAAATATCACAAAGCAAAAATAGCTTTTCAATCCTGTCTCTTCAATCATAAAGTCAATTAATCATTGGGCTGAGTTTTCTTAGATAGCAAAATTTATAAATATATTAATTTGATAAGAAATCTTTTTCAAAAATCAGCCCTACACACACTTAGGCAAAATAGATTTCAAGCCAGTCTCTTTGATCATGGTCTACGTTGTCTGAGGCGAGCATTTGGTATAATGTTCTGGGGGTCAATCCTTGCATTAACACGTGGTCTGTGTGCAGGAGGGGGGTGATGCTCATGCACTGCCTGAGCTGGGGGGAGTATCATCTCAGCATTCCCTTCGCCAACTGCACCAATCTGAAGCACTGGGATGACACCCATGCCATGTGCAGGCAGTTGCCATGGCCATGGAAATCCTACAGTCAAATTCTTCACCTTGTCCAAAATCCGAGGGTCAATACGCATAGCCTGAAAATCATCAACAGTTTTCTTTTGTTTGTAAAATGGCACACATACAAAAAATCACTTTCTTTTATACTTGGCGGCTACAGTTGCTCTATCAAAGACTACAATGTCATCATTTGGGTTATCATTTGCATTATCATCATTAGGATCATAAGAATCATTTACAAAAGCCTGCATTTGCATGTCACTGGATTTCCTCTTTCTTTTCTTATCACAACAGCAGCAAAAACATTTGAAAATGGCTTTGCCAATTCGACAGGGTAACAAAGTGATGCAACAGACAATTTCTGCTGTGCCTACAAGACATGCAGGATCCTGTTTGCCTGCATCCTTTCTAGCGACCAAAATCCAGCTGCATACCACAAGTAAAAGTACGACTCCTGCTCCTCCTGCCACACAGCTGTAAATGACTTTGTCCGTCCAGAATGTTGACTTCTTGAAAGCTTGACGGCTCAGTTCATCTGTCATAGAAACAGTAATCTCCATCTGTCCGCCAGCACTCATTCTCCATTTTCGAGTATTGACACCATTGTCAAGATTTGTCGTTTTTCCATTGTCATTGCCAGGATCGGTTGTCTGAACGTTGTCATAATCGTAGCTGTCATAATAGTTCTCATAACTGTCATCGCTGTCAGTGGTGGCAAATGGACCTTCTGTCAAAACATCGCGCCCTCTGGTGTGCGTTTTGCGAGAAGTTGCGTCAGTAGGCTTATGAAAGCGTGTGGAAGTTGATCCATAAACAATACATTGCACCCACCAATATTCCATCTTGACAATTACCGAGCACAGTTCCCTGTCCGTTGTTCTGACCACAACATTTTCATAACCGAAGCTTTCTTCCAAACTTCGGGCCTCAAAGTCATGATTTTCGATCGTAATTGTCACATCCTTCCCGACACGTGCCTTTGGTGGGAATCGAGGCATGTTAGTGTTTTTGCAGTTCACATGTTGCCATGAACATTCGCATTTGTTTTCGTCGTCGCCACATGGAAATGCTGACACACAAACACTGGTTGCAATGATCACTAATGTGATCAAAGTAAATGAAATCCGCATGACTAGATCTTTCTCTCTGGCTGCTCTAGAAAGTTTCATAACAAAGTTACACAACCACTAATCTTGCATAAATTAAAATTCCGTAGGGCCCCTTAGAGCAAAATAAACATTTGTCAATTAGGTCACTGCTCTTTATTAATTAATTAATCGTGTTGTGCATGTCATTTATGTGTTCTGTTTGTTTATTGATAAAGTTATTGTGACACTCCAGATACATCAAGTACAGGCCTGTGTGCAATAAAACATTGAACTTTGACCCTTGCTAATCTTGCATAAATTAAAATCCACATGCCCCTTAGCACAAATAATCATGACTTCTCTTCAGCAGAAATGGTGCATTTTGTAAAATTGCCTTTGCATTTCGTTTTTTTTTGTACCATACATGTGCTCTTACACAACCTATACCAAGTGAATTAAAGCAAGCTGGTCAAAAATCTGTGGGCCTGGCTTATATGATATTTTGCAAGTGACTTTATTTTGGCCAGTGAAACATAAAATAAAATAAATACAAAACTTGTTGGCTACCACAATTATATATGACACTTTCTGTGACAGATGTGACCCTAATTTTTTTTGCTATATTTTATGTTGTTGTGGTACATCACCAAATTTAAACAAAAAATAAGAAAATGTGAATAAATAAATAAATAAAGCTAAAGTCAAGTGAACAGCTCTTCAGTGTCAATATTTTTTCCCATGACAGTCAAGGTTAGTTGACCCCTAAGCCTTAAAGTAACAGATGACAACTACCACAATTAAGAGATTATTTTTGGCAAGCAGGAAATTGTTCTGCTCTGTTGCAACAGATCAAAATAGCCACAGTCAATAGGATGACTGATAATAGGAGCAGTCATCAGTGAAATGAACTTTGGATTATATAGTTATATATGCATGCAATAATTTTCAGCCTCCTTTGACACAAATAATTGGATTTAAACAAGCTCTAGTAACCACATACTGAGGCATTTAATTGTCCCTGGAAATGAACTGTCACAATACACTACTATTCCCAAGAATTATTGAAAAATGCCATTTATTATGGCTATTGTGTTTTCAAATAAAATAAATCAGCCAAATGATATAACTGCATAATTATTCTTTCTTGGTTCCCACATTTCTGGCATATATAAGACTTTTTAGAGTTAACCATACCATTCCTCTCATGGACAACCATCTTGTCTTGGCCTGTTGGGAAGTGCCTCATCAAAGACTGCAACTGCATCTACACTTTCTTGACAAGTGTTCCCATTCAAAGGTGAGTGAGTTCTTAATTTATTATTAGCATTTTATTTAATTTTTTTTTGGTGTCCAAGTAGAGGCCTGTAGGTGAAAATGTTGTGATAAAAAATTTGTGAATTCTCCAGCAATATTTGTCTGAAATATTAATTTACTAAATTAGGAGCCAAGATGCATAGTACAGTCTGAATGATATAGAAATGTTTAGGGGAAATATGAAAAGTAATCTAAAATCAATAAGAGGGCAATGTTTAATATGAATTAAAAAGCTTCAGCCTTAGTTAGATCTCAGAAAGAACAATGTCCAGTACAAATGTCACCAATGCTTTCTTAAAATTCTGTGAAAAGTGAATAATGCCATATTGCCTCATTTTTTTTATTTTGTTTGACTCAAATTAAGAAGTCAGGCTCGCTTGGCCCCCCCCCCCTCCAAGCCACCAGCTCCACTTCCATTCACTGCTCGATAATATAACTGCCTACTCGCTCGCCAGAGGGCTACCAGTGCGGCACAACGGCGACATCTGTTGTATTTTACCACTCGAGGCTGTTGCTTTGCTTTGTGGACAGATGTCGCTGTAGTGCAGCATCACCAGACTAGGGCGCCCTCGCACCACTAACGGTGAACTATTTGCCGAACTCGAATCATGTCACGCTATCCAACCAACACAGCTGTTGACATCGAGTGGGTGGGGGCTCGCTTGCCCGAGATTCACTAGCTACTACGCATCCAATACATCGTGCTTATCGTACGCACTGATGACATGTTTTACAACAAAGCACAGCTCAGTTACAGTCTAATACCACTACCCAAGGCCTGTTTATCCATAAAGCAAGTTAAAAATTGAACTTTAAATCGAATTCTTTCCATTGCGCACTGCGTCTTGGTGCTTGACGCTCGATGACACCATAGGTAGCGAGTGCCCCACTGGTAGGATACCGCCGGTTGGCGCTCACTGTAGGGAGCAGTCAGTGAATATAACAATAATCAGTTGCGCTTATAGGACGTTTGAAAAGATCATTCTCCCCTTTAAAATCATATGAAATTGCCGTCAATCTTTGGTGCGCTCATAGATTAAACAGGAACTGAAGAGTTAGTACAGTTTTGCAGAAATTTGAAACTTTACATAAAATGTTTATCTCAATCTAAAAAGCACACGCTTCTCCCTATTCTCTTATGCTTTGCTGTCATTTCTGGTATTAATTTTAGAAGATGGTAACATATTTCCTTCAATAAATTATTTAAATCTTCCAAATTGAATTTCTGAAGTTCTCACATTGGCTCTAAATATGACAGGATAGTTGAGTGGATGAATGATGCTTTATGTCAATGTGAATCATAATTTTTAAAAGTTCAATTCCTGAAGAATAAATTTCATTTTTTCTCAACTAAATCCTTTTGGGAATGGAATGGTCGGCTAGATGCTTAGATGACTGACTTGGTGATCAATGACATGACTTTGACTGACTAAGTCAACTTTCTGACTTCACTTGACTTATTATGAACTTAGTCAGCTCCCCCTAAACAAAACATAGTAAATAAAACATTGCGAATTTCAGGGAATATTATGTTCAATCATTGCCGCTGGAAGGGTTTAGCTGGTGTGACACAATTTAACCAAATTTTTTATGGAAATAGTTTAGTTTGTCTTAGAAATGCAAACAGCATAGTGTAGTTCAGTCCAGAGTTATCCGATTTTGACAATTTTGATACCATTGGAATCGTCTCTTCAAGACAAATCCAGTGGTACCAAATATGTTAGGGTTCAAATCATCGGGCGACTGACAATACCACGTCAGTGATGACTTGAATTGCCAATGACTTGACTTTTCTATACATTGACCGACGGCAACGGCTTTTGAATGATTGGATGCAGTACGTCCAGTATCTTTACACATGACAGAACAATGCAGTTCAATGGGGGGTTTTTTTTTTTTTACAGCTCTCCCTGAGCCAATGGATGGGATTTAGCCAGTGTGACAAATTTAATCAAATTTTACTGAAATAGTTTAGTTTGTCTTAGCAATGCAAACAGCATAGTGTAGTTCAGTTCAGAGTTATCCCATTTTGACAATTTTGGTACCATTGGAATCGTCTTTTCAAGACAAATCCAATGGTACCAAATATGTTAGGGTTCAAATCATCGGCGGCTGACAATACCACGCCAGTTATGGCTTTGGATTGCCAATGACTTGACTTTTCTATACATTTGACTGATGGCGAAGGCTTTTGAATGATTGGATGCATCACATCCAGAATCTTTACTAATGATAGAACAATGCGGTTCAATGGGTTTTTTAGAATTTTTTACACTCCCTGTGCCATTGGTTGAGGTTTAGCCGGTGTGACAAATTTAATCAATTTTTTTTTTTACTGAAATAGTTTAGTTTGTCTTAGAAATAAAACCGCATAGTGTAGTTCAGTTCAGAGTTATCCGATTTTGACAATTTTGGTACCATTAGAATCGTCTTTTCTTTTCAAGACAAATCCAACAGTACCAAATATGTTAGGGTACAAGTCGGTGGCGGCTGACAATAACACCTAAGTGATGGTTTCAATTGCCAATGACTTGACTTTTCTATACATTGACTGGTAGCAAGAGCTTTTTGAATGATTGGGTGCAGTACGTTCAGTATCTTTACACTTGATAGAACTATACGGTTCAATGGTTCTTTACTGCTCTCCTGTTGTCACCAAACAGAATGAAAACTATTTTCCCAACACAGAGTCAAAGATGTCATGTGTTCCAAGGGGGTTGGGAGGAGGGGAGGGGACCCATAAAACCTTTAAATCAACCTGATATGACTGGATAATGGTCCAGGCGAATACATGCTAAACATTTTAAGACTCTGCTATGCATATTTTGTCAGCATTTTCAACAGAATAAAAGCGCTTTGGAGCCCTGGAATGTCTGCTCCACTAAGTCAACATCCACTCTGCGATTGGTGTCTTTGGCAATTTTTATTTTTGCTTTTTCAATTACCAAGCTAGATATGTGTGTGTCTCAGTACTCCCCCCTCAATCCACCACATAATAATGACAATCAAATGATGATAATTTCCTGACTGGAAAAGCAATAAGCAACAAACAACTAGTCATTACATCAATATATTTTATTTTAGACACCATTCCCTACTATACAAGATTTAATATTTGTTAAACAGTAATTCTCTCTTTCTACACCTTTACAACAGGAAAACATAATATTTTGTCATTTCATTCACATTTTTTTTTTTTTGCATTTTGAATACATACATGTTATGTAAAACTGAGGAAGCAAAATGTTTACTGCTACTACAACCACTAAACATTTGTTGTAGTGTATAACTTTTCCACTCTCTATTCATTTTAGCAATGCTAATTGTTTTTTGTTTTTTTGGTAATGTCACTACATAGTCTGACCTTCACCATCATATGAATTTTTTTTTTGGTATGACAACATGGTATGCCAGTCACCATCACCAGCAAGAATTTTTTTTTTTGTAAACGCGGCATATATTTACAATTCAATACACATAAAAAACATTTTTTTCAGTACTTGATGTCAAACATGAAGGAGGCCTTTTTTTTTAACAACACAACACCGTTTTTTTTTACGACAAGTAGCACATCACAAAAAAGATGTTAAATTTTTTTTTTGGAGGAGTTAGACTTTAAAGGTTTTTAGACATTCATATTTAACAGAGTTTCTGATGCCTTTTAAAATATCCACTACTTTCTTTGAACTATAGTTTCGACATCTGTAATAACAATATAATAGACAAAATGACCCACAGTTTACAGTGTCCAGCAATTCTGTATTAACAATCTTGCATTTGTACTTCTTGCTTAAGTTGAGA
Organism: Platynereis dumerilii; assembly: GCA_026936325.1. Classification (NCBI taxonomy): domain Eukaryota; kingdom Metazoa; phylum Annelida; class Polychaeta; order Phyllodocida; family Nereididae; genus Platynereis; species Platynereis dumerilii. Next base: position 37,830,087 of record JAPTHN010000003.1, on the reverse strand, counting down.
ATTTCTTTTCCATAGGATTCTACTGTCGCCAGACCCAGGCAATCAAACAGTTCTATCTCATCATGGCTCACAATAAGCACAATCCAATGGCCAATGTCACCAGCAGCGGAGCATTGCCCCCCACTCCCGCAAGTTTCAATCGGGCGCCCGGTACTTTGCCCAACGGTCTGCTCAGAGGTCATGGTGCACTCCGTAGTCATCCGGGTGTCGTTCACAGAACCACAGGGTATAGACCCGGATTCACGTATCACTCTAGTGGAACGCCTGGGATTCACTTGGCTAGATGTACGCAAACCGGACGAGTGTTTGTAGGCATCCCCAACCCTCCCCCTGGTTTCTCCGCTCCGTACCCCGCCATGGATTCTGCCCGAAACTTTGGTGATCCTGCCATTGCCGAGATGGCCATCTCTCCTTTGATGCCCGATCCTGTGTGGACCCGCCAGCCCAACCCTGCGCATATGACATCTACGACTACTTCTAACCCCCATTCCATCCCTATGCAATGGGAGACAGGCAAGGTCGCAATGAATACAACTGCCGGTTCCACCGTCATGCCTACCATGCCCAGCCGTCTTTGGACAATGCCGGCCGCAACCACCACTACCGCTACCAGCTCCAACATTACCAATTCTTCCACTGCTGTTGCTGCCGGTGCTGCTGCCGGGTAAGTTTCCTTTTGTATTTTGTAGTTTGACATTCACAATGTAGCAGTTCCTGCTCCTATAATCATTGTCTGTGTAGGATAGTATGGTATCGGGGGCTATTGCCAGAACAAAATTACACGTTTTCCAGTCGTTCCACAAAATCTCATATAAGTCAGAAACTTTCATGATAGAAACACGTTTCTTTGATAATCCAGCTCGTAATGACAAGGATATTTTACCCTGGTGATCATCACAACAGAGTGGGGTAATTGTTGAGCAAAACGAAGCTCAATCCTCACTGAGCCATCACGGGATGTGGGGTAGTAGTTGTCACGGTTCTGGGGGTTCAAATGAACTACAAACAAAGAATACCCCTGTGGAAACTCTTCGAGTGTTATCCTCTGACTGTTTGTGGCTCTTTTGCTCTTGTCAGTGTAAAGGTCAGCATAGCTCTGAAGATATTTACCACTCTCAAAATCAAAAGTAAGTGGCCCCCTTGCAGTTGGACAACCTGATAGGCTGACATTTATGCTTGTCAGACCATAATGATGGAAAAAATACGGGTTGGACCCGATTCGACCTGTGAGTGAGTCGCCCGCAACAAAGGCAATTGCCAATGTGCTAGGAATCCTCCCATTCATTCCATCCTCCACAAAAAACGAGCTGATCCCCCTTGCCAAAGTGAATTTCCTGATGTCTTCTTTGAGGTAAAAATATTTTGCTCGGGAGAGGTCACCTTTCAAAATCTGTTGATGTGCCACAAGGACCTGCGGGGCAGGGACTATCTGTTTTACTATCAAGGAGATGTCTTGTATTTCGAGAATGTAGTCTTTTGTCTTGCTGTTTCCGGTAATAAGTCTAAAGTCCGAACTTGTGGGAAATAGTGTCAAATCTAGGGTCACACCATTGATTAAGTAGGTGTTCGTCTTAAAGACATCAACATCAAGCTTTGCTTGCAATTCTACAGACTTGCTTTCCTTCATGATCTCGTGTCTCTTCACCAGCCCTCGATTGAGACCCAAATTTAGTGAAGTCGATGTCAAATAGCCTGCTGTGTCTTTATAAAACATTGCGCATTGCAGCTCTTCATCAGAGACCTGTTTTTCATCCAGCAATATATTCAACATGGATGCGTAACAGTACCCTGTCATTCCCCCGGACACAACAGTGTCATTCATGCGGACCTCCAGTTGGTGCCAGAGGGAGTCCGCCAGGTTATTCACCGGTGAAATACTCCATTCCCCTTCATCAGTGCTGGTGGCAGCATTGCCAGCATTGCCGCCACTAGTACTACTGCTACTACTACTACTGCTACTGCTACTTCCTGACGGTTTAGGTCGTGCGACAGGTTTGGCAGGGATGAGGGAACCATTGGCACGGGTAATGCGAACCACAGTCCTGACAACAATGTCCTGCATATCGATGTAGGCTGAGCCCGCCCCTGGCACTCGGAATTTAACATTTCCTTCGGTAGAAAATTGGTTGGTGGGTTTATAGACAATATATTTCACATCACTCACTCCCAGGTTGCTTACAGGGATTTGAAAAAGGTCCAACCCTGTCTCATAAGCTAGATCAGCAGATTTCAGAACTTTCTCTCCACTTGCCATTTTTTTTTTTTTTTTTTTTTGTTTTTGTCTTTCCAACTAGTCAAAAATATCACCACTTGACTTTCCTTTTTTCCCTCCGTTGCTACCCGTTGTCTTACTCCTCTTCTTGTTCTTCTTTGACCTCTTGCTGGAACTGGTATATGAGTGCCTTGCACGCTTTGATGAGGAACTATGATTATTCTTCTCCCCCGTCTTCCGTTTTCTCTTACCCTTGCTCTTTGCTGACTTGCGAGCAACTGAGGGAGCCTGGTACTTTGGCGTAGATTTATCCACTACAGCCTTCGCCATTTCGTCATACTGCTCAATGGGGGACACCACATTCAGGGGGAGCTCCTTTGTCGTAGTTGTGTGAGGGGTGCCGGATTTGTTTTTCAAAGTCACTAATGCAGGGTCGGTTCCCCACATATAGGGTTTGCCAACAGTTTGCTTAAAATGTTCCACCCATGCCTCAGGGTTTACGGACGCCATGGACTTGTATTCGGAATCCATTTTAGATCCAGAGAGCACCTAGTGAATTGTTTTGGGTTCCTTATCGCATTGAGCTCCTCAAATGGCCCCCCGTCTTTGTCACAGATCTCTATGGTGAGTTCGCTCAGTCCACACGCTCTGAGAGGTATGTACTGCACTGATTGAAAGCGAGCATAGCAATTCCTTTTTACCTCTCCCACACTGAGCGAAGCCAGGATGGGCTTGTAGGCGCTGCCAAAGCAGGATGGTTCACAGGCCGTGCAGCAAACGTACAGTCCCTCCCACTTTTGATCCGACTTGATGGGAGGTAGGGAAAGGTCAAGAAGTCCAATGTGCCATTTACCTTGTCTCCCCACACCCACCTCTACTCTGTAGTGCTCAGGGAGGGGGCATGTAAATAGTGCGGGTGTGTTGTGCGGGTGAGAGAAAGGCTCGCAATTACTCACTAAGTCAATGAGCATGGTTGTGTCGTCTCCTCCAAAAAAAAATTTAAAAAATAATAAAAATAGTCTTTCCTCCTCCTCACTGTCTTTTTCTTAATTTTCTTTTTTCTTTTACCTGGGTTCCCCTTCGCTTCCGACTCTTCACTCGCCTCTTTCCAGTACCCTTGTCAAGCTGTACTATTGAGCTGGCTGGTAGCCATTCGTTGTAACGACTTGGCCAAGACTGATATTTAACGAGCTTTTCTCTCGTACCATTCCTCACCCTGCTCTTTAACACCTTCTCTATTTTAAAAAGCGCATTTGGATCATATCTGACAGGAGTCAGTTCGTTCTGGTAAAAGAGCCCCTTTACCTCATCGTTGCCAAAGTCATTCAAGTAATATACGGGGATGCCTTCATGCTCTCGTCTATCCCGGATGGTGAAGATTTCTCCAGTGAACTGCTCATCATATGAGCGCTGCCAAGGTCTCTGACGGAAGTGCGCCACCCTCACCCTTTGCCCTATGGCAAATTTGAAGCGTCGCCTTTGCCATGCACGCTGGCTAAGTGATGACCTCTTTAAGGCACGTTTTAAAGAGTCTTTGTAAGCTCTAGAGTCGCTGACATACTGGTAGTCCCAGATCCTTTGTTCATTTTCTTCATTGACATCGGCTGGGGGTAACCCTATGCTACTGTGTATTGTCTTGTTATAGGATGATACTATTTTCTGCAACTCGCCTTCGTAAGCGTATGAGTTTGACCATTGGAAGAATTGAAACAGTTTCTTTTTTAAGGTTTTTATAAGAATTTCTGCATAGTTTGCCTTGGATTCGGTGTTGGCGTAATAGTGCGTGATGCCTTCCTCTTTGAACAAACCTTGCACTTTTGCATTAGAGAATTCGACACCCTTGTCGCTGCGAATGAAGAGCGGTTTTGCTCCCGACCTCCTAAATATGGTAGAGAAGGCACTAGCCATTTCCTTTGACCCCTTGTTTTTCACAGCTTCCGCTCTGCAGAATCTGGAGAACACATCCACCGTGATCAAAATGTATGCGTGCCCCGAATTGCTCTGTTTGAAACGCTTTGCAGACAACTCTAAAAGATCAACATCCCACATGTGGTTCAAACCGGGCGAGATGATTCGACGGTAAGCGGGTTGTCTTTGCCTTACGGATTTGTGTAGAGTTAAGATATCTTGCCCTTCAGCCCACTCTTTTATACGTTTGAGAGAAATGTCATATTTCCCCTCTCTTTGAATGGCTTTATGAAGTTTGGAAACGCTTGTAAAACTCCCGGCTTGACGCGGATCATAAAATCGTCGTTTGAGATACGCGTCTATATTTTTGGGGGCCACCATCTCTGTCTATGTCTCTCTCTCTCTCTCTCTCTCTCTCTGTCGAGTATTTAAAAAAAAAAAAAGTTTAAAAAAAAAAGAGTCAATGAGCTCGCTGAAAAAAAAATGAAGGATAACACAGGGTATTGTCAGCACTGTCAACTCCTCCTGGTCCTCCTCCTCCTCCTCCTTCACCTCATCATGAGCGACACGACTTTACACTTTCTCCCAAGGTATCTTTTGCGCTCGATCCGGTTTTGACGCTCGACTATGATGGCGTTTTACAGACTGAGAAGAAGAACTCGTACGTTTCAATGTCTTTCTCGCCTCCCCCCTCCTCCTCCTCCTCCTCTTCCCCCCACTGCCTCCACGGCCCGCGTTTTCACCTTCACTGTCTGTATCCGAAAAGTTTCGACGCTTGTTCTTCAGGTATTGAAGAACGCGTCTGAGACCCTTGTTCCCTATCAACTTCAAGGGTACGCGTTTGTCCAGTAGGATAGAGTAAAAGGATTTGTAGTCTTTGGGCAAGGGCGTTCTTGATAACTGAGTGTGTACGAGCGCCGTGACGTAGTTGGCGCCGTCACCCTTTCCCCCTCGAAATGGCGGTAACATTTTGTGTATCTTTTGTAGATTTTTCTTACCATTTTCGTCTACTACGAGAGCTGATGCTCTACGCAAGACATTAGGAGGGCTGAGTTGATTCTTCTTCTCACCAGCCCCGACTCTCGACTCTGTCAGACTATTCTTCTTCTTCTTATTCTTCTTCCTATTCTTCACCTCCAATTCTTCTCTTTCTTTTATTTCCTCTGTCAATTTTGCATCGCTGTGAGGTTCGCTTTCCGACTTTGCGGAATCTTTCACAATGCCACCTTCAGGAGAATGGGTCCCGGGGGCCCCCGAAACCTCGTGTACGCCTTCGCGTAGAGTCGGTTCTTTCGTACTCGCCGTGTCAGAAGGCTGTGCGGTTTGACTCTGGAGCCGAGCGCTCTCGCGCTCGGCTCCAGAGTCCAACCGTAACTTCAAATCTTTCGTCATGCTTAGATATTTATCTTCCGGTATAACGTAGACTTTCCTGTTGAACTTCATGGCGGTGGTCATCCTTTTTTTTTTTCGCGACCCTCCCCTCACCTTACCCCCCTTCGGCTTTCCGATCTTTTTTTTTTTTGTCTTTTTTTTTCTCCCGAAATTTCGTTTTGATGACGGAGTAAGAAATGTTTGTAAGGAGTGAAGATATATCAAAATGTTTGAAAAATAAAAAAAATTTTAAAAATTGGAGGAGTAGAGAGGTAGGTGGAGTTACTGAAAACGATTTGCGATTGCTACTCTAGCTTCTTCTTCTCCCCGTGATGGTAGCTTGAATACGGGTACTTCAATTACGCTCTCTCCACCTTCAATCTTTGCGGGCAGACATTTGTCTTCTTGATGAACTTTGACATTTCGTGCACTCCCTCCCTCTTGATAGTTATTACTAGTATTCGCCGAACTTACTACGTTACTCGTACTCTTACTACCGTTGTCACTATTGACGGATGAAGATGATGATGATGATGATGATGATGATGATGACGAGCTACTACTCGCGTAGTCTTGTTCGTTATCGGAGGCGATGTTACTGTGAGAGTCGCCGTCACCGTTGTTGTCAGTGCTGATGCCGTCACTCGAAGAATCCGTATGACTACCGTCCCTACTGCTACAGCTACTACTGCGACTGCTGCAGCTGCTGCCGCTACTTTGGCTCCTCCCACTTCCGCTGCTACTGCTTCTACTGCTGCTTCGACTGCTGCTTCGGCTACCGCTTCCATCGCTGCTGCCACTGCTGCAATCGCTGTCAACATCACTGCTTTCGCCGCTGTCACTACTACTACTGGAACTGGTTTTCTTGTACATTCTCTTTAGGTAGGGATAACATAGTCGTAAAAAGGTTATAGTGGTATTGCTGTGTCGATAGAGAGCATCGGGCGCTAGTGATGGTCGTCGTACCTTGGCCAACTTCCGCAAAATCTTTTTACTCTTTGAAAGCTTTATCCGTGTGTTCGATGATATCTTCAGACTGCCTCCCAGCACATTCACAATCAACTCTATCACGGAAAGAGCCTGTTCGCCACTGGCATCGCTCAATAAACGTCGTGTGAGTGAGAGTGAGACTTTGCTCGTATTTACGACAAGTTTGATGAATGGGAGGCATTTCCTCAGTCGTGCTGACATGTTTTGAAAAAAGAAAAATAATAATGATGAAATAAATAATCTGAAGATAGGTTGATTTTTGTGCGAGCGAGTGTCACTTCCTCGTGTACAGCACAAGGTCGTCTGTGGGGAGTATGCCGCTGCTGAGTCTTATATCTTCATCGCCGGAGCTCGTCAGGTTGTTGACAACAAGATAACCACGTGGGCGACGAGTTGCATCCTCATAAGCCTCCACCAATCTTTTAGGAGTGTCAGGGAACATCTGACGGGATAGGCAATGTATCTGTTGCAAGTCACGGCATGTCTTCATCAGGATGAGATAGCTCGTGTTCAAAGTTATGGTGCGGGAATACCTAGATTGGTGAAAGACATTCTGGGACAACATTATTACGGATATACGTCTGTGGTGCACTTCTCTTGTGAAAAGGGCGCACATCTCAGCAGACTTTGTAATCTCATCCAGGAGATCATCCAACACTAGCAGAGCATGGTGATCAGGGTCTTCTGATCCAATGCTTTCTATCAACTCTCTCCCTGGCAGTCCGTCATGCAATGTAAGATTCCCCACATCAGCCTCCAGCTGGCTAAACACTTTTTGGTACACACCATAGGCATAAACAATCTTTTTGGGTGGTATGGCAAACATGCGCTGTGCATTTCGTAAAATGTTCATTGTCAGCACCGTCTTCCCCGACATTGAAGGTCCAACAATCGTGGTGGCCGCGGGGCACTCAAAGTAGAAAACATTCCCGAAATTTTCCTCTTCCTTTGCAGGCGCTGTCATTTTTTTTTCTCTTTTTTTTTTTTTCCCAGTGGATTCCTCTTCTCCCTTGTATGAATGTTAAAAAAAGAGGAAACTGTACAACTTATTTTATTTGCAGTGTGCAAAACGCATGCGTGGATGGGTTGACCGCTATTGCAAATGCCTACAGACCCACACACAACCCCCTGCATAGAGCTTCGCCAACCTCTGCCCTATCAGCGCTGGAACTTTCTCCCCCACTGCTACCAACAGAGGGCACTGGGCGCCCTCAGGCTTCAACACTCTGGGGCTGACTGGTCAACAATACTGTAACAGGTATCAACACTTGCTCACAGGCTATCGCGCAAGAAACATGGAGTGGGGAAGGAATGATCTCGTGAGGGGAGGACAGCAACAACAACAACAACTACAATTGACCACCCTTGACGGGAGAAACGACCCTGTCGCTGACACCGGTTTTCCTCGCACTTTAACAGAGAACAATGACGAAAGAAAAGAAGAAGAAGAAGAAGAAGAAGGATGGGCAAAAAGCAAGAGGGTATTCAGCAAGGTAAACTTTCTAAAAAAAAATAAAAATAAAAATTTTCTTTACCGAAAGGTGAGTAGAGTAGTCCTCCATCCTTGTATGATTTTCCTATACTTATACTACGCCTTTTTTTTTCTCTCTCTCTCTTTTGCTACCGAAAAAAAAAACAAAACAGAATGTGCTACAGGAAATGAAACGCTGTTGCTCCGAGATTGTAGAAATGGTTGAGGTGTATCGCACCATCAACAAAAAGAGAAAGCTGGGGGAAGGTTATGTCGATTGTGAGAAGTTGGAGGTTGCTGCTAAACGGTTCCTCGGGTATGTATTAATGTATACGATATCCTTTATTAATTTTTTTTTTTAATGGTCAAAAATGACAGCAAAGAGTGAGGTGATACTTTATTCATCTATTTTTTCAGTACTAAAAGCTATCATACTACTCCTTCCTCACCTAGTTGGTGGTTGGGGACATCACCATTACGACCCATGGCTCATTCTACACCTAAAGCAAGGGTGACACCTGAGGAGGAGCAAGCCGCTCTGGAAGATCTAGCATCAGTGCTAGTCAATGAGGGGGCATGGATTGAAGGGGATGAGGCATGGGGCAGTTGTAATAATGATAATGTGACAGAAAGGTAAATGTGAGGAAATGAGATTTATTAATATGTAATGTAGTTGAATGCAGTTGAATGTCAGTTTTGGTTTTATGTTTCTTTATATGCGCAGGGCGGGTATGCAGTCCAGCGACAACAAGTCATGTCTTATACCGCAGGTACATGACGTAGACAAGAGCTCATCACATTCCAATGGTTCATTTCCGGACACACCGCCTCTCTTTTCAGGAGAAAACCCCATGGTGGATCACTTTTGTAAGACAAATTCAACCATCTTCAGTGTTTCTCCAGGGGAGGCTAAGTGAGTGTCTTTTTTTTTCTTATTTCTTTGCATGGGTGATACAATAGAACTGTTTTTCCCCTGATTTTGTATGTTCCTTTCCTCTCTTTTTCAGGGATAATACCGACAATGATCCAAACACAACAAAGCAGGAGGCAAATAAAGATGTTGATGTCGTAATGGAAGAGTCAGTAATTCCAGAGTAAGGAAATCTCCAAAACATAGAATTATATCTACCTCTCAGCAACTAGCACGCAACTGAGTATTTTTTTTTAAATTTTTTTTATCTTACTTTAGCTCACAGCAGTCGGTGACTACTACAACAGCAAAGCAAAGTGCACGGGACAGGTGGCGAATGATCCAAGAGCAAGAAAGGCAACGCGATAATGAACAGTTGCTCCAACGTCGCAGATTACACTTTGAAGGTACCTCTGCTGATGTCGGAGGGGGAGAGAGCCTCACAAGAGAGTAAGTAAACAAAAAAAATTATTCATGTTGACGTGTTACATGTGACTGGGCAAGAGTGTGTCAACCTTTTTTTTTTTTTTTTATTTGCTGTTTTTCATTGTCATTTTGCAGAGAGAGTGACGCCCTTGTGGAGGCAATAGAGGAAGGAAAGGTGAGAGCCATAAATAAATCTGATGTGTCACTTGATGAAGATTTAAAAGCTCTCATTGACATTCTCTACAATTGTGACAATTGTGAAGGGGAGGGAGTCAAGGGAGTGGCCCCAGATAAAGAGATAGAAGATATGAATGAGGATCAGGAGCAGGAGGAACAGGAACAAGAGGCTGAGGGAAATGAGCCTGAGCAAGATAGTCTTCACTTTGAAGCACCACCATCACCATATGATGATGATGATAATGATGATGATGAGGCCCATTTTGATGACCCCATGCTATTTGAAGGACCTAATTACAGATTAAACTTTCATCGAAACATTCATGTTAATGTCAGAGATAATCAATTCATTGATGGTGCTGTTAGGGAAATAGTATATAGGGTTGAGTTTGATCAGACATGGCAAAACAGTCCTTTTAAGTTGGCCGAAATTTTAGGAGAGATACTAGAATTGATGCAGGTTATAATTGATAGGTTAAACCAGCACTATAGTGCAAGTGACCTTGTTAGGATATATATATCAAACAAGTCCTTCCATAGCCCTCGCTCCATTGGTCTCATGCCACTCAGAGACCTGACAGTGGCAGAGATTGCTGACCACCTGGAGACAATTCTCCAGTCAGATGAGAATATTATCCTTGATGAACCTTTAGAAATACAGGTAGCCGTGGTACGGAACCCCCAAGGAGCTGGGCTGATACGTAAAAACAAGCTCACTTATATCTTTGGAGAGGGGGATTCCCTGTACTATAGTAAAGCAATTTCAAAGACAGCAGTGCAAGACAACCTTTGCCTAGCTAGATCAATTGTTGTTGCACTTGCTAAACTGAGGAGGATTGAGAGTGAGGAGAGTGGTGACTCAACTCTTATCACTAATGCTCAAAATCACCTGACTCAGGTGTACAATAGTCAGCGAGGTGTTCAAACTAGAGAGGCTCGAGCTTTGCAGCAATTGGCGGGGTTTCCCCTTGATTATACACCCGCATTCTCAGACATTGCCGCTTTTGAACGGGTAGTCAATGCCCAGATTGTAGTGTTCCAGTCTGGCACTGATGTGAAGCCCGTCTATGTAGGTGGTGCAGAGAGGCAGCGAACTCTATATCTCTTCTATGCCAAGGCCAAGGCAAATGATGGCGCGCCAGGACACTTTCACGCAATTGTGAATCTGTCAATGATGTTCTATCGGGCCAAATTTTGTGAGAAGTGTAAAGAATGTTTTCACAAAAAAGACAAGCACGCTTGCTCCGATAGATGTCGCTCTTGCCATTCCAATACCTGTACCATCATTGCTGAAGAGAGAAAAATTTGTAATGAATGCAACAGGTATTTGAATTCACATGCCTGCTTTGAAAGTCACATCGCAAATGGTGTGTGTTCCTCATCAAAGCTCTGCCTTGAGTGCAAGTATATACACAAACGTGACGCAGAACACCGCTGCGGTTACAGATTGTGTAGAATATGTCAGCAAGAGGTAACAGGTGTTCACTATTGCTACATACGTCAACAGAAGCCTAAAGACATCTCGGCAAAGTACATGTTTGCCGACTTTGAAACAGATCCAACAGGAGATGTTCATGAACCCAATTTGCTTGTTGCTCATTGGCAGTGTGAACACTGTGAGGGGGCTAGTTATCGAGAGAACCCTCGATGTGCTCATTGCGGTACAGCATGTGACATGTGTCGTATGTCGATAGGTAGACGCAGGCGAGGTGATGATCTGCGCAATGTCTGCATGGGGACAGACAAATGTGGCAGAAGAGGTATAGATTTCTTTGGTGAGGATGTAGCAAATGAGTTCTGCAGGTTCTTCTTTGACCGCCCCTTTGAGGGATACACCTTGATATTTCACAATGGCCAGGCCTATGATGTATACTTCCTTATGAAGTACATTCTCACTAGGGTGGCCCTTAAAAAAAAAAGTTTGAAATTTATATGGGCCACCCCCTCAAATGATGCCTATTATGGTAAAAACAAGCTGTGTAAAATCTCATTCAAATCGGTTAACATTTAGAGGTGGCCCACGGGCCTTGAAATTCTTGCATTTCAGTTATGATTCTGTACGTTCGCCGATCCGCGGTATTGTATAACTAAGCCAATTCAAATCATACAACAATATAATTAGATTTTCTGAACAGGGCTGGATGAGAGCTCCATTTTGAGTACCAACTTGGATGGTCTATGACCATTATTTAGGAACCTCAAGAACCATACGTCATGAGTTCTTTTCAAAATAGTTTGTGTTGATACATGACGGCTCCGAATTCAATCTGGAGCAATAATTCTTTACCAGACCTTGTAAAATGGACTACCAATGAGGGCAGCTGCTTGTTCTGATCACTGTTTAAGGTAAATTATGAAAAAAACCTTTCACAGTCTGGCGTAGGAATAATTTCATGAAAGCTGTGATGATTTTGAAAAATGTACGTAAGGAGTCAATGTGTCAATTGTCAATGTGGTGGTTTTATAAAAAAATCACTGCAGGATCTAATTTTCCCATATTCTTTTATCAAAATTGTATGATTTTCCAATAGGAAAGTTGGTGATTCTTGTCCCATGGGGCCAGGAGGGTTACTTCTGTGTCAAAGTTAACAGCATTTCTTGTTATATTTTTTTTCACAAATTTGACACTGATTTGAATCTGGTTGTTCATTACTACTGACTGGCAAGTCTCTTGTGAAGTTGTACCATAAAAACAGCTAGACCAGTGAGTGACATACAGGTTCTGTTCAGGTCTACCTAATATTTGCAAGATATTCTGACATGAAATTATTCACATATTATAGAAAAAGGCAAATTCATTAACAACGGCATCATTACAGGAAAAATTTCAAAGGTTGACTTTGATATAATTCCCTAAGAATGCATTGGGGGAGTGCTGTAAGCTCAGTTGGGAGTGGTCTGGGTTTTCAAAAACTGGGTTTGATCTAACATTGGCAATCAATTGAACCCATATTCAATTTTTTACAGCAGTTTCAACCATGCTGTTCATACTTATCCTGTCCTAGTGATTAGCCTACCGGCCACATAAATGTGGGATATAAAGCCCTAAGCATTATATTATGAAAGTGTTTTAATCTGAGGCTAAAACTCTCTGCATCTGCTCTCTTGCACCAGATAACACTCCGTTAATTATCATCTGCCAAAAGAACAAATCATCTGAGATTAAAGGGAAGTCAAGCGAACATGAGGATTTCAGCAAATTTCAGTTGAACATTCCAAATATAAAATCATCACAGACCATCCAAGTTGGTACTCAAAATGAAGCTCTAAGTAAGGCCAGTTCGACCATGCCATTTATTTTGTTGTATAATTTGAATTGGCAAAATAATACAGAACCGCGAGTTAACAAAAGAAGAGAATTACGCCAGAAACATAAAAACTTCAAGGGTGGTGGGCCACCTCTAAATATTAACCGATTTGCCTGAAAATTTTCATGCATCATTTTTTCCATAATTGGCATCATTTCAGAGGGTGGCCCACCAATATTTCAAACTTTTATTTTTTACTATGCTTTTAAGGGCCACCCTAATTCTCACCAATTTGACAACAGAACCCAACATTATCTGCAGGGGTAGCAAGGTGATGAGTGTGAATACGGGTAAATTTAGGATCATAGACTCCCTCAACTTTCTACCCATGCCACTGTCGCAAATGCCCAAAGTGTTTGGGCTTAAGGACATCCGCAAGGGTACATTCCCTGTCTTTTTCAATCAAAAAGTTAACTGGAACTATGTGGGGCCAATGCCTCATCCATACTGCTACAGAGTCAATTCTATGATTTGTGTTTGATTTCCGTAAGGAAATCTTTCAGTACTGTGAGGATGATGTAACCATCCTCGAAGAGAGCTGCAACGCCTTCCGTTCATGGCTCATAGGATTGTCCGCCACAGAGGAGGTGACAGATGTTAGGGAGGGTGGGGAAAGGAAGACAGAACTTGTTGGGGTTGACCCCTTCCAATACAACACTCTGGCAGGTGTGTGCATGGCAACATACAGATACCTATTCCTCACCGAAGAGTTTGAAGTGCAGGTGGAGGATGGGAGAACTTTGCTTGAGTATGTCACCAACAACACCAGTAGACTCTATGACTCTGATGGCAGTGTCGTGGACCCTAGAACGGTTGAGATGAAGGAGCGTACCTTCAAGTCAACCGCATTTGCCCGCATGCCTGCAACAGGCTTCGGCTGGCAGGACAATCACAGCCGTTCTTCCATACTGTGGTTGGAGCATGAGGCTCGCAGGCTTAATATCAACATAAAGCATGCACGTAATGGTGGCGAGCATAGGGTCGTAAACAGGGGGGCTTCAGGGGGTTGGCTAAAACTGGATGGTTACCACTGTGATGAGGTCACAGGAGTTGAGTCTGCCTGGGAATTTATGGGTTGTGTATTCCATGGCTGTAAAAAATGCTATAACCAATCGGGACACGGTAGCAGACTCACCCACCCACATACAGGCGAACCTCTTGATGTACTGTACGAACGTACAATGAGTCGACTTCAATACCTGAGGAAGGACTTAAAAATGGAAGTGCACGTCATGTGGGAGTGTGAGTTCCAAGTAATGCTAGAGAGGGACAGGGGGTTGCAGGAACTTGCTGTAGAGCTTGATTTAAAGCCCAGACTTGATCCTCGAGATGCATTCTATGGTGGTAGGACAAATGCTGTGAAGCTCTACAGAGAAGCTGCGGAGGGTAGGAAGATAGGCTACATAGACATTTGCTCACTCTACCCCATGGTGTTAAAAAATGATATTTTCCCTTATGGAATACCCGAAGTCATCCTGGCCCCTGACTCTACTGACATCTCTCAATATTTTGGTCTTGTGCAATGCAGAGTCAGACCTCCAAGGGGGCTTTACCACCCTTGCCTTCCTCTTCGTAGCAATGGGAAGCTGATGTTCCCTCTCTGTCAGAAATGCGCGCATACACTCCACAAGGGGAGATGCATTTGCAGTGATTCTGAGAGGGACATCTTTGGCACCTACACTACCATTGATCTGGAAGATGCACTTTCAGTGGGTTATGAAATAGTAAAGGTGTTTGAGGTCTACCACTTCAAGAGAAAAGTCAAGTTTGACAGAGTTGTGGAAGGCTCTGGGGTTTTCACAGATTATGTCAATACTTTCTTGAAGGGTAAGCAAGAGTCTTCCGGTTGGCCAAAGCCCAACATGACAGAGGAGGAAAAGGCCAACTATATTGAAGAGTATAACCAGGTGGAAGGAGTACAACTAGACCCCGAGAAAATAGAATACAATTCTGGAAAAAGGGCAACAAATAAATTACTCTTGAACAGTTTTTGGGGCAAGTTTGGAGAAAATAATAACCATACAATACATCAGGTTGTGTCAACTGTACCAGAGCTTCTAAGGCTGACCTCTGACCCTAGTATCATTTTGAAAGATGTAAACGTTTTTGACAGTAACAGATGTTTGTTGCAATACTCTCGGGTCCAGGGGTTCCTACCTGAAATGGCCCACACGAATGTGTTTGTGGCCGCATTCACTACTTCCAATGGCAGACGCAGGTTGTATAAAACGCTGTGCGGTCTTGACAAACGGGTGTTGTATTTTGACACTGACAGCGTCATCTATGAGTATGATGACAATGATGAGGATCAATACAAACCACTTCTTGGTTCACATCTTGGGCAGTGGACCAATGAACTGGATGATGATGATTACATCACTTCCTTTGTTAGCAGTGGCCCCAAGTCCTATGGTTATCTGACAAAGAAGGGGGTCAGGGTCATCAAGCTTAAAGGGTTGACACTGAACCACGAAAATTTGCAACAGGTAACCTTTGATGCAATTAAACATCTTGTGTTACACGTAGGTGACCCTGACAATCATCCTCTACCTGAAGGGGTGTCAGACCACATAACCACAAGGTATGATAAGATACGACGTTGCAAAAAAAGGTTTGTGTTGTTTAGTGGAGAAGAGCAAAAGATGTTCAGGGTCACCTACAATAAGAGGGTTATAACACCTGGAACTTTTGACACACTGCCATATGGCTATTAGTTGATAAGGAGTCAAACTGTACCATGCGAAATCACATATCTTGAGTAAATTCAAGCTCTCAACCGCTCCTCCTCCTCCTCCTCCTCCTCCTCCTCCTCCTCATCCCCCCTTAGCAAGCTACCATTAATATAATATTCTGTCTAAAGAATTTATTTTAAACTCTGCTCACCATTGTGTTTTTGTCATATATATTTTTTTTTACAATGCAGACACCCTGCTGGAAAAAGGCAAAGTCGGGGAAGAAGCGTTGAACTTGATGCGGATTGATATTATCCTTACCATATTGTTTCTAATAGCATAGCTTTTTTCATTGTATATAACACTGTGTTTGAATGTAGTTGATAATAAAAAAAGAGTACACTTATATTTAGTATATATAAATAAAAACATACGCAAGCAAAATAAGTTTTTTTTATTTATATTTAGTATATAAATAAAAACATACACAAGCAAAATAAGTTTTTTTATTCTTTATTCATTTCTTCATAGACAACATCAAAGCAATGATCAATAACACGAGTGAACAGTTTTCCTGAACAGGAAGCGGTGTGTTTCAATAGAGATGACTTGACTTTTTCCAGCCCTCCATAATACATAAAAATATTGATAAGTTCCCCAGTCAAATAGACATTCTTATAGACAAGCTTCATCAAAACCTTCCTGGTTAAAGCTGCGAATTCGGCCTTATCAAACTGATCGATGGCTGCATTGATGTCATCCTGGGTGGGCGGAGCACTGTCGGTTTCAACATTTGCGTTCTTCATGCTTCTCACCAGCGTAGCATAAGCAAGATGCTCTATAATTTCTAGCTTGCTTGCCTTTTCGACACTGATGGTGAAAAAGTCAAAATTGGCTTCACGGTCACACTCCATAGGCTGAGCCTGCAACTCATCCTTATGGGTATGGAAATAGTAGAAATCGGCATCTTTCATGCAATCTTCAAGGGTGAGGAAAATCTTTGACGAACGGGTGCCTGTGTGTCTGCATGTCCAACGAAATCCTTCTATCATGGCAGCATCATCATTTTCTCCTGTGGCAGCTTTACTCTTCACTACTTCAGCAAGGCTCTCATAGACAAGAGCAAATTTGTCAAACTCAGCACTGTTCAGGTTGATGGTCTTGCCGTGGTTGATTTCATCCTCAGGTTGCAGATCTTCAGTATCTTTTGCAGGGTGCATTATACTGACATAATACAGAGTCTCCTTTCCTTCACGTTTGAAGGTAGAAGTGGTGACATGCTGCTTCTTGGTAAGCATGACCTTGTGGTCAGTTTTATCTTTAAAAGCTTGTTTAAAAGCAGCAAGTTCCTTCCCAAGCTTTTCAAATGAGGTCTTGGAAAGATGAACATTGCGCCATCCAGCCTTCAATTTAGATACACGAGATAAGGTGAGGTAGCCAGACTTCCATTTGTCACCAGGATGAGCAGTGACCTTTGAATTTTCACTAAGGTCATAGCTCAAAGCAGCTTTGAGGGTAGACGTTGTTTTGCCGGAATCTCCTGCCACAGCACCAGTCTTCAGATCCACAATCTTCAGTTGAGCAGAAGCCATTGCAAATAGTCAGTTGTTGTTCAGGGGGAAGAGTTCAGTCTCTACCTCATGCACCTCCTTGACCAAGAATGATACAGTACCCTGATACTCACCTGTATTTATATGGTATAACATGGCCGACCGCTTTTTCTTTGAAGTCATACCTGTTTAATGATCCTTGCAACAATCAAATGCACCACTGCTTTTTCTCTTTAAACATTCCTGTTAAATGAGGCAATACATAATCAATTTAAGTTCAATTTCATACATGGTTAATTCTTTGCAATTATAATTTGTTCAAGACAATTAAATGTGATTTCATACTTGGTTGCTTCACCTAATTATTTCTCCTTACTACTGTTGGCTATGATATTGTACATGACGTCACACATGTGACGTCATAAATTGTGATATTGTTCTGTATGGTATGTAGTTGTGTCGCATGTTAAAGAACACTAACCAACAACTTCTCGTTTGAGTATTTGACATTTCTGTGACGAGAGAAATTTTACGTGAAGCCCCATCTTAAGCGCCTTATAATCAGTGGAACTCACACTATTTAACAATATAAACTCTTTTTTTCTGTAGTGAACACTGACAATGAAACCTGATGCAGCAAATCAGCTTAGTAATAAATCACAAGGATTGAAGGAAGTGGCGTTTGATTTATTCAATGAGAGGGCTTTAAAAATCAATAAGTCACAAAAATGTAAAGCTGCCACGTGACTCTTGAGCCTTATCCCAACATCCACAGTCTTTCCTATGTTAGATGAAAAACTTTGTTGTTGACGTTGATATTGAAACTTTGTGAGATACAATCCTTAAACAGTGCCTGTGGAATTTTAGAACTTGTGGTCGATTAGTTTGAGAATGCCAAGGGCCACGGCCATACACTCTTAACACAAAAGGTTCTTGATGGTATATAAGAACCCACAACCGAAAAAGGTTCTAAATTTTTCTAAGGGTTCAACTGAATTGAAAAGGTTCAATACTTGGTGGGAAGGCCCTATGATAGGACCCTATGCTCCCAACTTGAGAGAAAGGGGTTCCATTGTGGAAGTTCAGTGCCGCTGGATTATCTACATGTTTTTTTGCTGTTGGAAGCTTTTTAAAAGTTGAGTATTGAACTTTTAGGGTTCCTTATCTATACCAGTTTATAGAACCCTTAAAGGTTCCATATAAATCCTTTTGGTTTAGAGTGTAGAATTAAATTTCACGGCTTTTAGACACAATAGGAAGAATTGAGTAGATGTCAACAATTATTTTCGCAAATCATGTTTCTGATACCATTATGAATAAATTGAGGACATTGTTGGAATCTATTGACCTTTCTGACATGATGCAAAGCTGCCAGTGTCCTCCTTGATTGTTATACTTGCTACTAAATATTACAAACTGGGTATTTAAAGTAAAAGGTTGTCAACATAGTTGGTTACAAAAACTTTATACACAGTTGCAGAGCTTTACTTTCAACTTTGTGTGTCTTCTTAATCTGCATCAGTCAGATAACAAAAATTCAAATTAAAGTTTCCATTCACTTCTCAAACAATTATCTGATACCAGAACAACATTTCTATTGTCACATTTCACTTACAGATTACCATGTCACTAAAACTCTTTTTCAATTTGACTCACTCAAATTTCATTTTTTTATCAGCAGTTGTAATTTTGCAAAGACAGAAAGAGGAGTGTCTGCAGATTAAAATTCAGGGGCGGATGCAGAAAATGCAATACGGGAGGTTGGGAGGGTTGACAAATGGAAATGTACTATAAATTTTGGGATTTTAATTTTTTTACATTAAAATCTACAGGTGCAAGAACCTCTTATTGATACTTACTTTAAAGCTACACTGTATGGTTTATGATCTTTTTACACATATGTGTATATAAAAAAGGCAATTGGTCCCTGCCGGGTTTCTCAATATTACTCCACCAATATCGTCATAAAGTTATTAATAAACTGTCAAATTTTGTTCTTTAATTTATATGTAGATACATTGTACATATTGCTGTGTATAATGCACGGTGCCTTTAAATTTTAACCCGTCGGAGTTAGGATTCGAAATCATGAAGTCTGAGGTTTTTGGGTGGAATATTGGAGTTGGAGTCCATCTTTGATTTTCAGGTGGATTCAGAGTCAAAAATTAATTTTTGTGACTCCAGACTCATAGAAGTAATTAACATGATTTACAAAAACACAGTTATAGAAATGTGAAATTTATCCCAAAATTAACAGAAAACTTCCTAAACAAAGCTCATGAGCAGAATAATAATAATAATAATAACTAGTTCTCAATTATTCCCAATAAATTTATCGGGAATGAGCATTCACCAGACTTTACCTGGAAATTAGAAGTCTAATTTTTTAAGATTATGACATCACCTTTCATCTATGATTAAATAGTAAGGTAAACGGGACAAATTGTAGACTAGTGCTTCCTATATTTAAACTTTCAGGACTTAGACTAAGAAAGACATCTAACGTTAACAACTATTAACATGGCCAGTTAGTGGGAGTTGTAGAAGCTAATGGTAACTAGCAGGCAACCTTTGAAAAGGTAGGAAATGATTCGACATCGAATACGTGGGCTTGCAGGCAAAAGATTGAACAATTCACACGAAAAATCAATGGAAACACATAACCGAATATACCATTGAAAACACAAAAACTGCTCAAAATACTTGTTCATCCCTTTCGGCATTGATTTTGAGGGTAAATTACCCCATGACATCAAAGTCAAACTTGAATTATGTCCCCATGTCAAGATACTAAACCTGCGCAAAATTTGAAGAAAATCGTCCAAGTCAATCAAAAGTTATGAATATTTACCCCTTTTTTGGGGTAATTACCTAAAAACGGCAATTTTAACCCAAAAACATCAATGGTGTGAAGTAAAGTCCCAACCGATGCCTGTTATACCATTGCAAATATAAGAACCACTCAAAACACATATTCGCCCCTTTCGATCCTGAATATGGGGGTAAATTAACCCATGACATCAAAGTCATACTTGCATAATGTGCCCATGTCAAGATACTAAACTTGCGCAAAATTTGAAGGAAATCGTCCAAGTCAATCAAAAGTTATGAATATCTACCCCATTTTGGGGTAATTACCTAAAAACAGCAATTTTAACCCAAACACATCAATGGTGTGAAGTAAAGTCCCAACCGATGCCTGTTATACCATTGCAAAGATAAGAACTGCTCAAAACACATATTCACCCCTTTCGATCCGGAATATGGGTAAATAACCCCATGACATCCATATCGTACTTGCATTATGTCCCCATGTAAGGATACTAAACCTGTGCAAAATTTGAAGAAAATCGTCCAAGTCAATCAAAAGTTATGAATATTTACCCCTTTTTTTTTTTTTTTACCTAAAAACGGCAATTTTAACCCAAAAACATCAATGGTGTGAAGTAAAGTCCTAACCGATGCCTGTTATACCATTGCAAAGATAAGAACTGCTCAAAACACATATTCGCCCCTTTCGATCCTGAATATGGGGGTAAATTAACCCATGACATCAAAATCATACTTGCATTATGTGCCCATGCCAAGATACTAAACCTTTGCAAAATTTGAAGGAAATCGTCCAAGTCAGTCAAAAGTTATGAATATTTACCCCTTTTTGGGGGTTTTTACCTAAAAACAGCAATTTTAACCCAAAAACATCAATGGTGTGAAGTAAAGTCCCAACTGATGCCAATTGTACAATTGGAAAGACAAGAACTGCTCAAAATACATATTCACCCCTTTCGATCTTGAATATGGGGGTAAATTACCCCATGACATCAAAATCATACTTGCATTATATCCCAATGTCAAGATACTAAACCTGTGCAAAATTTGAAGAAAATCGTCCAAGTCAATCAAAAGTTATCAATATTTACCCCCTTTTTGGGGTAATTACCTTAAAATGACAATTTTCACCTAAAGACATCTGTATTGTGAAGTAAAGTCCCAACCGATGCCTATTATACCATTGCAAAGATAAGAACTGCTCAAAACACATATTCACCCCTTTCGATCTTGAATACGGGGGGTAAATTACCCCATGACATCAAAATCGTACTTGCGTTATGTCCCAATGTCAAGATACTAACCCTGTGCAAAATTTGGAGAAAATCGTCCAAGTCAATCAAAAGTTATGACTTTTTACCCCTTTTTGGGGTAATTACCTAAAAACGACAATTTTTATCCAGGAACATCCACAGCACGAAGGAAAGTCTCAAACGATGCCTATTGTATCATTCAATACACAATAACTGCTCAAAACACATATTCACCCCTTTCGATCCAGAATAAGGGGGTAAATTACCCCTTGACATCAAAATCATACTTGCATTATGTCCCCATTTCAATATACTGGACTTGTGCAAAATTTGGAGAAATTCGTCCATTTTAATCACAAGTTAGAGTCAATCACCCCTTTGGGGGTAATTACCCCCAAAACGTCATTTTTATTTTATAATGTGTCTGTAATTCATGAATACTATATACACACCAAGTTTCATGAAATTCCCTCCATTGAAACCAAAGTTAAAAAATGTTTTCACTTTTTGGACAAAACACCCATTTTTGAAAGTCCCATAACTCAAAAACCCCTTGTTTGATCAAAATATAAAAGGTGTCTTACCCTGGATGAGTAGTCAGGCTATCAATTACAGCAAAAACTGAGCCTCTAGCCATTATAGTTTTCTCTGAAAACATGGGCAACTGGTTTTTGTCAAAAGGGGTAAATACCCCTTTACCCTCATCTCCCAATAAACGATATAGGCCAAAAATGTAGCAACACATGTTTATATAAAGGTTCCTAAGTCCTAATTTTCTAACAATGATATTAAAAGAGATAATCCACTTTGAAATTTTGGAAAATTTGACTTTGAGGTGACCTCTGACCTCCAAAAATAGGTCAAGGTCAAAAAAATTGTGCACAACTTCTCCTCTCACTTAGGACTACCTATCCACCAACTTTCATTAACTTTCTCCAATTTTAGGTGGGGTGAAGAATAATAAGAGCAAAAACAATACCATTCACCAAGTATTGGTGAATGCTAATAAATACGTTATTAATCATATTCATGAAACTTGTTGCGTAAATTCCTTTCATAGATACATTCATTCAAGACAACTGGCATACATCAATCATTCATAACACAAAAAAACATTCACACAAAGAATTAATGAAATGAATGGTAATGAAAATAAGATTACTGCTCATTTAGCAAGCGTACACTGGATGGCACAAATGATTTAGAATATCTGGCAGTCCTTGTTTTTATAGATCGTAATCTTCTACCCGATGGTAAAGTTTGATAATATACATTGAGAGGATGGGTATCGTCGCTTGTAATTAATTTACATCTTTGGATTACACACTTTTTGTAAATATTTTCAACACTTGTTAAATTGATTCCAAATTTGCTGCAAATCTTTACAATTCGTTGGAGTTTATTTTTTGATGTAGCACAGCAGTTTCCGTACCAACAAATAATGGAGAAAGCTAGGACAGATTGTACAACAGAGGTGTAGAAGAGTTCTAGGATTTTGTAATCTATTTTTAACTTATTCAATTGTCTCACAAAGTATCCTATGCAACTTTGTATTTCTAATTTATTTTTCTCCCCTGTTAACATGTAATAGGTGTGCACAGTAATGCCAATAAGCATCGGGAGTCAAAGCCAGAGTCGTAATTTACGAGACCTAAGTAGTCTGAGTCCAAGTCGCTTTTCAGACAGCAAAAGAAGTCAGGAGTCGGGTAATAAGGGAACTGACTCCGAAGCCCTGAGAGGAACAATGTATGTCCATAAAGTAAAATGATCAAAGTCTCTTGTAAAATTTTGTCGGATTACGCTTTCCTTGTCATGTTAATGCCCAGACCACTGGTCTTTCTCTGCCAAATTATATCTGATTTTATAATGGCTTCAGGTCATCTAAAATGCAGGGTGCCCATTTCTTGACCACCCAAGCCTTATGTATGCCCAAAGGCATTAGACTTAGGTCAAACTGAGACCATCTTCAGCCTTCCACATGCATACTCTTGGATCAAAAGAGTTTGCTTTTAGCCTATTAGTGTACCTGTTTAAAAAAGGTTGCAACCTTTTCTTAGTTGACAATGACAAAACGAATATTCTATGATTACGACTTATGTTGAAATACATTATTTAGATAAATTATCTTATTTACAGATTTTTTTTTGGCGAAGCCCTCCAAGGCATGTTTCTGTTACTCGTTACACTGAAAGAAAGGTTTGTGTGAAACAGACAACACGAACCTTAGCTGGTGTTCGTCCAAAATTGTGTGTAAATTCACACAAAATGTATGTGTATTTTTGACATTTCATTGTCAATCTTGATCAAATCTTTGCGTGATTTGATCAATGAAATGTCAAAAATACACATACCTTTTGTCCGAATTTACACACAATTTTGGACGGACACCAGCTGAAGTTTATTTTGTCTGTTTCACACAAACCTTTTTTTCAGTGTATGTTTGGTTAATGAGATTGAGCAGCCAAGAACAGGATACATATGCGAGATATTCACGTGCCAACATATCACTGTTCTATGCTAATTAGCCATTAAATTCATAAATACCACGTGTAAAGCCCCAATCATTTATCTATCCCACATAATAGATATACCAGTGCCTACACTGACACATGAGTGTTATAATTAATAGACAGTTAAGCAATTCAAAACTTTTCTTTTCTTTTATTGTCGATGGCTGACAAGAAGTTGTGAAACTGCTGTGGAAAAGTGGCTATGGCACCCGAGGGTGTTGTAGCCACTGATCTGCTAAACAAGGGAAGCAGACGTTGAAGTGGGGTAAGATGGTTATTACCCTCCGGGGTACAAGCTACTTGATCAATATTCTATAGAAGCTGCTTCTATGGGTGTTTTGAAAAGGAATGACCTCTCTCTCTCTCTGTTTGAAGTAGGTACGTACTTGGCGATTAGAAAACTGATCAATGCACTTTAGTCTAGAAATAATCGTAATTACAATTTCTTTCTCAGCAAAAAAAATTCCATCCACATGAGTGTATTAAATTGATTAATAAAAAAAACTTGGCCTTAACTCAAAAAGTCAGAAAGAGGAAGTATTTATAAATGTGTCTCCACGTCTAAGAACCTAAGATATAACCACTTGAAAGTTATAACTATAAGATCTTGCTTTTTTTACTTTGCGATTTTGGCACACATTGCCAGAGATGCTCTTGCACTGAGTCCTCAATCATGGAGAATGCATGACTATGACTGCGCCAGCAGGAAGGAAGAATCAGCCACTACTTCACCCTTTCACACCTTTTGACTCCCTCCAAATCCCTTCCTATATTTTCCAGCTTCAAACTACCTTTTAAAATTACATTTAATTCACATTCAACAAACACCAATTGAAACTCCATCACCCCCATTGTGTATGATTTCTTTGATATTGTGCCCCTTTGCTAATTGCAATTTCATTGACAGCTGTTTTAATATGGGATAAGGTTGTGGTAAGGAGTCAAAGGTAGTTGCAAGGAGATATGGGGGGGAGAGGAGAAATGAGGGAAAATAGGTAAACAGACTACTTCTGACAGGAAATTGTCTTACTTTATTTTGGGTTGTACTGTATGAGAAATATATAAATTTGTATCCGGTGATCATGAGGTATCCGCTTGACAGATCTTCACCAGAATCAAATCAGTTCTTCGTTTTGCAGAATAGAAAAGGCCTGCAGTTTCATAGAACACGCACACTAGCTCTTCAATGGATGGTAGAGCAGAAAGAATGTGATTTGCTTTGAGTCACTCATATAACTTCCATGCAAATGGCCAGCACCCCACTGGGCTAAACCAATTTTGCCCTACCACTTTTGGGAGCTCCTTCCATAAATAATGGTAACTAGCCTTGCTTTGCATGGAACAGAGAGGGGTCTTCATTTATTGACATCGCCAGCATTCCTTATTGAACACATTTGCATGTATTAGCATTAGGAACAAAAGAAGCGAACATGGCACACCGTTCCAATGGACAGCAGACACAGCATCTTCTGTAAGTAATACAGCAATACAATCCAATATAAAAAGTCCCCTGTTTACCTACTTTTGTCTTATTTCTCCTCCAGACCCCAAACCTTCGGACAACTACCTTTTAACCCTCACCGCAACCTTATCCAATATCAAGAACAATATTATGACAGCTTGCCATGTGATGATTTTTTAATTTAACTGTGATGTCGAACTCTAAACTGAGATTCACAGGCTGAAGATTAGAACAATCACATTCAAGAGAACCGTAATGATTAGATGTCAAGGTTCACTCTAAAAAATGTCGGGACAAAATTGGTTTTTTAGATTCAAAATGGTTTTTTTTAAAACCAAATTTCAATGCAAAACCAACATGGTTTTAAAAAAAAATCCATGTTGGTTTTTTGCATTGAAATTTGGTTTTTCAAAAAACCATTTTGAATCTAAAAAACCAATTTTGTCTGACATTTTTTAGAGTGTTCAACTGCAAAATGAAGCTTTCAAAAAACACAGAAGCTATGAAAAGCATAATTTGTATATATGTGGGAAATTGATCCAACTTGTCTGCAAGTTTGTATACATATATGAGCATTTCATAGGAAAGTGATCCTGGTCTGTCCGTTGCAGCCCAACCATCCAATATCAAGGCACTCAGGGGAACCATCTTCTGCAAATAGCAAAATCTTGCAACTAGGAGGGAGATCTTACAACCAGACATATCTTACATCTTACGATAAATGGTCTTTTTACGAGTTGCTTTCTTTTCTGTTTTCCTTTTTTTACAATAATCTTGATCCACTGTGTACCCTGTTTTAAGAAATAAAACTATTGAGAATGTGCTTTTCTATGAGCAGGGTCTTGTTCGGTTATTTTGCCGTGCACAAATACAAGCTTGTTTTAAAAATAGCGGCTAGGTAAATTGCCAGTGTTAAACAACCATGCACTGCACATCTTTTTCAGTCTGATTTTCTTGATTACATTTGATATAAGAATGAATTGGCAGTTTCAAAAGTAGACACCGCTTCCAGATTTACTTCTACAAATTTGTTGGATAAGAAAGCTATCCTTGTGGTTTATGTCCTATATTCATGCAGATTTGTAGGAATCCTTAGACAGGACAGAGACACAAACGGTGAATGATGATCGAACGATGAATCAGTCAGTGCTGGAATGGAACCTGGGAGATAGAGCTTTAAGGTCCAGAACACAAGTAACTGAAAACGACAAGCTGCAATTAATTACCTACTGCACTATTGACATTCTTGATATACTTCGGGAAACTCCAACCAAATTTGTGTGAATTAAAATAACGTATATATCTTCAATGTAGTCTGATCATGACAGTTACCAGTGTATCTGGTAACTGTCATGGTCTGATTATCCTTGCCCTGAAATTTCAGGTCAGATTACTGTGTACTGAAACGTTTCTGCAATAAATCATAGCTAAACTGCAAGTTTTTTACCAAAGTAAAATTCTAAACATCCACACTGTCTTTGGCTGTAGCGGGTTTAAAAATAAGATGTTGAAATGACCGGTGTTTTCTATATCCTTAGAACTTTGCTAACTTCAAAATGAAACTGTAGAGAATGGCCATTAATTCATTATTTTCCCAGAAATAATCTTTGGCTAACATTGAATGTAACCATAGAAACAGTCCTGCAGTGGCTGATCCAGACAGAGTCATCTGGGGGGGGGCCGGGCGTGTCTCGCTATTCGCGGGTCCGCGTCACAGCGTATTTTCTTCAAAATTTACTATTATTAATCTCAGTGGTCTAGGAGGGGTGGGGGTCCCCCCTCCGGGAGGGGGGGGGGAGGGTCCCCCCTATTAATCTCAGTGGTCTAGGGGGGAAGGGTCCCCCCCGCCTGTATGTGCCACTGGTCCTGCAACTATGAATTTGAGCTGCGGTACAGAATCTGTCGCAGTCTGACAGAGTGCGTAAAAAACCTTTTACCATTAAAACAACATTACATGCTGTAAAAGCAACGGTTTTACGCGGTAAAATGGCAATATTTTGTATCCATTATGGTAGCTGCCGTTGTTGAAGATATACAACTGGATTTTCAGTGTATATCTAAAGTTTCCCTTAACATTATTTGAATAATGGCTGTCGCAACCAATTTTCATAAATGTTAGTTTGCAGCGAATATTTGCACCTACATCAATGCTCGAAAACTGTATTGATACTAGGGAATTATGTCTTCCTATGATCTAGTTTTTCCACTCATTTTTTTTGAAAGCTACCTTTGGAATTGTTGGTGGCCTTGGCATTCTCAAATTGATAGGTTACAAGCTCTTAAATTTCTGCTAGCACTCTTTGATTGCACTCCGCTTAGTTTCTCCTTGACTACAGGAAATTAGAGGTTGGTAAAACACCACTCAAATGTAAATGGCCTTGGATTTAGTGACATTGACATTTTTACAACCAATTTAGTGAACAATGCTTCTTAAATGTTCAATAATATATGACGGTGAGTAACAAAAGTGCAACTGGTTATTTCAAAAATGAATCAGCTTTTCTCCGAACTGAGTTGAGGAGAACATGAGAGTTATAATTTCCACATTTCTTCTGGGCGGCTCGGCTATTCCAAGTTTTATCAACTATCCTCATGGGTGCAATAAACTGCCTCATTTCAGCTGCTCAGGTTGCTGTGTCGCATGTTAAAGAACACTAACCAACAACTTCTCGTTTGAGTATTTGACATTTCTGTGAGGACAGAAATTACAGTTCTGCCTGAAAGTTCCATACCCCAATGCAAAATGACCTATTTCTCTATTTCCAGGACAATTTCAACAACAATGGGCAAATTATACATGGAATACAATGCACTGCATGTGGCTGATCACTTCTGAACCATTTAAAATTCAATAGCAATGAGATTCAATGATATTATCAGTCAATTGAATTTTATGACATTCTCAAAGGTTTACATACCCTCCTGTAATATTATATATTTTCCCCTTTGGATCATGAACATCTTTCAGGCAGAACTGCATATAATTATGAGAAACAGTTATTTTAAGCAGCTTATAACTTAGCAACACAACTTATTCAGCAATATCATCTGATCAATGATATTCTAATTGATGCAGTTTATTCAGTTTCGCAACAGATCACGGGGAAGTCTTCTTTTGTTCACTCATGCATGCTGTGAATTGGCTTTAGAATAAGTTACTAAAATAATATTGTTCGCACTTGAAACGTATCTCAATATCTATGCTTTCCGCTGTTAGATGAGAAAACTTTGCCGAAAGATGATTGTTCCCTGTTTCGCTTCATAATATTACTGTGCTTGTATAACAATGACCTTTCAAATGTTGTTGTTTTTTAATCAATAGTAACACCATAGAAATAATGTATGTCGAAAAAAATGATGGTAAAAGACTCTTGTATGATTGTGGTTGCTTGCGCTTCCCTTTTCATATTAAAGCTTCGGCTACTGGTCTTTCTCTGCCAAATTATATCTGATTTCATAATGGCTTTAGGTCATCTAAGATGCAGGGTGTCCATTTCTTTACCACTCAAGCCTTAGACATGCCCAAGGGCATTAGACTTAGGTCAAGCTTAGACAATCTTCTGCCTTTCACAAGCTTATTCTTGGATCAAAGAAGTTTGCTTTTAGCTTAATGGTGTCTCTATGGAAAAAAAGGGACAAGGTTTTCTTTGATGGCAATGACAAAATAACACTCAAGAATTCTGACTTATGTTGAAATACTTTTTTTCCAATCATCTTATATACCAGAATTGTTTTGTGGTAAAGCCCATACAGGCATTTTTCTGTTGCTCATTATGTTTGATTAATGAGAGTGAGCCGCAGAGAACTATGTACATTTTCTCCATATGCAGGACCTGTCACTTGCCAGCATAATGATATAGCTGTCTCCTCTTTCTGTCCTAATTAACCATTAAATGCAGTGATACTCTATGTGAGGCCCCAATCATTCAACTATCCCGTCTTGTGTATACTTACTCAAGGAGCTGCCAATACAGCATCTCCTTTAAATCTGTTTTACCAGTACCTCCACTTACACATGAATAAGAATACAATACGCATGCAGAAAATCAGTTCAAAACATTTCTTTTCTGTTATTTTCGATGGTGACTGACAAGAAGTTGTGAAACTGTTGTGGGGAAATTGACCATTGCACCCGAGGGTGTTGTAGCCACTGATCTGCTAAACAGAGGAAGCAGACGTTGAAGTGTGGTAAGATGGTTATTACCCTCTGGGGTACAAGCAACTTGATCAATAGTTTCAAGAAGCCAGCTTTTATTGTTGTTGAAAAGAGGATGACTAACATTTGTCACATTAAAGTAGTTTGTCAATGAGCAAACACTGATGTTTTAGCTCAGAAATATTCATACCTTTTTGTCTGGAAAGAGTAGGCCTACTATACTCTCAGAGAGGTATGTACGATTTCGTTCAACTGTAAAATGTCACAAAAGGATACAGCACATATTACATGTGACTGAGATGTGTCTCTTTGTATACAAAATTCAAATAACCTCCTTATAAGATTCAATTATTTGCTTGATATGGCTATCCAAAAGAACATCCTATTATCGACTATTATAATGTAGATGTTGGCTGTTCACAGTTGGCCGACTGTGCATAGAAAATGCAAATTTCATGATATATTATAAGTGCAATAATCAAGGCCGTTGTATACTTGCAGTAACCAAAATTAAAACAGCATTAGTCTTCTTTCCTCACACTGATCGGGGCACAGACATTTTAAATAATTGAAAACGATTTGTATTCAAATTCAAATCAGAGTAAACATAATTCCTTTGTTAAAACTCTTGAATTGTAAAGGAAAACCACAATTTGGTTCTCACGACGTGGTGCCAATGGATGTCTATACATGACTAAACACAGAACTTTTCTCTGTATCTCTTGTTGGCAATAGTAAAAGACAAGAAGTTGTGAAACTGCTGTGGAAAAGTGGCCATTGCACCCGCGGGTGTTGTTCAGAGTAATCTGGTGATCAGGGGAAGCAGACGGTGAAGTGGGCAAAATGGTTATTAGCCTCTGGGGTGCAAGCTACTGGATCGA
Organism: Platynereis dumerilii; assembly: GCA_026936325.1. NCBI lineage: Eukaryota > Metazoa > Annelida > Polychaeta > Phyllodocida > Nereididae > Platynereis > Platynereis dumerilii. The sequence goes on along the minus strand of JAPTHN010000003.1, from coordinate 37,800,001 downwards.
TTGTCTCAAGAAACCGCTTCTATGGGTGTTTGGAAACAACTGAAGGGCCATTTGTCTGACAGAAGTATTACTTTGTTAATGAGGCACAACTGATGTTTTCTTTTGGTCAAAAATATTACACCCCTCATCAAAATACATGTTTAAATTGCAAGTATTTTTTTAGACTAGTAAGTTAGCCGATTCTATGTAAATTTCAGCTTGCAGTCAGAAATCATAAATTAATAGATTTTATGCTGGCCTATATTATAAACTTCCAATAACAGAATTGATTGTTTCTATTACTAAATTAAGAGAGTTTAATCGATTTTATAACATTAAGTTACTTAATATCCTCAATTTCTGAAGTCTAAAAAAAAAGTTGTATTTAATAAAAAAATAACGAAGGAACTGTTTTTGATTAATATTACCACCCTACCGCACAGACTGGTTCTTGGGTCACAAATATAGTATATACAGCAGATAGTTGCCTTAGAACTGACACAATGATACATTCAAATATCATTGTTTATTTCCTTGCATGTGGGTTAATAAACTGTAGTAGTTGGAAAGATATTCTCTGATGGATGAGACACATAATACTTTCAAGACATCTCGGAATAGGACATTATTTAGGCATACCCTCGAAAGAACAAAAGATCTTCGCCGAGTAATAAGATATTGCTATTTGCCTACTATATGGCTCCCACAAGCATGCCAAGTGCCTAGATATCGGATGGCAGAGCTGCAGCAGACATACCAGGACCACTTTCATATCTACTCATATAATTTTTATATATATATAATATATATATATATATATTTATACCATACTCGCTGATAAATCCTTCAATATTTACCATGATATTATAACAAAACAACCCAAGTCAGGGTCACTGAGTAACAATATCACGAGCTGTTGTGTGAATTAATATCACTCGAGCCCGCAGGGCGAGAGTGATATTTATTCACACAACAGCGAGTGATATTGTACAAAGTGCCCTGACGCGTGGTTGTTTTGTTTTTATCACCTGGTTTTAGCTCAAATTTTTAGTTATAAACAGAGACTATTTTCTGCCATTACAAAAGTGTGACGTCACCATGGAGCAACAATGGATATGACGTCACAATCCCATTGTTTTGGCCATTGTTCGGTTTGTGATGTCATCAGGCAGCTGAAATGCTGATGATGTCATAACCATTATTGACAAATATCACCCTTGAAGGTTGGTATTTCTTACAATATCATAGGCCCTGATATTTTGACTGTAAACAGTGATATTCACAGCCATTCAGGTGATAAATATCCCCGTATATCACGTATATTAAGTGGTCACGTGACAAGTGGTGATGTCACAATGCACAAACACTGAATCAGCAAATCAGAAGCCAGCATTTGAATCATGACGTCATGACAGATGCCATTGAGCCTCACTCTGGAGTTTAGAAGAGCTTTTGTAGCTTGAACATAATTTAAGTTATTGACACTGGAATATTGATTTAAAAAATAAGTTGTTAATTTTGTTAAATAAAGAAATATTTTATGACCATTTTGGTATCTCTGGTAATAAAATAAAGACATTTTTAGTAAATCGGTCTTTATCTTCAAACACATGATAACAAAATAATCCTCTGAAACAGCGAATAATGGTATAAATCAGTTATACCAAAGGCATATTTGTGGTATACGGGATATATACAGCCTCGGTGGTAAATATAACCCTCGGGCTACGCCCTCGGCCTCGGGTTATATTTACCACCTCGGCTGTATATATCTCAGTATACCACATATGCCCATGGTGTAACTACTATGTATATATATATAATATCAGAACTTGGTGGGAGTGAACTTGAGATGCCTTGTATCTCTGCTTGATCGAGCAATATATATATATGAAAATTCACCACGGTTTTTTTTGTCAATGATAATCACTGCCAATTTTTAAAATTTCGTTTTCTTCGGAAAGAGCAGAAGTGGAGTTTGTCACGAAACACTTATACCTTAGAATTGAGTTCGAGTTGCTGTAAATCCTGCAGAAAGTGGCTTGAAGAAGTATTGAAAGAAAAGCCAATATTCAAGTCAATCTCTTAATATTTAGATTTGTAAACATCAAATTTTCTCTGAGCAGTGAATTCGTGGGGCTGACCCAGAATGGGTCAATAATCGACCTTTATGGGTCCATGGCGTCACCAGGAAAACTTTGTTGATTGATTTTCTGAGTTTTAAAGTCTCCCGGGTAAACAGAAATAGAGTAGGCCATGAACCCCGTAAACCCGAAGATTGATCAAAATCCAATGATCACAATCTTCCACAATTTCTAGGTTTCAAAAGCGAAGGTTTACTGAGAAACAAATGTTGAGGTAGGCAAGACATTTGGTACATTATTCTTCATGGTGCAAGACTAATTATTAGTGGGTAACCATTTAATATCTAGCGGGGCATGGAGCTTTTGTAAATTATTTTTGGACTGACTTGAAATAAATAATTTCAGCTTGGGGTATATCTTAATAAGGCTTTGTTTTATTAAGAAATGAATATTTTCTGTAACTTGGCGCGCTTGAAATAAATAAATACTGTTGTCATTACCATGAAATAAATAATTTCCCGTCAAGGAAAATTCCAAGCACCCCCACCACTGGAAATTAAATGGTTGCCACCTAACTAAGAATATGCAGGAAAAGTAGGGTACAGTGAAACAGCAAAATTCAGGATGAAGTAGAAAAATACCAGTGATGTAGACCTAATTTTATAAATAGGGGCCTTGGAAGGTTCAGAGCCAAATTGTAATAAAAAAGGAATAGGTGTGGGAGGTAAAGGTAAAGGTAAAGGTACTTTTATTTAACGTGGGTAGCCAAGCTAAGTCAATGCCTTGTTTCCAGTTGGGCCCACGGCGCCTCCAATTTACGTCTGATGCGAACGACCATGTCGTTGAATGACATGACATGTTGGCCAGCCTGGGGATTGAACCCGGGTCCCTCGCTTGTGAGGTGAGCGCTCTACTGACTGAGCTATCTTGGCTAACAAATATCTTATTCCTAAATGTATGATGCAATGAATTTATCTATTCATATTTCACAAATATGTGATTTACAGATCATTTCATAATTGTAGAGACTGAGATTGAATATGAATTTTTGCCCAGGACATGTATTCTATAGGGAAAAGTGACATCAAAAAACTTATGACATCATTTTTCCCCACAGAAAACGACCTCCTGGGAAAACATTCACATTCTGTCTCAGTGTCTACAATTGTGTATGAAATGATCTATAAATCATAACCTATGCAAAGCTATGCATGCTGTAATTTAGGGGAACGAGGGGCAAAATGGACCAGCGGGGCAAAATGGTTATTTAAGTTTTCTCGGAAAGTTTTGACCTGTTTTCTAATTTTTCGGTTGGAAAATAAAATAGGATACATGACCAACTTTTCCTGTGAGTTTCGATGATGAGTACGTTGCAGGTATGCAGTTATGTTAATTTGAAGTTTTTGATCAATTTTCTTAAAAAAATTATAATTTTTGGAAATGGTATAGTACCTCCAATGACGTTCCCAGCCGAATAATTCATGGTCAGTTTTATAAGAGGACTACTAAGCTTGCTTATTAAGCAAAAAAATGTAGTCTGGTCCTTAGTCATTAGTAAGTAGGTCATTATTAATCTACCCTGCATGGTTGGGGCAAGATGGAGTCCTCCTGCGGGGCAAAATGGGAAGCACAAAAAAGCAATCCCAGCGTAGATTAGGTTGAAACTTGATATTGGGTCTATTCAACCATGACATTTGAGACATTTGATACACTTTCTGGCCATATAACAGGCAAAATTTTAAAAAATCACAAGAGATTTGCGGATCTAATACATTTCATCAGTAATACCTTGAGGATTTAAGCTTAGTGGTAAAACCCTGTATTGTTGAAACTGAAACGAATGTAACTACCTTTCAAAAAGCAGTGTCAAATCAAATACCAGTTTAAATCGTTAAATTATTAAGAAAACTCAGAAATCAGAGTTATGTGAATATTCATAAAAATGTTACATTTCCAAAAAATTTAACTAACTTTGCTTCTTTGGTAACCTAGTGTTTATGGTTAAATAATTTGTCAAATAATTACATAGAATGTAGAATTACTCTCATCACTCCCCAGCTATAATTGCATCCGGTATTGAGACGTTGGTTTCGTAATTTATTGCAATGTTTACTCTTAGTATTCTGCAATATTCTCACATTGCAATGACATGAATTAATGCATTTTTGTTTGTCAACATGCTTTTTAGTTGGGCTATTATCAAAACAGCTGATTTATTGCAGAACTTTTGCAACTTTATTTCTTCCCATTTTGCCCCATATGAATTTCCATTTTGCCCCAAGCATGGGGCAAAACAGGATAAAGTTGCATTTTTGAAAATAGCTGAAAATTTGAATTGGAACTTTTTAAAAAGCACTTTTCTGTGTTTGAGCAAGTGGTATTGGTACTTCTTCATGGATCAGACCTTATTTGGCATTCACATGATATACCACCTTCGTGCAGTGAGCCTTCGAAGTTAGGCGGCCCGTTTTGCCCCTCGTTCCCCTACTTGTTAAAGCAAATGTGACACTCATGAATGTCTGTAATATGTTTAGTTCATTTTATAGAGGAGATATTTCATTCAGATAATCATGCATAAAATCAATTCTAAACATGTGAACACAATCGTGTATATCAAAATAAAAATATTATTTCACCTAAACTGTGAAAAAACATGGAAACTGTCAAATATGAGATCATTTCATTCTTTATTTATAATGACTGTTGCAGAAGGTAAAATGCAATAACAAGGCATACATTTAATGAACCATAGACAACCACTTTTTCAAATTTATTTAAATCAAATTTACCAAAAAATAGAAATGTTATGCATTTGAATAAGAAACTGTCTGTGATATCAATTTATTAAGATTGCTTTTACAATAATATAAATTTTGCCATCAATAAAATTGAACATGATTACATTTCAGTAACATAATAGACATATTGTGTAAAATCTGTATGATGCAAATGGATATTTCAAATTACATTATATTTTCTACATAGGAAAAGGAATTATAATTTTTGCATTACTGGAATATTTGATTGGCTGCATTTATGCAGTTCGTGATATGATCAGGAAAGAGCACTTCACAAAATTTGATGTAATCACACTATGAAAATGTGAACATTGAACACTCTAAAAAATGTCGGGACAAAATTGGTTTTTTAGATTCAAAACGGTTTTTTGAAAAACCAAATTTCAATGCAAAAAACCAACATGGATTTTTTTTAATTTTTAAAAATCCATGTTGGTTTTTTGCATTGAAATTTGGTTTTTCAAAAAACCATTTTGAATCTAAAAAAACAATTTTTAAAAATCCATGTTGGTTTTTTGCATTGAAATTTGGTTTTTCAAAAAACCATTTTGAATCTAAAAAACCAATTTTGTCTGAAATTTTTTAGAGTGAAGGATAACAAGATGTCATTCATGTTCGATTGAATGAATGATGTGTCGCTACAATGTATGGATCAAAAGTTGCAGACGATATCAAATAACAAAAGACAAGACCATTTCATGATGAGACATGATTTTGATGTTGTCATAAACATACCATTAGTGTCAATAGGACTTTATTATACAGCCTGTATACTTGATATGCAAAAAATGATTGTTTCTCTACATTCAACATGGGAAACACGGAGGCTGTCTGATTAATCATGATCAAGAGAAGACCATTAGATTTGTCATTTATAACTGATAATATTGTAAAAATCAGATGCATAATCCGTTCGTTTTCCAGTCACCAACATTGTCAAACAAGCCATATTAGTCTCCTTAAATCAAATAAACATTGAAAGTATTGGGTAAATATGAGTCATGACCATGAAACTGCTCTTCTGTGGCATATGCATAATGCACATGTATTCTTATTTTGATATTCCAGAATATGAAAATTTCACATGCAATGAGGGCCCATCTGTAGATGAAATGGAATTGCAAAATCTAGGATTTTCAGAAATGTTGCCATTGTCAAAAAATTCTTTGCAATGTTTCTTTACAATACCTGTCTATGACTTGAAGTCAGTCAGTTCTTTGCCATCCACATGTCCATTCTGAAGTCACAAGAATATCACTTAGCTCCATTGAAATGCTGCTCATTTCAGTGGTCCTGCTTTACGCCATGTATTATCCCACCACGGATGCATGATGGTCGCAGAGATGGACTGCAGTATCGGGAGCTCGATAAATAGGCACAATCACGATGCGAAACGGCGTGTAGGCGTTTGGAACTTGTTATCAAAATTGAAGTATATCCAACAAACCTCCAAAATTATTTTTTTAGAAGTTGGCTATATAATTTTCCCAATCTGGATTTGAACTCAGTCTCACATAGCCAGTTGTAATGACGATGGGCTTAAAAAGTCATAATCTTCTTGGTCATAATCATCTCTGATGAATTGATAGCTAGATCTCTTGTGATGTGCTTTGATGTACAAGTATACTAACATCATGATCAATATGAGAATTATTCCTGACATCATGACTATGATTGCTTGATATCCTCCGACGTCACAGGAACCCATGGTAGTGTCTGAAATGACACAATTTTATGATAAACATTTTAGGAGTTTTGGAAGACGTGGACAAAGATGAACAATTAAGTACGAGGGAAATTAAGAAATTTCTGACCAATCTTTTGCCAGACCTTCCTTTCTCTTTGAAGTAGCTCAATGAAATTTTCACAGAACTATTATCTGGTATTTCACTATCCATTCTAAAGATCATGCCTTTATAGGAATGTTAAAATCACTTTTCAGTTGCCATTGAAATGCAGCTCAATTTCTTAGACGAAATACAGCTAAAACTTGGTGTGTTTTTTATCATCAAATTTATTGCAAATAAATATCTGATCATGAGAAAAATATTTCTTGACATGCTTTCAGTCATTCAAGGTACAATGTATATTCCATTCAGTTTCAGACACATAGTTATAAATCTTGAACAGATTAGCTGAAAAAAAAAATCCGAAATATCTTTTCCGTCCATTGTCCCAAAGCAATTGAGGAACTTTGGTTGAAACAACAGTTACAATACACCAAAAACAGGCACTGCTTGAGAACTTTAGGACGCATAACCTGGCTCATCTGCCTTAATTGCCAGACATGACCTCATTACTGTTGGCAGCACCAAAATCTTATTATAAGTTCACAAATAAATAGTATGATGAGTCAACATGCAAAATGAGCGGCCAGGAATTTCCTCAGAAACTCCAAATTTTCAGAACTGCTCGCACTGTGTAAAATTTTGAATCATAACTCAAAACATCAAATTATGTTAGCTCAAACAATTTGTGCAACCATCTTACTCAATCATTTGAGCTGACTCAAAATTTCAAATTTTACAGTCCAGCTGAAAGGAACGAGTAGTGATTGCGTCAGAACATGGGTTAAACATTTGCGCAGCTTGTTTGGAATTCAATGAAAAACACTTTAAAATACTCTAAGGCTATCAGGAAATATTATTAATAACCTGAAGCGGCCTAATGAAATGGGAATGAGAATGACGTATATGCAGTGCTTATTATGTTTAATAATGAAAATATCAAACCCCATTAGATTACAATCAGTTGCAAATAAAATATGTCTATATAGATGCATGTTTTATAGAGATTGTCAAATATCAAAATTATAGAAAAGGCAACAACCTTTTATAATCATCCACCTACCTCATTGAAGGTATCCAGAACAGGTTATTTGGTTGCTTTTTCAAAACATCCAAACTCATCCAAGCCTCAGTAATGAAATTTAGATCTGCATGTTAGCATGTCAGAATGTATAATGTGGTCTATGACAGGTCCAGCTAAAAGCATGTGATGCTTATTTTAGTGTTACTCTAATGATTAAGTTATTTCAGACATTATCCAAACAAACCATACATAGGGGCATCAATTGATCTGGCACGAGCAAGCTGATGTTTACTTAAGTTGTTTTAAGGGGTTGAACACTTTATTTGGCCTAATTGTTGATTGTCAGTTTAGCGTATTTAAGGAATTATAACCTTGCCTAGTTAACAGTCAACTTCAATGTGTACAAATGGTAATATTAAAAAGACTACGAAAATTATTGTTTTGGAATGAATCATTAAATATCCTTTAACCGGTTCATATGTGTAACGTTTTCACCTTAAAACTCACTGACACATTTGCATGGCTCTCCTAAATTACATTTAAGTTTGAGAATCAATAAAACTTAATTATGGCCTGATAAGCATTATTTTGCCTTTCTGGGTCCCGTTAAATAAAAATTCAAATAGAATCAAATCAAATGGAAAACTCGCAAGTATGTTGCATCAAAATCTATACCAACTTTTAAAATATCTATCAGTTTATGATCCTATCTCATTAGTACATATATGTATAAATTATTTCTTTCCATTATACAATTAATAATTATTTACATGTAAAACTAATTAGCAAAATAAATAATTGAAATAAAATTTGTTCCCCTTTTTTGCCCACCTCCAAATATATGTTAATAAAATGCACCAATAATATGGGAGACAAACGAAGGAAAGTTCTGCCAGCCCATATCTCTGCTTTATAACACCGCAATGTATGTCCCTATATTGCTACCACTCCTTCACCAACTGTCCAAAGTTTCCCCATGAATCTGCACTCCAGAATAGCAATCAGTTCAGATAAACCAATAATGGTCCAGTGATGGATGTAGCTATAAGACCTCTGGTCATATTTGGCAAAAGAGAAGAAATTTCCTGAAACTTTTTGCAGACATATGAACCAATGCATGCCTCTTATATAAGTTTAATATTGACACAAATCAGAACCCTGGATCACCAAATAAAAGGTCTGAAACAAAAATCCAACAAAAAAAAAACATATGTCAGACACTACCTGAATAAAATTTAAGAATATCAAGAAGCCATGTTGACACTTGTAGCAGAAGATCTTCCGATGGGTGCATGATTGGGGCTTTAAGTCCTGTATTTATGTACAGCTATGAGACAAAGGATCTTTTCAACAGCCGTCCAACATAGGTCCAGGCGACCCAGCAAGAGCTGGATTCAAACCTTGAACCAAGTGATTGGCAGCCCGTGCAGAACGACACCACTAGACCAACCACCCCCATCCCCCTCAGAAGGTTTTCTGACAGTGGTCTTCCTAAAACAAATACTAGTTTGAACTCAGGGCAAACTACATACCTGCTCCGCTAAAGTCACTAAAAGGCAAAATCCTTATGGTGATGTTGCCACTTGCAAGCCTGTCAAAACCAAATGTATTGGTGTCATTTTAGACTGAGTCAATACTTGCCCAGTTCTCCAGACTACGTGTTTCGGCTGTGATCGTCAATTCAGTTTTTAAGGACTTGTTTATTGAGATCGAGACACGGAATGGGCAGTTTAGAAACCACAAATTGAGGCCAACAAATTTGGATGAAGTGAGATGGGCCGATGGCATGTCAAAGTCGTCTTTCCATGAAGTTCGCCTTCATCAAGTTCTGTGTAAAGAGCAATTCTCCCACAAGCGTCGATACATAAAAAAGAAGTAATCTTCATTAAAGTGAGTAAACAAGTAGACTCTGATACGAGTGTACTTCAGCATGCTATACCAAAAGTAGAGGTTAAACTGTTATTATAGAGCTGAACTGAGAGGGAAAATACATGTATGGTCTTCCCACTCCTTTTAACACCATTCTTAGACAAAACTAGAGATTCAAAGAAACATTACAGGCAATTTCATCAGCACGTGATTCTCAGGTTCTTTGGCCACCAAATACATATAATAGCATTTCTGGTTAACCTGATTGGTTCAGGAGCAACAGAACGTCACACAGCTGACTGATCAAACGTAGTAAGTGCTGCTTTAGCATTGATTCTTCACAGCCAAGTGTGAAAGACAAGAATCGCATGGTAATGAAATTGCCTGTAAGGCTGGCAGGAACAAGTGGCAAGGCTTATTTGAAAGCAAAGAAGATGCACGGTGACATCCAATCCCACTTTCCAACATATTTTTTTTTCAGTCAACACTTCACCAAATCATGGATAGTTCTGGATTATTTTAAGACAGCACTACTTGAACAAATGTTTTCATGGATTTTTCTTGTTGTAATGTTTTTCCAACCAACGTTGTCGCAATATTACAATTTAACCAAAATATTTTTTTCAGAATATACACACCAGCACTCCCACGGGAAGAAACTCTCACTCTCAACCACTCGTTCCTATGCCTTGGCACTCTTTTGATGACACTATACAGTGCATTACTCTTGTATGATCACTTGCACTACAGGTCGATCTTCCAGTTTGTCGTTTTAAATAAAAGGCAGTGGCGACCCTATGGGGGGGGGGCACGTCCCCCCCCATATTGGACCTGTGCCCCCCCCCAAGGTGACCCCCCGCTCGAGACCCTCTAGTTGCGCCAATGATAAAAGGTGAAAACTTTAAACAGATTTTTCACTGAACTACCAAATGTATTAGCCCTATATATATAAACTAGAATTTACGCAAAATTAAACAATGTTAAAGGCAGGTTACAATGGGAAAAAAACAACTGAATAAGGAAATGAGACAAAGCAACAAAGAAGAAGGGATTGCATTTTTAGAGGGGATATTCTTATATGGGTAGATAGGTCTCTCTGAGACCTTAAAAATGATAGGTCATACATCTGTGAGAAGTTAATAGATGCTTCGGAGATCACCAGGCAAGTTTTTATCTGGAGAGAAATACTGCCCGCTGATTGGCTGTGACGCTCTGACGCAAAAAGTTATGATAATGTACGGAAATGGAAGGATGCGTGTAGGGTAGATTATGTGGGTGCATTTTTGTGATCAGCTGAAAAAAATGTGATTTGGGAGTCGACCACCAGGTGTGCTGCATTGCAACTTCATGAAAATATGCTTATGGCAGTATTAGTTTGGTATGAAGTGGGTTAAAAGTACAGTTGCATTAAAAATGGCAAATATAGTGAAATAATTAGCCTTTGATAGCAGTTTAGAGGGTCACAAAATATTACTGCTGTAGTTGTAGTATTAAAAGCAGGAGAAGACATTTGAGGGAAGAATTTCATGTCTGGTTTGAGAGATCCATGCACTCCTGGTGGCGATTTTGAGATGGAATAGAAATTGGAAATAAAAGAGGAGTCAGAAGGTTATATGCTCCTCTAAGGAAGACAGGCCAGAAAAAGAAGGATAGGTGGAAAGTTGGGGTGAGTGGAATGCCCAGAGAAGGTGTTTTTAGATAAGGTAGCACTGATCATGTCAGCCAGGATTTAACTGCAATATTAGCCGGAGGGATGTCACACAACCACTTGTTATCCAACTTCCAATCCCATTAAGCAACCTGGCTGACACAACTGGCGTGGCTCAGAGTGACTAGTGTCCAAGACAACTATGATCTCAAGTTATTCAGCACAATCTGCACGTTCTTCAGGAGCTGGAATGATTTGACTCTGTAATTTAATCTATTTGACTGTGGTAATTGAATGCGTATGGAAGGTAGTTCTAGTGATTGTCCTGAGTTAACAGTGGCTGTAAGTGTAACCATGCTACAGTAGTTGTGCTATGATTTGGGTCAAAATTTGAAAACATTGAAATTTCAGCTGAAAAAATTTTCGAAAATGTTTCGCTCCAGAAATGCCTTTTAAAGTTTGCGTTGGGTAGGTCAAACAATGAGCTATCACTGCGTTTCATGACCAAGGGTCCCAATGCCCTGCTGATCTGTATTGAGGTGATAAACATAGCTGTAATGTTTTCCGACTGTCATTAAAATCACACTTCTAACTAAAAAATCCTGACCATTTGAAGCTATACAATCGATTTCCAATGATTGGGCAAGTGGCTGGCACATTTTGGGCAAGTTTAAGGTCTCTAATGGCAATTATTTTTGAGAAACTGTATTTTGATCAATTAAAATACCAAATATGTGTGTCATTAGCATCATGCCTATAACTTGAAATCCATACCATTTAGAGCTGAATAATGTATTACCAACAGATAGGAAAGTGGCTATTCTGCACACAATGAGCTATATTTCAGATCTCTATGACAAATAGTTATTGAGGTAGAACAAATCCTTGAATCAGAAATTTACAAAAACAAACAAAAATACTCTTTTCATCAATAGTTTGGATTCTGAATAATAAAGATGATCTCCACTACTCCCTGCAGCTCCCTTAACCATATTTCAGATGCTAGACAATGGTAAAATATTGCTGGCACCCCATATTTGGTTAGTAGTTTCAGAGAAGAATCTAACTTCATACTAAGCCTGTCAGATGCAAGGAAAATGCAAAAATGTCATGTAATAGTCTGTTGAAACATTTATTGATAATATATATTCAACTGACTTCAATTCCGGTCACCTGCAACAAAATTTTAGTGAGATAAAGGCAATAAGCCATTTTTGAGATGATGCTAATGACAGCGTGATACTAATGATAATTACAGTAAAAATCTTTGTAGGGACCAGTACAAATCTGGCAGTCTGGCATATGTGCATGCAATGACCTTATGAACACCAGAAACATGTTCACAGTGATTTTGGTCCAGAAATATGCAGTCAAAATAGAGTAGCAAGGCGTTTGCTAATGACAAATTGAGATAGAACAACTGACATGCCGACAGAAATACTCTAATATTTTGGTTTACATAAATGGAATAGAGCTACAGATAGTTCAGTTATTTTCTTGGGTTCTCAGACAACATCAGACACAAGGTTTTCTCACAGAATGTGTGTCCCTTTATTTTTTATAAAGAAACAAATCCGGCGTGATGCTAATGACGCAATATTTGAGACATTGACACAACAACCTCCTGCTCTTATACAGAATATTATTTCAGCTATTGGTGACCAGATTTTAGAAGACTGACAGTCAAGTCTCCATGTATGGAAGAGTTTAATTGAATCAGAATCCTGTGCTAGTTTTTGTGATGCGATCTTTCAAAGAAAGTGCTGGTGGAGACAGGCCATTTTCAGGGGGGTTGGCCACTTCAATGCTATTTTTGGATGGGATAAAATATTCTGCCACACATTTTGTGTGTTACAAGTTTTGCTAATATCCTTGTCTATGGCAAATGACAACAAGAGGTCCTCTATTGGTCTTCCTGCCATCATGAATTAGCGTTAAACACTGGAGACAAGAATTTCAGACTTATCAAATTTTGACCCATTTATTTCTTGTACAATTTGCAAGCTTTCACAACATTCTAAGCGTCTAAGAAAGATGCTTTGCTAGCATGGGCATATGTTTGTAGATGAACTTTACACAGCAATCATTCTACAAGTTCAGAAACTAACAAATCTCAGAGAACTTCCACTTTGCATCAACAACTACTACTCAGCGCACAAAAAAAAAACATTTACCAACTCTTGACACATACAATAGCACAATTATCTGTTTCAGTGTTTCTTTAATCTTTGTCAATCATTTTAAAATCTCCCAATATATATTGCACCGTGCAAAAGGCTTGGATAAAACTGAAGCCATTATCAGTACATAATGCTGGTGTACATTATGAAAATTCTCATATTAAACGTCACAGAAAATTTGCGGTTCTGATTAATTGAATATTAATGCATCAATTTTTTATTAAGGGACCGTTCAGAATTTATGATGGGGGGGGTGGGAGTTTTGCCTGAACTTCCCCTCAAAAATTGATACCTCTCTTGAGATACATGCAAATTTTTAGTACCCCACCCTTAGGTTTCATGTGTATTTTAGTACCCCCCTCGACATACAAAGCAATACAACATATATTGTCATAGCTGTGCCCCGTGGACAGTCACGCGCACCTATTCGCGGAGTTTTTTGCGTAAAGAAGCGTGATTAAACTGAGTTTATGCGTGTTTTTATAGATGTATGTTTTGTTAAATTTTCTTACCCCCCCCCTTGGACATCTTGTCAAAAATTAGTACCCCCCCCTTGAAACACGTGTGAAAAGTTAGTACCCCCTCGGCCAAAACTCCCACCCCCCCAGTCATAAATTCTGAACGGTCCCTAAGCTTACAAAATGTCACGCAGTAAGTGTAGACACCAGCTAATTAAAATTCATCTAAGCTATTTACATCAACGTCTTTTGAAGTCATGTTCAGATTTGACTAAAATCCAGATACGACTATTGAAAGACATTTCTCTGGGCAGTAGAAAAAGATCAAGAGATGTTTCACAGGTCTCAGCGCATCTGTTGTTTTTCCAAAATCCTTTTAACAAATTCCTCAGATAACACTAGAATCCAAAGAAGCATTGATGTTATTATCGTTTTCATAGCTACATGTTTTTTTAAAACTTCGCTTTGCAGTTAAACCGTGACATCATTAGGGTATCTGCGAATGTGATTGGTCTAATCTTAAATCTGTGACATATCAGTTCAGAGTTTGACATCACGGTTTATGACAAAGGAAATTTAAACTGCCAGGCAATGTTATGTTTTGTATACAACCACAACAAACAACTTCTGTCTAAGCCGATTGTAACACCTTGCCAGAAGAGTCTCTGTTTCAATGTTTCCCAAGAAAAGCTTGTTTTATTGTTTTTCACAAGACACTCATCTTCACAATTTCAATTCACTTTGTGACATTTGTTGTCAGTCATTGTACACTGCAGGCCAAAAGTTTCGAAGCAGAATTGTGCTTTCCATTGGATCAGCATTCCAGAAATTTGCCGGTGGATGCGTGGATTCTTATCTAATCAGAAAAAAAATGTCATGAATGGAAGAGGTATTGCATGAGTTGTTTCCACAGTGTACATGGATGGCATTCAGTTTCCTTGTTGCTTTCAAAAATACTGATTGCCCCAAACAAGTGGCTAGGCATATCAATGAAAATTAATGGCAATGGCCAATGCTTGCTCACTTTGACACATCCCCATTTTTGAGGATTGCCGGTCAACTAGGCGACAGACAACTAGGCTACAACACTACCAACTAGGCGACAACCAACCAGATGACAAACTACTAACAACTAGGCTACACTTTTTGGACAGCCAGGTGACAACCTTTTTTCCAGATACCATCCAGGTGACACATACTTTAGTACAGATACCAACCAGGCTACAGATCACTTGCAATTGTATTCAAGCAAGAAATGCATTGTCACCTAGTTGGATGTGTTTTGTGAACTTGTGTCACCTAGTTGGAAGTGCTGTGTGAATGTGTGTCACCTAGTTGGAACTGTTTGTCACCTAGTTTGTTCTGGTATCTAATTCCCAAATTTCTTGTCACCTAGTTGGAAGTGATTGGTGTCGCCTGGTTGGTTTGTCGGCTAGTTGACCGTACACCTTTTTGAGAGCAACCTTTGAAATTTAATGCCATTTTCACAAATTTACCTTCTATAATCCATTTAAAATCTATTTAGGTCTATTTTGATTTGATCAAGTAACAATCTGAACAACCAGATACCATTTTGTGCAACACTAAGCCCGTGGTGAAAAGCTTATGGTTTCCGAACTTTTGGCCAGCAGTGTAACTGTCCTTTGAGAATAAGTGGTCTGTTTGTTTCAGTTACATTTCAATGAAGCATCTAACAACCAGTGCAAGTATTGAGGCTAAACATACACAATCCATGTGTCAATGCATTTTGTGAGTTTCTTGAAATGTTTGCTTGTGATATACAAAGTTACGCAACTAAATCTGTGACATCGCAGTTTTGAGTTAAAGCGAAGTACAAACTGGAAAAACACATATCTATGAAAACGATAATAAGCTGGGTTTTAATTAAAGTGGAAAGGCTTAGAGCGCACATTAGATAATGGTGAGATCCCATCCCACTTTCCAAATAAAAATGTCTTTCTACATTTCGCCAAAATCATGGGTATAGTTATATATTAATCTGATATAACTAAGCTCGGCATTATCCTACTTTAGCCCCCTTGAGGGTTTAAACATTTTATAGGTATTTCCATAGATATTGATCAACAAAAACTGAAACTGAAAAATAACTCAATTATGTTTCCAGTCTGTATATCACAGAATAAATACTGTAAAAGTGTGAAGGAGATCATTACCAAGAATACTCACAGTTAAATGTTTCTTAAAACATTCAAACTGAAGTGTGATATATTGCAAAATACTGTCTTATATATACTCCCACTTTAGCCCCCTTTCCCATTGACTGTACCATTGAAAAGGGGGCTAATGTAGGAGTATATATAGACACTAGGATATAGCAAAAACTGTCTTATTATACTCCTGCTTTAGCCCCCTTTTCCATTGACAGGACCATTGAAAAGGGGGCTAAAGCAGGAGTATATATAGACAGTTGGATATAGCAAAAACTGTCTTATTATACTCCTGCTTTAGCCCCCTTTTCCATCGACAGTACCATTGAAAAGGGGGCTAAAGCAGGATTATATATAGACAGAATTTTGCTATATTTTGGTGGTATTTCTACTGTATAAGCGTCATTGTGTTTATACACAATATGGCGTTTATACAGTTATTGTAACAACGAAAAAACTTGTCTCTTTTTTGGTGGTATTTCTACTGTATAAGCATCATTGTGTTTATACAAAAGATGGCGTTTATACAGTCAATGTAACAAAGAAAAACTTATCTCTTTCTAAAAAAAAATACTGTCTTATATATACTCCTGCTTTAGCCCCCTTTTCCATTGACAAAACCATTGAAAAGGGGGCTAAAGCAGGAGTATATATAAGACAGTATTTTATATATCCTACTGTCTTATATATACTCCTGCTTTAGCCCCCTTTTCAATGGTACTGTCAATGGAAAAGGGGGCTAAAGCAGGAGTATAATAAGACAGTTTTTTGATAAATAGTTAGACATTTATTTCTTTGTTACATTGACTGTATAAGCGTCATCTTGTGTATAAACACAATGACGCTTATACAGTAAAAATTACCACCACTATTTCCCATGAAAAAAGGGCCTAAATGTTTAGACCCCTGAGGGGGCTAAAGTAGGATAATGCCCTAAGCTCATGTGATTATGAATTTTTTTTGCTTAAATATTAATGCAACCAATGTCTTCACAATACTACAAAAACACTTAGTTTTTTCAGAAACCCCACACCAACAAGACGATTCTTGCATTCTCAAACACTCATCCAAGGGTCCAAGAACACAAACATCACAAGCAATTCAGCACGATCTGCACTTTTCCCCGAAAACAGAATGAATTGACCATTAAATTTCTTGACTCTGGTAATTCTCAAATGTGCTCAGAATGTGCTGTGTTTGGCAGTTCTATAATGGTTGTTGTTGAACTCACAGCAGATAAAACTATGTGGGCAGTGCTGTTACTTTTTGCGTGTTTGGCAAGCGTGCCATTGAATAGCCCAAAGTATCTAGTTCGAAAAGTAGTAAATCTTTAAATAGAGCAAAAGCTACTGATTTATAATCGCTGAATAGCCCAAATTTCATGTGCTTACTGTACATGTTGCAAGTTGTTATTAATTGGAAAATTGCAGTCGTGCTCTCGCATCCACTGATTTCAAGTCTTCATTACCCAGATCAGAGTAAGTGGCAGCAGCAGTCCAGTAATCCCATTAAGGAACCTGGGTGGCACGACTGGCACGGCTCAGAGTGACAAGTGTCCAAGAGTAACTTCACGGGCAATTACACACGATCTGCAGAAGCCAGAAAGTCTTGACCCTGTAATTTGGTTCAATGTTGCTTGCAGATTGCATTTTGAAGTGTTTAAATATTTTGTTAGAGTTTTGTTCCACAGTTTTGAAACCCTGCAGATTACTGAATTGAAGCAAAATACAATCTTAAGTTATGATTACACACAACCAAACAATTGAAATCATCACGACTGCTGGACACCCAAATATGTCGAAAGTGATGAATCTCTGCATAATTTACAGACACTGCAAACTCTCACAAAATGATGGATAGAATATGCATCATAAAGGTGTCTCAAGAACCATCAATCTAAAAATGTGCCTCTGAGATTTAAGAACTTATGGTTATGTTTTTGGACAAGCACAATCAAACCACAACCTGCTCAGAAATAATAAAATTCTGAATTTTTGCTTTGTGCAATATCGGACAAAGCATGTGCTTCATTAGGACATTTAATCAAGCAAATTGAACGTCAAATTTAAAGTGACTAGGAATGACAATTTTCTTGGTTGTTTTCTCGGACAATTAACATATCAAAATACATTACAAAATAAGTGTATTCTGAATTGTAACCAGTTTGAATTTGTTGTGTAAGTTTTAAACTAACCATTTTGGGGTGCATTATATTTACAACCATTATGAATAATCTTTTAAGAAGTAAACAAAGGCAGAAATGTCACTTTTGATAGTGCACAAACCTTGACCAAGCATGCCATAAACATTCATTTTATGATGCAGTTTACTCTCTTTCCTTTCTTGAAACTCACAACGTAAATTCTCCTTTGATGTCAAAAGAGATTAGTTGGAATCCCAAAGAGATGAAACAGCTTAGAGTTGTAAAAAGATGAAACCATTAGATTGTCATTTGTCAACTTCAAAGACGAAAATTGCCAGAAATTTTGCCTTTTTCCCTGTTCCCATCTCTTTTCTTGGGGGTACTCCCTGTACTTTATATTGTTTGTCTTTTAAAAACCAAAGCAACAATTTCCATCGGGGATGAACAGGGGGCTTCATGTTTCAGATTTACAGAAGTTTTAGCTTCAATATAAGCTTGTTACAGTCAAGTGCACTGTTGTAGATGGTGTTATAAAAAGATAATTATTTTATTTCTGAAAGCCAAAAAGATCCAGTATAAGGCAGCATGTATTTGCAGGCATTTTCAAGCATGGTTTATTTGCACTAACAGATATCTAACTCAATATCGCACCCATAATTATTAAAGTTAAAATTTAACTTCAAATCTTGGTCATTCTGATGAAATTTTGTTTTATTCTCCATTATCTAAATATTTGAAAGGAAAATCCAAGGTTGGAAAGTCAATCATAAAATTCTATAAAACCACCAGAAACAGCAGTGTTAGCAAATGAGTTCCAGGGCACAGTAATGACTGGTTTGGAGTGAGGGCAGCTTTCTGTTGGTATGGGAAATCTGAAACAAAAACATACTGTTATGTTGTAGTATTGTGGCACACATTGTTTGCATTAACATTAAGGGATGCCGCATTAGATAGATGCAGAAATATCCATGGATTGGTGAAGTGTAGACTGACAAACTTGTTGGAAAGTAGGATTGGATGTCATCATGTATTTTCTGTGCTCTCTAAGCATATCCACTTTACCCTGCCAGCCTTAATGCTTCTTTGGGGTCTAAGTGCTGTCTAAAAGCACTCTGAGGATTGTGTTAAAAGGGGTGAGAAAACAACAGATGTGCAGACCTGTGAAGCATCTTCTGACTCCTGTGCACTGGCCTAAAATATATCACTCTCAACAGTCTTATCTAAAGGATCACTGAATTTCAAGAAAAAAAAATAAATAAAAAATGACCTAAAAAAGATGTATGCAACAAAATCTTTTTTTTCAATCTACAAGATTTAGCTAAAGTGGAACAAACTTCAAATTAAAACGGTTTTACCTTCAGAAGGTTTGACAATTTTAAATTCCATGATTTTCAACAATCTCTCATTGTCCTCATCAGTAGATTTGAAGGGGTCAGAGTTGTCATGTGACTCACAAGAATCATGTGACAGAAGTGCGGAGCAAACAGGTGGGGGAGGTGAGTTCCAGGAGTCTCCATAAAGGGATGGTTTGCTTCGCCGGATGAGGATGGCAAAAATATGAGGATTCAGTCCGCATAACCTGGGTCAGAGCAAGTGGCTGCAGTAATCACATTAAGCAACCTGGGTGGCACGACTGGAATGGCTCAGAGTGACAAGTGTTCAAGACCGCAAAGATCTCAGCAATTTGGCACAAACTGCACGTTCTTCTGGAGAAGGAAGGACTTCAGCCTGTAATTTAATCTCTTTGACTCTGGTAATTCTTAAATGTGCTCTGAATTGACAGTAGATTGTAGTTCTAATGAAGTTTTTCAGGATAAGAGAACTTAGCTAGCTAAGAACCATGGTCCCTTATGCTCTGTTTAGATCACTAAGAGCGGGTCAAAGAACTGTTTTACACTCTATTTTTCATAATCATATTGCAAATAAATTATGACCAGATTGTGTTTAAACATAAATTGTGCTTTAACAAACCTGCAATACAATAAAATATGTATTTACTACAAGAATATATATTATAAGCATCTAAGGGGGCATCCTTAGTAGACGTCTCGCTCTGTAACTAGGGTGAGTGATCTTGTTTGACTGAAGTGGATTATTTGGTGCTACTCAGTGACATTGGAAGCAAAACAGATTATTTGTAGCCATGCAAGGGCTCATATCTACTAGTGTTAGTAGATAATCCACTTCAGTGGGTGTTGTTTAGTTTTTCAGGTAAAACCATGCCTTCAGTGCTCTGACTTGGTTTGTACCTACTTGGCAGGCTTGCACTTCATTTTTGACTTTTAGCAATTATACTGCCATTTCAGTAAGAAATCGCAGTGAACTGCTACACAAGGTTAATATAAATTTAACATTGTGTGCTGAAAAAAAAAATAATCACCTAATAAATAGTACACAACTTTTCCATGTCTCTCCATTCTTTGTCAATCACTAGAAAATGACCCCAAAAAGTTTGGTTAAAACAGACAAATACAAACTTTTGCAAGTGACAAAAGAAAACATTTGTGTGCATCATGCAAATTCTTCTGCACAACATCATCTAGTTTCTATACTATCTATAGACGCAAGCTAATATTCATACTGTTTATTTTACCCAAACTTTTTTTGGGGTGTGCTTAGTAAAAAAATGGTATGTGCAACTATGAAATCACTTTGTTTGATATATATCATATCGATAGACTGCTACTTTTATGGGGCAGTGCAAGATCGTAACCCCAATTTGTCGTGGTGCCCAGTATATATTTGGTGTAGAGGGATCCAATCAAATAAATCACACAAAGAGTGCTCAAGTGATTTTGTTTCATAAGCAGGCTTGTGTTCATAGCCTCTACGATCCTTAAATAGCTCTGTACTATTCCTGGTCTGACAGTGACAGGTCTGGTCCATTCGAACTCAAGTTTATCTAGAACTCATCAATATATTCTAGGAGTGAGAATGGTATTTACAAATAAGTAATCTTGTGTGGTAATGAAATTACCTCATTTGATGTAAATCATATCGACAGACAGCAACTTGTGTGAGGGCAGTGCAAGGTCTTGACCCCAATTTGTGGTGGTGCCCAGTTTATGTTTGGTGTAGAAGGTTCCAATCAAATCAATCACACAAAGAGTGCTCAAGTGATTTTGTTTCATAAGCAGTCTCATGTACATACCCTCCATGATCATTTTTCAAAATTGCACTGCTGCACTCCGCATTGGATACGTCTGTTCCATTCAAACTCAAGTGCATGCATAAATCAAAATATTTTTCAGAAGTCCTCTGTTTACTATTTTGCCCTCCTTTCTCCTCTCTACCCCAAATCTCCTTACGACTTCATTTGACTCCTCATCTTATCCAATATTAAAAACGCTAAAACAGATGTCAAGGAAATTGCATTTAGCAAAGGGGCACAATATCAATAAAATCACACAATGGGGGTGATAGTTTGATTTGGTATAGGCTGATTGTGAATTTGAAGTAGGAAAACGTGGGAGTGGGAACGGATTTGGGGAAAGCCAAAAGGTGTGAAAGGGTAAAGTAGTGGCTGATTCTTCCTTCCCGTTCGGGTAGCTGTACTTTATTTAGGGTTGAACTGGAGTTATAATGGTAAATGTCTACATGGGCTATCACCACACCCAATCCTGTAAAAAAGACATGCATCTCTGTTGAAAAATTGACAACATTGCAAACTTTATCAAAGCCCATTGCTTGTAACAATTGTGTATTATGAGACCTCTTAGGGACCGTTCAGCTTTCAGAGTTTATGACTGGGGGGGGGGGGGGTGGGAGTTCTGGCCCAGGGGATACTAACTTATCACATGTGTTTCAAGGAGGGGGGTTGCTACTTTTTGACAAGACCTCCAAGGGGGGGTGAAAGAAAATTTAACAAAACATTTTTATAATGAAATACCCATACAATCAGTTAATTCACTTTTTTTACACGCAAAAGTCCACGAATCTGTTCACATGATGGTCCAAGGGGCACAGCTGTGACATCATATCTATATACATATATAAAATTCACCTCTCTATATTCCTTTGTAACGGGTCTTCTCTGTTGTGGCTCAACTTACAGTCATAATATTTTGCCACTCTATCCTATTGTGTCCACAGTGTGTTCTGCATGCATCAAATCTACCATAACTTCCGTGGATTTTATTATATAGAGCTAATTAAAGATATTATAGCTCCCGCGAATTTCAAATACCCTGCTGCAATGATTCCAGAAGCATCAGCTGCAGCAATGCATTAGCAGCAACAGCAGCAGCCACACCTCCAGTGTTCACACAGGACGAATGAAAGGGTAGGGATAGGCAGATTGGTAGATAGGTTGATGGACAGATAGACAGATGGAGGTAGATAGCGATGAACAGTTCCATACAAACACACATGCTAATTGCTACATAGGCCTATAGATAGTCTACAAATCTATGTATAATTACACTATCTATGTAACTTTCTTGTGGGCCGTTTTTCTCCCTCAATTCTTTCCCAATCACCACCAAATTCGCAATAGCCAAAGAAAATGGCATTCCCCTTGCAATACGGAATGTCATCCTACGAGGCCCACTCGATCATTCCTCTGAAATCTGCCTTCATTTCACACCTTTTCGTTGAAAAATCACCTTCACCTGAAATGAACATTCCGTCAGGCTCCAGATACTCAGCCAGTGTGTTTCAAACGGAGCATTATAATAAAAAGAACAGCCTACATGTAATATAGGCCTATGTCAATATAGGCCTAATGCAACAATAATTTTCGCGCAGCGAATTGAGCACAACATGGGTCTCATAAATCTGTCCAGTGATGGCCTCAATATCAACAGTCGACAGAAAGGAATTACGTCAAGTGGCTCCAGCTTCTTATCATATTACAGATACATAGATACATACATACATAGTTACATAGATAGATAGAGAGCTCAAAAGCTCATTGGTATCGACAATCACTTAAATTTTAGATTATTATTTCATGGATGTTTCATGGATGTTTTACGCCACTTCAGCCAAACTACTGACTGCCAACTTTACTATGAAATTTTCCAAACAGCTTTCCTACACTTGCTGCCTACAATAAACTTTGATGGGTTTCGCCCCTTTTAAAAACCTTTCATACTACACTAGATGCTTCTTACTAATTCTTGATGAGTATCATTGCTGGTGCCATATATGAATGTTGATAGACAAACCAGAGTATCAAAAGATTTTAAACTACCGATCTGTCGCACTAACAGACTAAAGGACAGTTTTATTCCTTCCTGTATCAAGAAACTTTTAATTTCCTGATTTTATTATCCCTTATATTGTAAGTCTCATAACATTTTAAAATAATTATAAGTCGTAATTTACTTTTATATGTATATTTTATATTTTTATTTTACAGTCTGATTACATATCATTTATATTTATATCATACTATATACATAATTGTATCAATTTAACCTGTGTGGTTACAATGTAATAAAGCTTTATTTATTTATTTATTTATTTATCTTCTTCATGTTTCAACTACCGTAAAACGGGGGAAAGTTGGCTTCCGGGGGAAAGTTGGCAACGTGATTGTTTTTTTAGAAAAGTCTGTCTACTTAATCGTTGGTGGCATACAATGACAATATTTCAAGTTTTTATCGTCCATAGATATGTTGACAGTCATCCAGGGCAGTAATTATAGTATTGAAACTAATTTGCAATAAATAAGCCCTTCATATCTGAAGACCTAAAAATTCGACAAAATTGGATATGCCAAAACTTTGTAGTGTAGCTACTATTTAGCTATACCTTATTTTAAAAAACCACTCGACATTGAGTTTCAAATGCAGTCAACTACTATTTTCCCCATCTGGATGATGACCTTGGCTCACATAATTTTTACAGTTATCAAATTTCTCAGATGGGGAAAAGTTGGCATAGTTTTTGGGGAAAGTTGGCAGGCCATGCCAACTTTGCCCCATGTGTCACTAGCCTGTCACCTGATAATTTCCTAACAGTTTTATAGGATTTCACATTGAATTGATGGTTCAAATATGATTAATCCTATTTGCAGCATGTGTAATACATTAATTATTCACACAATATTTTAATACACCAACGTAAAAACAACATGATTACTAAAAAAGCAGGAGGTGGTCATATTGGCCTACATTTGGAGAAAATTTTTCATTGAAGAGGTGCTGTATTGGAAATTAAAATGTAATACTTAGTCTACATGTATGATGATAATCACAAATAAAGCAACATGTACAGAAACATTCTCCTAGCCTAAAAATAATATTTTCTATTATGTGCCCATGTAGAATGTAAGAGATTCAGGCTTTTGATTTACTTTGTTCATTATTTTTCTTTAATTTTGTTTCAGCAAAATGCCACACAGTTATTTAAAGAAAAATGCATTCGCCAGTATTCAGAAAAAAAATCTGAATATAGCACTTGATGCTGTTGTGGAACATGGGATGAGTCAAAATAAATACCTACCGAAAATGGGAAACCGTTTCAGTGAAAATATTGTTAGTAGTTTTAGGAAATGAGGCATACACCCTCTGGATAGCTCACCAGTCCTACGCAGATAACCAAAAGGTGAAAAACCAGAAAATCAGAAGCTGTGTCAGAGGTGGTTCTTGACAGGTTACGAGACGTCACATGAGATCTGGGGATGGTGGTGAGCCACCAAAAAGGAGAGCAAAAACAGTTAATGTTCCACCAGGCAAAATTATCTCTGCTGAAGGTCCCTCAAAGTCTAGTGGCAATCTAAAGAAGACAGCAGGCAAGATCTCAGAAAAGGAAATGCTAATAATGAACTATTTTTTCTCTTTCACTTGCACTGTAGGGGAGACCGGGGCTAGTATATGTATATTGCTTTGTATGTCGAGGAGGGGGGTGTACTAAAAATACACATGAAACCTAAGGGTGGGGTACCAAAAATCTGCATGAATCTCAAGAAGGGCGGTATCAATTTTTGACTGGAAGTTCTGACAAAACTACCAACCCCCCCCCAGTCATAATTCTGAACTGTCCCTTACTAAGACCTAAACAGTAAACTTGTACAGAATCCATTTTATCAATATCATTTGATTTGAAAAACAAAAAAAAAGAACATTCTTAACCATTTACAAGAGAAGGTTGGCATAATTTTATATGGTTATACAAACATGCTTAAACAATACTCCTTATGATACTCCTGGATATGACACACCTGCAGCAGACAAACTATAAAAGGATTCCTGTACTTACTTACATGATGATCAACATGGTCAGAACTTCCAAACGTACTAATTTTCTCGCATGTACTGTAATTCATCCATGAATGTTCAACAACAAACATATTATTTCCAATAATCAGACATTATTGATATTTCCTTGTTATGATTTAACTTGTTCATTAGTTCACAAAAACCAAGCATCTCATCAGCGCTTGCTCATGATTAAAGTCATGGACATTTAGTTCAAACATGTGGTGAGACATTTGTCCTTCAGAATGCAGCGGTCTTTATTTAGAATGAGCCTTAAAGGCAAACGCATTTCCCATTTCATATATTATACTATAGGTCCGGACCAGACTTCCCTGCCTTTTTTGTGCATCATTTTTCTTCATCACCTGTGAAATACGTCAGTTTTGGACATCCCCTATTTTGCCTTCAGCAGTACAATCCCTCATTATCATTCTTCATGTTCAAACCATTTGTTCTGCAAAGAAGTACCTTCCCTCACTTCCCCGTTATGACACCATCCCTTTTTTCTTTCATAAATTTTTTGGGGAGCCATTTTTTGGAGTATAAACAAACATGGCTCATTTGTCACGCTTGAGGCTGAATGCCCTGGGATACCATATTATAAACGTGTCTATCATGATTATGTCCGTATGAGGAGGCCGTATACATCTTGGCTTAGAGATAATTTTAAAATATGTAAGGTATCCTGATAGAAGTGGCTTTTGATCAAGATTTTGCTACTCAACAGTTTTTATGTCCTCGGGATTTATCCCAGGACATATCTGTTGTCAGAGCCATATCCTGTCAATCTTCTAATTTAGTGTTTTCAGAAAAACAATCCACAGGCGGAATGACAAGCCTAGCTAATGTATTCCAATGATAAAACTTCCTCTTATGCATCCCTGCCTGCAATTTCGATCTTCTCAGTGTTCAATTTACTTGAATATATCACATTTTCCAGTTATTTTGTGACAGCTTCACCAAAAACAATTCCAAATTCGTTGCAACGGGTCTTAGCAGCTGCACACATGTAGCACTGCACCCTCACAAGCCAACCTTGGCAACCCAAGCACTTGGCCCCACTATGTGGGTCATTGTTGTGTCACTGCTGCTGCTGCTGTGCTGAATATGCATGAGTTGAAAAAAGTTGAACTAACTTCAACAGTTGACCTGATTCTACCTGGAGTGCTTTCTCTCTGTCTCTGCTCTGGCTCAGACTGGCTGCCCAGTCATGGATTGTCAGTAGAAGATTAGAAGTGTACAATTTAGCCTTTCTTGTCAGCCTGACTTTACCACTCAATTGATTCAGAATGTGCTCTTGAAATGCAGTTATTGGTTTCTTTAAATCACTGCTGCCATATCATTTTAGTCAAGTTATGAGACACAGAAATTTTCTTCTTGTATATTGTTCTAATGATAGGAAAAGCTATATGATATTACAATAGCACATAGCACATATATACAATTTATATTAGAGAAGAGATCTATAGAGTGTGCCTGTAGCATATTGACATAGCAGACTATATTCTAAGTCAGGATGTCTGTAGAAAAATACATAATTTCTTGAGAGCCTCCCTGGTCCAGTCACTTTCACTTTTTAATACTGATATACACTGTTGATATTATATTTTTTTATATCATTGATTTAAATAAATTGGCGTGTGAGCTCCTGTGCATCTATCTATCTCCCACCCTGCTGCAAGGGACACCCTCGCTAGCCATGTGCTCTCAACTCAGTGACAGGATGCACATGGTCACTGGGGGGGGGGGGGCTACATGGGGGTGGGGTGGCCTCTTGATTGTATCATGTTTGAATGTGTGAAGAGAGTACCTAAAGCATATGCATGATACATATTTTTTGGACTTGGCATATATCACAAAATCTATATAGATCTATGACATATTCACAGCTGATTAAATGTTTTAAAATAGTTTAAAGTTGTCACCATTTCAAAGAGCTAAATAACTGAAATCAGAGAGAATTATTGACACCCAAATATGTCAAAAATGGTGGATTAGTCTGCAAAATCTCACAAATGCTGGACGGAAAATGCTTCAAAAAGGTGTCTCAAGAATCATCAATCACGAATGGCATCTCTGAGATAACAAGCTAACAGTCACTTTTTCGACCAGTAAATTATTCAGATGTTAGATGATACGCTTTCTCCTACCTTATTTTAGAAGACCTCCAGTCCCGGCAATTTCGCGTCAAACATACTGACTCTACAATGAAAAAATAGTTATTTGGGCTTTTGCCAAAATCAGACAAAATATCTGCTGATCCTGGACATACCTTTGAGCACATTACACCAAATATTTATTTAGATTGACCATTTTCTCGGCTGTTCCTTGACATGACATGCATATTGATTCTGTATGATGAAAGTGCTAGGGTTTGTTTTTTTATATTACTCATTTTGTTTACAACGGCTTTAGAACTGTTTGCCGTAATATGGGGTGAATTGGGACAGAATTGGCGGTTTTTCTGTCATAGCATGGTCAAAAATTGTGTCTGACCACAGGGTCTAACTATCCCTTGGAGCTTGATATGATATCTTAAAATCCCAATGCTCAAGGCCCGGAAAACCACTGTCCCAATTCACCCCTTACTTTGGGGTGAATCGGGACACTCCACTATTTCCACAATGAATACTCTCTGCCTTCTTTGAGTTATTGCTACTTGTGAATAAACATTACAAAACATATTCTACATGCCATAAATTTATTTTGAGGAAAATCTGAAATTAATTTCATTGATAATATGCAGATTTTAAAAAATGTGATAAATGACAGTTTTGTATACATTTTTCTAGTAATTGATAATTCTGGACTAAATTCAATGTAAATGATGCCAAGTTCATTAATATTCATCAAAAAGCCACGGGAGTACATTCAAATGAAAATGTGCATGGTTATTTTGGCTAGTATACTTAAACTTTGCCATTGACCTGGATCTGAACCTAAAACCAAACCTTCACAATGATATATCCATTCTTTGATTATGGTCCCCTAAAACCATATTAGACTGATTTAAAGTTTGCTTACTCTAATATTTATACTTTATATGATACAAGCAAAGTTTTGACCAGCTTGAAAAAAATCGTTTTTACAGCGTCAGGTTTAAGGTGCCGTAGCTACACACTGCCAGCAGTCAGAAGTACCAAATTTTATCACAACATGCGCTTGTATGTGTACTATAAATGTACCAAAAATCAATGTCCCGATTCACCCCATATTACGGTACTTCAAATATATTCCGAAGCAGAAACGTTGCTTTTGATTTCAAATAAAACCTTGCGTTGATAAAACATGCCATAAACACATTTAATGATGTATTTTACTGGCGTCTCTGTCTTGAAACTCATAAAATAAATTCTCCTTTGATGTTAAAAGAGATTAGTTGGAATTCCAAAGAGATGAAACAGCTTAGAGTTGCAAAAAGATGAAGCCATTAGATTGTCATTTGTCAGCTTCAAGGATGCAAATTGTCAGAAATTTTGCTTTAAGTCCTTTTCATATCCCAACCAAGGATTCTTAAAGTATATTGCTTGCAGATCTCAAGTCAGAGAAGCAGTCACCATGGCATAGTATCCAGACCCACCACCGTGGTCAAATAGCTCAACTACTTCATAAATTTTCATTTGTGAAGAAATCTGAAATTTTGGACTTCCACATGAGTGTCAGCGGTAGGCCACAGCGCTGGGCTGCAATAGGCTGCTGTTAATTCGGACCAAGCTCACTCCTGGTTCAGGTGATCCATGTGGCATGTCAGATAGAAGTTTCAGCCGCATGCGAGCCTGTTACAACCAAATGTATTGATGTCACGTAAGACTGAGCTATGATCGTCTGGTTTTCCCAGACTGCATGTCAAGACAGTGATCATCAATTTGACCTCCTTCTCTTTCTCAATGAGACAGAACCATAAAAAGCTTAGTTTAGAAACCTGAAATTAGGACCAGAGAGTTCGAGAACTTCGGTGAGAGGCTGGTTGGCAAGTTCCTGGAATCTCTGTGGTTTTAAAAATATATGTAATGCTCCCAATTGGTATAGCATTCCAGCAGGATAGGTCAAACTAAAACCTACAAACCTTGATTGTGATATGATCACCAGTAGTTGCAAAAGACTGCAGAACTTTTATGGTTTAGTATCCCAAACAATGCATTTTTTCATATGTCTCACTAAAAATATTTTTCGGCCGCATCATGTCATATCACAACCTTAGAATAGATTTTCAACCAACTCTGTTTCAGTAAATTTTGCATTCATTGACTGTGTGTCACCCCAGAAAAGACTTTGCCTCCATTGCAATCTTCAGATAATT
This sequence comes from Platynereis dumerilii, assembly GCA_026936325.1. Classification (NCBI taxonomy): domain Eukaryota; kingdom Metazoa; phylum Annelida; class Polychaeta; order Phyllodocida; family Nereididae; genus Platynereis; species Platynereis dumerilii. The sequence continues at coordinate 37,770,358 of JAPTHN010000003.1, read as the reverse complement.
GCATTGTTGTCTCCTTGACTCCTTGATGAACCCCCCTGACCCTATAAAGTGTCTTCTTAAGGCAATAGCTGTCTCTAATGGAAAACTTGATCTTCAAAGAAAATTCCATATGGATAACTCATGTAAGCCTTCATCCTCTTAATTTGGACGATGAAAAAATCTCTTAGAAGTTATTTTTGTGGATTATTTGCAAAATTTTCCTATAAAGAAGCCATAAAGTCAGCACCTTACCACAAACTGCAATAAAAGGATTCCGTTTGAAGTCAGGTGGAAGGTTGGTGCCATAAAGCATCGATTATAGCCTACTCCAGGCTCAGTTTGAGAAATTAGAATAATCATTTCAATAAGTCATTGTTGATGTATATCTTTACATAATATATGTAGAATTTCATGACATGTACAGTACAAATTTCTAAAAGTGGCTCGTCATTTAAAATCTAGCCTTAGCTATCTATCCAAAGCCATTTCAAGCTAACCCTAGCTACACTAATCCATAGCTATCCATAGCTATCCACAATTACTATTGTTTAAACAAGGGGTAAAGAGCTTTCAGTGTATACAAAAGAATACAAATGGATAGCTATGGATAGATATGGATAAGACTAGTAATGAATAGCTATAGACACATTTAGAAATTTGTACTGTAACTCTATCTAGAACTTTAGCCAAGATTTTGATGCCCCAGTAGGGTGGTCCACATTTCAATGGGAAAAATCAAATCTCCCAAAACCCCCAATTTGAAAGTGGAAATTGATGACCACATAAGTAAAACAAACACATGCAAAATTTCAGCCAAATCGGTTAATATTTAGAGGTGGCACAAAGCCCTCGAAGTTTGTAATGTAATTCCTCATTCGCGCAACTGAAAAATTGGTCAATTTCCCAGATCTTTCTTAGAAGTGAATATTTTTTCCTGATTTTTTAGTTCATGATAAAATCGGCATTGCAAAGTAATATCTGGGGGTTATCTTTTATTTATTATTCATAGTAAATGAAATATTTGCCTGTTTTTATGAAAAAAGGCTTGATAATTAACCTATGTAATATCTATGCTGACCTGCTACGAAACATTGTAAGTCAAAAAGAATATCAGGACAGGATTGGGCATCCTGGATATAATAAAAAAAAGGTCACTTGATCAAAATAATACACTGTTACAGCAAGATTTGCAAATACCGATGATTTTGAGGTCTGCCGATGGGCAATCGCATGTGGTCATGCGTCATGAACTGGTCCACTAAAAGGGTGGAGCCGTTACATGAATTTTCCAAACAAAATGTTTAACACAATTTTTCTATTATGTCTTAAAAGATTTTTTCAATATATTTGATACCGCTGGAGAGCAAATATTCTCTAGTTTACAGAACTGTAGTCAGTTTCAAAAAACCTATATCCATTATAAAGTTATTCAGTAGAAAGTGGAAGCATGTCAGGAAGTTTCAGGGGTGGAGCCGGAGTCGGATTGGCGGAGTCGGATTGGCGATATTGTGAAATGAAGAAATTGACCCATCTGCACCATCCTGATCATGTTTTATTTTGCTAGACAGTTATTTTAGTTCATGTGCACCATTCAGATATCTTTTATTGAGCATTTTGTGCACTTCAAATAGAAAACTAAGCAAATTGCACTTCAAAGTTTAGCATTGATCATCTAGAATGAGCACTTTGCAAAATGTTGTATTTGTCTATTTGATGAACCTAAAAATTAAAATACATAGTTAGGAGCAAAATCTTGGATTGTCTTCATTCAGATGTGATGTAAATTCAAGACCCCTTGTATCTGCGTCTTCAATGGTCAAGTTAAAGATCCCTGACATGGGGTAAACGTGTAACATATTGCAGACTCACACCCATTCTTCTATATCATCCATCAAGCCTTGTGAGCGGCTGGAACAGGCCTAAGAGGGCTGCACTTATGAAATCTATCACCAATCTCTTTATCTAACCCTCTTATGAATGCTAATTTATAACAAATTTGATCCACTGACTAGCTTGGTCCTATAGAATACATTTGGTTGAATTTATGACAAGCTAATTCATATAAGGACAGTGCATATCCAGAACATGTCCAGGTGAGGTTAAAGGAACTGCAATTTTTCTTATGTCGTTTTGCTCGGAAATGCAAGTGGCACGTTAGATTTAAAAAATTTATATGGGAAAAAAGTGTAGTTTTGCAGTGTAGATTTTATGTTGATAAATTTAATGTATGTACTAAGTATTGACATGTATGCTTAGAGTAGCTACTCAGGAACATTTTGCAACAAACCTCATGGTAATTGGTTAAGTAATAAGAAAGTTACATGTGTTTTGATGAAAAGTCTCAATTTCGAGAAAATGCCTATCAAAATCCTCAAATCTTCATATTTCAATGGAAACAAGAGATACATAATGTCCATATCTCGGAAACTATACAAGTTAATGAAGTTCTGTTTGAAGCACTGAGTAGTGCTATATCTATGTGATGAAATATTACAAAACTGAAAAATGGGATATTTTTGACCCGTAACGCAAAATGGACCAGTTCATGACGCATGACCATGTTAAACTTCAAAGGCTTTGTGCCACCTCTAAATATTAATTGATTTTGCTGAAATTTTTGCACAATACCTTCTATCCATATAAGATTAGAATGCAAGATTCAAATCAGAGAAATTCTGAAGAAAGTGTTTTTGGACCACCCTATGCCCCAGGTTAAACAGGCCAAAATTCAACATCAATATAAGAAAGTTAGTTGGACGGCAAACAGATTGGGTTTATACATCACAGACTTTCCTCATTTCTGCAACATTTTTCATAATGAGTGGAAGCGAAATGACTGAATTAAAAGCATCAAGCAAACAAGTTAAGAAAATATTGTTGGGGGAAACACCACAAAAAATTAATAATCCCAGTTAGCAATGACATTTATTTCTTGAGTACAATTCAAGTGACAACAATTAACAGGAAATAATTGTTGATTAAGGTGGGTGACATGACTCTTCTTTCTCTTGGTGAATAGTAGACTAATTATGCAATTGTGATATCCCTTGAAAATTCTCAATTAAGCTTTGAATTTAATTTGGCAGAATAAACAACAGTATCAATAAAACAGTTGTGATCAGTTGTTGAGTTTATGCCTCATTCTGATTAACACAGTACAATATTATTTTGTGGGCCCATGAGTATGTCTTTTCCATCTACATGTGCAAAGTGCGAATGTATGGGTCAATTATATTTGGGTCAATGCCCAAGAAAGTGACACACACCATTATGTCTGCAGAAATGTCACTTCTGATAGTACACAAAGCAATGACAAAACATGCCATAAACATGTTATGGTGCATTTTGCTTGCTTTTCTTTCTTAACGATCACAGCATAAATTCTGTTTTGATGTCAAAAGAGATTTGATGGAATCCCAAAGAGATGAAACAGCTTAGAGTTGTAAAAAGAAGAAGGCATTAGATTGTCATTTGTCAGCTTCAAGGATGCAAATTGTCAGAAATTTTTTCTTTCTCCTTGTTCCTATCTCTTTTCTTAGGGGTACTCACTGTACTTATTGTATGTCTTTCAAAAACCAAAGCATCAATTTCCATCAGGAATGCATGGGGGCTTCAAGTGATACATTTACGGAAGTTTAAGCTCCACGTAAGCCTGCTACAGTCAAATGTATTGTTGTAGAAGGTGTGCGAAAAGTGCATACATAAAATATAGAAAAAGATGATTAATGTATTTCTGATATATATGAAAATATATCCAACATAAGGCAGCATATATTTGCAGTCCTTTACAAGCATGATTTAATTGCACTAATATATATATCTAATTTGATATCATAACCATAATCATTCAGGCTAAATTTAACTTCAAATCTTGGTAATGAAATTTTGTTTTATTCTCCATAATCAAAATATTTGAAAGGAAGATCCAAGGTTGCAAAGTTAATCTTAAAATTCTATAAAACCACAAGAAACATTCCTCAAGGACGTTTTACAATGCATTAGGCCTTTCAATTTTTTTAATAAAACCCTCCTCTTGTGTCTATGAGGATTTGGAATCTCAGAGAAAAGAAGCAAGTTAGAATATCAAAAACAGAAACAACCAAATTATCTTTTTCCAACTCCAAGGATGGGGAAAATGGATAACAACTCGGTCGGATGCAAGAGCACTACTTTATGACAGAGAGCAAGCTACCTCGGGCCATTTTAGAGTTAAATTAAAAGTTATTCTTTTAGTTTTAGGTTAAAATTGAAGAATGGTTATTAGGGATAAAACTTTTCAATTTTTTTCCTCAAAATCAATTTCCTGTGTCATAGCTGGATGAACTTTTGTATAAAAACCACTGTAGTGAAGTCTTTTTTTCACTATCTTCAAAAAAGTTCACCTATGAACTCATCTTTGTGTTGGCCATCTATTATAGTCAGAAAATGGCCATTTTCCACCGGTGGAGTACTTTATTTCATCTTTTAGCTTTGTGTGTATTGAAGATACAGCAACCAAAGTAACACCAAATTAAAGCATTTTAAACTAGCTTTTCAGTGGGACCATATAAGACACTTCACATATGGCATATTACCTTGTATGAGCTAATTTATGCATTTTCCTTACAATTTTATAATTTTTCTGTTGAAAATGTAATGGATTTGTCAACTCTTTGCAGAGAGTTGTGCTACAGCATTATCAGGCGTTCCTGATGAAAAACACAATGCTATATTACTATTCCATGCCACAACATAATATTATCAACAAAATTAAATTTGAGTGAGGATGAAACTCACTGATAGCACAGATGACTGGCTGCGGAAGGATTCTCAAGTGTCAAGAGACAGCTCATCAACCTTTCTTATTAAACTAACAATTTTGTCAAGTTTGAGGCATTTTCCTGACTTTTCTGGTATTCACATGCATTTCTTTACTACTTTACACAACATATGTGTATTAAAACTATATCTGCAGCATTGTAAACTGTCAATTTTCCTGGAATTTTGCTTCTTTGGTCATGTAAACAATATTCCCTCGAGGAATGTGTCCCCAGATGTTGTCACATCATGACAAGTTCATTGAGGTTGTCACAACCATTTCATGCTAAATATTGCTAATCAGGAAGAGTGTTATAAAATATATCTCAAGGCATGGGGCATTATTTTCAAAGCACATTATGTTCTTGCTGCACTTTCTCCCAAACAAATTTCATAAATTTGAGTGAGACTGTGAGATTTCTGCACAGATACAGAATTTTATTAGCTGGTCACTGCTCATGGTGGATTTATCCATCAAAAAAGTTTTGAAGTTGTTCAGAAGAACAAAGAGATATGGAAGAGAAACTTATTGCAGGTCCATTCTTGTTAAAAGTTGTGTGCCTGTAGAAAAATGGTCTCACTGGCCAGCAGAAGCGAAATTGCTCTCAAGAAGCAGGTTATTGGTGGTACCTGCTTCTTGGTTAGTCAGTTGAAGGCAGAAAAGACAGATTGGCTCAATTATCAACTGAGTTTATACAACTGGGGACAGTTAAACTTAACTTTCCAATGATTTTTGAGCAAGTGACATGATCCAAGCTCGAAAATGGGATACATTGGTATGACGTATTAGTGCAAAAAACAAAAATATGAGCCTGTAGCACAATTATTGAATGGCTCATGCAGATGACTAATTTAAGCTGTATTCTATCAAAGTTCAAAGTGGGCTATTTGACAGGCAAAGCTGCAAGTAAGTGACTGGATTACAGAAATAGTATGTGAGCCAAAGCTGTGATATGTCACAATTTGTGAATTGTCAGCACCATGTTTTAAGGTGAATACCATGCATTTTCATGGATCAGGAGCCGGCGGACCGAATAAAGTCACCAAATGTATTTGTCAAAGATTTATAGTAAAACACAATGAACTCCAAGGGTCCTTCCAGAAAGGAACTCATGTCATTGATGATCAAACTGGTGGGAGAAATAATTATTTAAGAAGTTTCTGTTTCTTTGACGAAAACAAATATTTCCCTTTCAAGTTCCACAAGTTCCAAATATTAGTAAAATTAATGCCAAATGGAATTCCTGAGAAATCCTAGCTTTAATGACCTTTTATCTGAGGTCATATTTGAGTGAAAGACTGCTTAGAGTCTGTCAGTTTATCTATAATAACTGGGCAGACCACTGGACCAGTGATCAAATGTATCAAGCTGGAGAGAATGTGAAGCTTTCACAAGCCTTGTATAGTAAACCTTCTAGCAAGACACTTTGAAGTGCTTGAAAATCACTGAAAGCAAGAGCCATCAAGCTTGAACATCAGCAGAAATAAAATCAATGTAGTGAACAAAAAATTAAGGTCATGAAAGAACTGCAGACCAAACGCAAAAACTAAGGAAGCTTGGGATTGCACTTCACTCTTACTTATGACTTGCTGTATCTTAAAAAATCCATGTTCTGCAACCTTCCTCTGTATGAATTGCTTTATAATTACATTGGGATATAAAGTGTAGCTCTTCTAGTTGCTAAAAGTTATATGATTCCAAAATATAAGCCATTTCATTAATGATCAAACCACATTTACATTTCTCGGAAAATGCGCCAAATTGACACAAAATGCAAAAATTTCAATGACAGTCATGGGCGAACCTTTTTGATCAAATACCAAAAAGACATTTATTTTCAGCGTTTTGTAGCAAAAGTTCATCTCAATATGATACAGGGTTGTGATGTTGCAAAAAAGTTGTACCCCTAATGGTTATGTGGTGCTTGTTGTCATATAAAAGAGAGGCATATTGCAGTGTTAGCAAATGAGTGCCAGGGCACAGTTGTGAGTGGTTGGGAATGAGGGTGGCTTTCTGTAGGTGTGGGAATTCTGAAAGAAAAACATAGGGTTATATAATATATATGTATGTTGTTGTATTGTGACACACATTGTTTGCATTAACATTAAAGGAGGCCCCATTAGATAAATGTAGAAATATCCATGAATCGGTGAAGTGTAGACTGACAAACTTGTTAGAAAGTGGGATTGGATGTCATCATGTATTTTCTGTGCTCTCTAAGCATTTCCACTTTACCCTGCCAGTCTTAATGCTTCTTTGGATCTCTAAGTGCTGTCTAAAAGCACTCTGAGGATGGTGTTAAAAGGAGTGAGAAAACAACAGATGTGGAGACCTGTGAAGCATCTTGTGACTCCTGTGCACTGGCCAAAGATATCATTCTCAACTGTCTCATCTAAGGGATCACTGAATTTCGAGTCAATGCAGAAAAATTTAAAAAATGACCTTTATAAGATTTATGCAACTAAATCAATTATTTATGCAACTAAATCAATTATTTTCAATCCACAGGCTTTTGCTAAAATGGAACAGAACATCAAATGGTTTCGCCATCAGAGGATTTGACAATTTTTTTAATTCCATTATTTTCAACAATCTCTCATTTTCCTCATCAGTGGAGTTGAAGGGGCCAGAGTCATCATGTGACTATAAAGAATCAAGTGACAGAAGTCAGGAGTAAACAGAGGTTGGAGGGAGATGAGTTCGAGGAGTCTCGGTAAAGGGATGGTTTGCTTCACCAGATGAGGATGGCAAAAATATGAGGCTTCAGTCCACACTACCTAGGTCAGAGCAAGAGGCAGCAGTAATCCCATTAAGCAACCTGGGTAGCACGACTGGCATGGCTCAGAGTGACAAGTGTCCAAGACCGCAAAGATCTCAAGCAATTTGGCATGAACTGCACGTTCTTCGGGAGAAGGAAGGACTTCAGCCTGTAATTTAATCTCTTTGACTCTGGTAGTAATTCTCAAATGTGCTCTGAATGGACAGTGGATTGTATAGTTCTAATGCTTGTTGCTTAGTTTTGCAGGTAAACCATGCCTACAGTGCTCTGACTTGGTTTATCCTTGGCATGCTTGTACTTCATTTCTAACTTTTAACAATCATACTACTATTTCATAAAGTAACAAATCATAGTCAACCCACTACACAAGTTTTATGTAAATTTAACATTATTTGAAGAACAAAAATTACTGACTTAATAAATAAATTGTACTCAATTTTTCTGTCTCTCCATTTTTTCAATCATTAGAAAATATGCTCAAAAGGTGTGGTTAAAACAGACAAAAATGAACTTTAGCCAGTGATGAAAGAAAATATTTGTGTAGGCCTACATCATGCAAATTCTTCTACAATATGTTATCTAGTTTCCATAGACACAAGCGAACATACATTCTGTTCCTTTTGCCCAAACCTTTTTTGGGGTGTGCATGATAAAAACATTTTAAGTACCACTATGAAATCACCTTGTTTGATATATATCATATCGATAGACTGCTACTTATATAGGGCAGTGCAAGGTTGTAACCCCAATTTGTTGTGGTGCCCAGTTTATATTTGGTGGAGAGGGTTCCAATCAAATAAATCACACAAAGAGTGCTCAAGTGATTTTGTTTCATAGGCAGGCTTGTGTACATACAGTAGCCTTTATGATCCTTAAATAACTCTGTAATATTCCTGGTCTGACAGGTCTGGTCCATTCGAACTCAAGTTTATCTAGAACCCATCAACATATTCTAAGGGTGAGAATGGTATTTTGAAATAAGTAATGCATGTATGGTAATGAAATTACCTCATTTGATGTAAATCATATCGGCAGACAAGGTCCTGACCCCAATTTGTTGTAGCCCAGTTGATGTTTGGTGTAGTGGGTTCCAATCAAATCAATCACACAAAGAGTGCTAAAGTGATTTTGTTTCATAAGCGGTCTCATGTACATACCCACCAAGGCCAAGATAATTTTAAAAATTGCACTGCAACACCCATTGCTGGATATGTCTGTTCCATTCATGTACTGTCATTCATCCATGAATGTTCAACAACAAGCAGATTACTTCCAATAATCATGCAATATATTCATATGTCCTTGTTATAATTAAACCTCCTGATTAGTTCAAAAAGACAAAGCATCTCACCCGATCTTGCTTGTGATTAAAGTCAGGGACATCAAGTTCGAAAATGTGGTGAGATATTTGCCTTCCAGAATGCAGCAGTCTTTGTATAGAATGAGCCATTAAGGCAAAACAAATTTCCCATTTCATATATTATACCTAAGGTCCTGACCAGACTGTTCAGCCTTTTTGCGCATCATTTTACCTTATCAGCTGTGACAAATGCCAGTTTTGGACATCCCCTATTTTGCCTCCAGCAGTGCAATCCCCCATTATCATTCTTCATGTTCAAACCATTTGTTCTGCATACATAGAAGTACCTTCCCCCATTTCCCCGTGATGAGACCATCCTTTTCTTCTTTCATCAATTTTTAAGGTATAAACAAACATGGCTCATTTGTCACACTTCAGGTTGATTGCATGGGAATACCATGGCAATATCTTAAACGCATCTGCCATGATGTATAGTTATGTCAGTGTGAGGACCGAGGAGGCCCAATACACCTTGGCTTAGAATTAATTTTAAAATATTTAAGGTATCCTAATAGATGTGACTTTTAATCACGATTTTATACTTAACAGTTTTATCCCATGCAGAATAACTTTGCTTCATTAAAACAATAAGAAAAATAACCGAAATCACAGAGAGTTGTCGACACCCAAATATGTCAAAAATGGTGGATTTTGTGAAAAATCTCACAATGATGGAAAATGCTTCAAAATGGTGTCTCAAGAATCATCAATCAAAAATGACATCTCTGAGATAAGACGCTAACAGTCAGTTTTTGACAAACAAATTGTGAAATTCAGGCTAACATTAGATGATGCTCTGTCTCCTACCATATCTTACAAGACCTCCAGTCTCGGCGATTCGAACCAAGCATACTGACTCTATAATGAAGAGTAATTATTATTTGGGCCTTTACCAAAATCAGACAAAATACTGCTTATCTTGGATCATGGAAATACCTCTGAAGTTTTAGCTCATTACACCAAATATTTATTAAGATTGACAATTTTCTCTGCTGTTCCTTCTGAACAGTTGACATGACATGCATATTGATTCTGTATGATAAAAGTGCTAGAGTTTGTTTTTATCTACTATTCATTTTGTTAACAACAGCTTCAGAACTGATACTTCAAATATATTGCGAGGCAGAAACATTGCTTTTGATGTCAAATAAAACCTTGCCCTGATAAAACATGCCATAAACACATTTAACGATGCATTTTACTCGCGTCTCTGTCTTGAAACTCATAAAATAAATTTCTCCTTTGATGTCAAAAGAGATTAGTTGGAATTCCAAAGAGATGAAACAGCTTAGCGTTGTAAAAAGGTGAAGCCATTAGATTGTCATTTGTCAGCTTCAAGGATGAAAATTGTCAGAAATTTTGCTTTAATTCCTTTTCATGTCCCCAGCAAGGTTTCTTAAAGTATTTTGCCTGCAGATCTCAAGTCAGAGAAGCAGTCACCAAGGTAGTATCCAGACCTATCATTGCAGTCAAAGATAATCTGCTCAACTGCTTCATAAATTTTCATTTGTGAAGAAACCTGAAATTGTGGACATTCGCGGTGCCAACTTAGTTGTTCACATGAGTCTCGATCAGCGGTAGGCCACAGCATTTAGCTGCAATATATAAGCTGCTGTTAATTGGGACCCGGCTCACTCCTGGTTCAGGTGATCCATGTGTTTTGTCGGATAGAAGTTGCAGCCGCATGCGAGGCTATTACGACTAAATGTATTGATGTCAAGTAAGACTGAGCTAATGATCGTCTGGTTTTCCTAGACTGCATGTCAAGACAGTGATCATCAATTTGACCTCCTTCTCTACCTCAATGAGACAGAGACATGAAAAGACTAGTTTTGAAATTAGGACCAGAGATCTTGAGAACTTAGGTGAGCACATGGCATGTCAAGTTGGCCTCCACACCAAGCCATTTTTATCAAGATATATTTATTTTCTTTAGTCACAGGTTTGATATTTGAATCATTAGGGATTCTTTTTATAATTGCTTCATCCAAGAAACTGTGTGAAAAGTGACTACTTATAAAAATTTGGAATATTTTTGACTAAACAATGTGTTGTCAGAAATCATTGTTTGAAAACAGTCAGGAAGACTTAATGTGTCCTCCTCATAGGAAACATCCAGCGTTTCTTTATAAACCAAAAGCATATAATTTCAAACCATTGACAGGACTGTCATCCTACATTCCATGCCTTTTTCATAAAACAGTGAAAGGCTTTTTGGCAAGTTCCTGGAATCCCAGTGGTTTTAACAATAATGCTCCCTGTCAGTATACCATATCAGCAGGATAGATCGAACTAGAACTTGCCAACCTTGATAGTGGTATGACCACCAGTAGCTGTGACTCCAGGACTCTTGAGTGATTGATATCCCAGTCAATTATTATTTTTTTCATATATCTTTCACAACAAATAATTTCCAGCTGCAGCACATTATATCACGGCCTTCGAATTGATTTTCAACCAACTCTGTTTCAGTAAATTGGCATTCATTGACTGTGTGTCACCCAAGGGAAGACCTTGCCTCCTTTGCAATCGTCAGATAATTGCATTGTTGTCTCCTTGACTCCCTGATGAACCCCCCTGACCCTATAAAGTGTCATCTTAAGGCAATAACTGCCTCTAATGGAAAACTTGACCTTCAAAGAAAATTCCTTATTGATAACATCTGTAAGCTCTTATCCTCAAAATTGGGAAGCTGAAAAATCTCTTAGAAGTCATTTTTGTGGATTATTTGCAGAATTTTCCTCCAAAGAAGTCAGCACATTACCACAAACTCCAACAAAAAGATTCCTTTTGAAGTCAGAAAAACTGACTACAAACTCTTGTCTAACAGTCCTTCTTGGGATTAATAGCAGGTGGAAAGTTGGTGCCATAAAGTTTTATGGCATACAACTTTGATAATAGCCGACTCCAGCCCCAGTTTGAGAAATTAGAATAACCAATTATATTTGTCATTGTTGAAGTATATCTTTTTATTGTATATGTTAAATTTTCGTGTCGAAACTGTAGCCAAGATTGTGGAGCCACAGGTTTAACAGATGCCATAATATTCATGGAAGTTACTAGTTGGAAGGTATAGTAGAGTGGCGTGATACATCACAGACTTTCCTCAGTACCATGTGCATTAGCTTCTTACGTGCTAAGCCGGTTTTGTCATACCTTCCTTGCCTTGTCACTGTGTAATGCAACTTCCTGACTCTCAGCAGCTGGGTGGCAGAGAGGTTAAAGTGTCTACTCTGCTGAAGGTCTTTTGCTGAATGGGTATGAATGTCGTAGGGTAACCTAAAATTTAATAAGCATAAGCCCAGCTGGATTTTGTTCAGGTGAGACATTAAATTGTCAGCCCCTTTTATCAGTGTATGTGTGTAACCGTAAAACCAGAAGATGATTGTAGGTTCTCTCAGTTTATTCACATATGTAACAAAAACACCCTGTAACAGAAACAGTTACAATCAGATATTTAACTTACCATAGATTGTATAAATATATTAATCTCAAATGAAACATAAATTCAGGAATGTATCATACCTTTAAGGGTGTATGATGTCTTACAATATTAACACAGGATAATCATCATGGAATAGGACCCAGGACTCAAAATATGTACCTGAACAATAAAGTCTATAATTAGCTAAAGAAACAATCTAAATATAACTACATAGAGATAACTGAAATTGCTAACTAAATACAAATAAATATCAAATATATAGGAAACAATGAAGGTAAAGTAAGCTCACCTTGAAATATTCAGCTTATTAATCAGATCAAAAAGGCAATCCATAAAGCATGACAAGAAATGAATTCAGTTCTAAGAAGAGCAACTTCACAGTTGGATGCCCATGAATCAAATGCAACTGCTCAAAACACAATTGGCCTGACAGCAACTTTATAATATCAGAACTAAACAGGTACTGGGAGGTGGAGACACCTACGCCTGTTACATGTGCAGGGCAAGAAAAAGATCTCTCAGGTCGGGTAAATGTGTAACATGTTGAAGACTCCCACTCTCTCTCTCATATCACCCAGAACTTGTCTTAGTGGGCTGCACTAACAATATATATCTTTACCTATCAGCAAATGGTGTTCAGAGCAAGCACACTGAATAAACACTTGCCTTTGTAGACTTTCAGCCTCTGCACTGGCCGTTATTTTATTTTATGAAGTGATAATAAAAGCAACAAAGAAGTATAAGGTATAAATCCCTGTCAGTATGCCACCACAATGGCACCACATCGACCCTGTGGTCCTATAGACCCTATCCATCTTTGTAGCTTTTGATAGGGACACAGCAGAATTAGCAAGCATCATTTCGAATGTCATTTGGTATTCATGTCTGAAGTGAGAATTAGTCAGATACGACTGCACTAGGAAGAAGGGATTTGCTTTGACTTCCAGAACAAGGCCCCAAGATAGGACTTTTTTCTCGGCAATGGTGCAATAGTTGTGTGGCCAAGGTATTTAATTATACAGTTGGTAATAATTTTTATAGGTATAATAATTTACTGAACTTCTGTGTCAAGTAGGATAATTTAATTCACCATTTGAATGCTAAATGACAACAGTTGTCCTCATGCGAATAACCATGCTTAAAGAAGATTATGATTGAAATGAAAACTGAATTGAAAATCCTGTGGGGGGACCTTAACATTATCTATAATGGGTGGAAGTGAAGTTACTAAATTAACAGTACCAGTCAAAAACCTCGCGAAGATATACATGTATATCACAAATTTTAATTTGTTGTTGAGTTGCATGCCTCCTTGTGAATAATACAGTAAAATATTGTTTTGTAGGCCAGTGAGAATGTCTGTTCCATCCACATACATGAACAAAGTGCCAGTGTAAGGGTCAATGCCCACGGAAGTGATACGCACCATTATGCAGTACACTTAAATTTCTTCCTGCACCTGCATATTCTGCAATAGAAACTGCAGAATTCTGCAGAAAACTGCAGAATTCTGCAGTTCTGCAAAAAATTCTGCAGCTCTGTAGGAAACTGCAGAATTCTGCAGAAAACTGCAGAATTCTGCAGTTCTGCAAAAAATTCTGCAGTTCTGTAGGAAACTGCAGAATTCTGCAGTTCTGCAGCTCCATTAATACCTATACAAGAATGAGGACTGTGAGGAAACAAGTGGGATCGCAAAAATGTCATTTTAAACTGCTGTTTCAAAATAAACTTCCATGGACGTTTTGCCTCTCTGCTCGGTCAATTCTAAACCAAATTTCATTCAGAAAAATGTTTCAGGTACCCGACAACCAGGTCTATTGACTACACTAGTCAGTCTTTGTCCGTCGTTGTTCTTTTACGCCGTACGACCTTTTTTTCGGCGATCGGTCAGCTCGCAAAAATGTCATTTTATAAACTGCTGACAGTGCTCTATAAAAATAAACTTCCATGGACGTTTTGCCTCTCTGCTCGGTCAATTCTCAACCAAATTTCATTCCGAAAAAAGTTTCAGATACCCAACAACCAGGTCTATTTAATACAATAGTCAGTCTTTGTCCGTCGTTGTTTCTTTTTGCCGTACGACCCGTTTTTCGGCGATCGGTCAGCTCGCAAAAATGTCATTTCATAAACTGCTGACGGTGCTCTATCAAAATAAACTTCCATGGACATTTTTCCTCTCAGCTCGGTCAATTCTCAACCAAATTTCATTCCGAAAAAAGTTTCAGGTACTCTGCAACCAGGTCTATTTAATACAGCAGTCAGTCTTTGTCCGTCGGTGTTTCTTTTTGCAGTACGACCCGTTTTTCGGCGATCGGTCAGCTCGGAGAAATTTCATTTCACAAACTGCCACCTGGTAGAACTACAGAATTTGCTACATACTGCAGAATTCTGCAGCTTCCTGCAGATTTTTTTTTAAACTGCAGAATTCTGCAGTTTTTTGAAGGATTCTGCAGTTTTTTTAGAACTGCAGAATTCTTCAGTTTTCTGCAGAATTCTGCATAAAACCTCCCAGGCTGCATATCTCCTACAGGATTACAGATTTTGCTACAGAAACTTTTCAGAAACGCTGCAATGACAGAGGACTACCAAACCCCGACCCCCCAAACCAAAACCCCCCAAACCAACCCCCCAAATCAATGTTTCCTTGGTAGTGGCAAGCCCAATGTCAAAGAGGTCTGAACTGCACAGATGCAATACACTGGAGGAAGTAACAGAGGTTCAGAAATCATGCAGTTAGCTGCAGAACTGCAGAATTCTGCAGCTTCCTGCAGAGTTTTTTTTGAAACTGCAGAATTCTGCAGATTTTTTTGGAACTGCAGAATTCTGCAGTTTCCTGCAGAATTCTGCAGTTTTCTGCAGAATTCTGCAGTTTTTTGAAGAATTCTGCAGTTTTTTGCAGAATTCTGCAGTTTTTTGCAGAACTGCATAAAACCTTCCAGGCTGCATATCTCCTACAGGATTACAGATTTTGCTACAGAAACTTTTCAGAAACGCTGCAATGACAGAGGACTACCAAACCCCGACCCCCCAAACCAACCCCCAAATCAATGTTTCCTTGGTAGCGGCAAGCCCAATGTCATAGAGGTCTGAACTGTACAGATGCAATACACTGGAGGAAGTAACAGAGGTTCAGGAATCATGCAGTTAGCTGCAGAAATGCAGAATTCTGCAGCTTCCTGCAGAGTTTTTTTTGAAACTGCAGAATTCTGCAGATTTTTTTGGAACTGCAGAATTCTGCAGTTTCCTGCAGAATTCTGCAGTTTTCTGCAGAATTCTGCAGTTTTTTGAAGAATTCTGCAGTTTTTTGCAGAATTCTGCAGTTTTTTGTAGAACTGCAGAATTCTGCAGTTTTTTGCAGAGCTGCATAAAACCTCCCAGGCTGCATATCTCCTACAGAATTACAGATTTTGCTGCAGAAACTTTTCAGAAATGCTGCGGTGACAGAGAACTACCAAAAACCCAGATCCCTCATACAACAATCCCCCAAACCACGTTTCCTTGGTAGCGGCAAGCCCCAAGTCAGAGAGGTCTGAACTTTGAAGATGCATTGCAATAAACTACAGGAAGTAACAGAGGTTCAGAAATCATGCAGGGGGCTGCAGAACTGCAGAATTCTGCAGCTTCCTGCAGAGTTTTTTTTTTAAACTGCAGAATTCGGCAGATTTTTTTGGAACTGCAGAATTCTGCAGTTTTTTGCAGAACTGCAGAATTCTGCAGCTTCCTGCAGAGTTTTTTTTGAAACTGCAGAATTCTGCAGATTTTTTTGGAACTGCAGAATTCTGCAGTTTTCTGCAGAATTCTGCAGTTTTTTGAAGAATTCTGCAGTTTTTTGCAGAATTCTGCAGTTTTTTGTAGAACTGCAGAATTCTGTAGTTTTTTTGCAGAACTGCAGGAAGAAATTATATACTCCTCCCATTATGCCTCCATTACGCAACCCATTAGCAGTGACAAGAGACCTAATAGGAGACAGGAAAGAGACCTCTGTTGTCAGAGATGAAACTGAAAACATATATAACTGGTGCATGATGCATAATGCATCTACAATATTAGCTTGTTGGGTAATGCCGTTGTTGACTGAGCATCAAATTTGTTTCCGGGATGATGTGCAGAACAGGAAATTTCAGTGTATCTAGTGCAGCTATATTCGTTTGACCCAGTTTAATAACTTGGCTATGTAATCCCTTCAATGACAGCATGCAGGTCTGTCAATGGATATGTCTGCAAATAATCAATTGTTGTCTTTTTACGTTTGTAAAATTTTGTGACTATAAACAGAACTGGTTGGTGGAATTGTGGTGGCTCCTGTGAGGTTACTTGAACGATGATTTCTGCTCGAGTACGAAATGACCCATTCACGTAATCACGTTCTATCTCCAATGACTGCCGTAGGAGAGAACCGGTCACTGTTAAAACTCATGTCACAGAATTACTCAGGAGAACCTATAGACTGGTGAAATGAAGGAATTAAGGGGGTTTAAGAGGATGAGTGCATTCTAACCCCAAATTCAAAATTCTTGATGAAATGGTATAGGTGATCAAGGCTTCAAAGAGTGACTAGCTAAGGTAACTTTTTTTTTTTAACAGTGAACTTAAAAATACTTTTTTCTGTCACTTTTTTCCCCAAAAATTATTCCACATTTATGACAGAGAGTGCATTACTCTCCGTATCGAAATTATCTAATTAATGATATATGTTATTTCCAGTGTACACTGTCAATAATAATTTCATCAATTTCTAATAATTATGTTGTTCTCAATTTCATACAATCATTTGTTGTTCAATGTTTCCAATTTTGATTAATTTGTTGGTTGTAACTAGTGGTTAACAGTTACAAAGTGTCAACATGTTAGCTTCCACAACACCCTTCACTGTACATTTCCTTTAGTGTGTTTAACAGCTATCTTGTTAGGGCAAACATACAAATGTGTTGTGGTTAATTTCAATTTCCTAACTGGCATTCAGCTAATATCTTTGAGAGAATATTCAACATGGTTTAAATACTTGTCAATTCATGGATGAAAAAGGTTAGTTTCATTAATTTATTTTGTATTAGATATTATGTTATCTTATATTTGTACAACCTACATGCAAGTAATATTTACAGTATTTCTGATATAGGCCTACATGTACATGAACAGTAGATTCATGCTATTAGATTTTCTTGCTTGTTCATTTACACTGTAACATGTATGTAAGCTTGTCTTTAGTTAGTTAGTTTTTATCAGTTCTAAATACCCACTTTCAGATGCCACTTTGATACCTTGTGCGCCAGAGTTTAACCGTTTTTACAGTGGTCCAAAGATTTGTAAGTTTAATTAAATATATTGTCAATTTAGTTCATTTCTTCACAATTCAGCCACCATTATAGTTACAAGGTAACTTATTGTGTTTTCTTATTTTTGTACACAGATTCACCAAACAACTACTTTTGCGTTGAATAAACTTGGATGAAACCAACTACGTATTTTTATCTCTGTGCGCTACAGTAGGGTGTGTCAATTTTTAATTTTTATGCAAATTAAAAAAGCACTAGTGCCTAAAAGGTGCGTTTTGACCTGGGGAATCCAAATCTGTTCTCGAAATGGCGATACGACAATTCTTACCTACTTCAATTTTGGTTCATAGTTTCAATGTTTTTTTCATTTTCGATCATTTTCGCCGATCCGCGGTTCTCTATAACTTTGTCAGTCTTTGTCATACAGCATTCTAATTGCCATATTTGGAAAGCTCTCAAAAAGACCTACATTTTGAATACCAACATCAATGGTCTAGGACGATATCTTGATTCCCATTAACTCTTCGGCCGGCACTTCATAGAAATGAAATGTTACTGACGGTCTAATCCTGTTAAAAAAAGGCTTTTGAATTTTTTTCGCTGACAATTGCTGTGATTTATATTCTCCAAGTTCCAGAATAAACAAATAAAATATTTTTCAAATTTTTGGTCATGGAAATTCCTGCTTTATGAGCTTGGAAGTTTTAATGCAAACTTTTGTTGGAATTATTGGAATAAATCATGGAGGGGCTGTTATACTTCATATTTTAACTTCATAACAATTGAATATAGGACTACATCATTGGTACCATGAGAATACCAAGAGTATTTCCTTTCAAGGCTTTCATGTGGTACCACTCATGTTGCCCTGCAATAAATTCTGACAAAGATTTGATATGAAATACAACAGACCCCATCTCACATTTTGCGAGTTTTCAACTAGCATTAACATTAAAACGTCATCACTCACAAGCCAGGCACTCCCATGGTGAAAATCAAAAAGTTTTTTGTATTAGGTCATTCTGGAACTTAGAGAATGTAAATCACTGCAACTGTCATTGAAAAAAAAAATCCAATGCCATTTTTTAACAGGATTAGACAATCTGCGTCATTTTCATTCTAAAAAGTGCAGGCTGAAGGGCCAATGGGAATCAAGATATCGTCCTAGACCATTGATGTTGGTATGCAAATTGAAGGTCTTTTTGAGAGCTTTCCAACCATGGAAATTAGAATGTTGTATGACACATATTGACAAAGTTATAGAGAACCGCGGATTTGTGAAAATGGTCGAAAACGAAAAATACATTGAAACTTTGAACCAAAATTGAAGTAGGTAAGAATTGTCGTATCACCATTTCGAGAACAGATTTGGATTCCCCAGATCAAAAGGCACATTTTAGACACTAGTGCTTTTTGAATTTGCATAAAAATTAAAAATTGACACACCCTAGCGCTACAGTGAATAAATCTAAAGAACCGACAACATGGGTGATAAAGAGGAACTGAAGCAAAAGCGGAGTTCGCAGAAGGCCGTGGTCACAAGATTCCGGAATGCTCTAGAGCGCTACATTGTCGAAGAAGACATTCCTGAAGTGAAATCGCATCTTGAAAAACTCAAAGACGCCTTCGCGAATTTCAAGACAACTCATGATGCCTATCTTGACTTGCTTACAGAAGAACCTGAAATTGAAGTCGCAGATAAGTACCTTGACGAAGTTCAAAAACCATACCTTGACATTTTCAAATCAGCTAAAAACTTTGTAAGACAATCTGAATCTTCTGCTGATGATAAGAAGTTGCTTGAAACGAAAACTGAACCTCTTTCAACTGATCAGTCAGCTTTGCTTTCCCTTGTTAATCAACCGGCAGTAACCCTTGAAAATTTCGATGGTGATCCACTACGTTACAATACATTCTTTGCTGTCTTTGATGAACTTGTCGGAAATACAAATGTCAGTGATGCTCTGAAACTTAGCAGATTGCTTCAATATACGTCTAAAGGAGCCAATAATGCTATTCGCCACTGTAGCTTGTTGAGTGGTTCTGAAGGCTATGAGCAAGCTCGTCAAATACTGAAGCAGCGGTTTGGTAATGCTCATCTCATTTCCGATTGCATAATCAAGAGTTTGAGATCAGGAAAGTCTGTCAAGTCCCCTTCAGATCTTCAGCAACTCGCAGATGATCTTCGTAATTATTATGCTGTGCTTTCTTCTTTGAACAAGCTGCCCGAAATCGACACTCAAATGTGCATAGTTGAAATTATGAAACGTCTTCCAGATGGTCTTCAAGAAAAGTGGAGAGAACAAGCTCTGAAAATTAAATCAATGACTGATTCTTATCCCAGCTTTGAAAAATTTGTTGAATTTGTAACTAGAAAATCAGATAATGCTAATGATCCCGTTTATGGCTCTGCATTCAAATCTTCAACTACATCACATTCATCCGTTCAATCTTCCAGCAAGGTCAGCTCGTCGTTTTCAACCTCTGCCCAAGATGTTCAGCCACGTAGGATATACACTTGTAAAGCTTGTGGTGAGAATCACAAGCTCTTCTATTGCCAAACCTTCAAAGATATGCGACCTGTTCAGCGTTTGGAATTTGTACGTGAGCATCAATTATGTGAAAATTGTCTGATGGATAATCACTTAGTATCTGATTGTAAAAGGCCAACAGTTTGTACAGTTCCTGGTTGTGGTGCCAAGCACACCAAATTTATTCATGTAAATTCTGGAAATGTTGATCAAGCTCAAGTTAATGTTAGCAATGTGCAAGTTAATGAGGCACAAGTATACACAGCTAGCAGTCAAAGTTGTAATTCTGAAGTTAGTTTACCTGTTGTTCCTGTGAGAGTTGAGGGCATGGTGCATACTTCAGCTTTGTTGGATACAGCTTCAACAAATACATTCTGTTCGCGTGAGCTAGTCAAATCAGCATTCTTATCGGGCAAAATTACCAACTACTCCTTGAATACTTTGAGTAAGTCAGGTGAAGACAGGAGTACCATGGTAGTTGATATGTATGTCAATTCAAAATTTCATTGTCCAGTTGTACATCTTACAAATGTTTATGTTGTGGATCAGATTCCTGCAAAGGTACATGATGTTGATGTAACAAAGTTCAAGCATCTAAAAGACTTGTCTGATTATGTAGCTAAGTCCAATGTGGATATTTTGATAGGTCAAGATAATCATGAATTGTTGATCCCTAGAGAGACAAGAGTTGGTAGAAATGATGAGCCTTTTGCAATTAGAACTTCACTTGGCTGGTCTATTTGTGGGCCAACGAAGAGATGTAGATCTAAAAATTCAAATCCCCAAGGTGTGTCATCCAATGTTATTAGCATCGAACCATGTACAGCTGATGATCAGATTGTGAAGCCCAGTGTCAAGTTGAAGAGTGACCTTGAAATTAATGATGTTCAAATTGGTGAAGTCAAGTCTTCCATTGTAAATGTTGAATATGATTTTACGAGGTCAATGACCTCAGTTCGAGATCTTGATCTGTTGTCCAGTCAAGTTCAATCACATGATGTTAGATCAGCTGATCAAGGTAGTCTTAGCAGGCAAGTTAAGCCAAGGTGTAAAACTAAAAGAACTGTCAGACATTCTGGTCGATATGTGACTTGATGCACTTTTTCATTTATGTGTGAACTCATGGACTTCTGACAATTGCTTACAATTCCAATTCATTGTATTACGTACTTGTAATTATTTTCATGCTGTACTCATTTTTATATTACTTGCTGTATTTGAAGATGTTTGAATCCATAAAGGTTTCAAGGTGGGGAGTGTTATTTCCAGTGTACACTGTCAATAATAATTTCATCAATTTCTAATAATTATGTTGTTCTCAATTTCATACAATCATTTGTTGTTCAATGTTTTCAATTTTGATTAATTTGTTGGTTGTAACTAGTGGTTAACAGTTACAAAGTGTCAACATGTTAGCTTCCACAACACCCTTCACTGTACATTTCCTTTAGTGTGTTTAACAGCTATCTTGTTAGGGCAAACATACAAATGTGTTGTGGTTAATTTCAATTTCCTAACTGGCATTCAGCTAATATCTTTGAGAGAATATTCAACATGGTTTAAATACTTGTCAATTCATGGATGAAAAAGGTTGGTTTCATTAATTTATTTTGTATTAGATATTATGTTATCTTATATTTGTACAACCTACATGCAAGTAATATTTACAGTATTTCTGATATAGGCCTACATGTACATGAACAGTAGATTCATGCTATTAGATTTTCTTGCTTGTTCATTTACACTGTAACATGTATGTAAGCTTGTCTTTAGTTAGTTAGTTTTTATCAGTTCTAAATACCCACTTTCAGATGCCACTTTGATACCTTGTGCGCCAGAGTTTAACCGTTTTTACAGTGGTCCAAAGATTTGTAAGTTTAATTAAATATATTGTCAATTTAGTTCATTTCTTCACAATTCAGCCACCATTATAGTTACAAGGTAACTTATTGTGTTTTCTTATTTTTGTACACAGATTCACCAAACAACTACTTTTGCGTTGAATAAACTTGGATGAAACCAACTACGTATTTTTATCTCTGTGCGCTACAAAATATGCTCAGACTCCTTGGACTCACATATTCCTCGCAATGTGACTTTTTCTGGATAACGTTCTTATCTGTGTATCCTTTTTTTACTCATATTTTTGATCATATTTACTCAGTTCTTCAACAAATATGCAAACATTTTATTAGGCTAAGTGTCAATAGATTTTGAGTGTGTAATTTATTATTTTAATGGATCACTCTGAGATGATGACATGATCTTTTATCTTTTTTGTGGGGGGGTATTTCACCAGTGATTAGTACGATACTTGTCTTAGAGCTACCCGCCCTCTTTAAAGTAACAGCTTGAAGCATAACTTTTCAAAAAGTAACAAAATAACTTGAATCTTGAATCTTAGTTCCAGATGATAATGATAGGGTGCAACTTTGCAAAAGGTTGATTTGTAGCAGAGGTGAGATCATTTCCTTTTTGACTTTTCACCCTGGAACTTTAGTTGCTTTGAAGCAAAAGTAAAGAAGCAAACTTGACATGCCATCAGCTCGTCTTACTTTCTCAAATCTTTGGCCTTAATTTGAGGTTTCTGAACTGGTTGTTTTGTGGCTCTATCTCAATAAAAAGGTAGTTGAGGCTGCATGGACTTAAGTTCAACTGATTCTACGAAATCCATGTAATAACTTAGAAAAAGAAGATATATTAGCTCAAAGGAATTGTGCAACTATCTCACTCAATCATCTTAGCTAATCAAAAATTGTAATTTTACAGTGAAAATAAAGCAGCCAAAATTACCTGCATGCACGATCGCAACACAGCAAGGCCAAATCTATAAAAAGGCGAAGATGTTCAGACCTCTAATAACGTAGTACTTAGCATTTACATTAATTCAACATCAGACATTTTGAAATTGTTTTCTTGTGCAGAATACGACCTAAAATCCTTCAGGGTCCATCAGTCACTTGGCAGCTGACAGAGTTTGCCATCATATTTTGTATATCTCAATTGATTTCCATTCTGGAGCGCAGATTAATGGAGAAACTTTTGGCAGATGGGAAGAGAGACCTCTGTAGAATTGAGACTTTGCTTTTCTTGACCAGTTTTTGTGTTTTACCAGGAACAAGGGATATTGATCGCTATTGGCTGTTGCCATTCCAACAGCTTTGTTTTGTTCCAATACAGCATTCCGTCATTCCCCTCTTGACATGTGATAAACTGAAGAATTGTGATTCTATATTTGTGTACATCTGCATGAGGTTGACCTGGTCTGGCTACCAAATAACTCATGCATCAGAAGATACACTCTTGATCAAAATGCTGGAATAATTTGGATTTTCAAGGTGTCAGGATTTCAAAGTTTTAAAATTGGTGATTGAATGTGTGGAATTGCAAAGATTTTTTCCTCAGACATTAGATTTATGCATAAATGATATCATAAACCATTTTTAGTTGCTGAGAATTTTATAACTTTGAAATCCTGACACCTTGAAAATCCAAATTATTCCAGCATTTTGATCAAGAGTGTAATGTACTTTGGGCCTTGGAGATGACAAATGGTCATCTAATGGCATCTTCTTTGTTACACTTTTAAGCTGTTTCGTTTCTTTGAGATTTCCAATAATCTCTGATGGGCGTTGAAATTTATTTTATGGGATTTTAATCCTGATAATGGAGCAAAATGTATCATAAAACAAGTTTATGTCTTGTTTCTTCCAGCTTTATAATTTTGGTTTCAAAATGTGACAAATCATACTAACAAAATGCTTTAAATCTAAGTTACACCTGCCTCCACATGAGACCAGGTGTGTGTTTAACTTTCAAGTTTTACATTACACTTCATAATAACGCTTTTTCTTCGCAAACACCAAACTTCAGCTTTCAGACATTGAACACAGATGTAAAATGACAACAGGACAGAAGTATCGTGTATACCATGGTAACATTTGTTAATTGTGCAACTTTAGAAATGCACCTAGAATTGAAGCACGAGTTCATAGATAAGTGTAAATTCTCTCTAGCATTGGTTCCGGTGATATTCGGTTGAGCTTTAAATGATTATTTTTAGGGACAGAGCCACGAAAGAACCAGTTCAGACGCTACAAAATAAGGCCAAAGATTTGGAGAAAGTTAAACAAGCAGATGGCATGTCAAAGTAGCTTCTTTACTTTCACGTTAAAGCTACCAAAGTTCCCAGGTAAAAGGACAAGAAGGAAATGATCTCACACCTGTCACAAATAAACTTCTGACAAAGGCATACTTCAATATTACCATTAGTAACTGAAAATAATGATGATAACATCAAACATTTCTGCATGGGTTCGAACCGAGGGTGGGGAACTCAAAATTTTCAGTGTACCTTCATGAGCAAAATCCCAGCTGGATGTCGTTCAGATGTTAAATTTGCTCCCCCTTGTATCAGTGTCTATGCTGGGCAAGTAAAACATCCCTCAGATGGGGTAAATGTGTAACATGTTGAGGACTCCCGCTCTCTCTCCCATCTCATCAATTGGATCCTCGGGAGGCAAAGTGAACCAACCCTGAATTTGGGCATTTCCATGTTTCCATGGTTTTGGGCATACAATTGTGTCCTCTATCTGATGGTTAGGTGACCTACCTTAATTTCTAATAGCAAGGCTATTTTTATAGGGGGTTGAACCAACCCAATGTGGCCAAGACTCAGTTTAGTCGCAAGGCAAAGTGAACCAACCCACAAATCTCTAGGCAAAGTGAACCAACCCATACATTTCATGGCAAAGTGAACCAACCCAAGTTTTGATCATTATTGCAGCAATTCCACTCCCAAGAATGAGGCAGATTAATTAATTTTCAATCAAAGAACTTAAGTACCCTCCCTGGTTGGTATTAGGTCATTTTCAACCATCTGGCTGACCAGCATTGCCGTTCATTGGGTTGAGAATTCAGTATTACCTTAAAGTGAACCAACCCAAGCAACATCATTTTGTGGCAAAGTGAACCAACCCATATTTTGAACTTTCTCTGAAGAATATGCTCTCCAGAGTGAGGCTAATTAATTAATTTGCCACCCTGAAGTTGTGATGGTCATGAGAGATCTTAACTAAGTGCAATTATTTATTTATTTGGCCAATTTGACCCAAAATCGTCAGCTGTTTCAAGCAAAATATGGGTTGGCTCACTTTGCGTTGTGATGGATGTTTTCATTAAAATCGCTATTTTCCATGTGGAAAAAAAAATTAAATCATAAATCTATTTTTAAAAATAGTTAATTTCAAAAGCCCTAATCAGATTGTTATCATTGCAAAACATGTAGCTGAAATAGCTTCAAAACCATGAGCATTACAAATATGGTCAAAACTGTTTTTGCCATTTCCCGAAATTTTGAATTTCAGGGTTAGTTCACTTTGCCTCCCGGAGATCCAATTAACCCTTGTTAGAGCCCAGAACTTAAAGGGCTGCACTTGCCATATCTATCTATCTATCAATCTATCAATTTAACTATGTGGTAATCCGTAACTTGTTACTTTAGCAAAGTAACTTAAAAAACACGTGTAGTAGTAATCCCATCAAGCACACTTGGTGGCACGAATGGCATCGCTTGGAGTGAGAAGTGGCCACGACTACAAAGATCTCAGGCAATTCAGTAAGATCTGTATGCTCATCAGGGGCCAGAATGAGTTTGCCTTGTAATTTAGTCCCTTTGAATCTACTGATTCCCAATCTGCCCTGAATTTTTTTTTTCTGAATGCCGGATCACATAGTCTTCAACGGTCCTGTGTCATACAGTACTGAAGCTATTTTATTGTTTTGAACAGTTTAGATTCAAACTGCATAAGTACCGTGATTTGGGGTGAGTCGGGACACTGGGGTGAATCGAGACAGAACAGGAAAACGTTGTATTTGCTAAAAAAATAGCTACTTCTAATTGCCTCAGGAATTTGATTTTTGGTACATGTATAGTACACATACCAGCGCATATTGTGATGGAATTTTATATTTCGGTTCAAGTCCAATATAAGGACCAAATAGTTCCAAGTGTAACAATAAGTGTGTTGTTTGGCTGATGACGTCATCACAACAACAATTTCAACCAATCAGCGGGGGTGTGGGGGCGGCAGCCCCCATGTGACGTCATGACAACGGTTGTGACGCAATGATTTTATGAAGTAAACAGTCCCTCAGGAACTTCTTATCCGTATATTGGACTTGAGCCTATATTTCTAACTGCAGGCACTGAGGAGCTGCAGCACTTAAAAGTCAGCCCCGCCGAAATGACATTTTTACATGCTAGTCAAAACTTTGCCTGTACCATAAAAAGTACTAATACTACAGCAACCAAACTTGCAGTAAACTTTAAAATCAGTTTAAAATGGTTGTCGGGGACCATAATTACAGACTGGATGTGGGATGACGTAGGTTTGGTCCTGGGTTCAGATCCAGGTCAATGGCAAAGTTTCAAGATTTACCAAAAAAACCCCACTAATTTTCATTTGAGTGTCTGTACTAGTGTGGCTTTTTAATTAATATTATTGAACTTGGCATCATTTACAGTGGATTTAGTCCAGAATTACCAATTACTAGAATTTTTTTTATAAAACCGATTTTTTAATTAGTTTTCTGTCATTTATTGTATTTTTAAAATATGCATATCAATGAAATTAATTTCAGATTTTCCTCAAACAATTTTTTTGGCTTGCAGAATATGTTTTCTAATATTTATTGACAACTAGCAGTCACTCAAAGAAGGTAGAGAGTATTGATTGTGGAGATAATGGACTGTCCCGATTCACCCCAAAGTAGGGGGTGAATTGGGACAGTGGTTTTCTGGGCCTTGATCATTGGAAATTTAAGATATCACTTGAAGCTCCAGGGCTTAGTTAGACCTTTTGCCTGGACACAATTTGACACCATATTTCGACTTCTGGGTTGATTTGTGGCCATTCTATCACA
The DNA here is from genome assembly GCA_026936325.1 of Platynereis dumerilii. Classification (NCBI taxonomy): domain Eukaryota; kingdom Metazoa; phylum Annelida; class Polychaeta; order Phyllodocida; family Nereididae; genus Platynereis; species Platynereis dumerilii. The sequence continues at coordinate 37,743,266 of JAPTHN010000003.1, read as the reverse complement.
GAAAAAAGGCCAAAACTGTCCCGATTCACCCCATATTACGGTATATGTAATTCTATCCTTGAATATCAAAATTGATATGTTTTTTGGCAGTAGACATCAATAAAAAAATAGACGTTTGTTGGAATTTTGATCTATCAAGTTGTGCCATAATGCCATTTCTGGTGATTTTTATATAAAGATTATAATTTTTCTCGACTAACATAAGCACATTTTCAAATAATACTCAGCCACAAAAAATACATGCAACATAAATAATACATGCCTTTGTCTAATGAAAGAGGAATACATCTTTGTACATATACACATTCAATGCCAATTTTAGAATTCAAAGGCACATGTACTGACTTGTTTGGCAATCCAAAATATTCCAGTAATTTGTTTACAAAGAGCACAATAACAGGGGAAAAAGATAAGTCCTGCATTGTGGCCTTATTCTAAAGCCGGTGAAAATCCTGTTTCCTGGTGCAGTCACATCTGACTAATTCTCACTTGAGACCTGAATACCAAATGACATTCCAAATGATGCTTGCTAATTCTGCTATGTTCCTATGAAAAGCTGCAAAGATGGATAGGGTCTATTGTACTTCAGGAACTATGCCAAGACTATTTCCGCAGCTCTAGATATTTGTAGTTGATATAGATTACAGATTTGCCAAGTTATAAGTAAATTAGATTATGAAAGATATTATCATACAGGCGTGGATTAGGTTTGGTGCTCACGAAATGAAATCTATGGTGATTGTTTATATGAAACATAATAATTTTCATTCTTGACTATGTATAGTATTATTATACTTTATGAAGTTACCTTAAATTCAAAGATGTAAGGCCAATATCGGCCTATTATATTTACAAAATTAAATTCTTATAAGAGTCAAGGTTTATCTTTGGAAGGATATCATGGTCAAGGCAACATCATGCTATTATCTGCAGGAATGCCAGTGGGATAGCATCATTAAAAAATAAGGAATATTGGAAAAACTTCTTTGCGTCTCATGGTAAAATTAATGAACACAGGCTCATTCAAATAAACTTTTGCCTTTTAGTGATTTTTGTGATTCTGATACCTTTTGTGAAGTTCATAGCAACAGTTCAGTGAGTCATTGCTCAATCATTTTCACTGGAGACCAGAATGGAACTGTTTTTTTCTATTTCTGATGGTAATATCAACCTCAGTGATGTATTGGAGGTCTGTGGGTGGTAAATGATGGAAATGGGACCTCCAACCAGCCACATACCAATAATGTGTCCTGGCTATTTCAGGATCCAATATATGCTTGCATGCTGATGCTAGGGGTTTGACCTAATAGTTCTTCTTGGGTTTTAATATCACCCCATTGGCACATATTGGTGCAGTTTATCACAGGAGGAAACATCCATCTTCTCTTCATGAATTGCATAGATGATGACTCGAATTTTCAAACTGAGGTGCATGGTAGATACTTGGGGTCTATCAGGCAACTAATGAGAAACAGAACATGAGATATATTAAATATAACAGACACTGTACATATTTGTTGCTGAAAGTTATTGTACATATTTGTTGCTGAAAATGATTATAACATTTTGATTGATACCGTATTTCTGTATTAAAAGCACATCCCTTCATGAAAGCCCGCCGCCTCCATGAAGAGCCAATTTTAATCAAAATCGCGTCATGATTAACAATTTATTCAATTTTTTAAAGCAAAAACTAATCTCATCATTACATTTGCCCAACGGGCACCTAATAAAAACATCAGGTCTGGGTATATCGGGTAAAATATGAATACTTTCTTAATAATGTTGTCGTGAACTAAAGACATCTGAGAATGTCTCAGTCAATTTTAAATCACATCAATAATAATTGTATGAGATTGTTTTTTAAACAAAATAAAATAATTCATTCTGTCACAGTGCAGTTTCTTTTGTGCTTCACTTTACATGTTTCCAATATTTCTGGTTCTAATCCAGGCAACATGTATAGTCTTACATAGATTATCTATATCATTCTTTTGAAATAAACTTATAAACTGTGTGTTACAGACACAACCAACCAAGCTCGGTATTAATGCTTGAGAGAAAGAAGTCAAGGCAGCTCATCCTTGGAGCTGACAGATGATAATTTGATGGTTTCTTCTTTTGACACATCTAAGCTGCTTCATTTCTTTGAGATGCCAAATAATCTCCATCGACATCAAAGGAGGGGTTTATTTTAAGAGATGAAAAGCCTAATGCATCATAAAACGTGCTTACGGAATGTTTCTTTGGGTTTTATGGAATTTTAAAAGTGAAATCTTAGCCTTGGATGGAAGTTCCTTTCAGATATTGTGATTGTGATGAATCAAACAAAATGTATTTTCCGATCATGAAATATCATCAGAATTATCAAGATTCTATATCTTAAGGTTAGTTTGAATTTGTCAATATAACGTGCAGATGTATGCTTTATTGACAATGCAAGAAAAGCAAGAACTGCCAATATACTGCTTGGATATACCAAAATTTATTATCATGTATCTTTATTTGAATCTTAAATGTACGTTGCACATACTTTCTAATGGAGCATTTACAAAACAGAATTCCTGAATAATTGTCTTCATTGGCCATTAAACTTTCAAAGGCAAGAGCAATGGAAGACATCTGGATGAAAGTGAACTTGGTAAAGAGCACGCAAATGAATACCACAAATACTCTATAGACAATACAAGCGTATGCAATTCGAATTTGGAGATTGCATGAGCAGAGCTATTTTGCAAATAACACACAGATATGATGCATATGCAATAGTTGACCTTGTAAATCTCACTTATTTTGATAATGATCTGGCATTCAAAGTATTTTCTCTTTATAGTATTTGCATATTTTGAAGAAATACAAAACTTGTGGGAGCCTACTCCAAAGTGACATGACAAATTCCAATCAGAATACAACCATAGCAGTGATCACAAACTGTTATATATTGTGTTTGTTACTATGTGTGCTTTTAGCAGTTAGACATGAGATAAAAATATGTAAGAATCTGCAACTTACAGAACTAACAACACCAAACAATAACTGTGCATTTTGAGAAAATGTTTTTCATAGTCAACTATCAACTTTGCATTTATTAGCCTAGTCTGACGTGTCATCTATACTTTTTGGCTGTAATAGGCTCAGGGCCTAGGCTGAACTTCAAGCTGCAGTGCATAGTGTATGAATTGAAGTTTCCTGTGCTGCAAGTCATCCCGGAAACAAATCGGATGCTTAGTCAACGCTGCCATTATTCCACAAGCAAAAATTGTTGTAGCATTTTGCATCAGCATCAGCACTTTGTATCAGCACTTCATATGCTTTCAGTCCTGTCTCCTCCTGGGTCTCTTGTCCCTGCTAATGGGTTACGTAATGGAGGCGTAATGGTACATAAAACTTTTGTGGGCACTGACCCTCACAATGGCACAATGTGTGTAGATGGAAGCCATTAAAAGGTGTACTCTCACTGGCTTACCAAAACAAAATTATAATTCTAAAAAAGAAGAAACAACTAAAACATCAATCACACCAGTTTGATCTATGCTATTTTTTGGTTTGCCATAATAAATTACCAGTAAATTAATCAAGTGAGATGCAGGTTATTCCAAAATGAGCCAACTCCTTCTCAGTGCATCCTCCCATGCAGGTACCCTGCCTACACAGCAGCCCTCAGCCACTATTCCAGGCATTGACATAGTTTGCCTCCTCAGCCAATCAGCTAACGGGATTCAAAAACCCTAAGGGTATAATTTATGTGACCTTCAAAATTGAGGACAAGGAATCTTTATAGGGAGGTCATTTTGAATTTTTAAACTTGCTAACCACAAAAACAGCAACCCCTTAATGGATAACAGAGGGGCTATTTTGAGTATTAGAGAGAGCAGCCATTAAAAAGTAGTTCACACCATTTTGAAAACAACAGGAATGTCACATGCCAGGAATGACCAGTAGCTCATGAATATCCAATTTCTACCCCAAATAGTGACTTTTGCAGCCTGTGTGGGCAGGGGTTGTCTTGGCAGGGTGTCTCAGTGGGGAAGACTGGAAGCATTTTCACCCACCAAACTAAATCACTAATTATTTTCCCAGATTTTTTCACTTTTGTTGTATTTAAGGAATTAATTTTTAGTTTCTAATTGTATTATTGATTTTTGGAGGCAGAGTTTTTTTGTCAATGCTGCTATTTTAGTCATTTATAACTTTCTGATGATAATCAATGTTAAAACAGCGCCTGGGTAATTTAATTCACATTCCATTTAGATCATTATCTAAAGCCGGTTACACAACACTCTAGTTATCCGTAATGGGCTACTCATAGCTATTCAGGGAGGGCTTTGAGGTTTCCTCAATGGGAAAATATTTATTTCACGGCATGTTAAATCATTTACTTCATATGCATGACGTTCCCGAATATTACTTCCTGAATAAGACAATACCCTGTCAAGGAATATTTCTTTCCGAAATAGTTTTCTATTATCGAGACTGTCCAAAAGGATTCATTTATGTCACCAAAACTAAGCAAGAAATTATTTATTTTATAAAACTACACCCCCTCCCTCTCCCTCTCCCTCTCCCAACTCCCCCTCCCACTACTCACGCATGAATCATTCCTACTCTCACAAGCACCATAAATGGTGAAAAATTTCTCATCAAGAATGAGGAAAACAGGACGACCTGTTTCAGCTTAGAGCAATGCAAGCACTTTTGCATATCATGCTTACATTTTGCCTTCAGTAATGATCTAATTCACAAATAAGTATATTTGCAATAGACCTAATATGGCTGACTATCAAATCCATTCTTATGTTAGACTTATTACCAAATTCTGAACTTATATGAGTGTGAAAAAGAAGAAAAGTGACTGTCCTCTTTTTCTGTAGACACCCTGTATTGTCTCATGTTTGACTGTTTGAGTGTTTGGCTTATGGCATAAGCTGGTTATTCACCGTGGAATAAGGAATATTTGTGTTTATCACACCTTGGGCTAAAGCCCTTGGATGATCAATCACAAATTCCTACTCCTGTAGTGAATAAAGTTTACACATTGGTCTCCTCACCTGCCCCTATCTATATTATATATGATACTGCTTCATACACAGCAGTAAGCAAGGGCTCTTGTAGAGAGAAAAAGACCAGTCCCAGGCAGTGGCCTCATCCAGAAAGACAGAGCAAATCCCCTTTTCCCAGGGCAGTCACAACTGACTAATTCTCACTTGAGATCTGAATACCAAATGACATTCCAAATGATACTTGCTAATTCTGCTATGTCCCTATCAAAAGCTACAAAGATGGATCGGGGTCTCTGGGACTATATATTTTCTTTGTAGACCCTAGAAATGACTACTGAATAGAGATTAGGCACGACTCTGAAGTTATGCCCTCATATTGCTACACATGTTGATACTACTTGTTCTGACAACATATGCTGAGACTTAGGACACTGCATGACGTAACTGTCTGAACACATTAGTAGCTAATGCTTGAGGCACTGAGGCATGAGAGAAGTTCATGATTTATCAAGCCACTTCGTCTACTTTCTCACTCAAGCTCAATACTATTCACTTTAAAAGAATGTTATAAGATAATATTTTCAATCATCTCCTTGCTTCTCTGAAGAATGACTTAACTTCTTCAATGTATTCTCTTGCAAGGAATTTCCTTTACTATACTTTATTAACAACGCAACTGCAGTGCATTGAAGTAGATCAAATTGGAATATACTACACAAAGGTGGATAGCTTAATTGAGTATATAATGTCAGTAAGTCTGATAGTGCAAGCTTGCAAAAAATACACTGCACTTCCCGACTGAAAACTCAGTAAGACCACACATAATTGATTCTTAGCTTCGCGGACCCGCCGACACAATAGATTTCCTGGCGATGGAAAAAAAAATTGAAAAAAAAAAAATTTTTGACATTATAAAAATATGTTTTTTCACCTTTTTTTTTTTGTTCTACCGACCGACCCTAGAAAAAGGGCGTTGAGAGGAATCCGAGAAGCTAAAGATCAATTATGTGTGGCCTAACAAGTACCAGAACTACAAGCTGCAGCACATTCAGGGCACAGTTGAGAATTACTCGAGTCAAAGAGATTAAATTACAGGCTGAAGTCCTTCCTTCACCTGACGAACGTGCAGATCATGCCAAATTGCTCAAGATCTTTGCGGTCTCCGACACTTGTCAATCTGAGCCATGCCAGTCGTGCCACCCAGGTTCCTTAATGGGATTACTGCTGCCACTTGCTTGGCCCCATGTAATCGGACTGGAAATTAGAGGACCCCGCTGAGATGGAAGAGTGCTGCTTAAGCCTACAGCTATTAGCAACTTGCACGATACAGTGAGAACATTTGCCCCCAGTGGCGTAACTGGGGGGTCTCGAGCGGGGGGGCACCTGGGGGGGCACACGATTCTCTGGGGGGGCACCCTCTATAATAACTGTATATTTTAGCCAGAGTTGGAAAGTTCATATGGGGGGGCACCTGGGGGGGCACAGGTACAATATGGGGGGTAAGTGCCCCCCGTGCCGCCCCATAGGGACACCACTGTTTGCCCCAACTGCTGTAAAATTGCTACGTTGTCAATGATTGTAGATGCCAGACTAAATACATGCTGTGTCACTTGGTTGGCGGCGGTATGTCTACCTTGGCAGCCTTGGTGCAGTTGCTGGAGAAAAACAGGAATTAAAGGAACTTGAGAACATTTTGTAACAGGAGATCATTACCTTATCAACTTCATATCAGCCTGCACTCTGAAAACTCAAACAGGCTAAATGGAATTATATGGTGGACAGTCCCAAAAACCGATCATGGTTTTTCGCACAAGATTTATGTTAGTGTTTTTGGTGAATTTCAGACAGAGAGCATTGTGCAAAGATGGAATACAATGTTTCTCCTTGTTTTTCGTACCGTCTTAGTATTTTCACTTGACCCAGGACACATCAATGTTACTTTACATCAATAAGTCCTATCTAAAAAAAACTGTGATGATGGTTCAATGTTGCATGGGAAATATGAAAGCCTTGATAGGTGAATGGGGACTATCTGGGTATCTCTATATACTATTGGAAAATAATTAAAAATTTGCAATTCATACTATGCTTCTTCCATATTCTTAAATAAAACCATTGAGCTTTGCTTGGTGTATCCATTTGATGTCAGTAGGATACACTGTTCGGATCATGAAGCCTGCTCACTTCTATTCGCTTTTACTCTTTTCTGCAAAAGAATTCTTGAACAAAGCCTTGATCTAATTTGTTTTTAGCCAAAATTGTGTCGCAATTATATACGGGTCTTCAGTGCTCTGCACTAACCAAATAAAGACAAAACTTTCACAATATCAATTTTCCTTCTGAGATTAATTTGCTTACAGCTCAAACTAAGCATCTCTTCCCACTGGGTTTAGGACCTTGTACTGTCCTCGAAAATTTCAGTCTGCAGATCTGATTTATGTCCCACTTATTATTTTGGAATTGCTATTGCGCATGTTGTTACAATCTCATTTGTTGTGAAGCAATAAAAAAGACCGCGACAGAAATCATCATTTCAATAGTGTATCTAAGTCGGTTTTCTAACTATAAAGCTGTCTGAAACCAGCGCTCTGGTATAATTTGTAACGATTATCTTTTATCATCTGCGAATTGTGTGACTTGAATACTTCTTTGAGAAGTCTGGTAAAAACTATTTCTGTGTCAAACCTTCAAAAACTATGCTTGGATTTAATTGTTTAAAAATTCAACTCATTACCTTCAGATTTAAATGAACCAGATCTTAAACTAAAAACTGTGAATAACACTCCAGTGGCCAGTGGTTGATGATTAAAGTGCTTTTAGCCATCGGCTTAGTCAGTTAGTGGCACTATCATGAAATACTCAAATACTCTGGTCTGGTATTTCGAGAGTGTACGAATATCTCTTGCAGGGAAAATAACCTTAGATCTCACATCCATCACTAGACAATACCGGTATACATCTCAATTGATTTCTTTTTCGGAAGTGCACATTCTTTTGGGAACTTTGACAGTCAGTGAGTTGGCATTGGCAATACAGGGGCGCAAGCACAATAGAGGCGGCAGACCGTTGTCATAATTTTCTCCGTATTCTATGTCATGCCAGAAGTTTTCATCTTTTGAGACTTTTAAAAGCGGTCTGCAAAACGGGAGAACAGTATGAAACTGTAAAATTTTAATTTTGCGTCACTTTAAATGACTGATTGAGATGGTTGCACAAAATGTGTGAGCTAAAATAGCTTGCTCTTTTAAGCAATGATTATGTACAGATTAGCTAAAACATATTAGGCAATCGTCTCACTTAAACGTTAAAGCTAACTCGAGATTTCGAAGTGTGCTGTGCCCAACTTTCATTATATTTCTATGCACTCTCTGTCTCTTTTTTCTATTATTCCCTGCAATGCAAAACTTTGTGTCTTAATCATGGTGGAGTGAGATATGAACATGAAGAATGGCTACAAGGGATTCACTAGATTGAACCAATATGAGGAAAATCTAAAGCCTGCATTTGTCACAGTTGATAAGACAAAATGATGACGAAAATAAGGCCTTCGGAACATGATTGGCGTGCATTATGTTGTACTGAATGAGCTCATAAAATTACTCTACGGCTGATTTGCATCAACATGTGATCACAGACTACAATAGTGGTTGAAGCAAATCGTCTAAGTAGCTGACATTGATGGTCCCAACTTCCATTACCTATATTAAATTGCTTATGTGAAACTTTTGCATTCATCTTTTCCTAAAAAAGGCTTTTCGGGGTCTGTATTCGTGCTTCACCATACAGTGCTCTAAATAGCCCACTCAGGTCCTGATAAGTTCATATAAGGTAGGGAGCATGCACTGTTGTCGAGAGAAAAAGGCCAGTCCCGGCAGTAGCCTTATCCAGGAAGCCAGAGCAAATCCCCCTTTCCGAGGGCAGTCACAACTGACTAATTCTCACTTGAGACCTGAATACCAAATGACATTCCAAATGATGTCTGCTAATTCTGCTATGTCCCTATCAAAAGCTACAAAGATGGATCGGGGTCTCTGGGACTGTTTATTTTATTCGTAGACCTAGAAATGACTGCTGAATAGAGATGAGACAGGACTCTGAAGTAATGCCCTCACTTTGCTACACACGTTGATGTACAAAATTGGATCACATAAAATTGCTCATGAATGAATATATTGATAAGTCAGACATAAACTTGCTGAATGCTGCATGAAAATTGCATTGTTCAGGCAATTAAAAAAAATCAACCTATACAATCTTCATTGGTATCAACTATTCATATTATTGTCAGGGGAATGAAAGCTCTTTTTTTATACAGTGAGCCTTTGCTCCGTCATTCCCACTTCCGACATGAATATCAATGAGTTATTCTATTTCTGGTGGTTATATCAAACCTATGTGACATATTTGACCCAGCGGGTAGTAAAGGATGGACATGGGACCACCAACTGACCACATACCAATAATAAGACCTGGCTATTTCAATATCCAATATGTGGTGGCAAACTGATGCTGGGGTTTTGATCTCATAGTTCATCTTGGGTTGTAATATCACATCATAAAATATTGTGTTTCTTTAGATACTTTTAGGGCACAGTGAGTTATTTGCCAAAACCAGCGTTTTTCTGTATGTATTTGTTCTGAGCACCATTTGCTGAGAGTCAGGATGCTGCATTACATGCAATTAGGGAAGGATGGCATGACATAACTGGCTCAGCACATTAGCAACTAATACCTGCGGAACTAAGGCATGAGGAAAGTTTGTGACTTATCACGCCATTTCGTCTACTTTCTTACATAAGCTCTTAAAGCTATGGCATTATGGGTTGTAGAGATTGCAGCGGTGGAATCCTGGACATATTTTTTGTCTGGTTACATAGTAAAGGAAATAAAAACCTGATTAAATTACACCTGTTATAAGATGAAGTTCTCAATCAAATTATCTCTTTGGCTTATTCTGGCAATGAAGTTCCTTTACTTGACTCACATCGCAACTGCAATGTATTGAAGGAGAGAAAAAAGATTTAGTGGGAATATACATGTACTACACAGTGGTGGATAGGTCAATTCAGCTGTGTCAGCAAGCTCGATAGTGCAAGCTTGCCAAACATACTCCAACAAGCATTAGAACCACAAGCTGTACATTCAGAGCACAGTTGAGAATTGCCAGAGTCAAAGAGATTAAATTACAGGCTGAAGTCCTTCCTTCTACCGAAGAACGTGTAGATCGTGCCAAATTGCTTGAGATCTTTGCGGTCTTGGACACTTGTCACTCTGAGCCATGCCAGTTGCGCCACCCAGGTTGCTTAATGGGATTACTGCTGCCACTTGCTTGGCCCCATGTAATCGGACTGGAAATTAGAGGACCCCGCTGGGATGGAAGAGTGCTGCTTAAGCCTACAACCATTAACAACTTGCACGATACAGTGAGAACTTTTGCCCTGAGTGCCATAAAACTGCTTCATTGTTGATGATTGTAGATGCCAGAGTAAATACATGTTGTGTCACTTGTCTGGTGGTATGTCTGCCTTGACAGCCATGCTGCAGTTGCTGGTGAAAAACAGGAATTCAAGGAATTTGAGAACATAATGTAACTGGAGATCATTACCTTATCACTTCATGACAGCCTGCACTCTAAATAAATTATGGACCAAATAGTTTTTTTTTAAATGCCAATTGATTTTATAAGTTTGGTTTTCCTAAATGCCTAGAGCATTTGTGACAATACAGCCAAATCGTATTTTCACAAACCCAAATGGAATTATATGGAGGACAATCCCAAAAACCAATCATGGTTTTTTCACATGAGATTTATTTTAGGGCAGTTGGTGAATTTCAGACAGACAGCATTGTTTAAAGATAGAATACAACGTTTATCCTTGTTTTCGGACATCTCTCTTAGTCTGTTGACTTGACACAGGACACATTGTTACTTTCCATTGATAGGTGCTGTCTGAAAATACTGTCATGATGGTTCAAGGTAGCAGAGAGATATTATAGCCTTGACAGGTGAATGGGGACTATCTGATTATCTCTCTGCTCTTGGAAAATATCATTCTGTAGTTCTAATTATAAAAGATCATTGATTTTTAATTACAGTTTTGCTATTGATGCTATATATATGCCGCCATTTTTGCACTGATTTTCGCTCACTAAGTCCCGTAGTTATAATCCTCTTTGAAGTGACCTAGACACTACCTAGCACCTTGTAATCCATCACAAACTGTCAACATTCCTCTACTTTATATTGTTTACGTTTTCATTGCACTTGTATTGATTTTCAGAACACCTCTAGGCCCAGTTAGCTGGTCTGTAAACACAATACACAAACGAAGCTTAACTTTTTCTCCCATAAGTTGATCAGCACAGGACAAGTTTTATCTCTCACTTTAGAAATCTACTAAACAACTATTGTATTTAATTGATTAATTTATTTTTATTTTTATTTATTTTTTATTCTTTTTCAATTATTTTTTTGAATTTATTAATCACTTACTTTTGATTTATTTTGCTCATTATTTTACCTACCTTTTGTAATTAATTTTAATTTAAGCCTAATCCACTAGATAATTATGCTTTCTCAATAATCTTTGTCTCACACTGAAATAGGTCCCATATTTATTACAGTAATTTATTGAAATCTACAAAAGTCAATTTTTGAGTTTCAGACATGGCAGCTGAAGCATCACTTGCTCAAGGGGAAATCCAGCAAATACAGACTGATCATGGCCCACCCAGTACCATTCCAAAGAAAAATGACCATCCAGGAGTATGCCAGGAGGGATGCCAGATTGGAAAAGAAACAAGAACAACAAGTTATGTAACATGTTCACTTTGTTCGCATGAATTTCATTGTAATTGTGTCGGCCTAACTGACAAACCTGCCAGTTGGACATGCCAACAGTGTAGGCTTCTACCAGCTGTTGTTTACGAACTCAAAAGTTTGCTTTCAGTTCTCATCTCCAAGAATGAAGCGCTGACAGAGACGGTAACTCAGCTTCAAAATTCTTTAAAACCATTACAATCTATTGAGAACCGATTAACTGCCATGCACTCTAAAATGTTTCCAGATGCTGATGACAGTGAAGATGATGATGACGATGATCCTGAGGTTGAACCATCCGGTACCTTGCTGATCCTGCGTGACGTGGCAGCCACTGATGACTCCCTTACTGTTGATTGCACCGGAGGCGCCCACATTAGCAACATTCGCAGGAAGCTCCGCTCAGTCAACCCAAGAAAACTGAAGTACGAAACCGTTGTCCTTGTGATCGGGACAAATGATGCCTCTACGAAGAGACCCAGTGAGAAGATTTGTTCTGACTTTAAAAGTCTACTCTCTGTCGCCAAGTCCATAGCCATGAATGTCGTACTGTCAAGTGTTCCCCCAAGAGACGATGCCAAAGTCGAACCTGGCAAAATCGATAACCTGAATCAGCTTCTCGTCCCCCTGTGTGGAGAAGTTGGTGTACGTTTTGTTAACCATGACATTAACTTTCTTTATAGAGACAATTCTGTGGACTCTAACCTCCTGTTGGCTGACAAGCTCCATCTGTCAGCAGCTGGAGTCAGCAAACTTCTTCAGAATCTTGGCTTGTCTGGAAAGGCCAAGGTCTGTATGGGCAATCGTCCAACTGCCCAACTAAATCGTGCTGCTCCATCAACAAACCAGAGCAGATCCCCTGTTGCCCCACTGATGCAGATCCCAACGTCAGCACCTCCAACGTCTCCTCCCGTCAACCCCGTCCTCTTCCACGGTGCTAGATCTCCACTTAGTAACTTTTTCCCTTGCAGCTTACAGGTCTGGAATATGAATTTCCGTAGTTCCGAGCATGCCTTTCAGTACCGAAAATGTGTTTTTATGGGGGAAAATGCTTCAGCGAGAGATGTACTGAAAGCTGAAATGGCTGCTCAGGCTAAGAAGATAGGAGATGGCGTGGGTACCTCACAGAACTGGCAGGACACTCAACAGGGCACCATGAGTGACATCCTGAAAGCTAAGGCCCGTCAATGCCCCCAGTTTGTGCGTGCCCTAATGAACTCCAATGGCCGCCCCCTAATCGAGGACACTCCGAACCCTTTCTGGGGACGGGGATCTGGGGGAAACGGACTGAATATGTTAGGCAGATTGCTAATGACTCTACGCGCTGAAATCTCTGCCAACAGTTTCACCCCTTATCCTACGAATCAGCCCCCTCGCAACCATCTCGGACGTACCAACCCCCACTCGCCTGCGCAACAACTTAGGTGTTTCAACTGTGGTGAGGCGTCCCACACAGTTGACACTTGCGGACTTCCTCGTCCCTTACGATGCTATGGCTGCGGTGGCTCTGGCCACAAGAGGAAGTTCTGCACCAAGACTCGCCACACCACTCAATAAGAGACTGGCCAAGGCAGTACGGCCGGAATAAGAACTTTTGTAAATACAAAAAATAGTGAACTCTCTATTTTATGTGATCAACTGTATGATGTTAATGATGTCCATGTTGATGTTTGTACTTTTAATCGGTTTGGTGCTTTTAGTGAATTTTATGATTTTGTCGCTATGTCTCATGATGCAGATAGTAATCTTTTAGGGGATGTTGCTGATATATCTCATGTTAGAAATGACAACTACTGCGATAATGATGTAACCAGAAACTGTATACAATCCACTTTTCAAGAAAGTCATCCCAATACTAGTCAAAGCGAGTTATCAAATAATAGTATAAATGAATTACACTCTATTGATCCAATTCTTGTTGAACCACATGTTGCTTGTAATAGTGTAACTCCAAACTCAATAGAAAATCCTAATGAGGACCTGTCAAAATTTTCTAAAACTAATGCAAAAAATATTGTATTCTCACATTTGAATATCAACAGTCTGTCAAGCAAGTTTGTGGAGATACACCAAATATTATTCAAAGGTCTAAGTGATATTTTATTCCTAAGTGAAACTAAACTAGATAACTCCTATCCCAATGCCCAATTTCATGTCAATCAATACTCCATTCATCGACTTGATAGAAATGCCCACGGTGGTGGCCTAATATGCTATGTGAAAGAAACAATACCGCACAGAAGCAGGCCAGATATTGCAGTAAACAGTAGTGGTATTGAAACTATAGCAATTCAAATCAAAACTTCAAATAAAAATATGTTCTTCTTACATGTTTATAGACCTCCAAATATTCACATTAGCTTTTTGAGTGATGCCTTAGAAACTATGCTAAACAAGTGCCTGTCCGAAAGTGAAATTGTTTATATAATTGGAGATTTAAACATAAACTTTGCAAAAGCTAATAACCAGCTTTCAGAAATCTGCGATACATATGACCTTAAACAGTTGATAAAAGATCCCACCTGTTTTAAAAGTGTCGATCAGCCAACTTTGTTAGACATTATTCTGACAAATAGTCCAAGATTTATTAGACAAACCATAAATCTATCCTTAGGAATCAGTGACTTCCATAATTATATCAGTGCTGCAACTAAAGTTTTCTGCCCGTCTGATGAGCCTAAGGTAATACAGTACAGATCTTTTAAAAATTTTGATGAAGACTGCTATAATAAGGATTTGGAAACTGCGCCTTTTCAAGTATCTCAAATATTTGATGACGTCGATGATCAACTATGGTTTCATAATTCTTTATTGCTAAACATTATTGACAATAATGCACCTAGAAAGCAAAAACTTGTAAAATATAGACAGCTACCGTACATGAATAACAATTTGCGCAAAGCTATCAATGTAAAAGCATCTTTAAGAAGAAAGTTTCAAAAGTCAAAATGCCAAGAAACCTGGCAAAATTTTAAAAAACAAAGAAATCTGGTCAATAAACTAAAGAAAAACTCCCTACGAAAGTATTTTGATGAAAACTGTAACACTCAGAAAAGTAAGGGAAAACACTTTTGGGATGTCGTTAAACCATTTATGACCAATAACGTAAAATCCAGCAATCAAAATATTACATTATATGAAGACAACTGTATAATTAGCAAACCAATTGATGTAAGTAACACCTTCAACAAATTCTTTATAAATGTAACAAATGATTTTTGTGAACCAAGTGATGTGAAGCAAATGACAGCTGATCAGGTCATTGACCACTACAAAGATCACCCAAGTGTAAAAACAATCAAACAACACTCTAACAATGGACAACAATTTAATTTCTCCCCAGTTAATTCATCAACAGTTCTAAACAAACTTAAAATTTTACAAACAAACAAAGCAACTGGCTTTGATCACATTTCTCCTAAACTTCTAAACAAAGGTAGCAACAATATCAGTTTAACTCTCACTCCAATTATTAATAGATGCATAGAAACCAATATGTTTCCTGACTATAATAAAAAGGCTGAAGTAACTCCTCTGTACAAAAAATCTGACCAACTGGCTAAAGAAAACTATAGGCCAGTGAGTGTCCTTCCTTCCACTTCAAAAATTTTTGAAGGAATCCTATGTGATCAACTTATGAATTTTATGTCAATTTCATTGTCAAATGATCTTTCTGCTTATCGTAAACTCTTTAGTTGTAACAATGTACTAGTAAAATGTATTGAAAGTTGGAGAAAGTCCATAGACAACAACTGTAATGTTGGATGTATTTTGATTGATCTTTCTAAAGCATTCGATAGCTTACCGCATGGACTTCTGATAGCCAAACTACATGCCTATGGTATTTCGTTGGAGGCATGCACACATATCATGAATTACCTCAGTAATAGAAAGCAAGCTGTAAAATTAGGACGTATACAGAGTGAATGGCTAAACTTAAAGACTGGCGTCCCACAAGGATCGCTTATGGGCCCTCTCCTATTTAATATTTTTATCAATGATTTCTTGATGGACTTAGAGAAAACTTGTGAAGTATATAATTATGCAGATGATAACACTTTGTCATATTCCCATAGGGATCTAGCAGTTGTTAAAAGTAAACTTGAGGAAGCATCAGCACAAGCGTTAACCTGGTTTAAGGCAAATTACATGAAAGCTAATCCATCCAAATTTCAGGCGATATGTTTCAGTCGTGATAACAAAGACTTTGAAATTAAGTTGGAAAATAACATCATCAAGTCTGAGGCTGTAGTCAAGCTATTAGGTATTCACATTGACCAAAAGCTAAACTTTAATCACCACATTTCGGTAATATCGAAAAAAGCAGCTAGACAAATAAATGCTTTGCAAAGAATGAGCAAGTATGTTGATTATGAAGGTAAACTGAGAGTATACGAAGCTTTTGTGGCTTCCAATTTTGTATACTGTTCTTTAGCATATGATACTTTTTCTCTTGGCCAGTGTCGAAAAATTGAAAAGTTAAATAAAAGAGCCTTAAAGCTGGTATGTAATGATTATGAAAGCACTTATGATGACTTATTAATAAAAACTGGCAAAAACATGCTGTTTGTAAATCGTAGAAATAACTTAGCAGAATTTGTTTTCAAAGTACTTAATAACCTAGCACCACCCTTGGAAAGTAACTTTTTCATTAAACAGGTGTCTCCCTACAACATGCGTGACAGTAACAGACTAGTTCTACCAACCTTTAACACTATTCAGTTTGGAAAAAAGTCAATCAGATATCAAGGTTCCTCGTTGTGGAATTCTCTGCCCGGTAACTTGAAATGTTTTCAAGAATTTTGTTCATTTAAGTGTGCTTTAAGAAAGAGCAATTGCTTGAAAAATTGTGATTGTACAAAATGTATACTATGTCTCAGATGTTCTCTGTAAAGTATAATGATCTCAGCTTAAGTGCATCTTTAAGTTTGTAAACTTTCTTTCAAATTTCATTAACTCATCTGTATATATATTTCATCTTGTTTTGTTATTTCACATTGTCGGTTAAAAGCTTTATAGCTTGTGTTATCTGTTTTTATGTCATCACCGACTTGAAATAAAGTTTTATCTTATCTTATCTTATCTTATCTTACATATTCTAAAATAAAACCATTGAGCTGTGCTTGGTTTATCCACACAATTGTCAGTAGGAGACATTGTTAGGATCATGAAACCTGCTGACTACTATTCTCTTCTGCTCTTTCTTGTAAAAGAACAAAGCCTTAACCCTATTAGTCTTGTCTTGGCCAAAATTATATAACAATTATATACGAGTCTGCAGTACTCCGCACTAAACAAATAAACTTTCACAAAATAAATTTTTCTTCAGTGATTAATTTGATTACAGCTCATTCGCCATCATAAACCAACCACAACAGCCAATTGGATTTAGGACCTTGCTCTATCCTTGAAAATTGTAGTCTGCAGATCTGATATGCATCCGACTTATTATTTTGGAATTACTATACCGCATGTTGTTACTTTAACAATCTCATTTGTTGAGAAGCAATAAAAAAGACCCTCGACAGAAATCATCATTTCGATAGTGTATCTAAGTCAATTTTCTAACTATTAAGCTGACTGAAACCAGCACTCTGGTAGAATTCTACTTGTACGGACTATTTTTTATCATCTGCGAATTGTTTGACTAGTATACTTCTTTGAGAAGTATGGTATAAACTATTTATGTGTCAAGCATTCAAAAACGAATGCCTGGATTTAATTTTTTTAAACCCATTACATTTAGATTTAAACGTACCAGATCTTAAATTAAAAATGTAAAAACTCCCAAATAAATAACACTCAAGTGGCCAGTGGTTGATGATGGAAGCAATTTTAACCATCAGCTATGTGGAGCCATCATGAAGTACACTGGTATGGTATACAAATTTCTCTTGCAGGGAAAATATAACCCGAGATGACACATCCATCACTAGACACTAGTAGACAGTAATGGTATACATCTCAATTGATTTCTTTTCCAAAGTGCACATCTTTGGAGAACATTGACAGTCAGTGAGTTGGCATTGGCAATAGTGGGGCGCAAGCACAATAGACTGGCAGACTGTTGTCAAAATTTTCCCCATATTCTATGTTATGCCAGAACTTTTAAAAGCAGTCTGCAAAACTGGAGAACAAAATCACACTGTAAAAGCTGAATTTTGGGTCAGTTTTAATGACTGAGTGAGATGGTTGTAAAATGTGTTTGAGCTAAAATAGCTTGTTATTTTTAAGCAATGATTATGTACAGATTAGCTCAAACATAGTGGGCAACCGTCTCACTTAAATATTTAAGCTAACTCACAATTTCGAAGTGTGCTGTGCCCGACTGTCATTATATTTCTATGCACTCTCTCTTTTATTCTGTTATTCCCTGCAATGTAAAACTTTGTGTCTTAATCATGGTGGAGTAAGATATGAACATGAGGAATGACGTCAAGGGATTCACTAGGGATTCACAAGATTGAACTAATATGAGGAAAGTCTAAAACCTGCATTTGTCAAAGCTGATAAGACAAAATGATGACGAAAATAAGGTGGAACATGATTGGCTTGCATTGTATTGTCCTGAATGAGCTCATAAGTTTACTCTACGGCCGATTTGCATCAACATGTGATCACAGACTACAATAGTGGTTGAAGCAAATCGTCCAAGTAGCTGACATTGATGGCCCAATTTCCAGTTACCTATCTTAAATTGTTTATGTGAAACTTTTGCATTCATCTCTAAAGCTCCTGAAAAAAGGCTTTTCGGGGTCTGTATTAGTGCTATACCATACAGCGCTCTAAATAGCCCACTTAGGTCCTGATAAGTTCATATAAGGTAGGGAGCATGCACTGTTGTCAAGCGGAAAAGGCCAGTCCCGGCAGTGGCCGTATCCACGAAGCCAGAGCAAATCCCCCTTTCCTAAGGCAGTCACAACTGACTAATTCTCACTCGAGACCCGAATACCAAATGGCATTCTAAATGCCTGCTAATTCTGCTATGTCCCTATCAGAATCTACAGAGATGGATCGAAATGACTACTGAATAGAGATTAGGCAGGACTCTGAAGTAATGCCCTCACTTTGCTACACACATTGATGTACAAAATTGGATCACATAAAATTGCTCATGAATGAATATGTTGATTAGTCAGACATAAACTTGCTGAATGCTGCATGAAAATTGCATTGTAAAGGCAATTAAAAATTCAACCTTCACAATCTTCACTGATATCAACTACTCATATTATTGTGAATGAAAGACCTTTTTTTTATACAGTGAGCCTTTGCTCCGTCATTCCCACTTCAGACATGATTATCAATGAGTTATTCTATTTCTGGTGGTGACATCAAACCTATGAGACATATTGGACCCAGCAGGCAGTGAAGGATGGAAATGGGACCACCAACTGACCCTGTACCAATAATAAGACTTGGCTATTTCAATATCCAATATTGGTGGCATGGGTGTTGACCTCATAGTTCTTTGGTTTTGTTATTACTTCATAAAATTGTGTGTTTCTTTAGATATATTTAGGGCACAGTGAGTAAAGATTTGCCAGGGCCAGTGTTTTTCTCTGTGTACTTGTTCTGAACTCCATTTGCCGAAAGATAGGACACCGCATTACATGCGATTAGGGAAGGATGGCATGACATAACTGGCTCAGCACATTAGCAGCCATTGCGCATGCAACTAAGGCATGAGGAAATTTTGTGACTTGTCACGCCACTTCGCTACTTTCTCACATAAGCTCTTAAAAAACATCTTATTGGCTGTAAAGACTGTAGCAGTGGAATCATGACCATATTTTTTTTTTTGGTTATTACAGTGAAGGAAATAAAAACCTTATTAAATTACACCTGTTATAAGATAATGTTCTCAATAGAATTATCTTTTGGCTTCTACTTCTATCAATGAAGTTCCTTTAATTGATTCACATCACCACTGCAATGTGTTGAAGGAGAGAAAAAAAGATTTAGTGGGAATATACCACACAGTGGTGGATAGGTCAATTCAGCTGTGTTAGTAAGCTCGATAGTGCAAGCTTGCCAAACATACTCCAACAAGCATTAGAACTACAAGCAGCACATTCAGAGCACAGTTGAGAATTACCAGAGTCAAAGAGATTAAATTACAGACTGAAGTCCTTCCTTCTAATGAAGAACGTGTAGATCATGCCAAATTGCTTGAGATCTTTGCGGTCTTGGACACTTGTCACTCTGAGCCATGCCAGTCGTGCCACCCAGGTTGCTTAATGGGATTACTGCTGCCACTTGCTTGGCCCCATGTAATCAGACTGGAAATTAGATGACCACCAGTGGGATGGAAGAGTGCTGCTTAAGCCTACAGCCATTAACAGCTTGCACGATGCAGTGAGAACCTTTGTCCCAGCTGCCATAAAACTGCTACTTTTCCGATAAATGTAGTATGTACAGACTCCAGATATAATGGTAGCTGTCTCTGTTTTACACTAACCTTTCAGAAAGCGGTGATGCAACATTCCAACCTGATTGGTCTCGGCCAAAATTATATGATAATTTTGTATGGATCGGCACTTACCAAATGAACAAAACTTTTACAGTATCCATTTTCCTTCACTGATTAATTTGATTGAAGCCAATGCACCAACATAAACCAAGTATCACAGCCAATTTAGGTTGGGACCTTGCACTGCCCTCAAAACTGCAGTCTGCAGATCTGATTTACATCACACTTGGTAATTTTGGCATTTCTATACAGCATGACATTACTTTGACAATCTCACTTGTTATGGGTTGTTTTTCAATCGGGGTACATAGTTTTGTCTCAAGGGGGTAAAAAATAAAGTTTTTATTTTTCAGGTCAAATTGACTTTTTTTTTGTTGCTATATACCATGCCATGGATTTCTGAAAATTTTAGGGCTACAAGTATTCTGAATTTTTTTTTATTTGACTTTTTGATAATTTGATCAAAGTCGATATTCTGCTCATCCCTCTATTACTGAATGTATAGATGACCCAGTTGTATGGGCTTGTGCTGAGTGGATAGATATATGTCTGACAATGAAAATCATCTTGCTTGCTTAATTTTGACCAAGAACTTTTGTACGTGTCAAGGAAAATAGATATTTTCAGAGAGGACGGAGAGGACAGTTTATCTGACGAAGGTGTTTTTGGCGTTTTCCGCTACGAGCATTGTGCAGTTCGTACAACTGAAGTGAAATACTTACCAAAACTTTGTCTAATCTATTGAAGGAGTATTTCTATAAAACAAAAATCCTCTTAATTTTATGCTATTGCTGTTTTGCTGACCCTATTTCGGAGAGGACAATATTTGACGGAATTGACCTTCATGTGTTCAATGCAGGATTCTGAAGAGACTGATCATAATTGTTGCATGTAATTCTAAATGTTGAACTCTTGGGACCATGTTGAAAGCATTTTCACATTGGTTTAAACTTACTGTTAGGTCGGGACTGAAAAATCTGTAATGATATTTGCCTAATTTGCAAATGAGACAGTCAATTTTGCTCAAAATGACACAAATAAATTTTTTTCAGGCAGTTATCACCGATTTGAATAATTTTTTCGCTGCTGTAGGTCCGTCTCAGTATGTTTAATCTTTCTGTGTAACGTTTTTTCCACATATGTGCATGGTATTTCTGGTATTTTGGATATCGTGTGACTTTCCAGAGCGTACCCCGATTGAAAAACAACCCTTATGTCACAATGGGGGTCAGTTGTGAGAAGCAACAAAACTGGATAAACACCAGAAATCAGCATTTGTCATGGTAGCTGTTAGGGCCAACATAAAGGAATTACCAGGTGCCATTTGCGATGCCATTGCCATTCTGGTCTCAAGAGAGATTTAGTCAAATTCACTGAATTTTGAAATTGGATCAAGGATTTTGTAGAAGGCAAAATAGCTTTTTTCCACCTCTTAAACACACTGTTAAATTTTCATTGCAAAAATGCGAATGATATACAAGTACACAATTTTTTTTCAATGATATAGTTTTTTGACTCCACATGAAGTTCTGACTGATTGACCAATGCGCAAGATGTGCAATCCTGAGTAAAAATAATTTTCTGTGCTGGAAGGGAACTTGCAGTAATGTTTTAAAATCACATTGGTATTGGAAGGATGTCTCACAAATAACATCAAAGAAATAATTAAACATTCAAGGGACAAACATAATCTATATTTGCATTTACTTAGAAGATGCACTTCAGCAAAGCCTTCAGTGAATAAATCAGACACACCCTCAAAGTCAACCAATGAACAGGCCTTCACACATTTTATGCAAATGAGGCTGATTTCGCTGATTCGCATACTTCCCTTGGGGTTACATGTGTGATCCTTACATGAGTAGATAGATCTCTCTGATACCTTTAAAATGATAGGCCATACGAAGTGGAGAGGAATCCTAAGCGCTGATTGGTCATGACGCTCGTGAGTCGTGACATAAATCTATGAAAATACACGGCAATGGAATGATTCGTCTAGGGTAGATTATCTAGGTGTGAAGATGGAGTTTTACTCAGAATTGGTATTGTTTGAAACAGACATCTCATAGCTTCAAGCACGTAGTAAATAATTGAAATGGTACCACCAACGGAACAGAATACCTATATATATATATATATATATATATAAATTTATTCCACTTCATACACTTGCAATAAGGTATATGGTAGGATTGGGAGTACATGAATAAATAAATAAATCAATTGAAGGATCGGGATTTTGACCCCGTTGTTCTTCTTGAGTTGTACTGTGACTTCATAAAATATTGTGTTTATCTTTATAAGATTCGGTCAGAGTGCATGAGGTGTTGACAAGATCTCTGTTTTCTGTTTTTCTGTTTACGCATTCCGAACATCATTTGTTGAGAGGTAGGAAGGTGCATTACATGCAATTAGGGAATGATGGCATGACATAACTGGCTCAGCACATTAGCAGCTAATGTGTGTTGAACTGAGGCATGAGAAAAGTTTATGATTTATCACGCCACTTTGTCTACTTTCTCTCTTAAACTTTTAATGCTGTGGCATGCTGGGTTGTAAAGATTGTGCACAGCAATGGAATCTTTGCCCTGCCTCTCTGTTTAGTTACAGGTAAAGGAAATAGAACATGACTAACTTAAGCATGAACATTATAAGATAATGTTCTCTTTGGAAGATTAATTTGTGAGCTCCTTCACTTGAGTCACATCGCAAGTCCAACACATTAAAGTAGAGAGAGAACAAGATTTAGTTGGGATATACTACACAGTGGCGGATAGCTCAATTCAGTAGGGTCAGCAAGTCAGAGAGTGCAAGCCTGACAAACATACGCCACCTACTAGGGTCTCAGCAACAAGCATTAGCACTGTGCACTAACGAGAGGGGTACCCTCGCCATCAGGGCAGCCATTACAACACTCGATTCAAAGTAATTTTCTGTCATCCTGAGCCTATTTCATCGAATCCAAAGCTCATATTTGTCAAGCATGTAGTTCAGATGTTAAACTAATCCCAGGACTCATCTGCCATGTGTGATTAGTCACATAATTATCAGATTTTGCAGTTGAAATATATCGTCATGGCGAGGGTAACAAAAAAGCCTCTCGAGGGTAACACCATTTTCAAATATTGTCATGGCGAGGGTACCACCCGAAATGACTGAGATTTACTAGAAAAATTAGATAAATTAGATATGATTAGATAGATAGATAGACAGAGAGATAGAGACATATATAGAGAGATAGAGAGATAGATAGATATATACACTACTGGCCAAACGTCAGGAAACGATGTTCATCATTGAATTAGTGTAATGCAAATCTTTTTGTGCACTGAAATTTGTCTTTTTTGCTTTTAAAAATACAGTTGAGTCAAAACAAGGGGGCGCTTATCTCCGTTTTTAAAATTTTTTTTTTTACTTTAGAATATATTTAGGCAGGGTGGCAGATTCAGCAAACAACTGTTTTTCAATCTGGCCCTGTATAAAAACAATCGATTGATAAAAAACAATAAAATAACAATTATAGTATTACTATACATTAAAAGTTAAAAATCAAACATTCAAGAAATATGCTTTAGCTTTACCTTTAAATACATTAATACTTGTGCACCCCTTCAAGTGATCATTTAAGCTATTCCATACAATAGGACCTACATACGAAAAAGCATTTTTAGTACATTCAGATGTTAACATGCGGAACATACACATCATGTTCTTTTACATTTCCACTTAGTCTATTCGATACTTCAATAGCCATAAGAATCTCATTTGACAAATATTCAGGTGCTAGACCATGTATACATTTAAATACTAAAAGTGACATGAAGTAATCCCTTCTTTGTTTGACATTCATTACTTTCATTTTTGTTACAAGTTCAACTCCTCTCAGGTTAATATAATCATAATTATTATAAATAGCTCTTACTGCTCTATTCTGCATTCTTTGAATTTTACTAAGATTACTTTCAGTTGTGTAGCCCCATACAGTAATTGCATAATCAATTTTAGGCTGAATATAACTTTTATAAATTTGTACTAAGGATTCAAAAGGTAGGAATTTTCTAAGTCTTGATAAAACCCATATTTTCTTGCAAAGTTGTTGAAGTATTAATATTTTTGTTCCAATTCAAATTCTTATCAATTTTAAGACCAAGATAATCACAGCATTCAACATCTTTCAATTGGTCATCCGTTAATTGGCATTGACCAATATTTACTCAGTTTGATTCATGCGTTTTTTTAGCAACCTTAAAATTGTAATACAATTTTCTGTAATTTACCTCTAATATCCCTTTTCACGCTCATATAAATTAGCTGCCATGGTGTAGGAAGATTGTTGATATAAAGTGGTAGACAACCTTAGGAGGCTGGGTGACATCGTTTTGGAAAATCTGATGTACCTGCCGCAATAAATAAAATAAATACAATATGTTTTTATGGGTCTATCTAAATATAGTCAAGTAAGAATCGAAGCACCCAGAAGATGTTTTGTGTTATATTAATAAAATGGCGTGCCCCACTGTTTCCATACTTTTGGCCTGCAGTGTAGATAGATAAATAGATAGACAGATAGATAGATCGACAGAATTGTGAGTAACATTTAGAAAAGTTCCAAGTTCCCGAGGACATGACCAGTGCATGCATTACATGCTATTCTTACTTGTTGAATATTTATTCATTTTTTTATCAACAAATGAAATAAGTGTCTACGAGTTTGTAAGCAGCAAAAATACTGTATCTACAACTTGGTAATATTATACTGACCAAAAAGTCTGTGTCAACGACTTGGCCATCCCAGTAAATTGGTTGTCTGCCAGTTGGTAGGTGTCTACCAGTTGGTTGTCTACCAATCTACAGCTTGACTTGATATCCTCAAATACCCATAGTCAGACACTCAGTCTCAATTAGTATATCGTTACAACTTATAATTATCATCATGATGATGACATGGCTTCTTGAGAGTAGTACGAGTCAGCTCCGTAAAGCATCATAGCATCAAAACATGTAATGGTGGATCTCAGATTAAAAGCTTAATAAAGGGCATAAAAATTATTTTTAAGAAAGTTTCACTGTGGATGGTATTGTTTTGGCAGAAAGCAATTTGTGCCACATTCTTACTTCAGTCCGAGACCAGACTGCTTCCTTCCCCCCTTCCTTGCTTCAACAAAAAGCACCACATCATAAGGTTCCATCATTTGGGGTGCTCCTGAGACAGAAGGGAAGTCCAATGGGAAGAAGAAGAAGCTCCCTCAGATAATTGTGCGAGCTGTGCGGAGGCTTAATATGCAGAGAGACAGTACTGAGGTACAGTCTGTTCTTACTTACAAGTTACAATCCCTTTCCCGACAAACACAAGGACCGTGTTTGAACACATTGTCCGAAAATGTGGAACATGAACTACTGGTTACAGCTAGAGTGAAAGGATAGACTCAGGAACCACTGAACACGTCAGGCATTGTCTGTATCAAACTGTATGACGTTATGACATACTCAACCACTTATGAATAATTATATATATATGTCCTTTTGACTTAAGCTGTAATGCTTATGCAATGCTACAGCATGCAATGCTATGTCGCCATATATATGCAAGGGCCTGCAGTCAAATGCATGGAAATGTGTATAGCTATGCACTAAGAACAGAAAAATCAAACATGTTAAATTACAGGACTTCGTTTTGTACTGGTTTGCCGAGCAATGCAAGTCCTTTTGCAGGCCAATGTCAAGGAATGCAGTCTCATATGGACGCATGTGAAGTCTTTGCACCCCTATGTATCAGTATGCATATGTATGAATTTAAACTGGACTTTCAAAACAAATTTGTAGAGTTTTGAGTATTGTAGGGCATGTAGGCTGCATAGCTCTGTAAATTACTACATATGCAGGCACATGCGAGGTATGCGTGCCCTGACCACATGATATACTTTTTTGTGAAGTTGTAACATAAAGATTAACTCTCCTCCGGGGTGACATACATAATTAACAGTTTCAGTTCTCTCAAAGCAGTTGAATGGACTGAGTGTTTCATTGTTGCCTGCTTATTGTTTCAACTAGTTTCTTTGTAGAAAACCATGAACAATCACTTAAATCACACCAGAAAAAAGCTGTTAAATGATCTGAATAACTTCAGAATTTTATGGCACTTATTGGCAGGGTGAGTGTAAACGAACCCTGCTGTGGGAGGATGGAAAATACCAGGGGAAATACGGTTTTAATATTGTCTAAAGGAATCTATAGCTTGTTGCCAAAACAGAATGGTCAGAGCCAATCACATAACTTTGACATCTTTTATATTGCAACTATGTTACTGATTGCAAGTCCTGATTACTTACTTCACAATTGCAATCATGACAATTGTGTCAGCACATGCTCTGATCTTGCACAACAAAGAAAACATTGAACTAACTGATTCATTAACTTGACAACCCCTGACTACAACAATTTGCTGTGCATGCTTCTGTCTTCGTTTCTTGTGTTACCCTCGCCAATGTTTATGGAGGTTACCCTCGCCAACCGGAAGTGACCCTCGCCCCAATCTTGCAGTACCCTCGCCACTTCCGGGTTGGTACCCTCGCCTTCTTAGGTTGGTACCCTCGCCATTTAGGTTGGTACCCTCGCCAAAATGCTGGTACCCTCGCCCTGCCATTTTTTGTTTTTTGTGGTACCCTCACCTCGAGTGAATTTGAATTTCATAAATATCTTACTTCATCTTGCTTGATTGAGTCTGGCACTTGGCACTGATTCATTCCACGGGCCATTTAACCTGTCTAAACAATTTGAAGACCTCACACCCCCTACATTTTTTGCAATTTCACTTTGAAATCACGAAGTGAGAGTTGCAATGGCCTCCCTGATGGCGAGGGTACCTCCCTCGTTAGTGCACAGTGATTAGAACTAAATGTAGAAGCAGCAGCACATTCAGAGCACTGTTAAGAATTACTAGAGTCAAAGAGATCAAATTACATGCTGAAGTCCTTCCTTTTTCTGAAGAACGTGCATTTCGTGCCAAATTGCTTGAGATCTTTGCATTCTCAGAAACTTGCCACTCTGAGCCATGCCAGTCGTGCCACCCAGGTTGCTTGATGGGATTACTGCTGCCACTTGCCTGGCCCCATGTAATCAGACGACTGGAAATT
Source organism: Platynereis dumerilii (assembly GCA_026936325.1). Lineage (NCBI taxonomy): Eukaryota > Metazoa > Annelida > Polychaeta > Phyllodocida > Nereididae > Platynereis > Platynereis dumerilii. The sequence continues at coordinate 37,715,840 of JAPTHN010000003.1, read as the reverse complement.
AGATGACCACCAGTGAGATGGAAGAGTGCTGCTTAAGCCTACATCCATTAACAACTTTGCACGATGCAGTAAGGACCTTTGTCCCATCTGCCATAAAATAGCTACTATGTCGATAATTGCAGGACATATAGACTCAAGATTATGGTTGCTTTCTCTGTTTTGCACTCACCTTTAAGAAAGCAGTGATACTAACCAATAAACAAAACTTTAGCAATATCAATTTCCCTTCTGTGATTAATTTGATTGAAGACCATTCACCAACATAAACCCAACACTACAGCCAATTGGGGTTGGGACCTTGAGCTGCCCTGGCAAAATTCCAGTCTGCAGATCAGATTTACATCCCTGTACGCTACAATGGTATTTTCAGAGAAAACTTCTTTCTCTTTTAGGGAAATTAATCGGAGATCAAACATACATCACCAGACAATATTGGTATATATCTCACTTGATTTTTTATCCAAAGTGCAAATTCGTCGGGGAACTTTTGACAATCACTGAGTTGGCACCGGCAATACAGGGGCACAAGCACAAAAGATGTATTTCCTCCATATTCTATGTTATGCCAGAACATTTCATCTTGAGGGGCTTTTAAAAGCAGTTCACAAAACCAGAGAACAGTATTACTAAGTACTGCATTCTGGTATTTCTAATACAATGCAATTGATGTCCTTTTTCAATTATCTCATTATAATATAAAACAACAGGGTTTTTATCACGGAGTGACATATGAACAATTTGAACATGAAGAATGGCTACAAGGGATTCACTAGATTGAACCAATATGAGGAAAATCTAAAACTTCCATTTGTCAAGGCTGATAAGAGAAAATGATGAAGAAATGTGCAGAACAGGATTAGTTTGCTGTATTTACTTTACGACAGATTTGCCTTTACATTTAATCAACACTAATGGTTGAAGCAGACTCCCCAAGTGTTTGACATTGATGGTCGCAACTTCGATCTACCAAATGCAAGCCTTTTTTTTAGACTTTGGAATTCCTCTTTCAATGCTCCTAAGTCACTATTCAACTGTACCATGCAGTGTATGACCGGCTGGTTCATATAAAAATAAGATTAAAATCAAAATGAAATTAGGAACATAGCATTAATATTGAACACACTTTGATTTTTTAATACCGGCATTATTATAAACTAACGAAATACAAATAAACATGCCCCTCTAATAAGCCTCTTTCTAAGGCAGAAAAATACCCTGAGCCATATACCTGTTCCAAACACCATGTGCCAAGAAACAGGACATTGCATTACATGCAATTGGGAAAGGATGGCCTGACAGAACTGGCTGAGTACATTAGCAGCTAATGCATGTGGAACTGAGGGATAAGGAAAAGTTTATGACTTATCACGCCACTTCCTCTACCTTCCCACCATGCTCTTAGTGCTGTGGTACTCTAGGCTTTTTAAACACAATGGAATCACTGAGCCTGTACAGTACACGTAAGTGAGCTTTCTGCTCGTTGGTAAAGTATATAAATAGATATGTTTAAGCCAAAAATGAATTAATGGCCATTCTTATGTATTTTTTTTCATGGTGAAGAAAATGACACATCAGCGGGTAAAAGCCATAATGGTGTAAATACTTCACGAATACTATTTACATACACCCATCGACATGATTACATCGAACACACGATAGAAATATATATATTTTTGTGTATTCACAATCCAATTATATTTTGGGTTCTTTCAACTGCCAACTGCCTTGCAAGATATACTTAACTGATGTTATGTATGAAATTCTTGGATAAAGTCTGATCCTTTGAGTTGGCCCAAAGAGAGAAACTGTGATCCTATATTCCCTTATTAGTCCCTGCAAAGTGCATCTAACTCTAATTTGTCTTGGTAGCTGTTGAGGCCAACATCAAGGAATTACCAGATGCCTATACTTTTGTCACATTCCAACTACAATTAATTGGTCACAAGAGGATTTCGTTTGTGCCTACTTCATTGTGGAGAAAAGCTCAATTCAACCACATCTAAAATTTGTAAATCCATAATGTAGGTCTCATTTTACCATTTGTAGTATAATGCACAGTTTTGGAAAGATGATGATTTAGATAGTGTAAAACTTATTAGCTTACGGTCTGTAAATTTGTTATGCAAAAAGAGTGGACAATTGCACTATTAAAATGCCACTTCACGAGTCATCATACCGATGATTTGTCAAGATCATACCAACACTTTTTAATGATGTTGATTTTATGAGAGGAGACTAATAGTGCCTGTTGGTGATGCCCAAATTAAATCATTTTGCTCCTGATTTTTACTCTAAGATCAGCGATAACAAATCAAATGCCCTTCCATTGGCCACAACTAATCAAACAGCCTCTATCATGGTTCCCGAGTCAAATGGGTGATAATGGACACATCATCAGCTATCATGAGTCAAAAAGTAAATTTTTCTCCGTGAAAGGATCGTCTCTGTTTTGCAGACTGTAAGAGAGATTAATTCTGCCACTCCAGGAATTTTAACATTCGAAGCTGTTCTTCATCTAATCTCCAATGCAAAGCCCAAAGAGAGAAATGGTGATTCTATATTCCCTTAGTCCCTGCAAAGTGCATCTAACTCTCATTTGTCTTGGTAGCTGTTAAGGCCAACATCAAGGAATTACCAGATGCCATTTGCGAAGCCATTGGCATTCTGGTCTTAAGGGAGAATTAGTCTACTTTGGAAACTGGATGAGGGACTTTGCAGAAGGCCAAATAGCTTCTTTTTTTTTTGCCTCTTTAGCATTTTGCCAAATGTTGATTGCCAAAATAAATGACTGATACACTTTCATTCAACCGTATAATTTGTTGACCGCACGTAAAGTTATGACTGAGTGACCACAACGTATGATTATTTCGTAATGATTGTACAATGTAACTGCAATTTTGCATGCAATTCCAAGTTGAAACTTACAATGTTTCTTTAATGAATATCTATGATCAATTGATTTAATGCGTCGATCTTAGACCTATATTGATGAGTGTCTTACAACTTAGTGAAGTCACTCTTATGCAACACTATTTATATACAGTGCCAGGCAATATCTAAGGTATAAAACTATGCAGCTAGTGCACATCTCTTCTCTTGCTCGGAATATAACCAGAGATCCTATACATTCATCACTGGACAATTTTGGTATACATCTCCATTGATTCCTCTTCTGCAGTGCAGATTCATGGGAGAACTTTTGATAGTTGGTGAGACAGGGGTGAGCAGTGGTGATACAAGCACAGATATGGGCTCACAGACTTTGTCTGGGTTTTCTCAATATTCTATGTTATCTGACTGTGGAAAGCTGGAATATATCCTTTTCTTCCCTAGTGATAAACCCCTATTTACAGTCAATTCAATGAAGTATTACTGTTTTGTATGTTAAAAACAAAGCATATTCCTTCAACTCTTGCACACCCATCATACAGACAAGGTTAATGCTTTTAATATGATCCAGACTGTGATACTTTCATAGTCAATTATAGCGGTTTCTTGAAAAAACAGTAGCAAACCTTTATTACTTTTGAAAGCTATCATATCTTCATTCGGGAAAAAAACATAACAAATATTGTTCACCTGGGCTTTTTTAACCTTAACCGAAGGACAAAAAATGCACAGAACATTTAACAAATCCAATATCATGGTCCTGATGTACTGTCACCTAGAATAAAAATGTGTGATCTTCCTGAAGTTGCAAAATCTGTTGTGTCAGAGCTCCACTGAAAAAGTTTTGCTTGATAAAGATGAGCATTGAGGTTATAATTTAACAATAATGTCAAATATTTTTGCATCTTGGAAAAACAAGTTGATAGCATTTGAATGGCCAGGTTATGCCAATTTGTGTAAAATGAAAATAAAAAGATCTTTGCTTTAAATAAGCCGTCAAAGTAATCCGTTTAGTGTCTGACTTTCATTACTACATTGCAGCCTTAATTGCCAATCAGCCATAAAGGAAAATATACGAGCCTATTCAGTACATTAAAGCTTGAATTGATCCTGTTCTGCTCTCTTTTCTTCATCATTTTCTCTTATCAGCCATGACAAATGCCCGTTTTAGACTTTCCCCTTTTGGGCTCCTGCAGTGAAATCCCTTGCAGTCATTCTTCATGATCTGGTCATTTATCAGGCATAAAATAACTTTAATCTTACTTCACGTGATTAAGGCATTGTTACTTGGTCACTCGGCATTAGAAACGGCCGGTAGGGGTACTTTCCAATGAGATTGATGTCTCGAGATCAGCAGTGAGTTATGAGTACGAGTAATGTACTCATGATTTGGCACGAGTACTGAGTACATGCGAGTACTTTGAAAAATGCACTCGAGTACATGAGTACAAGTGTACTCGTGCCCAACCCTGGCAGTGACTCAGAATTTTCTCATTCTCAAGAAAAAGGACTGCTTTTGAGTCATAGACAATAACATGGCATGGATAGGGATATGACCTCACAAGGAACATTTCAGTAAAATCCTTAAGCACTTGACATTCATTGACTGTAACACATATGGCAAAATCAATCCTGCAAAAGATGGATTGAAAATGCCCCAGACAGGTGTCTCAGGTATCATCAATCAAAATGCCTGTTAAGGCACTCCCCTCCTCCTTCATGTGGCTTGTTTGTAAAAAAACATATTATATGTCCCATTGACATATACAGAAAAAATAATAATAAAAAAGTATTGTAACATTGCAAACATAATTTTGACACTCATTGATTATTCTCCCATTCTGAGACACCACACAGTGCGTCTCCAGGGGGGGCGAAAAATGTCTGAAGCCCCCCCTCCCTTAGCCCCCCCCCCCAACTTTTGACCAAAAAATATATTCTTATAAAGAAAAATAAGTCTCCGTAAATTATGGTATCATAGAGAAAGCCACATGTACGTTCTGCGAGATCCAACCTGTGGCGGATCCTGACCTAGTTGTCTACAGGGGTCCCGAGCATTTTCTGGCACGGGCCAGCATCGTGGCATATTTTCATCATAATGGAACTTTTCTGTGATATCAGTGGCTAAAGAGGGGCCCTGTCCCCATTACTTCCTTCTCAACGGGAAAGCCATGCCAACATTGCATCTAATCGCAAGGTTGAGCCTGATCTTACACTGCTCACACTTAAAAACATACTACTAATTCAGATGTGGCAATGAAATTTTACACTGATCTGGCTGAATATTTCGTTCTAGGGTCTGGAAAGCTTCATTGAAAAATATTGAGAATTGGCTTTATCGGGCCACATTTAGTGAAACTGCATCAAAAACCAAAATCACAACCAATGCAAATTGAGCTAAAACATATTTTTTTCATTAAGTCCATATGCATCCCATTTTTGGAGTTCATGGATAATAAAAGTTGTCTCCATGACTCCTTCAAACATCTTTACTGCATTATGTTTGATTTGGGTTGAATTTTAGCCAAAGTTCTTAGCCCTCCTCAGCCCCCCCCCCCCAACAAAAAAATCCTGGAGCTGCCACTGCACCACAACACTGGGCAGAGGGTGAAATATTCCTTCACTCATCATCAGTTTGCTATAAGCCATTCTACATATACAGATACTGGCATCCTCAACTCTTTAGATCTCAACTTGTAGTCCATGAGCCAGACCCCATATTTTCACAGATCGGTACCACCTGGGGTGGCAAAATCTAACAGTGTTTTTCTGAAAGACATATGCCTATAGTAGGGTGCATCAGTTGCCCCAACATTAACCGATCAAGCTGTACCTTGGTCCATAGTTCGGTTTTACCTCCCAAAATAAGATACAAAAATTTCAGCTTGATCGATGGATATTTAGGGGTGCCTCCGAAAGCATGTTTCTTGTGAATTTTTCAGGAAAAGTTACGTTTCCGTAGGATCGCGGTTAGCGATAACTTGAGTAATATAAAAGATAGAAACAAACAAATGACATATTTGGATTCTGCAGAAAATTTCCTTCAAAATGAATACCTGGAAGCTATGTTTCCGTCAACATTATGGTGATCATGTACTGCAAGATATGCTTTTACTTCAGTTTTTATGTACGACGTCACTGATATACACAAATTTCTGTTTCTATGACTGCATGGTGCTTCTACTTAGTCTTTGCTTTTCTCCTAATATAAATCATGTTTCATAAATATCAGCAATAATTTACTCAGTTTCAAATTTTATCAAAGCTATTTCAATTATTCTTGATGGTCTCAATAAACGTTTTATGACTACAAAGAGAAAAAAAAACAATCTTGCGATGTGTTGATAAGTCCCAATTTATTTTAACCTTATGAAAAACTAGCCCTAATACTTTTTGTGCACAAAGAGATTGGTCCATTTACCATGTACATTAAGGTGCATCAGCTGTCCTATGAATAACTAAAAATACGGCCAGGAAGCCGTACCATGGCTTGAGGTGGTGTTATGGTAGTCAGAGGAAAATTTATAAGTAATACTTTTCTTTCTTTCTCCTTTTTGCATTTGAAATGATGTTCTATTCCTTCATTATTAGTCACTAAAATATCTTAAACTTAAAATGACCATTCTTAACACCTGCATGATGATTGGTTTTAATCTCATTTCATTTATATTAGGAAAATATCCTTTCGTAAGGCCTACCCTCCATTGCCTCTCAATTCTCAAAGACTTTTATTCAAGGTCACACAGTATAGCATCTAAAACATTTATCATTTATGCAGATATCGCACATTCCTAATATAATGGAATTTATAATAAGTAGACTAATGTGCAAGGTTTGTACCCTTCTGCGTGAGACTGCAAATAAACAATACCATTTTTAAAATGCCGTGTAAGTTTGAGTGAAAATGTTCAATAAATATTACATTTATTCAATTGCTTCTATTCTTGTCATGGAATTGTGACTATAGATTAAATCTATGATATAAATCCTCCTTGGACCTTGCCATCCATTTAGTGTAGGATAGGCCTACACAGATTATGTATATTGACAGTCTTGGTGAACTTAGTCATTGATTTAGGCCTACTCTAAAAATTTTGGTTTGACGCTTAATGTGGCCTCAGAAAATTACTTCCAGAAAATATACAATGTGCGGGCAATATTTGTATTTCATTAATTTGCAGAATATGAATGGTTGATTACAATATTATGTACAATTGTACATGGACCCATCTTCTTGTGCACTATAATATCAGGCAAGCTTTTCTTAGTGTTAAAACAGAAAATGACTTATCAATGCATAGCACATCAGTAAGGTTGTTTTTTCTTTATTGTCATACAGTTTTAGAACATTAATCAAGATCATTTGATCCTTGGATAATAGTAATAGCTTTGAGAGCCAAAAAGAAATAGTAAATTACTACTCATATAAATATGAAAGGAACCATTAAAGACTAAGTGTCTTGCAGTCATTTAAAGAATTTTTTGTGTATATCGGTGAAGTTGTATAAAATATTCAAAGTAAAAACACATCCTGCAGTATGGCATCAGCATTATTTCAACGGAAGTATAGGTTCCAGGTATTCATTTTGAAGGAAATTTTCTGTAGAATCCAAATATGTTATTATTTTTCTTCTATCTTTTATATTAGTCAAGATATCGCAAACCGCGATTCTACGGAAGCATACATTTTCCTGAAAATGTCTCAAGAAATATGCTTCCGGAGGCACCCCTAAATATCATTGGATCATGCTGATTTTTTAGTATGTTCATCTGGTCACCAAAACACAACTTCATGCCAAGGTACAGCTACCTAGCTCCATTTTTTATTTTTCATGGGGCGGCTGATGCACTCTAGCCTATAGACTATAAAAAAGTTGGGGCCCAAGATTGGAGCGGCAGCTTAGTAATCAGCCCTTAAATATGGGAATCTGTGTCGGATTTGAGCACATGAATTATGGGGTGGGGGAAACTAAAATTGCCTTATCTTCTGAATCAATGGACCAATTTCAACAAATTACCCCTCAAAATGTCTGGAATTTTGAGTTTTACAAATATATGTCAATACATGAACATTTTGCAAATTAAGTAGGTCGTCAGAGGTCAAAAGGTCACAAAAATTGACTATTGCTTAAAATCTGAACCAATGTCCAAATAAACACCACAGCTGCCGACCCAATGAGACTTGGTGGGACATGGAGGGCTTAGATTATAGATAACAAGTATGGAAGTCCATTTTATGCCAACAAATGGATAATTCATGCTTGTGTCAGCAGCGGCACATAATGAAATACGGTACATATTTGAAAATGACCGTTTTAGGGGTGGAGGAAACTAAAATTGCTGTATCTCCTGAACCAATGGTCCTATCCCCACAAATTACCCCTCAAAATGTTCGGACTTGTAAGTTCTACACATATAGGTCATTATATGACCAATATGCAAATTAATTAGGTCATCAGAGGTCACAAGGTCACGAAAATTGATTGTTGCTTAAAATCTGAACCCTCATCCAAAACAAACTCCTTATCTGCCAAACCAATGGGACTTGTGAAGTCACTTAGGGGTCAGATTATAGATAAAAAGTGTCAAAGTAAATTTTATGTCTAACAATGCAGATTTTATGTATATTTCAGCATTGGCACAAACAGAATATGTCAGATATTTGAAAATGACCGTTTTAAGAAACTAAAATGCTATATCTCCTGAAACAATGGTGCTATCCCAACATATTACCCCTTAAAATGTTCGGACTTGTGGGTTCTACATATATAGGTCATTACATGACCAATATGCAAATTAATTAGGTCATCAGAGGTCGAAAGGTCACAAAAATGTACCACTGCCTAAAATCTGAGCACCTCATCAACAACAAACACCATAGCTGCCAAACCAATTAGACTTTGTTAAGTCATTTAGGGAAAAGATAATATGAAACAATTATGAATGTCAATTTTATGTCTAAAAATGCAGAGTTTACGTATATGTCAGTCGTGGGACATAACAAAATATGGCAATTATTTGAAAATGATAGTTTTAAGGGTGGGCGAAACTAAAAAAATTGCAATATCTCCCGAACCAGTGGTCCAATTCCAACTAATTGCTGTCTGGAATTAGGAGTTTTATACATGTTATTTGACCAACATGCAAATCAATTAGGTCATCAGAGATCAAAGGGTTGCAAGAATGTACCTTTGCTTAAAATCTGAGCCCTCATGAAGAAATTACACACCGTAACCGGCAAACCAATGGTGCTTGATAAGTCATGTGAGGCTCAGATGATAGATAACAATTGTCAAAGTCAATTTTATGCCTAAAATTGAGCTTTACAGGATATTTCTTATACAACATTAAAATGTAAAAAATGTAGAGGATGTCACCAGGGACCAGGTGAGTATATCAATCCATAAGTCATCAATTTGAGTTTCTTTGCTTGGAGAAGATTCCATCACACAAAAGTACCAGAAATAATTTCTCTTTCCAACAGTCTCCTAGATCCTACCATTCTCCAGTCACATTCTGAGAAAAAAAGGTACATAGGGTGGAGTGAAGCACCTGTGGGGTGGATGTGAAAACTTCTGGGGTGCATCAGAGTCTCATCAAGAGGTGAACCATCCAACCTTTCATGGATGCTTTGACTCTATCTGCAGAATTATGAAATAATTGGGTGGCTTGGTTATTGCATAAATTGCTGAGCAGTGCCTAAATGACATGCTAGTCTGCAGCTGTGGGTAGGCGAAGGCAGTGAACCACCTCCAGTCGCATATGCCGGTGAATGGAGCAATGCCAGAGTACTGATAACCTGCTATAACATTTCCACCGGGAGCAGCTCTTTTTCACGAGCACACAGGGTGCTTCCCCAGCACCTTACGAGAGGTGATTCAGGGCACCCTGAGCATTAATTATGACAAGGCAATATACTCAAAAAGGTTGATTCTAAACATTTTTCATTCTTAGGGCGCACAACACCCAATATTAAATTATATGTATTCATCATCCTTTTTGCTTATCCTGATATGACTATCTTCTTGGCCTTCTTTCTCAATGCTTCTTTCTTCTAGTTCATTTGTGCTAGCAGGGGGCGGGGGGGGGGGGGTGACAAGGGACTGGGAGGCGAAAGCCAGGAAAGATGGTCCACTAATAGAGCATGGTGGGTGAGGGGGGGAGACAAGGATGTTGGGAGGAGACTAAGAAGTCAAAGAGAAAAGGTCTCGAGTCACTCATCTTTCTTATCTCTCTCCCTCTGCCTCTTTTCCTGTCACCCACTGGGAGGCAGGTTAGCTCAGTGGTGCATGTTGAACACCCAACCACTCTATGCTGGGTTCATATTCAGGCTAGGGCACTCTATTGCATAGCAATGTCAATCATCCCTATGCCCCATTTCTGTTTTCTCCTCCTATCCCAATAAGCTTGTCAAGTGCATAACCCTATAACACCTCAAGCCTTCATCCAACGATCCCCTCCCTCTGACCCTCTCCCCGTTTTACTTGCTACAAAATTACCTTTCATGAACCCTATCCTCCCTGCAGTACAACCCAATATAAAGTATGATTACCCCCAACAGGAAGGAAGAATCAGCCACCTTTACCTACTTTGAACCACCTTTTAAAATCACAGTAAATTTACATTAAACCAACAACAATTTAAACTCCATCACCCCCATTGCGTATGATTTTTGTGTGTGCCCCATTGCTAATTGCAATTACATTGCTACCTGTCTTAATGGAGTTCTTATTAACTTCTTAATATGGGATAAGGTTGTGGTGAGGACACTAAGGTAGTTGTGAGGAGATTTTGGGTGGAGGGGAGAAAGGCAAGGAGGGCAAAATAGGTAAAAAGAGGACTTCTGGCGGAGAATGTTGGGTTGTACTGTATATCATCGAGGAAGATTGGAGGAAGCATGGAAGCTGGAGACATGGAAGAAGAAAGACGCTCGGAGGGTAGAAGTACATCTACATATTGAGATGAAGGGAAGAGGAGAAATAATGGAAGCATTGAGGCAAATAGTGAGACTATGAAGGAGGAAACTATGAAGGAGGACACTATGAAGGATGAGACTATGAAGGAGGGTATGAAGGAGGAGACTATGAAGGAGGAGACTATGAAGGAGGAGACTATGAAGGAGGAGACTATGGAGTAGGAGACTATGGAGTAGGAGACTATGAAGGAGTCCTGAGACAAAGGAGAAGGCAGAAAGAGAAGATTGAGGAAACTAGAAGGGATGATACTAACCAGAAGGTGGAAACATGGAGGGGAATATCGGTGGTATGCTGCCATATTTTTTACCATTTGATCCCAGTTCTCTCAGTCTGTCTAGTTTTGAGTCCTCAAAAAAGCCAGAAGCGAAGAGGAGCAGTTTCCGGACATCTATAAATCACAAATTTGATAGTCCTATTTTATATTTAGTTTACTATGTCTTGAATCAACTCTTCATCTTATTGACAAGACATGCATTTCAGTTGTGTGTGGCACATTCAGTCACATTTTCTGGTGTTTTGCCCCTTGATGGACTCTCAATTTTCATATTGAGCATGTAAGGACATCATACATCGGGTGTAGAACTTACAATTGAAAACATTTTGAGTTGTAATTTGTAGGAATTGGACCATTTGTTCAGGAGAAACAGCAATTTTAGTTTCCCCCGCCCCTGAAACACATTTTCTGTCATATTTGATTATATGACACAGCTGACATGTATACATAAATTCTCCTTTTTTGCATAAAATCTACTTTGACACTCGTTATCTATAATCTGACTCCTAAATGACTGAACAAGTCCCATTGCTTTGATAGCTAAGGTGTTTGTTTGAGGACTTATAGATTGATATACTCATCTGGTCCCTGGTCCTCTACATTTTTTACATTTCAGTGCTGTATAAGAAATATCCTGTAAAGCTCAATTTTAGGCATAAAATTGACTTTGACACTTGTTGTCTATCATCTGAGCCTTACATGACTTATCAAGTACCATTGGTTTGCCGGTTACGGTGTGCAATTTTTTCATGAGGGCTCAGATTTTAAGCAAAGGTACATTTTTGCAACCTTCTGATCTCTGATGACCTAATTGATTTGCATGTTGGTCAAATAACATGTATAAAACTCCTAATTCCAGACAGCAATTAGTTGGAATTGGACCACTGGTTCAGGAGATATTGCAATTTTTTTAGTTTCGCCCACCCTTAAAACTATCATTTTCAAATACCTGCCATATTTTGTTATGTCCCACTGCTGACACATACATAAACTCTGCATTTTTAGACATAAAATTGACTTTCAAACTTGTTATCTATTACCTTTTCCCTAAATGACTTGACAAATCCAATTGGTTTGGCAGCTGAGGTGTTCAGATTTTAGGCAGTGGTCAAGTTTTGTGACCTTTCGACCTCTGATGACCGAATTAATTCGCATATTGGTCATATAATGACCTATATTTATAGAACCCACAAGTCCGAACATTTTAAGGGGTAATATGTTGGGATAGCACCATTGTTTCAGGAGATATAGCATTTTAGTTTCCCTCGCCCTTCAAACGGTCATTTTCAAATATCTGACATATTTCGTCTTGTGCCAATGCTGAAACATACATAAAATCTGCATTGTTAGACATAAAATTTACTTTGACACTTTTAATCTATAATCTGACCCCTAAATGACTTCACAAGTCCCATTGGTTTGGCAGCTAAGGAGTTTGTTTTTGGATGAGGGTTCAGATTTTAAGCAACGATCAATTTTCGTGACCTTGTGACCTCTGATGACCTAATTAATTTGCATATTGGTCATATAATGACCTATATGTGTAGAACTTACAAGTCCGAACATTATGAGGGGTAATTTGTGGGGATAGGACCATTGGTTCAGGAGATACAGCAATTTTAGTTTCCTACACCCCTAAAACGGTCATTTTCAAATATGCACCATATTTCATTATGTGCCGCTGCTGACACATGCATGAATTATCCATTTGTTGGCATAAAATGGGCTTTCATACTTGTTATCTATAATCTAAGCCCTCCATGACCTACCAAGTCTCATTGGGTTGGCAGCTGTGATGTTTATTTGGACATTGGTTCAGATTTTAAGCAATAGTCAATTTTTGTGACCTTTTGACCTCTGACGACCTACTTAATTTGCATATTGGTGATGTATTGACCTATATTTGTAAAACTCAAAATTCCGGACATTTTGAGGGGTAATTTGCTGGAATTGGCCCATTGATTCAGAAGATAAAGCAATTTTAGTTTCCCCCACCCCATAATTCATGTGCTCAAATCCGATACAGATTCCCATATTTAAGGGCTGATTACTACCACTAAGCTGCCGCTCCAATCTTGGGCCCCAACTTTTTCATAGTCTATAGGCATATGTCTTTCAGAAAAACACTGTTAGATTTTGCCACCCCAGGTGGTACCAATATCTGGTCTGGCTCATGGACTATTGGTGCTTTCTTTACGATTCGACATAGATGATGAATGCCATCTTTTCCTAGACTCTCATTCGCATCTAGACCACACACAATGTTGATGTTCAAGCAAGAATTGCAAAGCAGGGATTATATTGGTCTTATTTGGTGCTCCAGAGCGATCCCAGCCTCCCAGTGCAGTCATTTCCGACATTCTCACTTGGGACCTGAATGGGAATGACTTGCCAGCTAATTCTGCTTTATCCCTATCAAAAGCTGCATTGATGGATTGAGCCAATAGGGCTACTGGGACTATGGAGAGACTGAAAATGACCAGTGGGAAGAAATATATTTGGTTCACAAGGATTACAGAGTGAGGCCACACATCTTGGCTTCGCCAATTTTCTGTATTGTCAAAGGAGAAAAGATTCAAATGAATGAATCAGATCATTGAAATATTACCAAGAAGATTCACTCTTGATTCGTTAGGGCTTTTACATTCAGCATACCAAGTAAGTAATAATCAAACATAGACAGATAGATGAAAAAATAGATAAGAAAGATAGACTTGGTAAGTGTGGCACTCTAAGCCCTAGTTCTGAGAAGAAGGTAGTGTCTTCAATTGGATTATATATTATCTGTCTTTTAAATTAAGGTGTATAACCTTGGAAAGACCCATTGCTTTCTTCTGGTAATTGCATTGTACTCTCCTTGACTCCCTCATGAACCGCAAGAGTTATGATATGTCTGTTTGAGGTTATAACTGTCTCTGATGGCGAAGATGACCTTCAATGAAAATATAATATTGTATTACTCTGGAAATTGTAAAGGGAAAATAACAGCATTTTGAATGCATTGTTATCCATTTCATACAATTTGGCAAGACTGCCAAGTGAAACCCATATTGAAGTTTGCCTTAGGGCATTTTCATATCAAGAGTTTCTGATATATTTGTTTGAAACAATACATTGAAATTTTACATATTGAACAAGAGTGTGTCAAAAGTCTGAGTCATTTGATCTTATCCTAAAATGGCTTGTATGAGGGCCCTCAACTGCAGTTTGGCTTGTCTGGCAGAGTTGGTATGGGATTTTGTTTCCCAAACTCATTACAGGGTTGTCAAAAATTGCATCAAAGTGTAGTGTTATTGCATGTCTTTGTCAGGCATTGCAATATCTTCAATGTGTAGAGCATTGCATGAAGTGCAAAATAGGTTGGGTCCCTAACAGTCCCGCAAACCTAAAAAATGTATTAAGGAAGGAGGATTCACATATTTGGTACATACCTTTCACTTTATTTCTCCAGTTAATTTTGAACATTTTTTTAAAAAGGCCCTTGTTCTCAACACTATATCTACAATTTTGTATAATTTCATCATTTTAATGTGTTCATACGTAATATTGACTGGTCAAATTTGCTTTGCAGATATGGAAGCACCAGAAAGTGTTGAAGAATACATTAATTACTAACACTATCCCAAAAAACGTATCAATAATACTTATATTACCTGCTTATGCAAGTATATATATATACATCTTACACGAATATATATAGTCAGTCAGACCAGTTAGTAGCACGAATCTTGTTGTAATCTCTTGGACAAAAAGGGCAGGCATATAGGCCTACAACACTTTAGTTTTGTGCTGAACTGAGCCAAGCTTCCAGGCAAGTCATACCAGACTAATCCTCACTTGAGACAGAGAATGCCAATGACTCTGCAAATGGTGTCTGCTACTTCCTTCATGTTGTCACTTAGGCTTCAACTGCCAAGACATATGAGCGGACTAAAGAAAGATTAAGAAACAGAAAATAACCATTTTTCTTTTGGCACCAAATATTAGTGAGTGCCACTTACTGAGTTTACAGCTCAAACCTTGAAAGGACGCATGATTAAATTTGGCTGTTTAAGGGCATCAAAGATGTTGCAATTTAAATGAGTGCATGGTCAAATGTTTACTGTTTAGTGCATGTTGGCAAATGAAATTTATAGCACGAGGATAAACAGGTTGTGCTGTTAGGCAAATTGACATACTTTTGAAAATTAAGAAATAGAAGTAAGGAGTATTGCTTTTAATAGTCCAGCAAAGTAATCTATCCAGATTCTAACTTCATAACTGCATCACAGTCTTGATAGCCAATCAGCCAAGACATGTTACCTCATTTAGTATAATGAAGCAAATGTGTGACAAATGTTAGTTTTGAACTTTCCTCATATTGGCCCCTTTGGTGCAATCTTGGTAGTCATTCTTCATGTTCAAACCATTTCGTCTGCATAAAAGAATTGTTTTCTCACTTCACATGATTAAGACGTTGCAGCTTCTCTAGGGTGGAATCGGCGGAGATGCTGTAAAATGGCTTCAAAGATTCATTGTAAGAGCATGCTTGTGTTCTCAAAGTTCTTTAATTTCCTTCCTTATAATTTGAAAAATTAATCTGCAATAATTATGGAAAGCTTTAGATTATTGTAAGCCCATGTCTAATCACAATTAAGAATATCAATTGCAACTACTGTTTGAGACCATTATGATAATCTTTATGAAAAAAGGTAACTTCGTATATGTGACATGTGTATATATATATATATTCTTTTATTGACATCTATAAATATCACAATTGATACATATGTCATTTGTAATGGGGAAAAGTTAAATAAAATATATAAAAATAGAATTAATTATATACAAGATTAACTATATATACATAAAATTGATTATACACATGTTATAAATAGCTAAAATCAAGTGAGCATATTGATACAAACATATACGAGTAATAGTAGTTTTGGTTAAAACGAGCACTCAGCACAAGATTAAAATACATACAAACTAGGTTCCAGCCACCCAAATAGTTATAAAATAAAGTAGGTATCAAACATCAATTAATATAGATAACAGTCAATAAAATACACACACCACTGATACTGATCACTTACAAATAGTCATTTTGGCTTATTAAAAAAATAATGATTAATTATATATATATAAGACCAAAGCAAAAGACATACAAGTTAACAAATTTATAGATTAATTAATAATGCTTGATATTTCATATTTGAACATTATTTACAAAACATGTATCAAATAACATACATTGTTGCTTTAATATTGATCGATTGCTATATTGAATAGTTCAATTTATGTTAGAAATAACTTTTTTCTTAAAGTGTACATTGTATACTAATTATCATAATTATCATAATTGTGTATTAAGTGACCGTGTGGATGTAGGAGATAGTCGCTTTAAATTTAAACATCAGCCTGAAGTAAAAATTTCCCTAGAGTATTTAGTAGGTCAGGTTCCTTACTTTTCATTATTGATGTGAACTTGTCACTGTCATTCAAAGATAGAAAATTGTTGATGAATTTAGCAGCTGTTGAAAACAGGTTTTCACGGAACGATTCATTAGCAGGGCATACAACAAGGCAATGGATTTCATCCTCCACCATATTTAATGAACACTTTTCACATATTCTATTTGCTGCAGGAATCACTGGCTTTTGATGTCTGCCTATTTCAATTTGTAGACTGTGAGAACTTGTCCTGAATCTGGCAATCTTAGTTAACACCTTACGGTTTTGTCGCAGCCTGAGATATGGTTCTAATCTACAGTCAGTTTTAAAAAGCTTATATGTTCTAAGTTTTGGTTGCTGTGTACTATCATTTATAGATATGAATAATTGTTCCTGTTCTATTTCATAAAGTTTTGATTTTACAGTTCTACATATGCTGTCAATGTCTAAGTTAGTATTGTTACTTGCTTCACATTCAATGTTACAAGAGCTTAAAATGTTTATTATTTTACTGAACCAATTAGTTTCATTAGCTCTGTTTGTATGAGTATCTTTCTGAATTTGGAGACATCTCCTTAACAGGCTTCCATCTGGTGAATTTTCTAATCTCATCCAATAATTGATCATCCTAACTTTTTGTCTAACATGCAGTGGAAATTACCAGTTTCACCATAAACAGCCAGAGAAGGTGTCTGTTTTCTTACGCCTAACATACGTTTTAGATAGCCAAGTTGCAGAACTTCTAATTCAGATACAGGTTTCTCGCTACTCCATATTTCACTGTTGTACTCAAGGATTGGTAGAACATAAGTATCAAACATTCGCAAAGATATAATTGGGTCGATGTGTCCTAGGACTTGCTTTGAATCACTTTGTAGGGCAAAAAGTGCCTTATGAGCTTGCACTGACAGGTATTCTGTCATCTTGCTGTGCACTTTACGTTTGTTAGTTAGCATATGACCCAGATATTTGAAACTCTCCACTTTTTCTAGTTCCTCGCCATTGCAAAAGAAGGAGTCAGCTGTTTTGGTACCAATTTGCATTACTTTGGTTTTACTGACATTTACTATAAGATGCCATTTTTTACAGAAATTGTGCACTGAATTTATGCTATTCTGTAGACACTTAGGAGAATCAGCGATAAGTACAATATCATCAGCATACAATATGTGTGTTAAAGTGAAGTTGTTCAATTTTATCCCATCCGATTTGTCAAGATACTGAGGAAGGTCAGACATAAATTCATTAAATAGCTTTGGACTAAGAATTCCCCCTTGCAAGACCCCACATTGACTGTCAATTGCATTACTAGTATTTCCTCCCTGGTGAACCCTTGCTTTTGCCTTGTCAAACATACTTATAATAATTTTGAGCATTTTCTCTCCAATGTTCTGCTGCCTCAGTTTGAAATATAGAGCATTTCTGTTTATGTAGTCAAATGCTTTGGTAAAATCTATAAAACACATGTACACAGGCTTTTTCTTTGCATGTTGATAGCTTAAGACTGTATCCAAAATGAAAACACAGTCAGTGGTACTGGCTCCCGGTGTGAAACCGAACTGACAGGGGTCATCAAGGTTCAGAGCCTCATTTTTGAAATACAACCGACTATTGAGGATTGAATCGAAGATTTTACCCATAACGACATTTATAGTTATTTTTCTATAGTTATCTGGGTCTGCGCGGCTTCCCTTTTTGTGGAGGGCATTAATGAGACCTTCAGACCACTGAGAAGGATATTCCCCTTTATTAAAAATGTGATTGAACACAGCACAGAATGGTGTCACAAGTTTCTCACTGGCATATTTATAGAATTCTGCTGGTATCCCATCAATACCAGAAGCTTTATTATTTTTTAGTTTCCTGAAGTGCAGCGCTACTTCGTCCTCCGTTATTACATCATCACATATATGACAAGCAACTTCATTGGAGCAGTTGTACTGGGAATTTTGAATTTCATTGACTGTATGAGTCATGCTTTCAATATCAAAGTAATCACGTTCAGGTGGAAAAGATTGTTGTTTAAAGTAGTCGTGAAAAGTGTCTAAATCAGGGCTATCAATTTGGTTTTTTCCAAGAGCTTTTAATTTATTCCAATATTTCCAGCAATCTGATTGATTTTTACCCATAAGTTTTTGCATTTCATTCCGATTTCTCTCCTGAAATTGTCTTTTTTTCTTTTGAGTAATTCGTTTATAATTTTTGAGCATGGTACCATAATGAGTTTTATTATAATCTAGAGTTAAGTCATTCTGTTTGGCAAAGTCATTTAATGACTTCCTAATATTTTTACACTCATTGTCAAACCATTTATTTGTAGGAAATGTACTTTTCGCAGACTTCGAATTCTTTTTCTTAAATGTTGGCTGTATACAATCTGTTATATAGTTGTATACAGTTTCAATTACCATATCAGTGTTTACATTGGTCTCAATGTCACAGCCAAGCTTATACAATGTACTCTGAGCAGTTTCACTGTCAAAGTTGGATAGAAATTCATCAATTTTGCCATGGTCAAACACATACTTGAATGTTTTTGAGCCATTCCCAGAAGTTGTGGTAACAATGTCAGTTTTCAGTTTCGAGGGAAGATTAAAAGAGAAGATGAGTGGCGTATGGTCCGACTCTGTAAGTTTATCCATTATGACAAACTCCTGAAGATACCTATATGCAGATTCACTACAAAGTAAGTAGTCAACAACACTATGCCCATTTGTTGTATGACATGTAAATTGGTCTGTTTTACTTTCATCAACTAGACCATTCATAATTCTAATACCACTTGCCTTGCATAAATTTATGAGATCTTTCCCATAGGTATTTATCTTTTTATCTTTGGAAAATCTAAGTTTAGTCAACCAGTTGGAGTGTGTGCTATTCGCTGAAGCATTACTTGCCTGGTATAAATCAGAGAAATTCGGGTTTTTTCCATTTACAGGTTCTTCAAAGTCCTTCAAATTACCTGTCCTGCTGTTGAAATCACCACAGATTGAAACAAATGGTGTTCTCTCAAGGAAACGGGCAAGATCTTCTCTTAATTCATTTAAAACATCATATCCATATCTGCTATTCAAGTAAATCATGCTACCTTCGGGGGGAACATAAGTGCCGCCAATGAATATTTCATTTTTTGAGCCCTTAATTTTTAACCAAATTACATGTTCATTTGCCTTTTCAATAGTTATGATTTTAGATTTGAATATATTTGACTTGATCATTACAGCTATACCACCAGAGGGCCTCCTTGCTCTAGGATGTTTATACTTTCTTTGACAGTGGAAATAGTGGTATCCCTCAATTTGTGGGTCATAGGTATCTAGTTTCATAGTTTCATACAAGAAAATTACATCGTAGGTTATTAGCATATTTCTAATCTCTTCTAACTCAATTTTTTGACCTATTCCCTGAATGTTCCATGACAGTACTTTAAGATTATGCAATCCATTATTCATACTTGTGCTATGGTTATAGGTGTCTGGATTTAAGTTGCATAGTGGAACCTGATTGGGATACACTGCTTCATTTCCATATGAACGAGCTATTACATCTGAGGTAACATTAGGAATTTTTACAACTTCAGAATCACTGACATTTCCATAATATTCATAATCACAACTAGTTTTAACTTCAGAATCACAATCATTTTGAGTTTTAGAATCACAAACATCTCCTATCTCCACACAGTCAACAAAAGAAAAATCAAGTACAGTTTCAACATTCCTACATTGAGAAAATACAGGAGACTGACAGTTATGTAATGAGGAGTGATCAGACAAATAATTAGAACTATTTACAGGGGACTGCTGTCGCTGGAACCTATTTACAGAAAAATCTTCTTAACAACACTAGAAACAGCAAAACAGAGTCTCTCCTTGGCCGTGCGACTAAGGTGGATGTGGTCTCTCAGCTTGGCTCGAGCATTGGAGACGTACTCCACCAGCCTTTCGTCTCGAGCAACCGCCTCAAGGTAGTTGTTGACCTTCCGAATGGTGTCTTGACGGCGGTTGCTTCCAGTCTGTGGTAGGCCGGCGAGTACTATTCGGGTCCAAGGAAAGAGATGGAGAGCTTCCTTGAGCATGTGTTCGTAGCGAGCACAGATCGTATCTGCATGTAAACCGTCTGAAGCTTCGATGTCCCCTGCCATGAGTAGCAGAGCGTCCGTGGGGGACCTCACATGCCGGAGACGTGACGTTACATGCGGGATGGTTCCACCAGGGAGGGTGAAACCGCATGCATCGAGGCCTCTGTCAGTTAGTCCTTGAGCCACTCCACGAGCGTTGGAGTTTCCCAGAACAAGGACTTTTGGGCGTCTGAGAGAAGCACGTGGACGATCAGACTGAAGAAGAGCTGAACGATTGGTTGTGACGGAAGCGGGCCTGGCGTTTCGGGGCTTTGGGGCGGTTGTTACTTGGCGCTTCTGAATTGGGTCAGGCAGAAGAAGGTGCAGTCTCTGACGTAGGTCTTCGAGTAGACTGCCGAGCGTGTTCAGACCACGAAAGTCTTCACCGCAGCCCCAGAAGCTGTCCGTCTCGGTATTATGGATGAGATGCTTGCTGCCTGTGTTTTCCAGTGCTTTGCGAAAGACATGGCATTGTCTTGCTTTCTGCTCCAGAATCACAGTCATAGTGTCAGTCTTGCACTCATGCCATGCCTTGCACTGGGTGATGTCCTTGGCTACTTGCTTAGCCTGGTGTGGTGTTCTAGAGCGCAGAACACGGGTCGCGACGTCACTTCGACCATGGAACAGTGCCTTCTTGTGCTGGTAGGCATGTTCTGCGCTCCTGAACAGCACACCATCGATTACCAGTTTGCAGTAGTTGACACAAAACATTTGTTGAAATAAATCAACTCTTTGCTTATCAATAGTTGACCATTTGATAAAATCAAGGCATTATTCCCAGGATTATTGCATCTTAAAAGTAAATAACTGAGTTATCAAAAAAATTTTAGTGAATCTTTATGCTGTCTGAATGTTTATGTGTTGCTGGTTAATTGTATTAACTCTGTTATCTTAGGGACCGTTCAGAATTTATGACTGGGGGGATGGGAGTTTTGCTGGAACCTCCCATCAAACATTGTGTTTCATGCAGATTTTTAGTACCCCAGCCTTAGGTTCCACACATATTTTTAGTGCCCCCCATCGAGGCCACGCGTAAAAAAGTCAAAATAAAATTAATTTCTGTGTGTTTTTTAACTTTTTTTCTTTGTTAAAATTTCTTACCCCCCTTGGAAGTGTTGTTAAAAAAGTGCCACCCCCCAGTAAAAAAATTCTAAACGGTCCCTTACCATCATAATTTGCCTCTATGCATGCACCTGCAACACAAGGGCAGAAAATAACACAGACATACTGTTGTTGTAACATTCTTGATGCTGTCTTAACTTGCTTTTTGTTTCAGCCAATTGTCACACATGATAAATACAGTCTCTTAATACCGCTACATTTACATCCAGGGCGCACAATGAGCAAGAAGGGATTATATTGGTTCTATTTGGTTCGCTTGTGCAAATCCCAGCTTCCCAGTGCAGTCATTTCTGGCTTTTTCTCACTTGGGACTAGAATGGGAATGACTTGCCGGCTTATTCCACTTGATCCTTATCGAAAGCTACATTGATGGATTGTGTCGATTGGGCTGCTGGGACTATGGAAAGACTGAAAATGAGCCATGAGAAGAAATGTGTTTGGTTGATACCACAACACAGACTTTGGTATCTGTCACATGCAAAAACATTCCTGACTTCATATTGACGAAAAAATTACGTAAATCCCAGTAATGAAACCTTTACAGCGTTTCAATATAGATCTATTTATCTCATTATTTATCATGGAAAACAAAGACAGATTCCTAGTTTAGTAATTTCATTGTTTCTGACATGCTTGGAATTACATTTTGTAGAATAGAGAGCCATTATTTCAATCTTTTTTTTCCATTATGAGAACTTCAGCTTCATTATTGTGGGCTCTGGAGTCTTTTGAAAACTTAATGGTCAGAGTTAGATAATCAACTAGAACTAATTGCTATCTTGGCAAAAGAAAAAAAAAACAGCTGAAATTCATTTACATAAGAAGGTCAGCACCACATCTATATTTAATATATAGAAGCAAATTACGACCATAGTGCGCATTAATCAATCACTTTTCAGAAAAGATTTTTAGGCACCTAGATTTGTCTATACTGAAGAATAGCCTCGGATATATCTCCAAGACAGTGGCAAGACTCCAAGGCTAATTAAGATATGTTACTGTCTAATCAACACTGTAAGAAATGACCGTGTTTTTCTGGCTAAAAGAACCGTAAATTTATTGTTATTTTACCAGTATTTTTTTAATACAGACTTTGTCCGGGAATTTACAGTTCTTTGTCAGTTACCAAATTGCTCCAAGATAAATTTACGGCAACATGTCATTTAACATTCAGTTCAAGTTAATGAACAATTACTTCAACCGTTAATTTACTGGCAACTTGTAATATGCAGACAAAACATTTGAATTGGCCAAACAATCAATATACCTGGTCAGATTAGGAACTATAAACTAGAGATTGCATAGACTTCAGCCACGGAACAAGTGGTGCCATCTATAACATATGCTTTACACAGTTGTTAATCAAACTTAATTTATAACTTATCTGAAGGTAAGGGAACATCCTCATTCATATGATCTTAAAGATGCTGTCATTATGCAAAAGTTGTAATATCTATATGTGACATTGACATTTGTGTGAGTATCATGTTGTGATCTAAAGATTGACACCATTAAAACCAAAATAACCCAAGCGCAGTCTGCACCAATAGAACATACTTCGATAAACTTGACACCTGGTTCTCTTTGAAAATATCCAAAATGTGTGCGAATTAATTGCTGGGTATAATTGATGGACTTACTTCCCTGCTGTCAAGCAAGAGATGAGCAAGGCCGAGCCTGGAGTCAGTAGCTCTCTCAGCTGATTCCAGCTTCGGTACATCCCTACAGCTATACGACAGTTAAATCATGTGCTTATAGTCTGTTTTTGCACACTTGTGCATAAGTAAGAATAACATATACCATCCGTATTTTTACAGTAGATTCTACTGCTCTTGCATTCTTTATATTCTATGTTTGATAGTTGATAAAACTGTAAAATATACTTTAAATAAACTGTTTTGTATATGTACATTATACCGTAATATCACCTTGTTGAATCTGCAAAATTACAGTTAAATGTACCAATCTGCATTTTACGGTTCATTGTCCTGTTCAGGTTTATTAGTACTTTTACAGTTCTTAGACCTGGAACAAAGTTGCCAGTTAATTTAACTGTAAAATTTAACGGGAATTTTTTGCAGTGAATCAAAATGTCATTATCATCGATATTTTACCTGCTGGGAACTGTAGAACAGTCCTCTACATTGTATTTACTGCCTCAGTGTATGGTATTTTATCTTTTTTCTACAGTCTTGCAAATGTTGCAATCGCTTCAAATATTTTAACTTTTGCTGCAAATCTAGGTGCTATTTTCTCTGTACCTTATGATTCATATAAATCATCATGGGCTGATCACATCATCACACGTTTTCGGTTGTCTTAAGTAAGTGGAAAAATTGCTTGCTGGAAAGCTGCTGATCCTATAAACATGAAAAAGCAATCGACAAGATTTCATGAAGCAGAAACCTCAACACATCTGCTTTGTTCCCACTCCTCTTAACCCATCCTCAGAGTGTTTTGAGACAGGGATGGTGCATCTGTGAAAGGATTAGGGCAAGTGAAGTTTAAGTGGAAAGGGTCACAGAGCACATTCTTAGAATATTGTGCCAAACCCGGTCTGTACATTAGGTCAGTCCATATTCCTAACAGCACCATAATATCTGATACTGATACAGTGTATGCCTATTATTTTCATAATCAGACGTATGGCATTGATTGAACCCATCTGATATTTCACTTTATGTCAAAGTGATAAGCTATGATGAAGGAGAATGTCTAAAGGAATAATTGTATGCTTTTACCATAAGTGTTAGTGCTACTGAAAATAGAAAATGGGCTTTTCCTGTATCTGAAATGTAGAAAAAGTAAAATAATTATTGTGTTCTTTCAATGAGACATTTGTTATCAAATTTCCAGTCCGCATTACTTGGGTCAGAGCAAGTGGCAGGGTGGCAACACTGGCATGGCTTATAGAGTGACAAGTCTTCCTGGACTGCGTGAATCTCAAGCAATTCAACTCAATCTGCACGTTCTTGGGGCACACTCTGTGACTGAATCTCTTTGACTCTAGTAATTCTAAAATGTGCTCTGAATGCTCTGAAACTTTCCGAAAATGTAATTCTAAAATGTGCTCTGAATGCTCTGAAACTTTCCGAAAATGCCTGTAGTGTGTTGCTTTGCGAGTTGGATTTCCCTGGAAGAGTCAATGTAAGACATTTATAGTTTTTTCGTCCATTAACTGATCCAATATGCTTAATTCCATATAAATACGCAACCTCAACAAATTTTCTCATTTTTTTAAACCAACAATCCACACTTTAAATGTTGGTTAAAGCAACTGCCAGAAATCTGTGTGTTGTAACCTCTTGAAAAGCTGCTTTTTTCAAGGCAGTGAGCTTTACCGATGCTACAGTTGTTGATAACATTTTAATCAACGGCAAATTTCGTTAAGATTGAAAATAATAAACATTTTACAACAGCAAGGTTACCAGTAGGCACTGATGTCTAATAGAGTGCTTTGAAACATTTTTTTTCTTCATTTATTTGTCAAAGAGCTTCTGCAGATTTAACACACAACTTGGTAAAAGTCAAGATGTCTTGTTGACATGTTATCACCTCATCAAACTCCATCCAATTTGTTTGCCTCAATTTGTGGATCCTCAACTGGTAATTTCCTGTCTCAGTATCAATAAATAATCATTTGAGACTGAATTGATGATCACTGTCTGAACACGCAGTCTGAAAAGTTGGACTAAATTTCACATGAAATAAATAATTGTATTTACTGCCTTATAGCTTTTTCACTTTTCCAGTTTAGTTCTGATACATTCAAATTTAAGATCTGGTGCATTAAGTTTTGGGAATTAGCATCAGGCAGAACTATATTACAAAGTCAAGAATTTTCAAAGAAGCAGTGGTTTAACAACTGGCCTTGAGTAGGGGGGGGGGGCACCTGGGGGGAGGGGGGTGGTACGCGATTCTCTGGTGGTGCAACCGCTGTTCTAATTGTATTTTTTAGCCACAATTAGAAAGTTCATATGGGGAGGCAACTCGGGGTGCACAGGTCAAATATTGAGGAGGGTAAATCCGATTGTGATAAATGAGAAAATTGTATGTGACGTTTCTGGTATCATATACAGCAAGCATTTTCATGAATTCCTTGACAACTGAGAGCAAAATAGAAGAGTAGCCTAATACAGGCTTCAATAAGCCAGGAGAGTAACACTGCCCTACATTGTAAAGTACTGTAACAGGCATTCTGTACTTTGCCTTTGTAACCCCTTCAGCTGAGAAGGGAATCATAAAATTCCTAACTTTATTCTGAAAATGTTGAGGACTAACTAAGGATAAAGGGTTACTTTTGAATTTTTACAATTTTTGGTTCCTACCTTTATGGTAGGGAAGTACAAAGGTGCAGTACAGCAAATGCAGTTACTGTACTTTACCTTTGTAGGGCAGAAAAGACATGAGAGATATTTCCAGAAGAAGAGAAGATAAATTCCAAGCTCTCACATTTCCATCTCCTGTTTGCACCATTCTCAAAAAGTCTAGACAGTACTTAACAGCCAATGAAGCATCAATGCCAAGCAGAGGGAAGAGAAGCCTAGAGACCTGCAAACATGTGATGACATTCTTCCCTACATCCCCAAAAAAGAAGCTATGTTCTGCTGTTGCTTTTAGCAGCCAAGATAATTAAACCAAGGCATTGGCATGACCACATACATTAGAAACTCTGTTTGTATCGAAGGTTACAGATAGGTCAATAGTTCTTTCTCTGCATCTTAAAGTTGTTTCTTGGAGTAGACATTTATAAATAGCACTCTTCCGTCTCACTAGAGGGCTACTTATTTCCAGTTTACCTAACGTAACTCAGAGCAAGTGGCGGAAGTAATCCCATTAAGCAACTCGGATGGTATGACGGGCATGGCTCAGAGTGACAAGTTTCCAAAACTGCTAGGATGTCAAGGTATTCTGCACGATCTGCATGTAATTCAGTGGCAAAATGGAATGACTTGACCTTGCAATTTAATCTTTGACTCTGGTAATTCACAAATGTTCTCTGAATATTCCGCAGCTTTCAATGCAGATGTTTGTTATTGAGCTTTAAGAAGGTGAAACAATGTCGTGTTACATGCTTTGTTCAAACAGCAAACTTCTTTGTGTCACTTTTAGCACAAATTTTTATACCAAACATCCCGTAACCCACCAGATTTACAGATATCCTTGACTCTGATTGACAATCAGCCATGCACATCATTTCAAATATTAGAAAATGTACGTATAAGCATTGGATTTATAAATCCTGTCTAGCAAGAGCTAACTAAATTATTATGTGAAAGGCTTTCCAATCGTCTGGAAATGCTTTGACTTTTTTATATAAACAAAACACTCATAATTCTCCACATGTTTTGCAATCCATCATAGGATACTTTATCAGTCTCCCTAAACAGTACAAGGATGATTCATTGTTTCATCAAAGTACTCCCCATTAATTAGCACTGGAACTTGGCAAGTTATGGCAACCTTGATAGTGGCATTAGCACTGGTGGCTGTGAATCACAGCAATGAAAAATCCAAATGTCTCTAATATCAACTTGTATTTTCAATACAAATGATATCAAGCAGCTGATTATGCGACAACGTTAAAATCGATTTGCAACCAACTCGGTAAATTTGCAGTCATTGGGTGTGTCACCCTGGGAAAGACCTTGCCTTCCTGGCAATCTTCAGATAATTGCATTGTTGTCTCTTTGATTCCCTGATAAACCCCTTGAGCCTATAGAGTGTCAGTTTGAGGCAATAACTGTCTCTAATGGAAAATTTGGCCTTCAAAGAAATATGGATAATTTATGCATGCTCTTTTCCTCATAATTGGGATGTTAAAAATCGCTTTGATGATAATTGTGAAACTTCTTTCAAAAGCCATTCCTGTAAAATGGAAAAATGACTGATTCATTTTCTACTAATGTCCAATCAAGTGGTTGTCTAAACCAGACAATTGAATTTCAAAAAGCCAAATAACTTTTTTGTTCTATTCTATTGCTTATATGAACCAGTCTATTGATTGTCAAGAAGTTATCTGTTTGGAGATTTATTTTGATTATTTGCATGGAAATAATTATGTTGTGCAGAGTTGATAGTTGCCTGAATTTGGCTGGTGTTCCCATCATTGAGCTGTTGACTTTATTTACAAAACGTCGAAAAATTGTCAAGCACAAAACATTACAGCACTGAAGGCATGTTTTCACCTTCTAAAAACTCCATAACATCAACAGGCATCGATCAGAACTGCAAGCTACAGCACACTCAGACGACAAATGTGAATTACCAGAATCAAAGAGATCAAATTACAGGGTAAAATCTAAGCCATGCCAGTCGTGCCACCCAGGTTGCTTAATGGGATTACTGCTGCCACTTGCTCTGACCCAGGTAATGTGGACTGGAAATTAGATAACTAGGGTTGAGATGGAAGAGTGCTGTTTATGCGTAGTCCAATTAACAACTTTCTGATTCAAAGAGAGAACTTTTGGCCCTGCTGCTGTGAAAATACTTTTTGTTGATACCACCACAACCAATACAAGTTGAGTTTGAGATTTGTGTGGACATGCCACTGCCTTGGTATTATTTTCCTTGCAGCCGTTGTCTTAAAGTAACAGCAAATTACACTGTTTTTTTTTTCACATGGGGCATTCAGGCAGACTGTCATATAACACATCTGCAGGTCCTCGCTAGGCTTCCTTACAGTCTGCCAGGCTTTGATGCTTCCTTGGAAAGTACTGTCTAGACTATTCGAGAATGGTGCAAAGAGGAAGTAGGAATACGACAGCTAGGATTTTTCCTTGACATGTGTCTACTCTTGTAAATATTTCTCGTTGCCTTTTACTTTGTTGGGTTATTGAAGCCTGCATTAAACTGCCATTCTCGTTCGCTTAGTTGTAAAGAGGTTCCTGAAAATGCTTTCTGAATATGACTTAAGAAATATCACATACTGTTTGCTCATTGATCATAGCATATCGGACTAATTGAGAAACTCCAAGTTCTACTTATGTATTTTGTTAAACTCCAGCTACTTGTTTCACACCTCCTTTCACCTGTTTGTTTTGGCTTATTTCCTCTAACTTTTGCCAGGTCAAGTTCTGGGATATCAACACTTTGTAATGCACCAGACAATTTTCAATTGTTTCTACTCTAATTTGATATGTAACAGATACCAGAATATGTTTGCTTTTTCTATTTAAAATTAACTATTTGGAAAGCGGTGATGCAACATTCTAACCTTATAGGTTTCTGCCAAAATGATATCACAATTCTACATGGGACTGCTCCAACCGAATAAACACAACTTTTACAATATCAATTTTCCTAATGTGATTAATTTGATCAAAGCCCATGCACCAACATAAACCAAGCACCACAGCCAATTGGGGTTAGGACCTTGCACTGCCCTCTCAAAATTGCAGTCTGCAGATCTGATTTACAACCCACTTGGTAATTTTGGCATTGCTATACCGCATGTTGTTACATTGACACTCATTTGTTAAATCAACAGGGGGGCAAGATATGAAACATAAATTTTGGACATAAAACCAGCCTAAAACCTTCTAGTGGGTGAGAAAAGGTTGCATGCACGTTTTTGTGGATGGGCTACTAGTACTTCTACTTTGGCTGGGAAAGACGGAGGGGTCAATGAATTAATAGTACGATTTCAGGACAGTACTTAGTCTTTAACCATACTCCATTTTTTACATTTTCATTTGCACTATATCTATTCCTGTACTATTGCAGGGCATCAGTTTCGTTTTTGTGAACTAATATACAAGTAGGGCAATAATTTATACTAACATAATTACTGACATGTGACGTGCTCTCAGCCAATAAGTGCTCTGCTTTCATGGTTGAGGTATAATAAACTTCTTTGAGCGGGCCATTAGAAATGTCTTTGTCAGCCCTTCATAGTGTTCTGCCTGAACCTAAATCCAAAATTCAAATGTATCAGCTTTAGAATGTAAATATATCACATCAAAAATTAAAGAAAAAACAACATGAGGCTATTTATACTAAATGCATTCATGTTATGTGAGATTGAGTCCGATATCAGCCTCCGTGTTCTGACAGTGATCATCAATTTAGTCTCAAAAGCATATTTATTGATACAGAGACACGAAACGACACGTTAAGGATCCACAAATTGGGGCAAACGAATTGGATGGAGCTAGATGAGGGGATAGCATGTCAAAGAGAACTTTTGACTGTTACCAAGTTGTGAGTTAAATCTACAGAAGTACTTTGACAAATAAAAGATGGTGGAGAAATGTTTTTCATTTCCGCAAGTAAAGCAAGCGGAGTGTTTCGCAACATTCTACAAATTATTACTATTAATGCATTACCAGGAATTTACAATTTAGAATCCAATATTCCAAATTGCACAGCAATACACTATAGACTTTTTCAGTAAGTTTCACAACATTCAGACTACATTTGAGAATTACCAGTCAAAGAAATCCGGTTACTCAATGCTTAGGAAGAAAGTGCAGATTGGGCTGCAACGCTAGAGATCTTTTCGGTCCTGGACACTTGTCACTCTGAGCAATGCTGGCTGTACCACCAAGGTTGCTTAAGGGGATTACTGCTGCCACCTGCTTTGACCCAAGTAATGTGGACTGGAAATTTGATAACAACTGGCTTGATGTAAGAGTGCTACTATGCTTTCACCTATTAGCAACTTGCCAGACTCAGGAAAGGCCAATTTTCTTCATTCACCAGTAAGATGTGGGTCTTACCTCTCTTGGTGAAAGCAAAAAAAGAATAATGATTCATTTGGACATCCTCCTTAGTCCTAACATAACAAAATTGCCAATACACAATTATAAACAAAAGGCCTCCACCACTGGAATTTTCTTGTAATTGTTATGAGTACAGACTGAACTCATAGAAGGACAAGGTTAGCACCATAATCCTATGGATGTGCTCAGCAGCCCTTTCCACTTAACTCTACTTGCCATAATCCTTTCATGGATGCTGTGCCAGCTGTCTCAAAACACTCTGAAGAGGGGTTAAGAGGAGTGGTAACAAAGCACATGTGCTATTTCTGCTCCAGAAAATGTTTTTAGATTGCTTTTTCATGTTTTAAAACTATAGGATCAGAAGTTTTCCGACAGCTCAATTTTTTTTTACTTCTTCATCTACATGTATCTGTTTACAGTTACAGTATAATTTTGTTGGCAACAAATACACGTGCCCTCACGATGAGCCTTATATAATTCACACAAATTATTTCCATAGGGAGGAAACAACAAATAATAGGTTTGTATTAAAAAGCTAGCATATTTCCTCCTCGGCCTAGTGGTCAAGAGTGCTTGTTTGCGCAACCACTGGCTCTGAGGGTGTGGGTTCAAATCCCGGTCACCCCGGAACTAAACCTACTTCCGAGCTCATTGGACATTAAATGGAGGCGGGTTGTGTGCTGCGCTGGGGCACGTGAAAGAGCTGTATTCAGTGGAAGGCTCTCCACAAAGTTCCCCACACTAGGGGATCAATTTCTTGAAGGTCGGGGGATACCCCCCCCCCTTGCTTCAGGGTAAATAGGATTTTCAGGGCAAATGCTTTACCAGTATCGGGGCAGATCCACTGCCCTCGTCCCACACGGAACATGTTCAATCACAAGGGCAAAATAGTGACGACACTCTTGAAAATGAAATGAAGTGGTGACACTAAGGTGGTAAATAGTAGAGGTCTGTTCTCCTAGCCTTTAGTCAGAAGCACAACAATTATCAATAATAATCAATTACTCATACCTTGTTTGGTTGAAAGAATGCCATCTCAATTCAAATTGTATTGATGACATGAAAATTCAGGAACTTTGTAAGATATAGAGAAACGTTAGGAAATATCGGTCACTATATGTTTCAATTATACATGTGCGAATATCCTTGGCGAAGGAAAGGCCACACATGTACTGGTACACTTTGTCCGGGTTTCCGTTAGAGGCAATAATTGTTGTTGCCTCAAACAGACACATTAGTTTCCCCAAGAGGTTCATTAGGGAGTCGAAGGCGACACCAATGCAATTATCTGAAGGCTGTAGGTCCTTTCAAGGGTGACACACACTTGTGGACTCCTAATTATTCCTAAAAAAAACCTAGTTTGGAGCAATTAATCTTCAGAATTTTGTTATATGGCAATGCTTTGCCCAAGTAACCAAGAGCATTTTCATGTCTTACAATATGTCCCTATATGGATCTGTATACATGTACCTATTCTCGGATATGACACTCGAATCAAAATTATTGGCTATTGTTCAAGCAAATTATGTTGAGGAAGACATAGTGGAAGTTTGAGGTTACTTGATATCAGACTGATATCAGAGGCACCTTACTGTTTTAGAACTACTTTAATATTAATAAAAGAATCGACAAAATTTAATGATTAAAATCTTGTAATAACTGTTACAATGGTACTCTTAACTGCGTTAATATAAGCAGTTTTTCAAGAGGTTATAGCACAGAGATTTCTGGTGGTTGCATCAACCCACATTTAATGTGAGGCTTTCTGGTTAAAATAAACAAGAAAATATGCTTATTTATTATGTTTATATGGAATAACAACATAATGTATGTATGTTGTATCAGTTAAGGGACACGAAATCTCTAAATGTTTTATATATGGAATCTTCCCAGATAATCAATATCACACAGCAACATACTACAGTTTTCAGAACATTCAGAGCACATTTGGGACTTACCAAATTCAAAGAGATTTAGTTACGGGGTGCTCCTGAAGAACGTGCAGATTGGGTTGAATTGCTTGAGATCTTTGCAGTCCAGGAACACTTGTCAAGTAAGCCATGCCAGTCTTGCCACCCAGGTTGCTTAATGGGATTACTACTGCCACCTGCTTTGACCCAAGTAATGTGGACTGGAAAGTTGATAACAACTTGCTTGATGTAGGAATACTACTTTACTGTTTGCCCATTAACAGCTTGTCAGGCACAGGAAAAGCACATCTCCTTTTTTTTCCTTTTTGTTCAGTGGTTGCAAGGCTGCAAACTGGTATGGTAAAAGCAAAAAACATTATTCCTTGAGACACTTCACTTCTTCTCAGCTTATCAGTATTGCATAGACAAAATGAAAAATATCAGACGGAGTCAATGCTGTTTGCCTGATTAACAAAATAATAGGCATATGAACACCTGATATCATGGTGGTTTTTAAGAATATGGACGGTGGTTTTTAAGAATATGGACTGACCTAATATAAAGACTGAGTTTAGCAAGATATACGAAGTATGTGCTCTCGGACCCTTTCCACTTCACTCTACTGCCCTAATCCTTTCACAGATGCACCTCTGTCTCAAAACACTCTGAGGATGGGCTAAGAGGAGTGGGAACAAAGCAGATGTGTTGAGGTTTCAGCTCCAAGAAATCTTTGTGGATTGCTTTTTCATGTTTATGGGATCAGCAGCTCTCCAACAACCCATTTTCCACTTTATCTACTATTAGTTTAAAGATTATGATGTTTTATACTACCACTTGAACCCACTTGAATCATTTTCGTTAATGCCCATCTTAAGCGCAAAAAGAGTAGAAATAAATTTTCAAATACATTATCGGAGCTTATGGCTAGGGGATTCCTCTTTTTATATACTCTTAAGCTTCTTTCATTTCATTTGTAATTGATGTAGTAATCTCCATGAACTTCAAAGAAGGTGTTATTTTTTAAATGAAAAACCTGATGCCTCCGAGAAGATGCTTGTTGAATGCTTTTTATGATTTCATGCCATTTGAATGACAATTTTTCGTGAGGAAAAAGTTGTAAATATAGTTGGCCATGTCGCCTAGCCCATCCCAGCCTTCCTTTGGGTCCTCCTTTGTATTTTGTATCTGGGCACACTCATGATGTTAAGAAGGGTGGGAACATTCCAGATGCTTGGAGTTGGAGTATCGCTTGACCTTGCTCTGTCCGAATATTTTTTCATCTCATGTCTCTATGTCCCTATAAACCATCTGTGATGTTCCTAGGTAAAGTGATTATTTAATGCGGACCATAGAAGTATCTTTGTTCTATAATACAGTCGTTTAATTACAAGTGCTCACAGAAATGCACCAAAATGCTCATTATAAGGTCAGACCCCTATATATGCAATGTTATTCTTAATGATTCATCATACGTAGTATGTGAGGTCATATCCTATGGATGCAATTTTATCTGCAAACATCACTGATAGTCATACCACTTAACTCGCCAGTGAAGCCATACGTTACTTAATGACAAATTGAGAGTTCATTACAGAGCGTTTTCTGTAAATTTTCAAGCTTGTGGAAGTGGTAAGGACCTGCGTTCCTGCAATCTAAAAAAACTTTTATGTCACGTCACATTTACAAGCAGTTTACGCAAAATCTCTGCGTACGTCCATTCGCTTTCTCCATATACGGCCTTTACCTTTATTTGGTACATGGTATGTGCTCTGAGAAAAATTTATAATCTAATCTATTCTAAAGATGTCTACTTCTTTGGCCTTCTAAAGATTTTCTGGTAAATTCTTTTTCTTTTTTCCAAAAAGCAATTCAATTTACACAAGAAGTTCCTGATGACTGTCTGACTCTAACCCTTAAGCTTTCGAAAGACTCCAGAGCGCAAAATAATGAAGCTGAAGGTCTAATTATGGAAAAAATTGTGAAATAATGGGTCTCTGTTCTGTAAAAGATAATGCCAAACATGTCTGATGCAATGACTTTACAAAGCTGGGAATCTTCCTTCACTTTCCATATAAATAATGAGATTAATAAATCTACATTTAAATCCAGTAAAGGCTTTATTACTCGGATCGAGGCTCAGTAATTTTCCGGTCAATATGAAAATCTACAGAGTCAGAAATGTCAAGTTACCTATACCATTTGAAAAGCTGGTATATAACTGACTAAGGATCAGCACAATCTGCAACAACAAACAAACCATCAGATTATTGTTTATTTTGCAAAAATTATTAGTTAAAAGGTATGATAGAAGAAGCGCATGCTGTCTAAGTCATTTAGACACCTCATTGTCCAGTTCTAGCATGCATATTTGTCAGTTAGAACCCTCCAAATCAGTGTCTAACTAATACTTAAGTATCAACCAAATACATTTCTTCTCGTGGTTCATTTTCAGTTTTTCCATGGTCCCAGTAGCCCTATTGACTCAATCCATCAATGTAACTTATCATAGGGCTAAAGTGGAATTAGCTGGCATGTCATTTCCATTCTAGTCCCAAGTGAGAGTGCCAGAAATGACTGAAGCTGGGATCTGCATTAGTGCACCAAACAAGACCAATATAATCCTTGCTTTGCTATTCTAGGTAGTTGTGTATGCCATGGATGCAGAGTATAAGAGATTGCATTTATCATCTTTGTGGCAACTGGTTAACAGAAAAACAAGTTATGATAGCACCAAGAATAACATGATAACACTTGGGGATACATGTAAAATCAGGAATAGTGGTGATGTGATGCAATCACTGATGCATACAGTTTAGGTCGATATCTTTATCCATCCTCAATGTCTCATTTTGTTTGGCAATAGAAACAAGAATTACTGAAATTCAAACTAGTAACTTGATCATGGAAGCATCGAAAGTTAGCTACTCAGCTCAATAACTGGAACTAGAATCTTAATTAAAATCAGCAAACCGTCATTAATTCACTGTTAAATGAGCTGCATTAACAAATGCCAACAAAGGATTATATCAACTCTGTAGACTTCAAAAAATGATTCCATTAATCTTAAATGTAATCTTGATTACGATGAGGGTTTTCACTGGATTCATTGGCTAAAATTTGCTGTGTCATTCTATCCACTGTCATTCTATCCACTGGCAAAATCTATGATACGGTAATGGCTGCTTTAAAAAAGAGATGATCATAGCGAGCAACCACGATGCAAGCAACTACAGCTCCACCATTTATATACATAAAACCTTGCATCTTTAGTTTGAAAAGAATTAAACAAATTCGGAGAACTAAAGTCCTTTAATGGTCAAAGGTTAACCGGGAGAGTGACGTGAAGAGTATGTATAACATATATGTACATGTACAGTACAACCCAAAATAATGTAAGAACATTTTCTGTCAGAAGTCCTTTGTTTACCTATTTTTCCCTCCTTTCTCTCCTCCCGAAATCTCTTTGCAACTACCTAAAAGGCAGGAAATGATTTGAAGATAGCCAAAAGTTATGAAAGGGTAAAGTAGTGGCTTATTCTTCCTATACCTGCTGGGGTAGTCGTATTTTATTTTGGGTTATACAGTATATTACCCTTTCTTGTAATTGTTTTATTAGGCCCACCGAAAGGACCTGTAACCATTCATAAACAGTTAATCTAATGTGGTCTGCAAAGGAAAAACAACAGATCATTGCAGAACTATTGACCCTTGCAAGGACTGTTAGGGATCTTACCTTTTGCTTTTCATGCAATGTACCACATCTTGTAGATACGATCTATTGCAATGCCGGAGAAAGACATTTATATCGCTACTGTCTGATGCAATTTTTGACAACCATGTAATGAGTTTGGGAAACTTCCAAAATCCAATACCAACTTTGGCAGACATGCCAGACAGCAGTTGAGGGCCCTCATAAAACCATTTTGGGGCAAGATCAAATGTCTGAAAGTTCTGACAAACACTCTTGTTCAATATGTCAACTTACAATGTATTGTTTCAAGCAAATATTCATTATCAATTTTTGATATCGAAATGCCCTTAGACAAACATCAATATTTTTTTCATGTGGCTGTCTTACAAAATTGTACGTAATGGAAAACAAAGTTTGAAACTTTATCATTTCCCTTCTTTACAAAATTCCAGAGTAATACAATACTTAAATTTGGCATTTTCATGGAAGTTTGTCTTCTCCATTAGAGACTGTTATAGTTTCAAACAGACATATCATAACTAGTGCTTCATAAGGGAGGCAATGCAATTACCTGAAGAAAGCTTGTGCAGGTCTCTCCAAGGATACACACTTGTTGACTCCTAATTTACCAATCGGACAAAATTTAAACTTCATGAAAACAATACCTTATTCTCAGAACTGGGCTTAGAGTGCTGTATCATAAATCTATCTGACTATTTATTATCTGTGTATCTTAATAATTATCTGCCTATCTTTCTTTCCATCAATCTTTCTATCTATCAATCTATTTAACTATCTAGCAATCTATCTTTGAACTTCATTTACTGAATGCAAATATCGAACAAAGCAAGAGTGATTTTTCACTGCATTTTTTATCTATTCACTCATCTCAATCATTTCTCCCTTGACAATACAGAACACTGGTGAAGCAAAGATCTGTGTGGCATCACTCTGTAATCTTTTGGAACCAAATAAATTTCTTTCCACTGGTCATTTTCAGTCTCTCCATAGTCCCAGTAGCCCTATTGGCTCAATCCATCAATGCAGCTTTTGATATGGATAAGGCAGGATTAGCTGCCAAGTCATTCCCATTCAGGTCCCAAGTGAGAATGTCGGAAATGACTGCACTGGGAAGCTGGGATTTGCACTAGCGCACCAAATAAGACTGATATAATCCCTTCTCTGCTATTCTTGCTTGCTGTGTGTGCACTGGATGCAGATGAGAGTCTAGGAAAAGATGGCATTTATTATCTGTGTGAATATGGCTGAAAGAAAGAATAAGCGAAGAAAGCATGTGTAAGAGATCTAAAAATTTTGGGGTGCCAGTATCTGTATATACAGATCGACTTGTAGCAAATTGACAATGAGTGCTGGAATATTTCACCCTCTGCTCTGTATAGTAGTTTCTCAGAATTGGAGGATTATATATTATCAGTGAATGAAAAGTTATTCTATTAAGTTATGATTGCATTGATACAATAGCTTACATCATCTTAAAATACAGCAATCCCATTATTTAGTGCTGGATGAAGACAGTGGCATTAGGATATATCACATAAGCAAATGCATACAGCACCAATTATGCAGTGCAGTTGTTTTTACATTTTGTACTTACAAAAAGATGAATGAATGCCTAATTGTAGAGTTATTCTGATTGGCTGCAACCCTGGGGGATTTCTTGGAATGAAATGTTCACAAGAATAGTGACATTGCGACACCCAGATCAATATCGATATTTACCCTCATTGTCCCATTTTGTGAGGCAACACACACATGATTCATTGAATGTCAAACTAGTGAATAGATCGTGGAAGAATTAGAAGATAACTTATTCAGCTCAATATATCGAACAATAATCTGACTTCAGATCAAACAAAATGGTCATTAATTCACTGCTAAATGAGCTTCATTAACAAATTCAAACAGGAATTCATATCAGCTCAGTAGACTGTAGAAAACGATTCTTCTATTAATCTAAAATGAAATCTTGAATGCGATGAGAAAACTTTTTCATTGAATCTCCTCATTCTTTGGCATTGATTTGCATCCACTAACACAATCTAACATAGAATAATGGCTACTTTAGCAAAGATTTTATGATGCATAAGACAAGTTGTAGAGAGAAAACTTATCATATTATTTTGCTATTGTACCTAGTCGTAACTGTAATTGTAAATATGGTCAGTTATGCACTGCAATTCAGTCACGATATTCGGGGTGAGCCTTCCACAATGATACAGCTCAGGGCAGCCATAGTATGACGCCCATTGGAAGAGACGAGAGGAGCATAGACCTAGACAAATTAATGTCCTGCGCAGCCAAATTTGAAATCACTGACACATTTAATTTTTTGAAATCTACATTACAAACTAATTTAAATTATTCAGCACCTTCCATTGATTGAAAGCCATCTTGCAGTTGAAGTCAAAAGGACAGACTTAGGATTGGTTGAGTTCCTCACATGTTACACAGTTTGATATGAGCAAAGCATGACGTGGTCATTGGTTCCCGAGTCTATCATTTTGACCCTAGCTGTAAGGTCATCAGTCATTGTATAAGTTTATGCCACTTACAATATGCTTTTGTAAACAAGCAATATGAAGGAGGGAGTGTGCCTGAAGAAGGGATTTTGATTGATGATACCTGAGACACCTGTCTGGGGCATTTTCAATCCATCATTTGTGAGATAGATTTTGCCATATTTGTAAATGATGTAGAGAATTCCATCATGATTGATGTATTTGGGTGCCATTCTTATTTTGTCCAAAATGACCCTGCCCGTCGAACGCTCTCACATGAAGGTGTCATATTTCCACTGTTGGGTGGTCATGTCTCTTTCTACTGCTTATATTAGGCTTTCTTAGATAGTCGAGAACCAACAAAACAAGGCAAGGGGTACTACTTGCAACAGGTGAAACATTCATGATGCCACAGGCATATTTTAATTGAATAAGGATCAGTTTACTTAAAAAAAGTTTGTCCTTGGGGTAAAATCCATAGCCCTAGCCCCCTGCCTCAACCATCATCGGGTCAGCCCCTTATCAAGGCTGGACACAAATTTTTACATAATTAAAATCAGCAAAACCGTCATTAATTCACTGTTAAATGAGCTGCATTAACAAATGCCAACAAAGGATTATATCAACTCTGTAGACTTCAAAAAATGATTCCATTAATCTTAAATGTAATCTTGATTACGATGAGGGTTTTCACTGGATTCATTGGCTAAAATTTGCTGTGTCATTCTATCCACTGTCATTCTATCCACTGGCAAAATCTATGATACGGTAATGGCTGCTTTAACAAAGAGATTATCATAGAGAGCAACCACGATGCAAGCAACTACAGCTCCACCATTTATATACATAAAACCTTGCATCTTTAGTTTGAAAAGAATTAAACAAATTCGGAGAACTAAAGTCCTTTAATGGTCGAAGGTTAACCGGGAGAGTGACGTGAAGAGTATGTATAACATACATGAACATGTACAGTACAACCCAAAATAATGTAAGAACATTTTCTGTCAGAAGTCCTTTGTTTATCTATTTTTCCTCCTTTCTCTTTGCAACTACCTGAAAGGCAGGAAATGATTTGAAGATAGCCAAAAGTTATGAAAGGGTAAAGTAGTGGCTTATTCTTCCTATACCTGCTGGGGTAGTTGTATTTTATTTTGTGTTATACAGTATATTAACTGTATATTACCCTTTCTTGTAATTGCTTTATTAGGCCCACCAAAAGGACCTGTAACCATTCATAAACAGCTAATCTAATGTGGTCTGCAAAGGAAAAGCATCAGATCATTGCAGAGCTATTGACCCTTGCAAGGACTGTTAGGGATCTTACCTTTTGCTTTACATGCAATGTACCACATCTTGTAGATACGATCTATTGCAATGCTTGAGAAAGACATTTATATCGCTACTGTCTGATGCAATTTTTGACAACCATGTAATGAGTTTGGGAAACTTCCAAAATCCAATACCAACTTTGGCAGACATGCCAGACAGCAGTTGAGGGCCCTCATAAAACCATTTTGGGGAAAGATCAAATGTTCTCAAAAACACTCTTGTTCAATACGTCAACTTACAATGTATTGTTTCAAGCAAATTTATTATCAATTTTTGATATCGAAATTCCCTTAGACAAACATCAATATTTTTTTCATGTGGCTGTCTTACAAAATTGTATGTAATGGAAAACAAAGTTTGAAACTTTATCATTTCCCTTCTTTACAAAATTCCAGAGTAATACAATACTTAAATTTGGCATTTTCATGGAAGTTTGTCTTCTCCATCAGAGACTGTTATAGCTTCAAACAGACATATCATAACTAGTGCTTCATAAGGGAGTCAATGCAATTACCTGAAGAAAGCTTGTGCAGGTCTCTCCAAGGATACACACTTGTTGACTCCTAATTTACCAATCGGACAAAATTTAAACTTCATGAAAACAATACCTTATTCTCAGAACTGGGCTTAGAGTGCTGTATCATAAATCTATCTGACTATTTATTATCTGTGTATCTTAATAATTATCTGCCTATCTTTCTTTCCATCAATCTTTCTATCTATCAATCTATTTAACTATCTAGCAATCTATCTTTGAACTTCATTTACTGAATGCAAATATCGAACAAAGCAAGAGTGATTTTTCACTGCATTTTTTATCTATTCACTCATCTCAATCATTTCTCCCTTGACAATACAGAACAGTGGTGAAGCAAAGATCTGTGTGGCATCACTCTGTAATCTTTTGGAACCAAATAAATTTCTTTCCACTGGTCATTTTCAGTCTCTCCATAGTCCCAGTAGCCCTATTGGCTCAATCCATCAATGCAGCTTTTGATATGGATAAGGCAGGATTAGCTGCCAAGTCATTCCCATTCAGGTCCCAAGTGAGAATGTCGGAAATGACTGCACTGGGAAGCTGGGATTTGCACTAGCGCACCAAATAAGACTGATATAATCCCTTCTCTGCTATTCTTGCTGGCTGTGTGTGCACTGGATGCAGATGAGAGTCTAGGAAAAGATGGCATTTATTATCTGTGTGAATATGGCTGAAAGAAAGAATAAGCGAAGAAAGCATGTCTAAGAGATCTAAAAATTTTAGGAGCGCCAGTATCTGTATATACAATCTTGATCAAAATACTGGAATAATTTGGATTTTCAAGGTGTCAGGATTTCAAAGTTCTAAAATTGGTGATTCAATGTGTGGAATTGCAGAGATTTTTTCCTCAGACAGTAGATTTATGTATAAATGATATCATAAACCATTTTTATTTGCTGAGAATTATTTGTAAAGTTTCTTTGGATGACCTGAATAAAATTGGTCATTTTTAGTAAAAAACCATCAAAAATCGCATAGTGCCTCAACAACAAAGACATAAAATTTCAACATATGCAAAAAATGCCAACTTAATCTTGATGTGTAAAACCAATAAACATAACAATATCATGTTGAATGTCACATTTGTGACCTCAGCCTTCACTTAACTTGACATGGAGTCCGCCAACCTGTTTTTTGCTTCTTTTAGACTGATATGGCCAATCTTCAGTGAAAGTCACTTGCATATGGTCCAGAGTAGTTGGCTGGACCTACATCTTGTGTGCAGAATGGTCAAAGATGTCCCCATAATGTTATTTAGGTTCATATCAGGTGAAGTTGCAAAAGTTAAATGAGACTGATATCGAATTAGTTAAACATTGGGTATATAGATTAAAGTTAATTTGTTGAAGTAACAAAATCAAGCAAATTTGATGATTCATGACTTACGAAACCAGGTGCAAAAAGAGTAAGCAAAATACCAAATTTCAGTTACAAGCAGCAGCACAATTTGCTTGGAATCATGTGCAAGTTCTTGACTGATCTAGAATAATGTCAATGCATTATTATGCGACCAACAATGAGTAAATGACAGCAATTCCCATAGTTGATTTACTCAAAGTGACTGCAAATGAAGCTCAATCAATCAACAGTTTGACAAGTTCACCTGTAGACATTCGCTTCTTTATATTATCAATGCACCTAAATTGAGAAGTGCAATCAATTTGGGGTGGACAATTAATTGAAGCATTGGAAATTATCTTAGGCAAGTGAAGCAGCAATTCACCCAATTAAAGCAATTGACTCAATTGAAGCGGCAATTGACTCAATTGAAGCAACAATACCTTAGATTCAATTGTCAACAATCAATAATTGCG
This sequence comes from Platynereis dumerilii, assembly GCA_026936325.1. Lineage (NCBI taxonomy): Eukaryota > Metazoa > Annelida > Polychaeta > Phyllodocida > Nereididae > Platynereis > Platynereis dumerilii. The sequence goes on along the minus strand of JAPTHN010000003.1, from coordinate 37,673,499 downwards.
TGTTTCCAAGCACAAACTGTGCAAGACATCGTGGCTTCTTGGTCATACTTTGATAGTTTTTGGTCGTTTTTTGGTCGCATATGAGGGTAAAATAGATCGATTTTTACCCATTTAGCGGTCGTTGGTCGCGTTAGACAGGTTGGTCGCTTATTGGGGTGATATTTGTGAAGAAAAACGTTAATACAGAGGGTCTATGGTCGTATAAAGGGGTCTGGTCGCTCATTAGGAGGTCGTTCATGGCAGGGACCACTGTAAATTCCATATCAGACAATATATCCTAGCACATGTTTCACTGAGCTTATGAAGAACTTTTTGTGTGATGGGAAGGTGGCCAGATACTGTCCGAAAACTGCCTCATGGCGAATTTTGATGATTTTTTACTGAAAATAATACATTTTTACCAGTCACCCAAAGAAAGTTTTCAAATAATTCTCAGCAACTAAAAATGGTTTATGATATCATTTATACATAAATCTAATGTCTGAGGAAAAAATCTTCGCAATTCTACACATTCAATCACCAATTTTAGAACTTTGAAATCCCAACACTTTGAAAATCCAAATTATTCCAGCATTTTGATCAAGAGTGTACAGATCGGCTTGTAGCAAATTGACAATGAGTGCTGGAATATTTCACCCTCTGCTCCGTATAGTAGTTTCTCAGAATTGGAGGATTATATATTACTAGCATAGTACCCGTGATAATGGGTGTAGTGAGAGTAGGAGTCCAGGGAAAACAGAACAACTACTACTGGAGCATTAGAGAAGACTGATAGGCGTGCATAGGCTAAATGATGAATAAGTGTACTGGCATAATATATGAACAGTTTGAGAAAGGAAAACCGCTTATGGTTGTTGTAAGACGTGAAATAATGTTGCTTGCAAAGTTTTAGGTGTGGGCATTGAGTAGTTTGGGAGGAGTAGCGTAAAGCATCGATGAATTAAGGGTATGATCAGTGAATGAAAAATTATTCTATTAAGTTATGATTGCATTGATACAATAGCTTACATCATCTTAAAATACAGCAATCCCATTATTTAGTGCTGGATGAAGACAGTGGCATTAGGATATATCACATAAGCAAATGCATACAGCACCAATTATGCAGTGCAGTTGTTTTTACATTTTGTACTTACAAAAAGATGAATGAATGCCTAATTGTAGAGTTATTCTGATTGGCTGCAACCCTGGGGGATTTCTTGGAATGAAATGTTCACAAGAATAGTGACATTGCGACACCCAGATCAATATCGATATTTACCCTCATTGTCCCATTTTGTGAGGCAACACACACCTGAATCATTGAATGTCAAACTAGTGAATAGATTGTGGAAGAATTACAAGATAACTTATTCAGCTCCATGAATGGAACTATAATCTTACTTCAGATAAAACAAAATGGTCATTAATTCACTGCAAAATTAGCTACATTAACAAATTCAAACAGCGCAGTAGACTGTAGAAAATGATTCTTCTATTAATCTAAAATGAAATCTTGAATGCGATGAGAAAACTTTTTCATTGAATCTCCTCGTTCTTTGGCATTGATTTGCATCCACTGATACAATCTAACATAGAATAATGGCTGCTTTAGCAAAGATTTTATGATGCATAAGACACTTGTCGAAAGAAAACTTATCATATTATTTTGCTATTGTACCTAATTGTAACTGTAATTGTAAATATGGTCAGTTATGCACTGCAATTCAGGCACGAAATTTGTGGTGAGCTTTCCACAATGATACAGCTCAGGGCAGCCATAGTATGGCGCCCATTGGAAGAGACGAGAGGAACATAGACCTAGACAAATTAATGTCCTGCGCAGCCAAATTTGAAATCACTGACACATTTAATTTTTTGAAATCTACATTACGAACTAATTAAAATTATTCAGCACCTTCCATCGATTGAAAGCCATCTTGCAGTTGAAGTCAAAAGGACAGACTCAGGATTGGTTGAGTTCCTCACATGTTACACAGTTTGATATTAGCAAAGCATGACGTGGTCAGTGGTTCCCGAGTCTGTCATTTTGACTCTATTTTTAAGGTCATCAGTCATTCCAAAGTGTTTGTATAAGTTTATGTCACTTACAATATGCTTTTGTAAACAAGCAATATGAAGGAGGGAGTGTGCCTGAAGAAGGGATTTTGATTGATGATACCTGAGACACCTGTCTGGGGCATTTTCAATCCATCATTTGTGAGATCGATTTTGCCATATTTGTAAATGATGTAGACAATTCCATCATGATTGATGTATTTGGGTGTCATGCATTCTCATTTTGTCCAAAGGCACGACCCTGCCAGCCGAACACTCTCACACCAAGGTGTCATATTTCCGCTGTTGGGTGGTCACGTCTCTTTGGATTGCTTAGGCTTTCTTAGATAGTCGAGAACCAACGAAACAAGTACTACTTGCAAGAGGTGAAACATTCATGATGCCACAGGCATATTTTAAGGATCAGTTTACTTAAAAAAAGTTTGTCCTGGGGGTAAAATCCATAGCCCTAGCCCCTTATCAAGGCTGGACACGAAATTTTTACATGGACTAATGTATTCCAACTGACTCAATTCCAAAGCAATCAAGCAACAATGCCTGAATCAAGTGAAGTAAGATAAAAGTTCCTTTATGCAGGAGAAATGGCCTGAACATGAAGAATGACTGCAAGGGATTTCACTGCAGGAGCCCATAAGGGGAAAGTCTAAAATGGGCATTTGTCACGGCTGATAAGAGAAAATGATGAAGAAAAGAGAGCAGAACAGGATTAATTCAAGCTTCAATGTACTGAATAGGCTCGTACATTTTCCTTTATGGCTGATTGGCTATTAAGGCTGCAATATAGTAGTGAAACTCAGGATCGGATGGGATAACTTTGATGGCCCATTCAAAGTGAAGATTTTTCTTTTTCATTTTAAGCAAATATGATAAATCGCACAACGGGAACATCCAAATGCTACATTGTATCAATTTGGTTTGTCAACATGCCCTGAAAATTTAGATTATATTCTTTGTCAATAACCTTTCCCTAAGTAATTCCCTCTATCCATTTATAATCGCACTCGTGAGAGCACTTGCTTTGAAAAATTAGTCAACACCAAAAGGCAACAAAATATTCCTTAAAAAAATATATCCCTATAATGCATGAATTTCATGAATTTCATGCATGAAATGCATGAATTTAGACAGGGACAATACGAGAGGGAATCAATCAGAAGCAGCCTGAGTGATGATGTCACCATAACATCACAACGTCATTTGCTTGTCAAAAAAGCTGCAATAATTTTTAAAAGATTTGAACTGCACTGACATTATTGATGACCTCAAGCAGTCGAATGTCTTCCCTGGCTGTTAACCCAATGTGTACTCTACATAAGGTATATGCTCTATAAAAGAAATGGCGATTCTATATTCCCTGCGTCCCCACGAAGTGCATTGTATGCTCATTTGTCTTGGTAGCCGTTAATGCCAACATGAAGGAATTAGCAGATGGCATTTGCAGAGTCATTGGCATCCTGGTCCCATGTGACTTGCTTGAAGGTGGGCTTGGCCAAGCATAAGACCAAAGTGCTCTACACTCTCTCGTGTCGTCCCAAAAACTGATTACACATTCATACAATAAAAGGATCTGATTTTATAGTCAATGTAGTGATTGTAGTCCCGGAAGAACGATCAAACAATTCTGCAAAGAAAGAAGAAAAACAAATTCCAGAGGATCTTTTGGAATTTGGCTGATCCACTATTATTAACAACATGATAAATACCAAAAATAAATGCCTATTCCTTCTAAACACACATAACACAGCTTTTGAAAATGCTTAGTGCAGTTATGCAAAATTGGCAGATCACTCTGGGAAGGAGGTATATGGGTTGTTTATGGAGAATCACGCTTTAGATTTTTTCCAGATCATTAATCACTTCAAGCGTTATCCCGGGAGTACTAAACCATATTCACAAAAAGTTTCAATAGAACTCGAAATGCAGAACTTTTCATTTTCACCATTGAAATACAGAATAATTGAATATCTATTGCTGCTGAAGACCAGCATTGATATCGATTGGTAAGGAGCCTCAAAAAGACAAAAATGTCACTTAATTGAGGACACCCGTACAAGATCGCATGGATTACTGGGGCTTTAAATCCTGTATTTACGTACTTGGTACATGTAGGCTAATTAGGACAGGAGGAAGAGATGGAAATCAGGAAAAGGATGATTGAAACAACCATCCAACATAAGCCCAGGGCCCCAGGTGACCCGGTGTGAAAGGAATAATTGTCCTCCAGTAAGAAGTGTCCTAGGACACTTTAAACTAAGGAATGAGTGTCCAGTGGACATACATTCCTTGGTTTATAACGTCCTCTCTGGGTTCAAATGTCCAGGACATTTTTTTGCACGGATCAGCAATGATTGTCCAGGACATTTGATCCTGGATTCAAATGTCCAGGACATTTTTACCTGGTGTCAGTTGTCCAGGTGGACATTATTAACTAGTATTCATTGCCCAGGTCATCTGATCCTAGATCTAGCTGTCCTGGTCATCTGATCCTGGATCCATTTGTCCAGGACATTTTATCCTGGTTCCATTTGTCCAGGACAGATCATCCTAGGTCCATTTGTCCTGGACGAATTATACTAGTATAGATAGTCCAGGACCATTTATACTAGTTCTATTTGTCCTGGACATTTTTACCTAGGACATTCATTACTGTCCACCCTGTATTTATGACTGTAGCTATTAATAGAACTGATGTACTGTAATCAAAAGACCAAGCTTGGGATCACCAACTTGGGCAGCATAGTGGTCTAGTGATCAGACTTCAATTCAGAACATTGCAGGTTCAAGTCCCTCCTCCGACTATTTTATGTAATTGATATAGCAATAATTATGGTCATGCTACAATGAATATTTGGGTTTCTAATCTTGGATTTCAGTCTGAGTTCCAGTCATTATTGACTTGGCGTACGATGCACCTTCTCCATGACAGACACTATCTGTCTACAAAGACCTACCTAGAAGGGTTGTCACTGAATGTGAAAATAAACATTAGGGGAGTATGCTTTAACAATTACAAGGTACGAATATGTTGTATTTACTTGTGAAATATTCATAAAGTTGAAATGTGGTGATGAATGCAAAAATAATTATCATTTCGAATTACTAGCTGGATGTGGATGGCTCCACCCTATGGTAGGGACATCAACTTTTCAATAATTATAGAATAATGTTTTTTTTTAGTAACGGGTGATTAATGACTGGCAGCCGAGGGACATTAATCCCTAAAGTGGACATCCATAACTAAGGAACCAATGTCCACTGGACCGTGTCAAGTCCTAACAGTTATCGGAAAAAAAGTTCTGTAGTTGACTTATTTTACAAGGATGTCCATTCAGGACTTGTAAAGTGGAAAGTAATGTCCAGGACACATAAAACCAGGAAATATTGATCCTATGAAGGACCTGTGTTACCAGGATATATTGTCCTGGACATCCATAGCTAGGATATTGTGACCAGGACCACCAAAACTAGAACTATTTGTCCAGCAAAGGACATTTTGTTACATCCAGAGCCAGGATATAGTGTCCAGGACTACAAACACCAGGAATATGTGTCCTTCATTGGACAATTATTACTGGTATATTATGTCCAGGACTGCCTAACCTAGGATATAGTGTCCAGGACTTCCATACCTAGGATATATTATCCTGGACATTTTGGTGGGACACTTGAAACCAGGACATAGAAATTATTTTCCTTTTTTAGTGGGACATTAATCCCTAAATTGGACAACCATAACTAAGGAACCAATGTCCACTGGACAGAATTTCCTAGGAAGAATTGTCCAGGGACACACCTTCCTAGGAAATGGTGTCCAGAAGACAGTCTTTCCTAGGAAAATGTGTCCAAAGGACACTCTGTACTGGGACACTCTCAACTACCACACCGGCATTCGAACCCTGGATCCACAATTTGCAACCACTGGATCAATGCTCCCCCTCAATAATCAAGAAAATGCCTTCCCTCTAAGGTCACTGAGAAAGAAGAACAGACATGCCATGTCTCATCTGATTTCCTTTGTTTCTGGTAATTGATGCAGGGAATTGGGATTGTGCATGACAAACATTTGTTCATTTGCAGGACTGTCACCTCCCTTTGTCCCCATGCAATGTCTGCCAGAATACGTTACTCCTGTCTTCAGTATTTCTTACTCATATTGCATTATAGGCGCAATGAAGAGTGTTCAAGAAAATGCACTAAGAGGCGAGAAAGTTCCTATTTATGGCCAGACATATCTAATGTTTAGTTAGTCGAAGTAAACTTACCCAAGAGGTTTCATGCCTGCGGAAAAACAAAAATTGAGTCAAGCCAAAATCTCTATTGAATTGACTTTATACAAAAATCGAGATTATGACTTTTGTTGTCCCAACGCCGACACTAGAAAAAGTTCCTCATGACCCAGTGGGTATTGTGATGTCAATATGACATCATTCTGAAGTCGGACTTTATGTTTAAATTATGTTACAGTGAAGGTGGGTTTCCAAAAAATTACATAAAATTATAACCTTGGGTGGACATTAAAATCTGCTGTGAATGCAACGCCATGTACATGTAGGAGGCACATTCAAGTAGGCATCTGACTTAAGTAAGACATCACTAAAATGTCAGTCAAAAACCTGGCTGAAGTATGCGACATCATTTCTTGGCATCGTTGGGGGTCCCTTTCTTTCGTCATTCTCATGTCAGTGGAAGACCAGTCATCAGACAACTTTATATAGTATATATTATATACTTTATATAACTATATCTAGTCATGTAAATGAAGCAGAGTTTATGCAAGATCTCTGGATATGTTAATTTGCTATCTCCGTATGTGGCCGTTACCTGTATTTGGTACATAGTACGTGCGCAGAGAAAAATGTATAATCTAATAAATTTTAAAGATTTTCAGTTCCTTCGACCGTCTTCAGATTTCCTGGATTTTTTTATTCTTTTGTCAAAAATGCAATAAGATTTTCACAAGAAGTTCTTGAAGATTGTCTAACTCTGACCATTAAGCTTTCAAAAGACTCCAGAGCCCAAAAGTAATCTAGCTGAAGTTCTAATTATGAAAAAAATAGTGAAGTAATGGCTCTCTATTCTGTAAAAGACAATGCCAACCCTATTAGCGTGCCTCGGCGGCCCAACGTCGGCCCAAAGCCGGTCCGATGCTGCTGACATCGGACCGACGCCGGGCCGACGCTGGACCGCCGAGGCACGCTGACAGGAAAATGTGTCTGATGTGATGACATTACAAAGCCGGGAATCTTCCTTCACTTTCAATGTAAATAATGACATTAATGAATGTATACTTAGATCCAGTAAAGGTTCATTCCTGGGATCAATGCTTCTGCAATTTTTGGTCAATATGAAAATTACAGAGTCAAAAATGTATATGCAAGTAAAAGATGCCATGCTGATGCATACAGTGTAGGTCGATATCTTTATCCACCCTTAATGTCTTTGTTTGGCAATAGAAACCAGAATTACTCAAATTCAAACTAGTAACTTGATCATCACTGCATCACAAGTTAGCTAGTCAGCTCAATGACTGGAACTAGAATCTTAATTAAAATCAGGCGAAACAATCATTAATTCACTGTTAAATGAACTGCATTAACAAATGCCAACAAAGGAAGATATCAACTCGGCAGACTTCTAAAAATTGTTCTATTAATCTTAAATGAAATCTTGATTACAATGAGGGTTTTCACTGGATTCATTGCTCCTTGGCCATAATCTGGTGTATAATTCTATCCACTGGCAAAATCGATGATGCAGTAATGGCTGCTTTAACATAGAAAGTAACAACAATGCCATTTATACATAAAACCTTGCATCTTTAGTTTAAAAAGAGTTAAACAAATTAGTAGAACAAAGGTCTTTCGATGGTCGAAGGTTAATTGGAGGAGTGACGTAAAGAGCATAATTATATAACATACACGTATATATATCTCCTTCCTTGGAATTGTTTTATTAGGCCAACCGATGGAGCAGTGACCCTTTGTAACCAGCTACTGAAATGCAGTCTGCAAAAAAAGAACAACCGATTATTGCAGAACTGTTGACCCTAGCATAGGTCATGGTATTTTATACTTGGGTGCATCTCCATCAAATTGCAATTTGCCTATATGCTGAATATTTGAAATGTGATTGTATGTTTTTTAGTTTATAAAAATGATAAATCAATCAATCAATCATTGCGCTACATCTTGTGGATATGATCTATTGCAATATTAGAGAAAGACATTTGTATCGCTGCCATTTTTGACAACCATGTAATGAGTTTGGGAAACTTCCAAATCCAACACCAACTTTGGCAGACTTGCCAGACAGCAGTTGAGGGGGCCCTCATAAAAACCATTTTGGGGTAAAATCAAATGTCTGAAAGTTTTGACAAACACTCTTGTTCAATATGTCCACTTAAAATGTATTGTTTCAAGCAAATATTTATCATCAATTCTTGGTGACAAAATGCCCTTGGACAAACAGTTGGCAATCTTACAAAATTGTACATAATGGATAATAATGTATTTAAAACATTATTATTTCTCCTTTTTTTACAAAATTCCAGAGTAATACAATACTTAAATTAGGAATTTTGATGGAGGTCATCTTCTCCATCAGAGACCATAATGGCCTCAAACAGAAATATCGAGGTATATATTTTTCACTATTTGACATGTACACGAATTTGTAAACCTGTAAAAACGAACATATACACGAATTTATAATTCATGTAAGTGTGAAATATTGCAATTCACGAATTTGTGTATGTGTGATTACGAACACAGCAATCAGAAAATTGGCTAAAAACTACTCTAACCCTAATTTTAACACTAAACCCTAATGATATAGCACTTCCACGAATGTAAGTTTTAGCATATACACGAATGAATAATAAAGCACATTCACGAGTGTTAGTTATTACATGTACACGAGCACCTATGCTCGTTTTTTCATGTCCACGAATTCGTACATGCTCGTTTTTACACCTCCACAAATTCGTGAACATGCCAAATAATGAAAAATATATACATGGAAATATCATAACTCAAGTGGTATCTGGTTCATAAGGGAGTTAAAGTGAGTACAATGCAATTAAGAAGAAAGCTGTAGGTCTCTCCAAGGTTAGACACACTGGTTGACTCTTAATTTACCAGGCAGACAACATTTAAACTTCGAGAAAACAATAGTTTATTCACAGAACTTGTAGTGCTGAACTAATCACAAATCTCTCTTTTTGACCTATTGAAAACAAAAGCTTCCTCTAATAAGTGGGCTTAGAGTGCTGGACTGATCATAAATCTATCTAAAACTTTATTTCTCTGTGAATCTTTCTCTCTATCTATCTTTTATTCCATCAATCTTTCTATCGGTCTATCTATTTAACTATCCATCTATCAGTCTACCTATCTTTGAACTTCATTTTCTGAATGCAAATATCAAACAAATCAAGAGTCAGTTCTCACTATATTGTTTTATCGATTCACTCATCTCAATCATTTCTCCTTTGGCAATACAGAAAATTGGAGAGGCAAAGATCTGTGTGCCATCACTCTGTAATCCTAGTGAACCAAATACATTTCTTCCCAGTGGTCATTTTCAGTCTCTCCATAGTCCCAGTAGCCCTATTGGCTCAATCCATCAATGCAGCTTTTGATAGGGATAAAGCAGAATTAGCTGGCAAGTCATTCTCATTCAGGGCCCAAGTGAGAATGTCGGAAATGACTGCATTGGGAAGCTAGGATTTGCACTAGCGCGCCAAATAAAACCAATATAATCCCTTCTCTGCTATTCTTTGCTTGTTGTGTGTGTACTGGATGCAAATGAGAGTCTAGGAAAAGGTGGCATTTATCATCTGTGTGAATTGGCTGCAAGAAAGCATAAGTTAAGAAGGTACAAGGAGGAGATCTAAAAATTTGAGGATGCCAGTATCTGCATATATAGATAGGCTTAAAGCAAATTGATGATGAGTGGGGAATATTTCACCTTCTGCTCAGTATTGTGGTGTGTCAGAATTGGAGGAATATAATATAGGCCTATTATCAGTGAATGTTAAATTTTAAAATCAAATTATTATTGCATTGATATAATACCTTATGTTAGTTTGAAATACAGCCATTCCATTAATTAGTGCAGGATGAGGACAGTGGTATTAGGATATTGCATATATATATAAATACATGGTGTACCAATTATGCATGCAGTTTTAAAAAATTGCGTACTCACTACAGGAGGTTGGATTGATTACCTTATTGTAGAGTTCTTCAAACTGGCTGCAACCCAGGGTGATTTTTTTAGAACGAAATGTTCACAAGAATTGTGACATTGCGACACCCAGATCAATATTGATATTTACCCTCAATGTCCTATTTTGTTGAGCAACAGAAACCTGAATTATTGAATTTCAAACTAGTGAATTGATCGTGGAAGCATCACAAGATAACCTATTCAGCTCAATGACTGGGACTAGAATCTTACTTCAGATCACAAAAAATGGTCATTAATTCACTGCTAAATGAGCTGCACTAACAAATTCCAGCAAGGATGAATTTAAATTATTCTTCTATTTTTACTGAAGCTGAAGTCAGAAGTACAAACTCAGAAGTAAATCATCATGTTATGCATAACTCGATAGATGATGATGTGTTCATTGATGATGTGTTCATTGATGATGTGTTCATTGATTCCTGAGTCTATCCTTTTGACTCTAGCCATAATCTAAAATTAAATCTTGAATGTGATGGGAGTTTTCATTGGATCTCTTGTTCTTTGGCATTGATTTGATGCATCAGTTCATCCACTGACACAAAGAGTAAAGATTTTACGATACACATACTACACTTGTAAAGAGAAAAATAACGTGCAAGCACTTTAACAGCTGCTTGTAGAAAGCAGGTCAGTGTGACCCAGTTAATTTTGTTGCCTTGATTGACCTTTGACCTCAAGATAGTCAGCCTGTTTGTTTTCTTTAATATTTTTTTCAATCTGAGAAAGGCACCAAAAATTGTTCAACGCTAGATAATATTCTATTTAGACTGTATGCAAAGTTTTAATGACATAGGTGAAACAGCTGGACCTTAGGAGTTGTCATAAGTTTTCCTGATAGTCAGGTCTCTTATGGTAAAAAAAGGGCAAACTTGTGACAAACTGGACAAAGCTCTGAAACTTTCCATGATGAAAGTTGAAGATCTGAAGTTCACTGTTTGCCTAAGCTCCAAAAAAATTATTGCGAGGAAGTTGTTTATAAAAGTGTTTCCATGGCAACAAGTCACAAATCTAAGGGGAAAGGAATAGAAGCATTAATTCAATCGCAACATAGAGATGGTTTCAGATAGAGGCCCAATTTTTTGCATGTTTATACCTTAATAAAAGTGCTATCAATTCATATATTGAATTCCATGTTATCATAATTATAGTTGTCATAGCAACGATATGACACACAAAAATACACAAATAATTGGACTTCCCAATGTTATAAGTGCTGTGGGAGAAACAGTATCCATGTGTTCGATTGTTTTATAATGACTATGAATGCCCAAAACAATTACCTTTAATCTTTTTCTAAGCTCCAAAGAACATTTCAAAGGTAAATCATTAAAATTGTGTTTCCTTGACAACAAGTTATATTCGACTGGCCAAATGTAAAAATGATTGTTCAACACTTTTTAGGAAGGCACTGGGAAGCAGAGCACTAATTTGTGAAATTAATGAATTTTGGTCACCTTTTTAGTGAACTCTCACACATATCAAGGAGTTCCCGTATATTTGGTTGCCATGGCAACACAACAATAATTGAAAAATGTTGGATAGTAGATATGCTAAATCAGGGTTAATTGGCAGCAGCAAAACCATGCTGAGAAACTAGGCATGTTCTGGTTATCATGAGTGCGTCTAGATGTACATGTCATGAATGAGAAATTTTGAGAATGGATCCTCAAATGTTGTTACCTGGACAACCACTTGTTTCCATAAATATGGGCCAACATAACTAACAGGTCTTCAAAGGTAAGTTTTCCCGCACAAAAACTTGAATATCTCAAAGACTTTCTTGTCGATTTCGATGAAAATTGGCACATATATAGGACTGCATATGGTCCCCGTGCATGTGTAGTATTGTGAACTTGTGGTACAATTGTTAAGTTTATGCACAATATAACATATCCCAAAGGTGAGCACCATGTTTTTTTTACTATTTCAAAATTTCAACATTAAATCAGGAGAAATTATACTTGTACTGCTTTTCTTTGATCAGGAATTACCATAGGCGTATCGGAGGGGGGGGGCAGGGGGGGTGATCGCCCCCCCAAAAGTTTGGGAAACAGTAAGATTCAGGCAGATGATTAAATAAAAACTACTGAAAATTAATGATTTCCAGGCAATTTAATTTGAAATGTTTATAAATTTAGATCGTGAAAATTCGGGCAAATGTCGCTCGCCCCCCCAAAAATTGCGCGCGCCGTACGCCTATGGGAATTACAATTGGTCAGGGAGTCACAGAGGGGAGGTGTGACATAGGGTATGATTACAGTTTTATTGCATATTATGATGGATGGGGCACCCCAGAACAAGAATCAGATGGGTGCCACTCCGGCACCCTTGGGCATTCCATTCTGGCGGCTATTTTCCGTAATGGCCGCCGGAACCCTATTTCTGGCCATATATCCTCATATAATTGTCATAGGACCATGATTTTTGGGTCTAAACCTAGGTTTTCAGGTATAAGGAATTCAATGAAAGTGGTTTTGATGATGCCAGTTCAATATTCTGGCCGCCATTTTGCAAAATGGCCACCAAAACCATATTTTTTGCCATATCTCCTGAAATAATTGTCATAGGACCATAATATTTGGGTCTAGACCTAGGTTTTCTGGAATGGGGAATTCAATGAAGTTGTTTTGATGACATCAAGGCAATAGTTGTCCTTTAACCCTCTCCTTAATGCAAGATGGCTGCCATCGAAACTCAAATGTGGCATTTCGTCTTGCAACATTCTCCGCTATGTAGTCAAATTCGGTCACTTTCGTTTATTTTAGTTGACCAGCCAATATATCATTCTTTACTGTTAGAGGCATTTCTTGTTAATGGAAGGTACCTATGCCAATTAGATAGTTTTTTAAACAAAAATCCAATATTAACAGGAGTATAAATGTCCGATGGGGTTTCTGCAGAGGGCCATTTTAAATTGAAGTTGACAGCAGAAAAACAATTCCTAGAAATTACCAGCTTAGTTCAGTTTAGTTATCTCAAGAAATATCAACAAATAATTAAGGTGCTAGATGAAGGCTGACACCAAGAGCATGATGTCAGCTTTTATCTAGCTTCTTGGTTTCCTTTTCACTATAACTTGTCAACCTTCCAAAAGCTAAATAAATTTTCCCGTCACTATCGAAAATGTCCTTGAAAACTCAAAATCCTGCCATTTATTTTCAGTTCCACTTATTCTTATCACTAGAAAACTCACTCCTAACAATCAAAATGGATATGGTTGGATAGCCCTTGATTTCAGCTTTCATTTGACACCTTTGTTTCCTTGTTACTACAGCTGTCAATCTTGCAAGAGCTAAATATATATTGCTGTCAATGTCAAAAATCTCCTCGAAAAACACATAATCCTCTAAAATGGGTGTGGTTCGATAGCCCTTGATATCAGCTTTCATTTGGCACCTTGGTTTTGTTGTTACTGAAACTGTTAATATTCCAAAAGCTAAATGAATGTGGCTGTTATTACTGAAAATATCCTCAGAAACACAATTTTCTCCCGTGTATTTTTAATTCCACCTTCCTTATCACCATATAAATCATTCCTAACCAACCAAAATGGATGTGGTTGGATAGCTCTTTATGTCAGCTTTCATTTGACACCTTTGTTTCTTTGTTACTACAAATTTCAACCTTGCAAGAGCTAAATAAATGTTGCAGTCAATATCAAAAATCTCTTCGGAAACACAAAATGATCCCCTCTATTTTTAATTGCACCTATCCATATTACCAAATAAATCATTCCTAACCAACCAAAGTGCATGTGGATGGATAGCCCTCGATATCAGCTTTCATTTGGCACCATGGTTTTCTTGTTACTACAAATTTCAGTCCTTTAAAAGAAAAATAAATGTTTTTGTCAGTGGCGAAAATCTCCTCGGAAACACAACATCCTTCCTTGTAATACAACATGCACCCCATTTATATAGTTCTTTGAAGATTGACAGTTGTAATAGCAAGGGAAAACAAGGTGGCAAATGAAGGCTGACATTAATGGCAATGCATCCACATCGATTCTGATTGGTCAGGAGTGAGTTATCTAGTGATAACGACAGGTCGAACTGAAAATACTTGGGAGAATTTTGCTTTTCCGAGGATTTATCTAGTGATAAGGATGAATAGAATTAAAAATACACGGGAGGATTTAGTGTTTTCTGAGGATATTTTCAACAAGGACAGTAACATTTATTTAGCTTTTGGAAAAGTAATGGTTGTTATAACAAGAAAACCAAGGTGCCAAATGAAAGCTGATATCAATGACTATCCAACCACATCCATTTTGAATGGTTAGGAATGACTTATTTGGTGATATGGAGAGGTGCAATTGTAAATAGAGGAGAGGATTTTATGTTTCCGAGGAGATTTTTGACTTTGACACCAACATTTATTTAGCTCTTGCTAGATTGACATTTGTAGCAAGAAGGAAATGAAGGTCTCAAATGAAAGCTGATATCCAGTGCTATCCAACCACATCAATTTTGGTTGGTTAGGAATAATTTATCTAGCGATAAGGATAGGTGGAATAAAAAATACATGGGAGGATTTCATGTTTCCGAGGATATTTTCAATAATGACAGCAACATTCATTTAGCTTTTGGCAGATTAACAGTTGTAGTAACAAGAAAACCAAGAAGCCAAATGAAAGCTGATATCAATGGCTATCCAACCACATCCATTTTGATTGCTTAGGAATGATTTATTTGGTGAGACGGATAGGTGGAATTGAAAATATAGGGGCGGATTTTGTGTTACCGAGGAGATTTTTGACACTGACGGCAATATCAATTTAGCTCTTGCACGATTGACAGCTGTAGTAACAAGGAAACAAAGGTGTCAAATGAAAGCTGAAATCAAGGGCTATCCAACACATCCATTTTGATTGTTAGAAGTGAGTTCGCTAGTGATAAGGATAAGTGGAACTGAAAATACATCGCAGGATTTTGAGTTTCCAAGGACATTTTCAATAATGATGACGAAATTGATTTAGCTTTTGGAAGGTTGACAAGTTATAGTGAAAAGGAAACCAAGAAGCTAGATAAAAGCTGACAATATGCTCTTGGTGTCAGCCTTCATCTAGCACCTTAATTATTTGTTGATATTTCTTGAGATAACTAAACTGAACTAAGTTGGTAATTTCAAGGAATTGTTTTTCTGCTGTCAACTTCAATTTAAAATGGCCCTCTGCAGAAACCCCATCTGACATTTATACCCCTGTTAATATTGGATTTTTGTTTTAAAAACTATCTAATTGGCATAGGCACCTTCCATTAACAAGAAATGCTTTTAACAGTAAAGAATGATGATATATCCGCTGGTCCACTAAAATAAACGAAAGTGACCGAATTTGACTACATAGCGGAGAATGTTGCAAGACGAAATGCCACATTTGAGTTTCGATGGCAGCAATCTTGCATTAAGGAGAGGGTTAAAAGACAACTATTGCCTTGATGTCATCAAAACAACTTTCATTGAATTCCCCATTCCAGAAAACCTAGGTTTACACCAAAATATCATGATCCTATGACAATTATATCTAGAGATATGGCCAAAAATATGGTTTTGGCGGCCATTTTGCAAAATGGCGACCAGAATATTGAACTGGCATCATCAAAACCACTTTCATTGAATTCCTTATACCTGAAAACCTAGGTTTAGACCCAAAAATCATGGTCCTATGACAATTATATGAGGATATATGGCCAAAAATAGGATTCCGGTGGCCATTTTGGAAAATGGCCACTGGAATGGAATGCCCAAGGGTGCCGGAGTGGCACCTGCCTGATTCTTGTTTTGAGGTACCCCATCCATCATAATATGCAATAAAACTGTAATCATACCCGATGTCACACCTCTCACATACAGGATCAATAGGATCGTCTCCTTGACTAAATATATTTGTTGTATTTTGGCTGGTTGCTTGGTTGCCATGGCAACAAAAATGGAGTGAATATTGAATTAAATACAGCTTCTGATCAATGATTTGCTCAGGTATTACCATGCAAACATTCAGCCCTGTAACTGAAACCATATTCTTGATATGATGAGATACATGTTTTTCATTATGGTCAGTAACAGTGCGGCTTGTTGTCAAGGTAACAGAATTTTGGCAATATTACCCTGAAAGAATCAGTTGAAGCTAAGACAAGAATTGAAGGCCTGTGTTGTGGCAATTAACAGGCGTATAAATTAACTTGTATCAGTGATATAATTTTATCTGACAGCTTTCGTTATGTAAGGAAGTACAATATTTTGTGTGCTTTTTCGTTTTTGTTTGGTTGCCATAGCAACAGTAATTGTGGAAAACTTCAGATAGACATACATTTTGACAGATGTTTAAATCAGGTATCACTATGCTTAAAAACAGCCCCTTATCCGAAGTGGCCTGTCTACTACGATAAAATGAATTTTCTTTCTTGACTTGCAATTGAACAGTAACTTGTTGCCATGGAAACGCTTTTAAAATGACTTTCCCGGGAAAAATTTTTTTGGAGCTTAGGCAAAATTGATAGAGCATTTAAAACCGAGCTTGCATGCCAAATTTCAGAGCTTTGTCCAGTTTGTCACATTTTTTTCGCTAAGAGACCTGACTATGAACTCCTCTCGCAATACAGGCTGCAAGCAGCTGTAAAAACAAATTAATTATTTTGCTAGAATGTCTAGACCTAAACGAAAATAATTAATGTGGTATGCAGTCAAATCTGAAATCACTGATGCCGCTTTTTTTAAAAAAATCTACATTACAATACAAACAAATTAAAATTAATCAGCGCCTTCCATTGATTGTAAACCGTTTTACAGTTGAAGTCAAAAGGACTCAGAAGTGGTTGAGTTTGTCACATACAAATGTAGGTACACAGTTTGATATGGGCAAAGCATGACTTGGTCAGTGGTTCCTGAGTCTATCCTTTTGACTCTAGCTGTAAGATCATCAGTCATTCCAAAGTGTTTGTATAAGTTTATGCCACTTATAATATGCTTTTATAGATAAGTAATATGAAGGAGGGAGTGTGTCTGAAGAAGGGATTTTGATTGATGATGCCTGAGACAACTGTCTGGGGCATTTTCAATCCATCATTTGTGAGATAGATTTTGCCTTATTTGTAAATGATGTAAAGAAATCCATCATGCTTGATGTATTTTGGTGTCATGCATTCTCATACTGTCCAAAGACATGACCCTGCCAGTCGAACACTCTCACATGAAGGTGTCATATATCCACTGTTGAGTGGTCATCTTTTTGGACTGCTTAGGTTTTCATATGATAGCCGACAACCACTGAAACAAGGCAAGGTGTACTCTTTGTAACAGGTGAAACTTTCATGATGGGTTAGAAGCCCACACCGCCCTAGGCATATTTTGTTGATCAGTTCTTGGGTGTCTGAAAGCCTGTGGTTCATCCAGTCCATCTTGCATCAGAGCAATGCAGTTTTCATGCCATATCAGGGCAAATCCTGAGAATTATCAAGGCAGACTACTGCCCGTGCGATACACCTATTACATATTAAATTTCAGGTAGCTTCCACTCTGCTTAGTTCCTGTTCTTTTTAACTATGTCTACAGCAAAAACTTTAGTTTTTTTTCCTGAAAGAATTTTGTTGATTTTCTGGTCTAGGTAAGTAAAATGAAAATTATTATGTTTTTGAGCCAACCAGATGACTTTTGGGGGGGGGGGGGCAGGTTATGGATTTTTGGTTTAAAAAAAGTTTGTTTCTCACTTGACACTGAAAAGAAAGAAAAAAGAAGATTTTTTGAAGATGTTTGTTTCCACCTCTAGCTAGGGTATTGTTATGTTAAAATTGATGAAAATGTTTGCGGACGTCTGCATGCTAAAAAAAGTTCATCGACACATCTCGAACAAAAAAAAGTTTGTCCTGGGGGTAATACCCATAGCCCGAGCAGCCGAGCCCCCTCTCAACTATCGTCTGGTCAGCCCGTGATCAAAGCTGGACAATTATTCTTACATGGACTAATGTATTCCTACTGACTCAATTCCCATGCAATCAAGGAACAATGCCTTAATCACATTAATAAGATAAACGTTCCATTATGAAGGAGAAATGGGCCTTTATGAAGGAGAAATGGCCTGAACATGAAGAATGACTGTAAGGGATTCCACTGCAGGAGCCCAATAGGGGAAATTCTAAAATAAGCATTTGCCATGGCTGATAAGAGAAAATGATGAAGAAAAGAGAGCAGAAGCGGATTATTTCAAGCTTCAATGTACTGAATAGGCTCGTACATTTTGCTTTATGGCCGATTGGTTATTAAGGCTGCTATGTTGTAATGAAAGCCAGACTCTGACGGGATTACTTTGACGGCCCATTTAAAGTTATGATTTTATTTTTCATTTTACACAAATATGAATAATAGCACAACCTGGACATTCAAATGCTGTCAATTTGATTTGTCAACATGCCCTGAACACTTGACATTCTTTGCAAATAACATCCATGCCCATCTGTTTAAGGTGACTCATGCATGGTAGTTTGATCATACAGATTTTTCTAAAATTTTGCACAGTTACTCTATGGGACCCAAAAATTTCACCTACTCGTTTTGTTGCCATGGCAACTGTATGTTTGGCCTGATGACTGCTTAAAAGTCATAAATTGAGTTTTTGATTATGTACCAGAGAATAAAGCCTTACCAGCATTTGTCACTCAAAAACATCAGAAATGTCTTCCCATTGATGTTAATCAATACATTTTCCACAAATTTGAAGAAAAAGGTTAAAATACTTTTTTCTGTAAGAGCGGAAAGGGCACCAATACACAAATTAATTGCTGATTTTGTATGCATCGATTTTGGCCGTAATAAAATTTTAGGAAAACGATCATACAGATTTTTTTTTAAATTTGCATATATCATAAACAAGTTACTGTCAAACAAATGGCCAAAAATAAAAAAAATTCAACGAGTCGTTTTTTAACTGCAGTACCATGACTATGCCAATGTCAATTTAAAGAAATAAAGACAATTTTAGACGCAGTTGAATGAAATTAGTTGATAAAATTCTTTGGATAAAGATGAGAAGCTGAAACTTTGAAGCAGCATAGAGTGAAAAAATAATTACGCTTCTAGCTGCATTAGATCTCATGTAAATAGCAAATTACTGGCTGTCATGCTGTTAAAAAAAAGAGAGCAGAAAATGGTGACGTCACAACTTTTACGGGGCCTGCAGCAGTTGTGACGCTATGTTGCTAGGCAACCAGGCTGCTCAGAAGTATGTGCAGTGTACCACGCTTGAGTCACCTTAAGAGCAATATATAGCTTTTCCCTAAGTAATTCCCTCATTTATAATTGAAGCCATGAGAGCACATGTTTGGAAAAATAAGTCACTACACCAAAAGGCAACAAATGTTAAAAATAATATCCCTATTTATCCAATGCCAGGTTGCATTTCTTTTCTGATACAGCATTTTTTCCCGGGGTAACGCAACATGACAGAGAAAATATGACGGAAAGTACAGATTTATTAAGCTGAAGAGGGAAATGCATGAATTCAATGAGTTAGAGAGGGACAATACGGAATGAACCAATCAGAGGCAGGCTGAGTGATGACATCACCATGACATCACAACGTCATCATGCTTGTCAAAAAAGCAGTAGGTTGAGAAAAAATGTAATAATTTTTACAAGATTGGAACTGCATTGACATTATTGATGCCCTCAAACAGCCAAAATTAATGTCTTCCCTGGCTGTAGACCCAATGTGTACTTACTTACATAAGGTACAGTACAATCCAAAATAGAGTACAATTACCTAAGCAGGAAGGAAGAATCAGCCACCATTTTACCTTTTCACACCTTTTGGCTCCCTCCAAATCACTTCCTACCTTTTCCTACTTTAAATTACCTTTTAAAATTACATTAAATTTACATTAAGCCAACACCAATTCAAACTCCATCATGTCCATTGTGTTTGAATTCTTTGATATTGTGCCCCTTTGCTAATTGCAATAACATTACTAGCTGTCTTAATATGGGTTAAGGCAGTGGTGAGGAGCCAAAGGCAGTTGCAATGAGATTTGGGGTGAAGAGAAGAAATCTACTGTACATGCTCCAGAAGATAAATGGTAATTCTATACTCCCTTAGTCCCTACGAAGTGCATTGGATGCTCATTTGTCTTGGTAGCTGTTAATGCCAACATGAAGGAATTAGCAGACACCATTTGCAGAGTCATTGGCATTCTGGCTAAGCATAAAACTAAAGTGCTCTATATACTTCTGCATGCCCTTGTCGTCCCAAATGTGACTGCAAATTCATGCAAAAGGATCTGATTTTATATTCAATGTATTCACTTAAGGGCAATCAAGCAATGTTGCAAAAAAATAAAATCTAGAGGTTCTTTTGGAATTTGACTGGTCCACTATTAAACAACGTGATAAATAGCAAAAATAAATGTCTACTTCTTCGAAACACACATAACACAGTTTTTGAAACTGTGCTAAGCGCAGTAATGCAAAATTGGCATGATGTAGTTGTCTGGCACATTAGCAATTTTGCAGGCTAATGCCTCTTCTAGATCATCCTGAGATGGAGGAATATGGGTTGTTTATGGCTAATCACGCTTTAGATTTTTTCCAGACCATTAATCACTTCAAGCACATTAACCCAGGAGAACATTTACTAAGGACATTTTAGTTCCGTGATTCATTGAATAATCCCCAAAATATTTACAAAAAGTTTCTATAGAACTTAGAAGTTTTTATTTTCGCCATTGAAATACAGAATAACAGAATAACAATTACAGCTAAGGACCAACTTGATATTGATTGGCGAGGAGCCTCAAAAAGACAAAAAATGTCACTTAATTGAAGACCCCAGATATAATAATAATAATAATAATAATAATAATAGGCATTTATATAGCGCTAATTCCAGTAAACTGCTCACTAGCGCTTGTGCATGATTGATTTATTTGTAGAAACTCTTAAATAGATAAGTTTTGAGATTTCTCTTGAAGCCTTCAAGTGTTTTAGAGGCCTTGACAATCTCTGGGAGTTGGTTCCACAGTTTTGGAGCAGCATGTGAAAAGGCTCTGTCTTCATATTTGTTTTTGTTGAAGGAAGTTTGTTCATTTAAGAGCATTTTGTTATTGCTTCTCAGATTACAGTTTTGTTGAGATTTTGGCTGAATCATCTTTTGAATATACAAGGGAGCTTGTCCGTTTACTGATTTCCAAGTTGTTAACATGAGTTTGAATTGTATTCTAGCTGGAATTGGTAGCCAATGTAGCTGCTTCCTATGCTGGCTTACACTGTCATGCTTCTTCAATTTTTCAATGAGTCGAACTGCTGAGTTTTGGGCCACTTGAAGTTTATGCAATAAGCGACTTGATGTTCCATACAGAAGACCATTTCCATAGTCTAGGTGAGGAGTCACAAGAGCATTGACAGCTGTTTTGCAGGTTTCCTTGTCCAATGACTTCCGGATTTTTGAAATATTTCTTAAATTGAAATAGGCATTCCGACACATTTTGTTGACTTGTTTTTCCATGGTCATGTTTTTGTCAAAGATTACACCAAGATTTCTAACATGATCGACTGCATCAATTTTGACATTGTCGACATGGATTGACGATACTTGGAGTTTATTAAGTTGGTGTTGGCTGCCGATGAGCAGTAGTTCAGTTTTTTCTCCATTGTTACAAAGCTTATTTTCATGGAGAAATTTCCTGATTTCAGCAATGCACTTTTGCATTTTGACAACAGCATTTCTCTGATCTAAGAAAGTTGGTTTGAAAGAGAGAATAAGTTGTTCGTCATCGGCATACTTTTGGTCTCTGACTTGATTTTTTGCAGCCACTTCGCTTAATGGAGCGATGTATGAATTAAATAGGATTGGTCCTAATTTTGAACCTTGAGGAACCCCAAATTTGAGTGGCAGTTTGGTCGATGTTTTGTCATTAATTATCACTGACTGTGACCTCTCTGAAATGTATGACTTGAACCAGCACAGAGCAGAATCTTGAACGCCGTATCTGTTTTCTAAACGTTTCAGTAGAATCTTGTGATCAATTGTGTCAAAAGCGGCTGAAAGGTCTAACAGTACAAGCATTGTTACCTCACCTTTGCTCATATTCAACATGATATCATTATGGATCTTGGTCAGGAGGGTTTCAGTGCTGTGAAATTTTCTGTAAGCTGACTGTTTCTCATCATCCAGGTGGTTTGCAGTAAGATGATCTGTGTATTGTTTGATAACAGCACTTTCAATTAATTTGCCAAGGAAGGAGAGATTCGATACCGGTCTATAATTCTTCTTGATTAGATCCAGTCCACATTTTTTCAACAGAGGTTTTACTAGAGCATGTTTCAGCTCAAGAGGCATTTCTCCCTGTGTGAGTGACTTATTGACAATATTGGTAATAATTGGGAGGTATTCATCAATGCATTCGAGCAAAAGCCACGTTGGAATGGGATCAAGTTGGCAGTGTTTAACCGGCATTTCCCTGATCATTTTCTTTATGTCACTCTGAGATATGCTTTTGAAGTGTTGGAGTTTATGAGGGGCAGTTTCGATGTTGTTAACAGTATCATTATGTGTAGAGTCCAACTTAGACCTGAGTGTTTTAATCTTCTCATCAAAGAACTTATTGAAATCATTCGCCAAGTCAATTTCATTTGTATGTGGCGGGAGAGGTAGTTCCTGTTTTCTGTTCAGACTTGAGTTCAGTAACTTGAACAACTTTTTAGCATCACCATTAGAATCTTTGATCTTGACTCTCAGATCTTCTGATTTAAGGTCACTCAACTGCAGATTCAATGCATTTCTTTTTTGTTTGAACGACTCCCAGTCTTTTTGTAGTCTGGTTCTCCTCCATAATTTCTCCGCTTTCCTTTTCGCTGTTTTTAGAAACTTGATATCAGCATTGTTGAATGGAGTAGGTGCGCGCAGAGTTACTTCTCTGGTTTTAATGGGAGCATGTTTGTCCAGAACCTCTTTGGTAGAGTCGTAGAGTCGTATAAGCTCATTGAGATTTTTCTGTTCCTGTCCATCTACAGTCAGATGTCTCCCAATGTCTTTTTTGAAATCTTGGACATTGATTTTACTAGTTTTTCTGAAACTGATTTTCTTCTTGGGTTTGCTTGCTTTCTTCATTGGAATATCAAACAGAATGCAATTATGATCAGAGAGTAGGTCGCTAACCATACATTTGTTCAATATTGATTTTTCCCGAGTAATCACAAGGTCCAGCGTATTGCCATCTTTATGTGTTGGCGCAGAGACATGTTGTACAAGACCAAACATTTCAAGGATGTCGCTAAATTGGATAGCTTTGTTATCACCTGGTTTGTTCACATGAAAGTTGAAATCACCAGTAATTATGATTTCATTGTTGAGTGTTTGATAATGTCCCAGAAATTTAGTGAATTCTGTAAAGAATTCTGCAAGACTGTATTTGTTTTTGTTGGATGGCTCTGGGCGGTACACTAGAAGAATTGTAACAATTTTTCCATCCAACTGGACTTGGATTTCCATGTGTTCAAAGGTCTTGGTCTTCATGCTATCTTTTTGAATTGCTTGAATGCCAGATCTGACAAGGCAACCTATTCCGCCACCTGGCCTTCCTAAACGGGGTGAACTAAGAAAGGAATATCCACCATTTTGCTCCAATTCGCCAATTTCAACTGTATCGTCGTCTTTTAGCCAAGTCTCAGTGAACAGAAAGATGTCTAGATCATATTCGTCCTGATAGTCCTTAACAATTTGCGTTTTCTGTCTCAAGCTTTGAGCATTCCACACACAGGTTTTTAGAATATTGTTAGTCTTGGGGGGATGGATTCTGATACGTTCTGTGTAAGCTGATCCAGAGTCTTTTTGTGCTAAAATCTCAAACCTGTTTGAGAGTTTGATTGAGCAACTGTTGCTACTTATACATTTTCCCTTAGGTAGAGTTGAGACTGTTGTTGATTGTTGCCCTTTAACATGTGTATTTAGACCAGTCCGCAATACCTCAGAGTAAAGCTTTCTATATTTGTGCATTGTTGCTGTTGTTTAGTGCAAGAAGTTTTTGGTGAGCCAGAAAATTTGTGACCAACCAAAGGAGCTAGTTAGAATCAATGATCAGGCAATTTGTGACTGATCGAAGGGGTTAGTTAGGATCGAGGATCAATCAATATGTGATTGACTGAGGCAGTTATTTATTTAGAAATGATGATCAGACAATTTGTGACTGTCCAAAGGAGTTACTTAGAATCAAGGATCAACCAATTTGTGACTGCGACCAAAGCAGATAGCTAGAACCGAGGATCAATCAATTTGTGAGTCGAGGCCAAGGATCAATCAAATTTGGACTGACCGAAGCAGATAGTCAAAATTGAGGGTCAATCAGTTAGTTACTGACCAAAAAGATTAGTAAAGTTGAGGATCAGTCAATTTGTGACTGACCCAAGGAGTTATTGCAAATCTGGGATCAATCAATTTGTGACTGACCAAATGGGTTAGTTAAGAGTCAAGAATCAATCAATTTGTGACTGATCAAAGCAGATAGTTATAATCGAGGATCAATCACTATGTATCTTAATCAGATTGTGTGCAAGATACATAATATGTAGGACTACCTGGACTAGAGTTGTCCCGGCCTAACTTTTTCCATACCCATTTCCTTATTTTCATTCAGATCTTTTGTTTACTTTCACCACAAGGTTGACAGCTGGCTGAACATGCCGAGGATCATAAAATTGGACAGTAATCCCAATTTCATATTTTTTCCTCAGAAAAGGTTTCTCAGAAAGGATCTTGATGCATGGACCACTTCATCCTTGAGGCAAATTTCCTTTTTGCTACATCTTTGTGTGAGGTATAGTCACTACATGAACCATCAGTAATCAAGATTGGATGGATGATTGGGGCTTTATATGCTGTATTTATTCACTTGGTGGGCTAATTAGGCACAGGAGGAGGAGACAGAAATGCGGAAAAGGATGATTGAAATAGCTGCCCAACATAAGTCGAGGTGACCAGGCAAGAGCTGGATTCAAACCCTGGATCTACAATTGGCATCCTAGCATGCTGCCACGAGACCAACCTGTCCCCCCTCAATAAGCAAGAAAATGCCTTCCTTCTAAGGTCACTGAGAAAGAAGAACAGACATGCCATGTTTCTTCTGATTTCCTTTGTTTCTGGTAATTGATGCAGGGAATTGGGATTGTGCATGACAAACATTTGTTCATTTGCAGGACTGTCACCTCCCTTTGTCCCCATGCAATGTCTGCCAGAATACATTACTCTTGTCTTCAGTATTTCTTACTCACATTGCAGTACAGTAGCAATGCAGAGTGTACAAGAAGATGCACACAGAAGAGAGAATGTCGCTATTTTATGGCCAGACATAATATTATTAATTTTTAGTTTCTCGCATCAACCGACCCAAAAGATTTTCTGCCTATGCAAAAAAACAATCTCTATTGAATTTACTTTACAAAAATCGAGATTATGGCTTTTTTGTTCCACCAACCAACAAGAGAAAAGTGCCTCATGACCCAGCGGGCATTGTGATGTCAATATGACATCATTCTGAAGTCAGACTTGATGTTCAAATTACGTTACAGTGAAGGTGGGTTTCCAAAAAATTGCATTGAATTATAACCTTGGGTGGACATCAAAATCTGCTGTGAATGCAACGCCGTGTAGGAGACACATTCAGATGGGCATCTGACTTAAGTACGACATTAATAAAGGGTCAGTCAAAAACCCGGCTGAAGAACAACGCTCATGCTACATAATTCATTGACATCATATAATTGGGGGTCCCTTTCTGACCTCATTCTGATGTCTTTTGACTTCTATTTGTGGGGAAACAATAACGTCACAATGACTTTATATTTACGTCAAGGTCAGCCACGACCTAAAATAATCAAAATACAACGCCAGACTGACATCATAATGCCTGCTGGGGAAGATCCAACAAGCTAAAGGTCAGTCATATTACATGTACATGTCTGGCTTAGGCTGCTTCATGAATCATGTCTACTGGAGGAACTGTTTGTCACTGTTGGTACACTGTAAAATTTGAATTTTGAGCTAACTCAAATGATTGAGTGATCGAGATGGTTGCACAATTCCTTTGGGCCAACATGGCTTGTTGTTTTAAGTTATGACAATGGAAAGATTATCATAACTCAAAACAACAAGCTTTGTTATCTAAAAAAATTGTGAAAAAAATGTGAACTGATTCAAAATCTGAAATTTTACAGTGTAATAGATGAACACTATCAGAAATATCATGTTGTTTTTTAAGATTCAAAGTACAGTGTAGGTAGCACTTGGTGGGGAATTAAATCCAGGATAACTAAAAAAGATCATGTGCTGTCGCTGTTTGCTGAACCATTTGCCGGGAGTTGGTTTGCTCAGTGGTATTGTGATGGGCTGCCAGTCACTGGGTCAAGGGTTCGAATTCAGCTCTTTCCAGGTCACTTGTGTCTATTATAATATATGCAGCGGTTTCAATCATCCTTCACCTCATTGCCATGCCCTCCTCTTGTCCTAATGTGACATATAATTAGCCTCCCAAGTGCATAAATACAGGATGCAGAGCCCCAATCATCAGTCCATCCATCCATCTAAGCCATTTGCCCAAAGCCTTTTAGTGCAGAAAACCTGCTGCATCTTCATCTAGGACGCGGTAATATCAGAGAAAGTTCTTGCTTTACTGCAGATCTGAAGCTGTAGTAAAAATCCCATACCCAGCCTATTAACACTTACAAGGAAATAGGACTGCCTGTCATGAATATTTGATGGAGCTGCAAGATACCTTCCTGTGACACATAGTAGCCAAGTCATCCTGGGATGGCTATATTATTCATCATACATACTCTAAGATATCCTTCCTGCTTCCGGCTGGACAGGATATCCTGCAGAAGCAAAGGATTTGTCTAGTGGGTAACAAGTAACTTGATAAGATATGTTTTGGGTAGAGTTGCATGCATGTATAAAATATTGCGTTGTATGGTACAAGTTCCCGTACAACATGACAAATATAGGCGGCCCTACAGCAAAACGCGATTCCCTTATTCCTGCGAAGACAAATAACTGAAGGCTGTTTCATGAGGAAAATAAGTTAGGAATCGTCTAACCAGGCTACTGGCGAAAAATTTTGTCATGCTTAAACGTGAGGTGAGTTAATTATAGCTGTTTGCGGTTTAGCGGTCCAAACAGTTTCAAAACTTTCAACTTGGTCATGTGATGTTACTGGCTTAGAAATGTTTTATTTGTGGCAGTTATGGTTAGTCAGTTGATTTACTACTTAGCATATCTAGTAGCACATTTGAAATAAAATAACTAATTAAATGACTTATACTTCGTCCAATAAGAAGATAAGGAAGCAAGATGTCAATGACATGGCAAAGCTAGTTTGAAAATTGAAAATAAGAAAATGAATTTTTCCAGTGGACTGCCAATCTGCAAAGAGCTCTAAAACTCTTTATCTAACTCACATTTGAGCCACTTGCCTGATCGATCAAGGTGTTGTTTGTTGTGAAATCCAATTGCCTCATGAGGGAAGCACCTTGCAGTTTTTCAGCCTTTTTGTGAGATCTTAGCCAAAGGGACCATTAAAAAATTATGACTGGGCGCGGTTTGGGGGGTGGTGGGTAGTTTTTATGAAAGTGCTAAAAAAATGATAAATTAAGGCCAAAATTCAAGCAAGGAAGCTAAAAATTCGGACAGATCTTAAAATAAACATTATTGAATATCAGTGGTTCCCTTGCAATTTCATTTGACACGCTGCGAAATTTGAAGTATTCTATGCTGGACATAGAAACAAGTAATGGTGCAAAAAAATCAGGACCCTTGTGGAAAAAATGATTTTTTGAAGCTAGCCTTGTGCGCCACCTTCTGGATAGTGGTAGATAAAAAAATCGAATTTGGGTAGCAGGACAACGTTCTGTGGGATTTCTATGCTGGCCTGCATCTGGGAATCCACATTTTACTTGTAACCGTGAAAGTCTCTGATTGGCCATTTTGAAAAATGACTGATATCAGGCAGAGCAGGAAACGGACACCTCAAGAGAAAATTCCACCTTCTTCAGCTGTTCTCAAATGTGCATAATCAAGTTACTCTATGTGTGTCCATTCCCTGCCCTGCTCTTAAATCTTGATTAAAGATTCCATAATGTTGGTGTGATGATTTTTTTCACACAATAAAGCCATGTGCCTCAGTGGCTGAGTGCATTGCATGCTGGCCTTGTAAGTATGAGGTCCAGGGTTCGATTCTACTGCATGGCAATACTTGAAAGCTAAATTTAGATACTGACAGGGAGCCATCTGGTGATAGACATGCCCAAAAGTGGCCAAGCAAATGGAACTCAGTTAGCATTGAAACTCCCACCTCATTGTTCTATGTGTGCTGGGGCAACTGAAAGACCCTGGGCATCAGCGAAAAGTTTTATTAAGATCCGCTGACCCCCACTTTCCTGGATTTGGCCATTTTGGCTGATTTTCTCAGTCAGCTGCTCTTAAGTATCAAGAAATTGGAAAATCAATGTATCTGCCACTGCATTATAGTCTATAATGCACATCGTTTCACCTGTTTTCTGTTTTGTTTTATGGTAAACATACAGGAGCTTCACAAAATGATCGATTATACTGAGTTTAGCATTTGATAAATAATAGATTGGCCCTAATGGCCTTCAAATTATTACTATACGGAAACTGATGCCATGCACACTGATTAACACCATCATCATGCTTGTGTAAGTTGTGTATCCATAAACAATTGTTGATTTGTGTAGAGGAGTCAAAGATAGAATCACATCAGTTCACCTTATAACTAAATGGATTCTGATGCAACAATGGAAATACTTTGTTGCATGGCACACATTTTATCATGAAGAAAAAACACGTTGTCAGTTCATCTCATATATGACAATTTATGTTATATCGGAATATTAATTAAAAATATTTATTTTAATTGTTGGATTATTTAATGAAGGAGAAGGCTGTGTTTATTATAATCCCATGATGATTTATTATGTTCATCTTTCGATGCTATCAAAAATTCTAGCATATTTAGACATATTATTGGACGGTCTTAACAAATAACGAAGCCACACATGCCGCACATTTATCATTTTGTTTGCCTGAGAACTGATAATTTCGGGACTGTACCTTCCTCATGATTGCGGAGACATCGTTGCATGAACTTTCCCAGTAAAAATAGTGTGATGAAAATTTTTATTCCTTCAATTCTACGAATTATGATAATTCATTACTATTTCCTGACCTTTAAAATTTCTTCTTCTTTTTTGATCTCACACACTGTGACACACATCTCAGAGTAGTTATCTTTTTGTCTGGCAACATTGAGCTTTTGAGTGCTGAGGTTTAATTTTAAACATTTTGTTAAATTTGAAGCTTCTTTTTCTTATTATTTTTTTATGTTTGAATTTCCTGTACACCCCTGAAAGTTGAATAATTTTTGCAATTGAGATCTAACTTGTCTTAGTTGGCCTTTTCTGGTTGCGGAAAAACAAGTTCCTTGTAAAATTCTGCTGAATATAATAAGGACATGTGAACATGTTGCAAACTGCGATCAACAAAACAAAACATACTGCAGTTGTTTGACATATTTGTGTTCTGTTTACATTTTGATTGTCATGACACACTTTGGCACAATTTGGCTTCATTCTTTTAACTAGGTCTTCGGGGTCATAGGCATTGATGTCTATAGTGGTTGCCAGTAAAAAATGAATTTAATATCATTTGATGTGGGTCGTTTTACAGATATAATAACACAAATAATGGTTTCCCAGCTCAAATATGACCTATTTTGGACTATCTGATGAATAACTGATCATATGTTTATCATTGTTGTTGCCTGATCAGAGAAACAGTTTCCATTAGGTGTTAAGCTGTAACAGAAATTATTTGCAGACAACATGCATGGACATGATAAAAGGATTACTCAGTCATTACTGAAGCAAATTCGGCCGGATCAATATTTGTCAACGATTTGTCGATGATGTACATGATAGTACCAAGCGACTTTGAGCGTTTTTTTATGAATGGCAATTTTCAAGTTCCAACACGACAAAATTCACAAGGGAAGGAAGCATGATGGATTATCATGAAATATTTATGATTATGAACTGCAAACAATGGACTCGGCTTATCTCTCCTATTAAGATGATATTTTATTCTAATGTTAGTGATGTATTATTAAAGAATAGCAAAAGGATGGACTCCGCTGATCCATCCTATTAACATGATATTTTATTTTGATGTTAGTGATTTATTACGAAAGAATAGAAAACAAGTCACACTGTTACAGTCAATGAATGACGAGTAGCTGGCAGCTGCTTGCAATCAGCTGTTGGTGGACGTCAATGACCTCACCCTTATCAAATACATAAAAATAAACTGTCAATTTTTCATTGAATAGCTTGTGGCCTCATGTTGATGAATGGTGTGACACGTTAAATGACTTTTCCTTATAGCATTGCAAGTATAGGATATGATCTCACAAACTGCTCATGAATCATACAGAATAACATGGCAGAGATAGAGATTTGGCCTCACAAGAAGCATTACAGTGCTTTTTGGTAACCACGCGTCATTCGACAACTTTAAGGTTTATTAGCCCAGTGATGCTCCATGGTTACCTACAGGAAGTACACCGGGATCCAAGTGTGGGTACATTAAAAATTGATTCAAGAGAAAACTAAAAACCCACTTGTTTAAGACATTCTATCAATAACGGCCAACTCATACAAGCGCTTTTGAGCAGTTTACTGGAAAAGGCGCTATATAAATTACTATTATTATTTTTATTATTATATTATTATTATATTATATATATTATATTATTTAGTCAATACAGTCAATATTGACATTAGTGGCGGTCTTTAATTAAATACACACATCTGGACTTATTCGTGTGCATGGTCACAAGTTATTTTCAAATATCAATATTGACATAGAACAGAGTTTCAGTGCAGGACTACCAAGAAGACAATGCTAAGCTGACATAGCATGAGGCTGAACACATACTCTAATCGATGTCAACCATGCAGGATGCATATATACAAACTTCTAAACTGTATAAATTGTTCTGACAGGGCTGTCCAACCTTTCACGGAGTAGTGTTCAGAAACTTATCATGGCTAAATATCACCCTGTTGTTTTTTATTTGATAATCATAGTTATAGCGTACTTCTCTCTCGCTGTTTATAAAGAATTTCAACTTACGACATACATGCCTCCACAGCCAATGAAAAACAAAAAACACCAACTGCGAACAGTGAATCCAGTGGCTCCTGCTATTGAAGATAATCACATTAATCGGAAGTGGAGTAACGTAACAGTTGACAATTTTACGGAAGCCACGTTTTGGAAAAGACCTGCCAATGTTCCATGTGAAGTTAGAGAGGCCAGTATGTTCATTATTTCTTTTTTCTCTTGAGAATAATGCCCAAATCACTAATTCTGACTCACTTTAATAGACTATAGAGTATAGTGGATTTGATGAAGATCCCATCCTTTGGATAATAGTCATTTAGAACAGTGAGTGATAATGAGTAATTTGGGCAAAGGATCTTTTGTGCCTGAATGCTGTATTATCACTCATTTATTATTACTAATATTGATCAACTGATATCCACAGAAGACTATGATTGATTTGGGCATAGTATTTTTAAATCGATAACAGGATATATATTTAATTTTGGTTACGGATATTTTTAGTATAAATAAAACCCATGTGCATATACGGCAACACGGCAGCCACAGACATGTAAACACGTGGCTTAATTTTATACCAAGAGCTCATAACACATCTACCACTGTACAGCAGTACTTTTTTTTTTACTTTTTTTCAGAATCAATTATCCCTATGCTTCAACAAATCCCGGAATCAACTGAACAGATATGTGAGTCACTGATCAACAAGCCACATGAAGATGAGAAACATTTTTACCATTTAGAAGAGAAGAAAAAACCCTTTAGATTACAATCTGATGAATATTACAAAGAAGCCAAATGTGATACTCTGAGGAGTGGATTTATATTGAAATCTACAGAAGAGGAGGAGGATTTTAGTATTGCTTTCAGCATCATGGTTTACAAAGATGTTGAGCAAGTTTATAGACTCTTGAGATCTATTTACAGACCAAGCAATTATTACTGCATTCATGCGGATACAAAGGTGAGGATTTTCTTTTGTAGTATCAGTTGTGAATGGATGAGAGCCTAGAATCACAGCCAGATTATCCATTATTATACACATAAGATTATCCTTTATTATACACGTACAATAATCATTCTATTGTACATACAGTGCCACTTGTAAGTAAGTGAAACGCATGATATTGTGCCATTGCATCAATGCTAAAGATCCTCAACCAAACTGCTTGTGGCAGCGTGAATTCTCATCCAATGAGAGGAAAACATATTGGGTCACAAAGGCCGATATGTGAGACATGTGGGATAACAATGGCTGCCAATTTTCTTGGCTGTAGTTGGAGTGAGGTGTAGGTCAAATCATTGCTAAGTAAGTGAACCACACTTACCTATGAAATCACATTGGGCCTGTGAAGCCCCAATCATCATCCATCCATTCTTTGATGTCTAGGCTTTGGTGTCTAGGCTTTGGTGTCTAGGCTTTGGTGTCTAGGCATTGGCGTCTAGGCTACAGTACTGCCTAGGGATATTCCTTGTCAAATTATTTATGACACACATTATGGAAGAAGAAGAAGATATTTATTAGACCCAAATATGAAATACAATTGCATAATTCAAATTAATTTAACATGGATCATGGTAACAGAACTAAGTTCAAAGAAAGAACACTAACATTCTGCTACCATTAATTTGATTCTATTCACTTTTTGGAAAGAAAACAGAATGGCCTCCGTGATAAAAGCTGTCCGTCATCATTTTTGCAAACCATTGTAATACACTTATTTAATATTATCATAGAAACCTTGTGATTATGCCAGTCCTACTAAAAAATGGGTTTCTCCATTATTTTAAAACTGAATCTCTTCACTTTCAGATGAGGCATGACAGTTTCCTGGCCTTGAGGGCCATTTCCAAGTGTTTCCCCAATGTTTTTCTATCATCACGACGACGAAATGTCGTGTGGGGAAGATACAGCGTTTTACATGCTGAACTCATTTGCTTGCATGATTTGATGAAACATCGCAGATGGAAATATTTTATTAATTTAACCGGGCAGGTAAAGTCAGTTTCTTTAAAATTTGATAACATTCTTGATGTTTAACATTAACTTGGGGAACAAAATAATTATTTTGTGCATATTCGCGAAGTTATATACTTCAATTAACAAATTGCCCGAATTATGTTTATAAATATTGAAGAATTATGTTAATATTTGATGAAAATTATGGATTATACATAATCCCTAAATAAAATATTGAATTTCTTGCTAAATTTAGTGATGGATCATGCATAATGTATCTTTAAATTACCTTGGAAGACAAAGGGGAAATTGATATTATAATTCATCAGCCTCTATTTAGCCATCATCATTAATCATGTTGTTGCCATTCATTGCCAGCTTTCTAACTCGCTTGTATAATTCATTTATTCAATAAATCTTTTTTATGGATATAATAGATAACTTTTTTTCTCCTAAAGGAATTTCCTTTAAAGACCAACTTGGACCTGGTAAAAATATTAAAGGCTTACAATGGTACTTCTGATGTAACGGGTTATATGAATAAGTAAGTGACACTTATATAGTAGTTTATTTCCACTTTATTTATTTATTGGATGTTGGATTAATATAGTTGTTTATCTTAAAATGATGATATATGAGTAAATGAGGTTTTTCTTAATTAAGAGATTTATTATGCATTTGGTGAGTTGTATAAATGTGTCAGTGACTCAGTCATTATCCATTTACTTCTTTTTGTTGAAATAACCTCACCCAATGATTGATATCACTCACAATTTCACTTCACCATGGTTCGTTTTGTTGACAATCATAATTAAATTATTTGTTTCAGCTATTTCACATTTCGCACAAAATACATAATTCACACAGAGGATCCAAAATCTCCTCCACCAGAAGGAATAACTATTGCGAAAGGAAATGTCCACGTCGTTCTTCCACGAGCATTTGTCAAATTCATGTTTCATGACAAAACCGCTTTAGCCTTCAAAGAGTGGGTCAAGGATACTACTATTCCAGACGAAACATACTTCCCTTCACTTGCTCACAGTCCAGACATAGGCATTCCTGGTGCTCATTTAGGTAATATTGAATTATTTGTTCAAATCTATGCTATATGGTGACCATTATATATTAAGGGGATCTTGGAATTTTCATGACAGGAAATTATTTATTTCAAGGCTTCGTTGGCAGAAATAATTTGTACACAGTATCCTCAAAATATTCATTTTTAAATTGAACAACACCCTGTTAAGAAATACTCCCATGCACCAATAATAACCGAAAATGATTCTTAAATTAAAACTGGACAAGATATTATTTGTTTAAAAAAAAAACCTCCAAGCCCTCCTACATGGAGACCTAATGGTGGCCCCTTCAAGACAATACCAGATAGAGAGAGGCAGCATTCCATGAAATTATTTCCCAAATCATGCCAAAAGCCAAGAATTTTGATGAAAAGTGTATAATGCCTTTAATAGAGGTGCATTCAAGGGCGTAACAAACAAGTGCAGCCCTCAAAAAGCAGAGAAATACATTAACAAAGCAGAGTTTCTTCTTTCATTGGTTAGTCTATTGTTAAGCAATATGTCAAAACATTTGCATGGTAGCCTGCTTAGGCATTGACAGAAGGAACTGCCCTATGGGCACATCTACGTTGAAGCAACGTTGCAACAACGTCACCCTGTTCGTCAAATGAAATAGAATTGCATGGTAGAAATTATGTTGTCACAAGGTTGTGCAGCAACATCAAAGATATGACGTTAGCATGCACCATTGTAGCAACATTTTCAAAATATTTTGGAGCAATGTCACTGGTTCAACGTCAGCTTGCGACGTTTTGGCAATATTGTAAGAAAACCCTGACATCGTGTTCAAGTTGCGGCAACATAATCTCTACCATACATATCTACATGACAAACGGACCCGCCCTCCACCAATTACCTACGTCGGTGTTTACGTCGTGTGCCCAGTGGGTGAGACTTGCCAAGTGGTCCATATTGACAGAGTGGGACTTTTTAAATTGTCGTTCATCCACCCCGAGCGTCCACTGAGCAAAATTGAGTTCAAATACTGTGAACAAATTTGAGTACAAATTAAGCAAGTTCTGTTTAACATCAGGCAGGTGTGTCACCTTTCTATTGGGACAACTGCTTAGTTCTTCATGACTTATCATCCACTCAGTACAATGATTAGTGTAAATAAACATAAATACCAAAATAGACCAGCAATTCACCGGAATACACAATAATTAAAACATTTTGTAAAAAAGGTTGCACAAGCACAATATAATGCAAACATAGACAAACATAAAAGAAAGACTGCCCATATTTATCTATCGATAAAGTAGGAGTGGTGCTGGCTGTTTTGTCAAAAGATGTAAATGAAATTGGGGCTCAAGTAGCTATTGCTACTTTTGCTTTATTATTGCACTTTATTCAATAGTCTTCTATATGGTTGGAGTAGCAATAGCTTCTTGGGCCGCTTTGCAGGATTGATGCAATATTGACCCATCCCTTGCCCCTTTGGATGAGGACAGGTACAGTACAACCATCATAAAGTGGCTCATCAGTTTGGATTAACACCTATCTATCGATCTATAGCGATCCATGGTGATCTTGGTTGATCGATCTGGGGTGATCTCTGTATCTATCAATTAAAATTAATATATGATAAATTCACTTTTCCATACCAAATAACTTCTGGATCTGTTTCTGTAATCAATATATCCACTTGTTAGATGGATTTTATTTGTTCTTTGACTTATAATCCTTGATAATAGGCATTATTGATTTTCACGAAAAGTGGATTAGTAGATCATTAGAGATAGATTTATATCATCTCAGATCACCACAGATCACTCTTTATCCAGACCACTCTGGATCACTACGGATCCCTATGTTGAGCCACTTTAAGTTGGTTTTACTGTAGATCGGACAGACTCCAGGCTAGGAGTTACGGCCATTAGCCTGAAAAAATTCTCGATGCCACAGAGATGTTTCTAGAAATTTAGAATTATATTGCTTGCATGGGGAAAAGTGCATTTTCAAATTGGTGACCTTTCCAAATGTCTTCATCGGGATATAACATCACTATCTGACAGTCACTGTTTAACCAAGGGAAAGGACACAGGAGGGAGCAAGTGGTCTTGGAGATGCGGTGGGGGGGGGACGGGCTGCGTGGGGAGTAGTCATTGAATCATGGATAATTATGAAAATGTTGAAGCTAAAAATTATAAAGCTGAATATTATGATAAAGGAAGCAGTGCGTGTGATTCTCTATGCAGAATGAGACACAAAACAAAGAATAAATTACAGATAGAGGGTGAATGTAGGCCTATAGTTTTGGAAAATAATAAAGAATATTCTGCCAAATATTATCAATCCTCGCAGGAGGCGCAAGCTTGGGCAAAGTTGGCCAAAGGCCTTATTTGCCCCCCCCCCCACCCCAGCTATGCAACTGCAGCTATCGAACCATTTTTGCTGTGAAACATGCTAATTCTACATTTTTGTGACACATTTTTCTGAAGTATGTATATAATATATCTGGTAAAAATAGTTCTTGTTCCATATAAAGCTGCAATCTCACACAAAGAGTTGGTACCCCACCCCTTAAGGGCCTAATTAATTGTAATAAAAGTAATGCAGGGACTTTAATCCTGAAAGGTCCCTTGTGAATATGCACAATTAAGATGGATATGTCTATTTTGTTTGTTTTAATATAACCACATACATGTGTGTATATTGTCTGGTTTCTTTTTAAAATATCCTGTATTTGCTTCAATCGACATGATGGAAATGAACAAACACTGAGTTCTCAGGCTATAGTAAACACTAGTTACTAGGCCAAATGATTTTCATTCATGAAACTGATAAATATCGGTTCACATTAGCTATGGTATTTTTTTTATTCTTTTAAATTTTCTTATTTGACTGACCGAAAAATAAATAACTAAATAAAATGTAAAAATTATGTTGCAAAAACATTTGCTTGTCAACAATATTGCCTCAACAATCAACATACCACATGTAATCATTTTTGAAAAAAAGAGTTTTTTTGGAACAAGGTGCTATAGAAAAACTATTTTGTGGAAATTTAATAATGTCGTTTATGACGAGTTTTCCTTTTACTGTGCTGTTGGCTTTGAGGGCGTGGGTTCAAATCTCACCCCGGGAACTCACTTTAGTCCGAGCCCATGGGACTTTAAATGGAGATGGGTTGGGGCAACTGAAAGACCCTGGGCATCCCTGAATTAATAGGGTATGTGCCAGACTCACAGTCTTCTGCATCTCATCATAATACGGCAATCGCCTGCCTCGATATAGCCCACTAAGGTGCTGCAGAGGCACAAACCACAAACAAACAAACAACTGTGCTGTCGTCCTCCAGACTGTTGCCAGTTCAAAGCATGAAATAACTTTTTTTAGAGGCACATGCAAATTTTATCATGTTGCTTTATAATTTGAGATATATTGGCGAACTGCTTAAGAATAATCTATATTGTCTTATTCTTCAGCATTTTGAAGTATTAAATCTGTCAAATTAAACATTATAGAATTTTGCTTTCACAGCCTTCAAGTCTCCAGACCATAGTAGCATACAAAGAGCTTTTATGTCTTGTTATGGCATGAAAAATGTGAACAGTCCTTCATCTGGAGCTATGGAGCTATATTCTCTTTATTATTTCTCTCGGGAAGAAAGGCCTCGTTTGACATATCCCGATTTTTCCAATTTTGACCCAGTTCACTTATTATGTGACAAACAATAACATATATTCTGTGATAACAGGTTATTTTCTCGGCTGTATAAATTATGAATTGTTACTGGACTTTGATAGTTATGACGTTTCGTACATTATGAATGGACTTCATCAAATTAATGGTTGGCAAGACTAAATTAATTCAGGGGCGTATATCCTGGGGGATGGGGGGATGCATCCTGGGGCAATGATAATATGATTATCTCCCCCTAGAATTCCAAATTTAACTAATTTCATGGTGTTGACAATTATTAGTTATTATTCGTTGTTTTTTCCGAGATACAAGTTGGATGTTGTCTGGAAAATTCAAGCGGCAGACTTGTGTCTCAGAAGTTATCTTAGATATTCTAAAATACACTGCTTTCTGGCCTCGTACGTGGCCCCTGAAATCCCCCCCCCCACCCCTCAGTGTGACTTTTGGCCTGTTGGGCCTCGCACAAAGTTTGTATATTTATAATTTTACACAATATGCATCACCAACTTTAAAAAATTATTTATAAAATACATCAAGAATATTTTCTCTCCTTTCAGATGGAGTTGGAAAAGAACCATATTGGAACCCATCTATAATCAGGTTCAAAAGATGGAGAAATGAGGGAGACAACTGTGGAGGAGAATGGCTTAGACATATCTGTTTAATGAATGTCAATGATTTACATTTAATCCCTCACAGGCCAGAGTTATTTCTCAACAAAATCATTCTTCAAACAAATCCCCTCGCATATCAATGTCTAGAATATTTACAGTTCAAGCGAACACGAGAAGAGTTATTAGGGAAATTGACTTTTGATACAACATTCTATGAGAATTTAGAATATGTGACCAAACATATATGATTATTTTGATATTGGTATGTTGCATTAATGTAAATTGTGAATGTTGAGGCCAATACACAATGCCAAACTTTCTTGCTGTACTAATTTATTTTAACATAATTATGACAAGAACTTTTTCTCATGCAAAATCTTTCTTTAATCAACTGTCATGAAAGAAAACTAATAAGATCATACAGATGGCAACAATGAATCAAATACATGTGTATGAACTTTGCACTATGAAATAGTCTTTCAAAAGGGTAAGCTTTTATTGTCAACATTCATGGGTGTGAAACTGTGCATCTTTCTATTGAGAAGCACTAATAAGAATGGTTCTGTTTCCACATTGCGAACAACCAAAAATGAATGCTATAGAAATGATATCAGAGAAACATTTATGATTTAATTGTAGGCCTACCATCAAACACAGAAAGGTGCTCTCTTCCTCGACTGACATCAGGAGAGGCTACAACTTTGCCAAGAGGTGTCTAGGACAGTGACCTCCCGATGCAAGATTTTGCTATAAAATCAAGACGGTCAAAGACTTTCTAAAGTCAGTCTTGTACCCTGGTTTGTCAGCTTATTTTTACTGTCAACCAACTTGTCCACTTGTGGGAAGTACACATCAACACATCACAGACCAAGGATAACCACAAATCAATAAAATTGACATCCAATTTTGACCCAGTTTACTTATTATGTGACAAACAATAACACATAATCTATAACAACAGGTTATTTTCTTGGCAGTATGAATTATAAATTTTTATTGGACTTTGACAGTTATAATAATACTATAAAAGTTACTAGGGAAATTGACTTTTGATACAATATTCTACTAGAATCTAGATATATATATTTATTCTATTCCATGCTATATTCCCATGACTGTCTACAGTGATTGCACACATAGTCCCCAGACAAATTACCAGCCAGTTCAGTAAGTTTCGCAGTTGAGGACAGAAGTTTCCCAGCCATGAGATTGCTTTGACTGAGCAGTCTCCATGGAGGTACATTGAGCACCATTGTCTAGAAAGCAATTTATACCAAAACGTCTGCATTTTTTCTTCCACACTATATGCACAGTCCCAGGGGTATTCAAGGAAATTTGGAGACCGTCTAGTAGCAGAACCTGTTTGTCGTAGCAGGAAATTTCTCCTGCAATTGATGCAATTTCCTCTTGCACAGTCATGACTGGCTTTGTTAGAGATATTCACTTATCTCACCAGCACATTGAGACTGTCTCCCAAGGATGACAGAGAGCCACAGAAATCAAATTACCACATTCTCAGATGTAAGTGAGAACAGTGGCTCATATAGTAGCTGCCTTTCTTTTAAGACAATAGAGTGTCTTGCCTTATACTACTTCTCCAAAAACAAATAAGATATGCACAACCTTCCAAGTGCTTTGCAATTACAACGGCCTTATTATGGATATTATGATATCTTATCTTGACATGTCATGTATGCTGTTTTGAAAGCTTTGTTTTGTGAATTGACGGGGAGCCATACTAAATTTCCAAACATAATTTGTTCTAATTTTAAATTAAAAGTACATTCGACTCATGCTAACTTACAATAGTGCTTCTAACTTAAATCTATTCTCTCAATTGGAATATCCAATTGGACAACCACGACCTAATCAAACATTTCCTGACTCTACAAGATAATTAGCAGTTTGGCTAACAGTCAGTTAACCATCGTACATCATGCTTACTCTGCATCGAAAAAGCCGGTCAAAGTTTAAATGAGATGTCAGGTCTTGATGCATGGCTGTTACTTAACTCTCAATTGACCAACATTTTTGTCAGTCATGTGATGAGGTTTCATGAGGCTTACAAATCCCTTACACGATTTGAGACAATAGAGTGTCATGCCTAAGGCTACTATACTGTCTTGGTTACAGAAAATAGAAAAACAATGGACAAACAAGGAAAATGGTTCATTGCATGTTGCAAACCTATTCTTATCAAGTTATCATATGCACACATCAGTTTGCGTAATGTACAGTGCAGTTTGTTGCAATTGAATTGCCTTGACCGTACTGTGTATACTACATCATTCACGCTGAAGAAATAGAAAGATCAAGGAGATACGAAAGGTATTTGTATAAAGGGTCAGTGTTTCTGACCGGTATGCTGTCCATGGTTTTGCCCAAATGCAATCAATATTACAAGCTCTTCTGTTTCTTTGCTAAGACACAATGTAAATCCAGTCAACCTTTAAAGGCTGAGACGCCACTGAAGTGTTTATGTGTCCTCAGCATTTCCCATCTGTAGTTATTATAGATACATTGTAATGTGGAAAAGTTATCAGAATGTATATGATTTTTTTTTACTCCATAGCGCTATAGATATAAGGGGGGCAACAATTAGAAATCCAGGAAGTTTTAAAAAAAGAAACAAAGTATTTCTTGGCAGTCTTCAAATAATTAATTTCCTTTGGGGGCATTTCTTTATATAGCGTAAATTGATTTAAAAACAAATATATCAGGATGAGGAGAAGTCAAAATGAGTATTAATTACTTTTACCATTATCTTGACATAAATTATTTCCCATCAAAGGAAGCCACGAAATTCCCCCTCCCCCTAAACTTCTAATGGTTGCCCACTGATGTTCAGTCTCATCCACTGGTTGACAATGACAACGACAATGACA
Source organism: Platynereis dumerilii (assembly GCA_026936325.1). Lineage (NCBI taxonomy): Eukaryota > Metazoa > Annelida > Polychaeta > Phyllodocida > Nereididae > Platynereis > Platynereis dumerilii. Next base: position 37,631,830 of record JAPTHN010000003.1, on the reverse strand, counting down.
CATATTGTATGCAGCTCTTACAGTGTACAGTATATAGTTATCAGAAAAATTGATAATTAAGGAGCCAAAAGCTCACTGAGACAGTCTGAATATTTTTCAAGCTATTTTTACTCTTAAATTTGTTCCGGGGAATTAGACAACACTTCACAGCACGATCTTAAGACGGAAAAAATCAATCAATAAATGCAAAGATACTGATTGACTTTGTCATAGCAGTCTCTGCAGCAAGTGCACACACCGTCCCCAGACAAATTACCAACTCTTCCAGTTAGTTTCACTTTGGAGAACAGAAGTTTCCTCACATGATATCACTTTGACTGAGCAGTCTCTAAGGAGGTACATAAAGCACTGTTGCCCAGAAAGCAATTCACACCAAAACTTCTACATTTCCTTCTTGCACACTCGATGCACAGTCCCTAAGGATCAATAAAATTCACTTGGAGAGTCTGTCTCTTACCAGGACCCAGTATTCGTAGCAGACAATTTCCACTGAAATAGATGCAATTTCTTCTTGCACAGTCATGACTGGCTTTGTTGCAGATATTCACTTACCTCACCAGCACATTGAGGCTGTCTCCAAGGGATGACAGAGAGCCACAGAAATCAAATTACCTCATTCACAGGAGTAAGCGTCTTCATGGAAGTTTCCTTAGCTGGTTTGCCCTCCTTCAGCCACTGCATCTGGCCTATACACTATCATGGAATGGGATCTGAAGGACTATCTTATGAACCTGAAAACTGAACTGTTGTTATGGATACTTTGCCATGTGTGTACAATGCACAGGCATTATAATTTCTTACAAAATGCTCACATTGCTAAACGAATCCTGTATACAATACATACAAGGTTGGCAACTCCCTCAAGATTCCTGGTTTGAGAATTCCTGCTGTAATGCTGTCTCAAGCAAGAGCATGGATTCTCAAACCAGGAGTTGCTAACCTTGTGTATAAATTCAATAATTGCAGTGACAAGCTTTTCTCAAAATGATTGTAACGCCTGTGGTACAATGTGCCTCATACTAACCTTTGTTTGCTCTACTGCGTTGTATGTCCAAGGCATGTCAAGGATTAAATGAGATGTCACATCTTGAAAGGAAAGGTCGTTATTTTGTTCTCATGTGACACACATTTTGACAGCCTTGTGATGAGCTTCGTGAGGCACACCATATCCCTTGTGAAGTCATGTTGGAGACAATGGCCCCTGGTTTGACACTGAGGAACAAATGTGGAAACATGGGAAATGATTAATATCCCGGGTCAAATACTTACAATGATATGTGATCACATCAGCACAATAATCATAACACTTTGTTTCAACTGTACAAACATGTGCATCAAATAGATTCGCATTTTCACAGAAGTTCAACAAGATAGATAATAAGCTACAGTATTCTGTCCATGGCTTTTTTAAATCAATATCACAGGCTCTTCTGTTTCTCTCCTAGATCAATGGAGACAACTAAAAAGGAAGAGATGCCACTGAAGTGTTTTATAACCTTAGCTTTATCATCAGTAGCCTCCTGTTCTTGTTATATCCATGGTCCAGTAGTGTTTGATTATATGGAAAGTTAGCCAAATGTAAGATTATTCTTTGACTCTGTAAAGTAAAGGAAGTTCTCCCTGAAGTTTTAGCCAATGGCGTTGTCCACAGAACTCAATTAGATTAAAAACACTATCTTTCCTTTGATGCAAAAAAAACATAAAAAGAAGAAGTCCACAAACAGAATAATAATAATTTCTGTGATGTAGACATGACGGAAATAATGGATTCAGACAATTTAGTGACTATCTACAACTCTCCTTGATATCAGGGAATATCCAGATGAAAGAGGGCTCATAGAAATTTCATTACATTAATTACACCAGGAGGAGGAACATTTGCAATGAAATTTTGGGTGTGCTGATCAGTGTTGGAGGCCTCGACTACATCTCTGGTGCTGATGCTAAGTCATGATAAAACTGAATTTCAGTAATAAAACTGAATTTCAGTAACAGTTACTTTGATTCTGCACTTCAGTTGCAGATATTCAATCATCTCACCAGTGCACTGAGGTTGTCTTCCAGGGATGACAATGAGCTGTTGAAATCTAATTACCATATTCACTGGAGTATGGCCACTATTGGTCAGTGTCTTTATTATAGCTAGTTTCCTTATGGGCACTCACTGCATACCGAGTGGGGAAGCGAAACTTGCACTATTTGACATATTTTATTTTTTGGTGGAAACGGAGGACTTCACTAAATCACAACTAATCCATATTAACAGGGCTGAGAAACAAGAGAATAAAGAATGTTTTCATGCAGTTTGGCTAAAATTATCTCCAACCGTAAATTCAACATGGCTGCCAAAAATTGAAAATTCTCCTAAAAAAGGCCTCTCGTGTTTGGGGACCGTTCTCCATAAATGACAGCTTGGATGATGACAATACCTTGGTGGGAGAACCTGTTGATAAGCTGCTTTATTATGCCAGAAAATGATTTTCCTATCGTCATTCATCAAGCTTTGGTGAGAGTCAGAAGTCTGAAGATCAGAGATCAGCGGATCTGGCTTTTTTAAACTATTGCATTTTTTTGGCTTAAAGCAGTGCTGCGAAAGTCAGGGTTCTCATATCAATTTTTAGGCCACTGTGTCAAACTTTTCTGATAAATCTGGTAACTGCTTGTGGTTTGACATCCTTGTTTTACACAAATTTAAATGTTTTTTAGCACAATTTCATGAAAGTCATGTTAATTACACTTTTTTTCAATTTTTCCAATGCAGCTGGCTCTAGGTATCTCTTCCATGCTGCATGAACCTCCTGACTTAGTGGGTTGCATCTGAAGGACGCGTAAGTGGGATTTTAGAAACTTTCAAAATTCATTTTCCAAACCAATGATACTAATGGACAAGAAAGCTTATAACATTCTTGAAATCCCTGCCATAAATTTGGTGAGAGATTTGCGTCTACACCCTGTGTATACTGTATCCTACCATTGAATGGAACATGGAGTTTTGCATTGTTTTTAAGTGGGCCTCACAAAGAAGAACATCGAAGTTAAAGGTGTTTACATTTCTCTCAGTTCACTCTCTTATCTAAACTTGACAATGTCACCCAATACTGCTTCTTATAAAATTCTATTGGTTAGAATATCATACTTTGAAGTATGACCTAATTGAAGATTGCATGACAAAACAACAAGAGGATCAGTGCTCATAGTAACAAGGCAGACATTGAATTAACCTTAGTATGGCTGCATTCTGTATCCAAGGGATTATCAAGGATTAAATGAGATGTCAGATTTTGATATGAAAGGCTGTTATTTTGTTCTCATATGATACACATTTTGACAGCCTTGTGATGAGCTTTCGTGAGGCACACCACATCCCTTTTGAATAGCCCTTGGTTTAGCAAAGAGAAACAATGGGGAAACAAGAGAAATAATTAATATCCCGGGTCAATACTTACAATGATATGTGATCACATCATTATGATAATCATAACACTTTGTTTCAACTGTACAAACGTGTACATCAAATGGTTCGTCATCTTCATGGAAGATCAAGAGAGACTATAACAATAAACAAGATGGATAATAGGCCACAGTATTCTGATTGGTATTCTGTCCATGGTTTTTGCCTTGCTGTAATCAATATTACAGGCTCTTCTGTTTCTTTGTTAAGATTAATGGAGTCTTTAAAAAGGTAGTGATGCTACTGAAATGTTTTTATATCCTCAACTTTTTCTCATTAGTAGCCTTCTGTTCTTTTTATATGGTCCATTAGTGTTTGATTATATGGAAAGTTAGCAGAATGTAAGATTCTTCTTTGACTCTGTAAAGCTACAAAAAGAAAACCATGAAATTGAAGCCCATGGCTTTGTCCACAGAACTCAATTTGATTAACAACATTAACTTTCCTTTGATGCAAAATAAAATAAGACGAAGAAGTCCACAAACAAAATAAGTACATCTGCAACAAAGCCAGACATGACTGTACAAGAAGAGATAGCATCTGTTTTGTTAAAAATTGTCAGCTATGATCAGAGGTTCTGGCACCAGACACACTATCCAAGTGAATACTCCTGACTCTTTGGGACTGTGCATTTGGTGAGGAAGGTGGAATTGCAGAAGTTTGGTATGAATTACTTTCCGGGAGACGTTGCATTTTACTGTGCCTTGGTTTTGCCTTGCTGCGAGCTATGTATATAATGTCACAAACTATTGTTTCATTTTATGTGGTTTATTAGTGTTTCTAAAATGTGAAAAAGCTCTCTCCGTGAAAGTAAGAATATTATTTGTCTCTATGGAGCTAGAAAACGAAAGTGTTGTTTTCTGCAAAATATGCCTATGTCTACAGAACACAATTACTAGTGCCCAACCAGCAGTATCAAGATAACTGTCACTGCAATTCACTCAAAATTTCCCTGAGGCGCAATTAATTTAACTAAATGGCTATGGCTCCCTTTTATCCAGACATTTTCTGATATCAAGAACAGTTGTAACTAGACACTAAATTGTCTGAATCCATTATTTCCATTATGCTGACATCAGAGAGATAATCTTGTCAAGGAGTACTTTGGAAGTGCCCAGATGGAAACCATATTGGTATTCCATGGATGGCAATGCGCCCCAGAAATCAAATGACCATATTCTCATTAGTTAGTTATAAAGCAGTTTCCTCAATGATTGCCCTCCACAGACCAGGGCATTGATACACCACTGAAGGGAACGTACAAGACTATAAACGATAAAAGTGTTCAAATTTCTCTCAGCTTACTCTCTTAATATAACTTGCTTTGCAATACTGTTTTTTTACACAATTAAGTCAATTGGAATATCCTATTGGATAGTATGACCCACTTAAAAATTGCATGACAGTACAACAAGAAGAGTAACAAGGAAGCCTTTGTAACAAAAGCTGTGCCTTTGTATCAAAAGCTGTGCTGTATTCTGTATCCACTTGATGAAATGTCAGATCTTGACATGCAGGGTTGTTATTCTGTTCTCACATGACGCACATTTTGACAGCCATGTGATGAGCTTTCGTGAGGCATACCATATCCATCGCGAGGTCATGTTTGAGACAATAGCCCATGATCTATCACAGAGGAACAATGGGAATACAAGGGAAATCATTAATATCCCATCTCAAACACTTTCACTAATCACAATGTTATGCACACATCAAATTTTGTAATGCACAATCATTTTTCCGAATAACACTCTGTCTCAACTGAACGAACATGTATGTGCATCGATAAACAAGATAGATAAAAGGTCATAGTATTTGTGATTGGTATGCTGGCCATGGCATTTACTCAAGCTGCAATCAAAACAGGCCTGCTTCTTTTCTGAGATCATTTGAGTCATCTTTTAAAAGCACAGATGCCACTGAAGTGTTTTTATATCCTCTGCTTTTCTCATTAGCCGCCTTCTGTTCATGTTATATGGTCCATTAGTGCTTGATAATGTGGAAAGTTATTAGAATCTAGGAATTATTCGTAACTCTGTAAAGCTAGAGGCTCTTTGTTTTCCCAAAATACGTGCTGGCTTTGTCCACAGTACGCAATTTGATTAACAACATTTACTTTCTTTTGATGCAACATGTCCACAAACAAAATAGTCTCTGTGATGTCAACGTAATGTAAATAATGGATTAAAACATTCAGTGACTAGCTACACCTGTCCTTGATATTAGTAAATGTCTGGATGAAACAGAGCTCATAGCCATTTCATTTCACTAATAATGTCGAGAGTGTAAAACTTTGGCAATGACATTTTGATGCTAATGTTGGGTCATGATAAAACTGAATTTCAATGACCAGTTATTTTGATAATGCTTGTTGGTTGGTTATGCAGACAAAGCCATAGGCATATTTCAGGATTTTTTTTTTTCTTTTTCTAGCTTTACAGAATGAGAGAAACATTCCTATATTTTGATAAGTTTTCACCTTGTCTAAAGAACCATACAACTTGAGACAGAAGAGCTCGTAATATTGATTGCAGCAAAGCAAAAACCATGGACAGCATACCAATAAGATATACTGTGGCCTTTTTGTCCTTCTTGTTTATTTTAAAATGTATCCATGCAAATTATGAACCCATTCTATGGACATGTTTGTTCAGTTTAAGGAATGAAGCCTGAAAAAAAATCGGTTTTTGAGCTTATCCACCATATCATTTCAAGTAGGGTTTCGAAATATCTATAGAAATCTATCTTTGAAAAGGGTTTCTTGAAAAGACAATTGCTTTTGGGAAAACCATTGTCTTTTCAAGGAACCCTTTTCAGAAAGCTGATCTTGTCCTGAAATCTTCAGAGTGAATGTTGTGAAATGGCTCAGATCAGCCCTGGGCAATACTGGTTGTCCTGGTCTTTGTCCGGAATGGCAAGTTATGCTCATCCAATTTGTCACCGTGATGCATTCAAGCACATCAAGAGTAAGCTACGCCATGCTGAGCCATCACTACATGGGATTGCAGGTTATTTCTTCCAGTTTGCTGTACTAAGCACACCTGCAATGGGCTGATTTCAGAAATGATTTATATCTTAATCAAACTCTTACCCAGGTTAGCTTCAGGACTGTGGGGACATTTATTTTTCCCGCTCTAATCTCCTTGGACAGTTTCAAAATTAGCTATGTCCTGGCTGACCTCCTGGCACTTTGACCTTCACAGATGGCTCAAAGGCCGTAACATTACTGACTGCAATATATCAGCTCCAAAAGGAGTTATGGTAGGCCAGTTAAGTTCACTGGTTGCAATTACAGAGAGCAGTTTAATATACAGACAAGAACCAATAGAAACAAATTGATTTACCATTGCAGATTATGACATGATTCTGTCTCCAGTGTATGTGCATTTGATACCAAAACCAATTTCAGAAGCATGGAATTTTGCACAAGGAGGATGAGAATTTGTTAAACATCACATTAAATTGACACAGTCTCCACAATAGAACTGGTGTCAGAACAGCAACTGCGAAGAAGATCTTCACTGCCAGGTTATGATATTTTTTACAGTTGGAAAAAGGATTAGATAATACTCTGACAGCTATTCTTTTGATATAAAAATCTGTTTCAGTTTCTTACCAAACACATACCCGGTCAGAGGTGATCAAATTTGATCTATCAAAATATTAAAGAGTTATGGTTATCTGGTTCTTTGTCAAATATTTCTGTAGTCCAGAAAAAGGAAAAGACAACTATCAACAAAATCTCATCTCAAAGGTCAAATTAATAAAAAAACTAACAGAGCAGAATAAGTGACATCTGACCTTAATTGAAATCTAGAATAGTACTTACTTAGTCATTTCCACAAGGCAAGTTAGCAATATCTTTGACGTGTTGGTATTGGAAAGCCTAAAAATAATTTCTGACGGGCTATTTCTTAACATGGTGTTGTTTGATTTAGAAAGAAATATTTTGAAATAAGTAATTACTGTCGCCGTCGCCATAAAAGAAGTCATTTCCCATTGAGAACAACTGCAACCACGCCTGAAGATCTTATACATGTAGACACCACATAATGTTCAGTCTGATCCCCTGGTTGCAAAAACCAAAAATTAAAACAGACAGTCTGAATATTTACCAAGTAATTATTACTCTTAATCAACTTTACATGTTTGCGGCAAATGGACGTCAACACTTCACATGCCCAAGATGGAGAAGAATCAGTTAATAGTAGGGAGATACTGCTCAACTTTGTCGCAAGTCATACATGTAGCAGTGTCAACATGATTGCACACACTGTCCCCAGACAAATTACCCACTAGGGTGGCCCAAAAAACAAAATTTTTGATTTTCTATTCGCATACCCCCTCATTTTAGGAGAAATTGTGAAAAAAGCATCCTGTAAAAATTTCAAGAAAATCGGTTAAGTCTTAGGGGTCTCTCAAGGCCCCTCCATTCTTAGCAAAAAGGAAAATTTCAACAATTTTCGCAAATACGCGGTTCCTCATAACAGTCAATTTGTACAGTACTGCATTTCCAATACCATGGTTGGATAGGGCTAAAAAAGAGCTTCAATTTGCATACCAACATTATTGGTCTAAGATAATATCTCAACTCCCATGGTCTTTTCAGTTTACACTTTTCGTGAATGAAATTGTTGCTGAACGACCGATCCTGATAAAAGCCAGGCTTTTTTTTTTTTTTGCTTTAAATTGCCATGATTCTTATTTTCCCAGTTCAAGAATGACCAAATATTTAAAAAGAAAAGATATTTGACCATGGGAATGCCCGGTTTATGAGTGATGAAATTTTATGTTGAAGTTTGTCGCAAACACATAAAATAGCAGTCGGGAATCGTAGTATTTCAAATTCATATCTTCATCCAGATTTATTACAGGGCACCATGATGGGTACCACTTGAAAGACAATATTCTTATGTTTCACATGATATAGATTATGTTGTCCTATATTTAACTCTTATGAAGTTAAACTATGAAATGCAACAGCCCCTCTCCGATGTTTTCAGCACTTTTGACAAAATCTAACATTAAAACTTTACAGCTCATAAAGCAGGTTTCTCCATGGTAAAAAAAAAAGTTTTATGCTTTATCGGGTCATCCTGCCTTTTGGAGAATAAGAACATGTTAATTGACAGTGAAATTTAATGGAAATCTTTTCTTGAACAGGTTTAGTCATTCAGTAAACACTTTCGCACATTAGCACTGTCAGCTGAAGAGTCCATGGGAGTCAAGATATCATCCTAGACCATTAATGTTGGTATGCAAATTGAAGCTAATTTTGATACCTTTCCAACCATTGCAATTAGAATGTTGTTCATTAAAAATTCACAAAGTTGTGGCTAACCGCGTATTGGCGAAAATGGTTGAAATGTTTCTTTTTGGTGAGAATTGAGGGGCCTTGAGAGACCACTTAGACTTGACTGATTTTCATGAAATTTTAACAAGGTGCTTTTTTCACCATTTCTCCTAAAATGAGGGGGTATGCGATGTGAATTTCAGAAAAAAAAATTTTCCTGTACATTTTTAGGCCACCCTATTACCCACTCTTCCAGTAAGTTTCACATTGGAGAACAGAAGTTTCCAAGACATGAGATTGCTTTGGCTGAGTGGTCTCCAAGGAGGTACATAAAGCACTGTTTCCCAGAAAGCAATTTATACCAAAACTGCGGCAATTTCTTCTTCCTCACCAAATGCACAGTTCCAAAGAGGCAAGGAAATTCACTTGGAGATTCTGTCTCTTACCAAAACTTCCTGGTAACCGTAGCTGACAATTTCTGCCAAAATAGATGTAATTTCTTCTTGCACAGTCATGACTGGCTTTGTTGCAGATATTCACTTATCTCACCAATGCACTAAGACTGTCTCCAAAGTATGAAAGAGAGTCGCAGAAATCAAATAACCACATTCACAAGAGTAAGTGTAATGGAAAGTGTCTTCCTGGAAGTTAACTCAGCTGGTTGCCCTCAACAGGACGCTGCATTTATATGCTACCATTGAATGGAATATGTAAAACTATCTTTTTAGCCTGAATGCTGAATTAATGCCACGTATGTTTTGCAGAGAGCATACAAGCCTGATGAAGAAAATCATTAAAGTTGAAACTTGAAAGTGTTCAATTTATCACTGACCATTCTCTTGCTAAAACTCACTTTGCAATATACATACATGTACTTTTTATGCATAATTCTCTCAATTGGTATATCCTATTGGAAAGTATGACCTAACTTAAGAATGACGATTGCATGACAACACAACAAGAGGATCAATACAGTAATAATCCAGACTGTGATTTAACCTTTGTATTCTTTGCTGCATTCTGTATCCAAGGCATGCCAAGGATTAAATGAGATGTCAGATCTTGACATGCAGGGTTCTTATTTCACTCTCATATGACATACATTTTGACAGTCACGTTACGAGCTTTCATGAGGCATGTCATATCCATTGCAAGATTATGTTTGAGACAATAGCCCATGATTTAACACAGAAGAACAATGGAAAAACAAAGGAAATGGTTTTAGAATATCCTGTGTAAAACGCTAACACTAATCACATGCTCACATCAGCACAATGCTAACAAATCTTCGTTTCAACGGAGCAGACATGTGCATAGAATGGATTTGTCACTTGCATGGAAGAACAGGATAGATTTTAACAATAAACAAGATAGATAAAAGGCCATAGTATTCTGATTGGTATTCTGTACATGGTTTTTCTCCTGCAGCAATCAATTACTAGCTCTTCTGTTTCTTTGCTGAGATCAATTGAGTCAACTTGAAAAGCAGGAATGTCACAAAAGTGTTTTTATATCCTGAGCTTTTCTCATTAGTAGACTTCTTTTCATGTTATATGGTCCATTAGTGCTTGATAATGTGGAAAGTTATCAGAATGTAGGATTATTAACTCTGAAAAGCTACAATAAGAAAAATTATTACGAAATTTGAGCTTTTTCCAAAGAACTCAATTACATTAACAACATTATATTTCCTTTGATGAAAATAAAAACATAAAATAAGTCCACACACAAAATAATTTCTATGATGTCAACATAATGGAAACTAGAACTGGTGCTCGGAGGGCACATAGCTTCGCTGTCCATTTAAAATTGAACTTCAATTAATGCAAGATGCCACACATAAGCAGTTGATTAAGTTTTAGGCCTAAATGTTATCAACTCATTGTAGAACTTTAAAAGAAAACTGATTGTGATAAATTGCAAGAATGGTGATAAAAGACCCAGGTAATTTTGGCAATTCTGGTCGGGTATACATCAAATAAACGTTGAAATGTTGCTAATTTAGTGCTTTGGCACCTTCTGCCACATTCTACGGACATTTAATGGCCACTTTTGCAGAGAGAATTAAAAATATATACCCTTTTGGCTGCTAGTGCTACAGCAAAAAATGATAGTGCATATGCTGCACTGTAGAGGCCGTTTTTAGATTTCTTTAACTGTAGGCGTAAAAAAGCTCCAATTGTTACCAAAATTTAATCAGGTATTGTGTGGTAGAAATGAACACATCATGCCAAAGGAAATTTAAATCCATCCAGTAGTTTTTGCAGGAATCAACTCACATACACACTAACGCACATGTTGAAATGCCATGCTCCACAATAGCTTCTCAGCGAAGCTAATAATTGATTCAGGCAATTTAATGATGAGCTACGACTGTCCTTGTTATCAGAAAATATCTGAATAAAAGAATGCTCACAACCATTTCATCACATTAATTACTCTAACCCTTTGGGCCCAAATTTTCATGTTAGGTTTAAACTTGGTTTAACCAAGGGTTTTACCCAGTTAAACCCAGTTTCGATAAACCAAGTTTAACTTGAGTTTAGACCCAGTTTAAAAACCGAATTTTCATGTCTGACAAACCTTGGCTAGACCAGGTTTATGGAGACTGAGTTTAAACTCAGTTTGCACCCAGTTCTATGAAACAAGAAGAAGCGAAATTTAAAAAGATAAGTAAGGAACAAAAGAAAAGTAGTAAACAAAGAGGAATAAACAATAAGCAATAAAAAGAAGAACGCTTGAAGGAGAAAAAGAAAAAATTGAAAGGAAATTAAAGCAAAATCAAGAAGTAGTCAGAAGAAATGTTGAAGAAATGCACCTGAACTTAATTTAGACTAATTTCAAAGAAGAAAGATGAGACAAGAAAGAAGAGGGAAAAGAATTCGGAAATTAAGATGAAAGTAAGAGCATAATTGAAAAGAAGAGGAAGAAGAAAAATGAACAAAATATAAGAAAGATAACTCAAGAAGGAGAAAGACCTAGGAGTGTCAGACATTGGATCTGTAACACTTCTCTACAATACCATATCAGTAAAAAAAAATCAATTTCTTGAAAAACAAATGTGGACTTTCCTTGCATAATCATGAGCATTTCAGAATAGACTGCTTCAGTTAGCGGGGCAGATTTGTCATGAATAGGTGAGTAATATTGCATTTATACATAGAAGCATGAAACTTGGCACAAAGTTTAAAAACGTCTTAAAGAATATATTTAGATAGGGAGCCACTTCAGATTTGACCTGGTTGACCCATGGCAGCCATTTTCCAAAATTGCGGCTAATTCTATCATTTTCCTGAATTCTGTTGAACGCCTATAGTTTGACCGTGTGAAAACAGTACTCATTTTTCCTTCTACAGATCTAAAAAACATAATCACTTGATTTCTGGATTGAATAGAGAAATTTCAGGGCGGTCAGGGTCCATTTTGTTGGAATTTTTGTAGAAATGGAGCATTTTCGCGGTATCCCATAGTTTTATGGAATCTCAATTGATATTTAAACTGACTACATATTTAAATTCCTTGTAAGAAGAGCTTTCGAATGAATGGTAGCATCGATAGTTTCCGTGAAGCCTTTGTCAAATGAACTTGAGAACCAAAAAATTAAAAAAAACATTTTGTTTTCATTTTTGCCATTTTCATAAGAAATTGACGTAACCCATAGATGCGGGTACTCATTTGAAAGCTCTTCTTGCAAGGAATTCAAATATGTAATTAATTTTGAGATATATTAAGAATTGGCGAAACCATCCGAAACCGCGAAAATTCATTATTTGAATCAATATTTCTACCAAAATGGATGCCAACAAGATAGAAATAGTTCAGGCTAGCAAAAAATGTTATAGTAATGTTCTGAATACCTAGAGAAGGAATAACAAACACTATTTGCATGTATTCTATTTGTAGGAATCACACAGAAAGCAGCTACATGGCAGAATTGTCCGCCATTTAGGAATATGGCTGCCAGTAGCCACCTAACATAAATCTGAGGCGGCTCCCTATCCAGATATGTTTGTATAGATGTTTTTTATGAGTACACCATGTTTCATGCTTCTATGTATAAATGCACTAGTTTTTTACATATCTGCCCCGCTCAGTAGCCTAACTGTATTATGACATACAACATTAGTAACAACAATGTGGCCATGGAAAAGTTTTAAAATAAGAAATTGTGTTAAGTCTTGGTTTCTTTAAGGCTTACAGGGTGTCTTCTCTCCAAGTAATCTTGAATCGATCTGGTACATAATTTAGATGCCATGTCATAAAATGTATACCTGTTAGATTTGCACTGGTAGTCACAACATTTTAAAGCAATACTTATTACATAGTGACACTGGTTTTATCTTCCAGTCAGAGAGAAACTGTTTGAGGCGGGTGCTCCAGTGCATAAAAATATAGTGTTTCGATGCAATACAAATTGAATATTACTGACGACATTTTTGAGAAGTATGTAAATAGCAACAACAGTTTTTTCATGATATTATTTGGTTCCTGGAAGTTGCCATGATATCCAATAACTTCCTTCCAGTTGGGTGGCAAAATGTTTGAGGTGGGTCCTCTGACATATGAGAGGAGAGTGTTTCCATGGCAACATGACTATGTTTTCTTGCTTGGTGAGATTGCAATCATAAACAAGACTTGCCCTGTCTCTGCTGCTTCCCAAGATGACAGTTGTAGTTTTTGGAGCTAGGATTGTGGTCATGCATCTTAGCCTTCAGAGATTTGTCATGCATAATATGATACATTAAATCTTACTTACTCCACTGCTTCCTTGTTGAGACGCCTGTCAGACCTGGCACAAGAGGTGCACTAATATCAGAAAAAGATTTATTGAATCAAATTTTTACACTGGATATTTGTCGCAAACTGGAACAGTTGAACATTGACCTCTTCGCCGCTTGACTACCTTACCAGAGGCCTGCATGTGTCGTACCAATTTCCAAGCGCTGTTAGCACAACTTTTCCAATACAGTCTACAACAGTTCAAGGGACAATCAAAACAGCTAATTTTATGTACTGATTCTGTCTCAAGCCAAATGATTATATACAGTCCCAAGACAAGTTTACATTTGATGAACAGCTCAGTCTTCAGTACTTACCTCTTGTATCAGGGTGTTTTTGTTGTTCGTTCTAGTTTGGGGCTCCTCTGCTGTCATGCATCCTTGTGGAAATTAACTGGAAGTTTTGCTGCTCACACTTGACAGGAGGGTGATCCTATATCCCAGGACACCATTGGATTAAAAGTAAACTGCCAAAACGACTAGGTCAGATGAAACTCATTAATTGTCTTGCAGATATGCAACTGTAAGTTACTGAGTGTAACTGACAAAATTATGACTGATAAGTAGGAGTCAAATGTATCCATTGGGTCATCCTTGAACACCTTTCTGTGTACAAGTTACTAAGAGAAGTTATCACCAAATTCTGAAATGCAGCTTTATCTGCAATATCCGCTAAACCAGGATATTGCTTTGACAGTTCTACAAATACCTGAATCTATCTACAAGTACTAAACCCAATGATCTATGAATAGAACCAGCAGGACAAGCCTTTGTGATTTAGCAAGGCCGATTTGAAGTGTCTTCGCTGAGTATAGATCACACTTAATCGAATCTAGCATGACATCCCCATTCTTCAGGAGATTCCATTTTTCCAGGATGTGCACTGGAATGTCTCAGACACTCAGTGTTTCTTCATAAACCCAGACTTTGGGAATATAATGGATCTCAGTTCTTATGTGGTGTTCTGAAGTGTTACAGTCTCTCTGGAAGTAAATCCATAGAGGGAGAATAGCTATTTTCGCTGTAAAGAGTTTTCTTGACAAAGGTTGGGTGAAGTATTACTATTGATTTTGAGGGACATATACATTCATCTATAAGATAATGCAGTGCACACCCAACTGAGATAATGAGCATGACTGTCAGAGAAGAAGATGAGTGTCCATTGGGCTCAGAGGAGAGCAGCACCACATACTATAACAAGTGAGCAATTCTGCATCACACTGGAACTGCTGGTGTTTGTCCGTAATGGCAAGTTATGCTCATCCAATTTGCCACAGCTATGCACACAGGCAGAATAAGGGCACTTCAGCCAAGCCACAACTAATGGCGCTAAATGTTGGTTACAGTTCTCTGGACAGAGCACACCTGCAATGGACTGCAATAGGAGAAAATTCATAGTTCAACCAAATCCTTACCCTCAGGTTACCTTCATATTAGTGGGACTGTAAAGTCATTTGCATATTTCTAATCTATAGAGGGCAGTTACTTTCATGCTATGCCATAAACCTTTTGGCAGTTTGTTTTTAAGGGCTCAAATTCATGCATTCAGAGTCCAATTAACCTTCTGGCTGTGTCTTGCATTCAATATCAACCAGTTTTCTACTCCTAGAAATACATATAACACTTTAGAGGCTCCAAAGAATCCGTAACGAAGAAAATGCTGAGAAATGCATTCTATGCCATCATTGCAATGGTTCTGTGTCATGCCGCACAGTCCCCAGACAAATTACTGATTTTCTACTTTCCAGATGCTTTACGTTGGGGGAACAGAAGTTGCTCAGACATGATATTGCTTTTACAGAGCAGTCTTTGGGAAGGTACAGTGGGGCAAAATGCTTGTACAGTCTCAGTGTCAGATGCAATTTCTTCTTGCTCCGTCATAAGTGACTTGAAGCAAGTGCACTTGGAAAGTCTGGGAAGTGCCAGATATTAAGTCTGTAAGATTTCTGCACACAGAGCAGAGTATGTCAGTGTAAAAAGAGAATTTCTTGCAAAAACAAATGATATTTTTGTCCTTGCATGCAGTGTAGTCATGAACTTTTTCCGAGTTGTCTAAAGAATATTATGCAATGAACAGAGCAAGGCATTTCGTACTGAAATATGTCCTCTGTTTCATTTTTAATTTGTACTAATTTACCGAAGTACCTGGGAATATAACAACTAGTTTTTATAATTTTATTTTTACTCTGCCAGAAAGCTAACCATGGCATCCAACTCAAAGTGAACACAACTGACTCAAGACGACAAAGAATAACTGAGAGTTCAGATATTAAATTATCATATATTTTATATATTCTTTTATTGACATTAATAAATATCACAATTGATACATATACAGTGTGTCTGATGAAATTATGCAAGTTACTTATTTCACACTGGTATGAAAACTATTGGACCCACCATTGCATCCTTTTCACATAATCACTGGATTGGGCTTGGAAATCTTCCATGTAATTTTCATTAAGTTTCGTTGAGGCAAAATTGAGTTATGCAATATTTTCAAATATTTTGGTGTCTGATGAAATTACGCAACATCCACATATGGCCTAAAAAATGTTGAAGTTCAAATTATTTTGCTTCAATCATTTGCATTCTATCATTTGTCAACTATTCATGTCAGAACATTTCACTTACATGCTGCCTATGTCAAGCAATATGCATTAATTGTCTCCATTGGAATAACATTGATTTTGCATAAATTTTTCAAATTTATGCTCCCAAAGTCTTCAAAATGGTTCCAATTATTTAAAAATGCTTCTAGCACCAACCTTATACTGTGTTTTTGGCTCTTTGCAAACAAAATTGAAATAACATGCCTTACTTTAAAATAATTAGCAATCAAAAGTTCTTTCCACAACTTCCCATCGGAATAGCATTGCGATTAGGATGTGCAGTTCATTATCCAATAGTTTGTCAATTTCCAACACACAACTTATCGGTCAGTTTCTCTACACTAAATAGATGGAAAAAGACAGCATTTAAAGGCATTTCTGAAATGATCAGTCTATTTTGAGATTTTTGGCAGTATGAATTTGAAAAAATTATGAAAAATCAATGTTATTCCAATGGAGACAAATAATACATATTGCATGACATAGGCAGCATGTAGGTGAAATGTTTTGACATGAATAGTTGACAAATAATAGAAAGCAAATGATTGAAGCCAAATCATTTGGAACTTTAATGTTTTTAAGTCCATATGTGGATTTTGCGTAATTTCGTCAGACGCCCAAATATTTGAAACTAAGCCTTACTCAATTTTGCCTCAATGAAACTTAATGAAAGTTACATGGAAGATTTCCAAGCCCAATCACATGATAATGTGAGACGGACACAATGTTGGGTCCTATGGTTTTCGTACTAGTGTGAAATAAGTAACTTGCATAATTTCGTCAGACACATTGTATGTCATTTGTATATACATGTTATAAGAAAGTTAAAATAAAGTGAGCATATTGATACAAACATAAACACGAGTAATAGTATGCAAGATTAAAAGAAATACAACTAATCGCTGATCATTCCCCTACTAAAGAAGCTGACTTTTTAGGTCACTGTGAATGAAATAGATAAACTGAACAGAATTCTCTATATCAGGACTATCATCAAGCTGTAAATTGTATACATGATTTTCTATAAGAGCTGCTAAACAAGGTTATCCCAGTCCCAGTCCCAGGAATACTTTAATCTATCCACAAATCCTGAGAACTATCTTCAGCACCAACAAGACAAGCCTTTGTGATTTAACAAGGCTGATTCTAGTGTCTTTGCTGAGTATAGATCACACTTAATCGAATCTTGCTTGACATCCCAGCCTCCAATTCTGCTGAAAGTGCTGTGGGATATCTCAGTGTTTCTTCGTAAATTCTGACTTTGTGAGAATATAACGGCTCCCAGACCTTATCTAGTGCTAGGATTCAATTTCACCGACTACAATAATGCCATCTTAATCCCATCTAAGAAGAATGGAATCCAAAAAGGGACAGTGTTAGTAAGTTGGGGGGGGGGGGGTTGGTCTAGTGTAGTGGGTGAAAATTGTCTACAGGTACATCTATGAGAGACTACCCATTTAATGAATTACCACCTTGATTATTTCATTAAGAGTAAGAAGTTGTGAGAAGGAATCACAATCAGGACTGTCTGAGTAATGTGAGAAGAACATAACATCATTCACTGAAAAAGTGAGGCCAGCTCTGGTTAACACTGTATTTGCTGAAGGTGGTCATGTTTTGGTCATCCAATTGGCCGAAGCACTGTACAAAAGCCAAGCCAATTTGCTACTGCGGTAATGACTCATAGAAAACGCATGTTAATTTTAGCCATTATCAAAATTGAGAAATAAATAATGGAAATCATTGCCAGCCGCAGTTCAGATCCTATTGTGACCACCACACTGATTAAATCACGCATCTTAGCAATTCTGAAAAACAGTAATCTTGTCACTCAAACAGGAACATTTGTTTTGAAAGACCCTTCTATGTACAAGTTCTGTTATGTAATAACCAAATGCAATGCACAGTGCACCATGATGGCTGATCAGTGTCATATCATCCTCAATATATAACAATTTTGGAAAGCTCATAACGTAGCTGTCAAAATTTGTGTTATAAGAGCACAATATAATCCCGCATGTCAAAATATGACATCTCATTTAATCTTCGACCTGCCTTGGATGCAGTACAATTTACAAAGGGGTATGGAGGTCAACCTGATGTCTGCAGGGAAATTGGAAATCCTCTCGTTGTACTGTCATGCAGCCTTTCATTGGTTCATATAGCAGTTTTCAGACTGTTTTCTCCGATGCAGATTTCCTATACGGGGGGAACTATGTGAAGCAATGATATAATAATAGTTTTACCATCGCAATGTCAGTGGCGGCCAACATACTGAGCAAATAGGCAATTGGTCAAAAAATTATTTGTGTAACTGTTACGCTTTGATAATATCAGCTTTTGCATGATTATACAAAATTGAACATTTTACTGTTTGCTCGGAATACCTCTTAAAAGATGGCGTCTTCAAATGGACAGCATGTCAAGACAAGTTAAAGTTGTTTGTTTGTTTGTTTGTTTTCGTTTTACGCCTCAGCAGCACCTGAATGGGCTATATCGAGGCAGGCGATTGCCGTATGATGATGAGATGAGAAAACAGTGAGTCTGGTACATACCCTATTAATTTAGGGATGCCCAGGGTCTTTCAGTTGCCCCAGCATAGAACACTGGATACAACCCGCCTCCATTTAATGTCCCATGGGCTCGGACTTAATTAAGTTCCGGGGTGGGATTCGAACCCACGCCCTCAGAGCCAGTGGTTGTGCAAACAAGCACTCTTAACCATTAGGCTACGGAGGAACTCAAAGACAAGTTAAAACATTATTTAACAACATCTGTGTTTTTCAATTGTCTGAATTGGTTTTGTAAAGAAGTTTCCGGCATCGGAAATGAGAACCATTTACTCATTTGCTACACGAATAATAAAGTATCTTGGGTTCTCAGAGACAGTGTAAAAATGTAATCCTCATTTAAACGTCATGGCCTCACACTATAACCATGCCACTGATATTGAAAGTTTTAAAGTTTTAAAACTTCTTCCCAAAGGTAATTTCTATCCTCACTCTCGATCTTTCAGTGGTACTTGGAGCCTTATTCATCCATGCCACCGACTTCTGTGTTCTGGATATTCCAGTCTCACAGAAAAAATGGCTGGCACCATGCAGACAGAATCCAAACGAAATCCAAGTTGCCTGAATTTGTTTTGTGATATTGCAAGGAGAAATTGTGTTTATTTGATGAAATTGCTTTTCCGGCAACATTGCTCAGACGAAAGTAATCATACATCTTAGGAACTTCAGTTTCCTTTGTGTGTTTCCATGAGAGTCAGAATCACAGAATAGAATAGTGCCATGTTCCTTGTTTTTCACTCTTAGTCTGTACCCATGTAAGAATATTGCTTTTCCATTGACATTGCTCAGACGAAAGTAATCATACGTCTTGGGAACTTCAGTTTCTTTTGCGTGTTTCCACGAGAGCCAGAACCACAGAATAGCATAAATTCCATGTTACTCTTAGACTGTGGCCATGGAAAGCACACGCAATTAATGCAAACACAACGTTGATAATCGGTGGAGGGCTCATTAATATCATCATATAAAGACCATTCTACAGCCTTTTATTTGGTCAACATATAGCGGTCAAAGACCTCCTTTCAACAAAATCCCGAAGGTCTTGGCTCATCAGAATTCACCTGGGGAATAAGTAACCCCAGTTTGTTGACAAGTCATGATTGGCAAATGGACCCACAGATTCTCTGGGGGTCCCCCGTGTTACATTTCCAGAAGTGTTGGTTTATTCCCAATGCAGGAAATCACATGAACTGGCACATCCATCATGGCTTATTCAGTGGTCTTATATTATACATGTAGACACTCAGTCACTTTATGTTCCATCTTTTTTATACTCGGATGTTTGCAGAAAATCATGTTGTAATATTGTATTGGATTTTGCGGTTGTAAATTTGAGGTTACAATGTCTGTTTAATGAATAATGCAAAAAAGTACACAAAAAAGAAATAACTGTCTCTGCAAATTTCCAGGAAATTTGTATCAAGAACTGTTGATGACTTTCATAAAACAATATTTCATTGTAATTTGTTTCATTATGTCTGCATCTATAGAGATTAATACGTTAGTAAACTTCTTTTTTTACTTATGTTTCAGTTTTGTCAAAGAAAAGTTATTGTTGCTAATCTTCTTGAGTTAGGCAAGGCTATATGATGATTTCAGGGAAAATATAAAAACAACTCTCATTTACTGCCTTTACAAAGATTCTATTATGATGAATTTCTACATTATCGAAGAACAAAAAGAAAGAGCTATAATGAGACAAGCTAAAGATAAAACAAACCTTATTAGTGGCTGGCTTCTCTGCCTTTTCACAAGATGACTGAGTAGATTCTAGCAAAGAACAGAAGAGCTTGTTGTAATAATGCAACCAGTAAAAATACATGAACTCTGCGGAAATTCTGTGATTTTCACAATGATAGTCAATCTAATAACATATGTGTCTATATTATATTTTGAAGGTTTCGAAGTTGGATCATTAGGAAGAGTAATCAGTTAACTGCAACTTCCAACTTCATCATCTGTGCTCTGTGAACCACCCACCTTCATCCAGAAAACATTTTTGGCATTAATATTAATGTTAAGCTCTTTGATATGAACAAGGAAAGCTGACCTGGCATGTGTTTGGTAAGAAGCATAAACTGATTTTTTTTTAAGTTCTTCATCAAAACAAAGGTTGTTTGGCATAATAAGGCCATTAGATAAAAGTCTAATATATTTTATCCCAGTTGTCAAAAAAGTCATTCACCCACTGAGGATCTACGTAGTCCAAATGTTTTAGAGGCTGTGAATTAATTTGATCTGATAGTCAACAAACTTTTATCCTCCTTCTGCTGAATCGATAGCTGAAATAGGTCTGGATATCACATGCAAATGCATGTTGGGAAAGATCCAATTTTGACATTGATATCTTTGATACTCCAACAATCTCATTCTATTATTATAATTTTGTTACATGAATGATCAATGAAGAAGTCTTGTGCCTCGATCTCATGCCAATGATTCAGGGGATTTTTCCACCTTCATTCTTTATTTTCAGGGAACGAGGAGAAGATTAAACTAATTTCAACAAATCGGCAATGATAATTTCATCGATAGCGTGCCTCCACAACTCATCCTCATCATACCTGGAAGTCATGTGACAAGTGGGTGAAGCAAACATTTTGCTTCACAAAAGATTCAAACAGTTTATTCTTGACAAAGCAAAATCCCATGATTCAAAAGGCCTGAGAGACCCCTAAAGTGCTCTCTGACATAGCTCTTTGCTTGGGCGAAGGTTGTGTTCTCCAGACTGCCTGGATGATGCTAGACCCTGCCTGCACGATGCTACTTTAACATTGAAGAAACATTGAAATGCCCCCTCTAAGTACACCACTGATAATTCACTCCTATTGGTTCTTGTCTGCAGTGGCGTAACTGGGGAGTCTCGAGTTGAGGGGGCACCTGGGGGGGGGGTACGCAATTCTCGGGGGGGGGGGGCACCCTCTATACTAATTGTGTATTTTAGCCAGATTTGGAAAGTTCATATGGGGGGCACCTGGGGGGCACAGGTCCAATATGGGGGGGCCTGTGCCCCCCCCTGTGCCCCCCCCACAGGAACGCCACTGCTTGTCTGTTTAAAACTGAACTGGACTGGCATAACTCCTGCAGAGGCTGATATATTGCAGTCAGTGATGTTTTGGCCTTTGTGCCATCTGTGAAGGTCAAAGGTCAGCAGGGACATAGCAGAATTGTGAAACTGCCCGAGGAGATTAGAGCTGGCAAAATAAATGTCCCTACAGTCCAGAAGTTAACCTTGGTAGGAGTTTGATTAAATAATAAATCTTCTCTGATATAAGCCTATTGCAGGTGTGCTCAGTGCAGAGAACTGCAACCAACATTCCCATGTAGTTATGGCTGAGCAATGTGAGCATGGCTTAACTTGTTCTTTCTGTGTTTGAACAAATTTCTGTGAGAAGGTGGATGAGCATAACTTTTCATTACGGACAAAGACCATCACATAAAGACAGTGTTTCCCTGATTTCACTGACTCATAGGCCTATATTATAGTACCCTCTGCTTAGCCAAACCTTCACTCTAACAATTTCCGGACAAAATTAAGTTTTGAAACACCAAGGCCCAAATTTTCATCTCTAGTTTAAACTTGGTTTGTGGATAAACTAGGTTTAAACCCAGTTTAAGATATTAAAACTTAAGTTTTTCTTTTCTTGAAATTTTCATGTCTGGTTTTAAAAATCGACCAGGTTTTTCTGTGGTTTTAGCAGAAACCTGCACATGGGTGGTTTAACTCCTGGTTTTGAAAGCCCTTAGTGTGGATTTTGTGTCTGCAAAGTCAGATTTCGACTTAACTAATCTAGTTAAGGATATCAGTTGTGCTATGAATCATTATTATTTTTAAATAATTTTTTCCCAATTTTATTTTTTCCAGGTTTCCACCCCCAACATCTTTTTCCAAATATTTTTCGAAATTCCCCCCCCCCAAAAAATGTTTCTTTTCCAAATTTTGTTTCAAAATTTCTTTTTTCCATAAATCCCCCATATGGACATTTTTGTGAAATTCTTCTTTTATTTCCCAAAATTTTTCCCAAAAATACTTTTCAAACATTTTTTCGTTTCGTGTTTCTGTCGCAACTTTTTATTATAGGAGAATAGTAATGCGCTCATTACAATTTATTGTCTTTAAAATGTATCTTTTGTGTGCAGGTGTTGCTGTCCTCATGCTTTGGCATTTACATAATCATTCATTCTATTACTATTTTTCGATTTTAACTGTTGTATCTTTTTCTTTATTTTTTTTTTTACATTTTTTATTCCCTCTCTATAAATTCATATTCCCCTTTTTGTCTTCATTTCTTTTCCTCATTTCTTTTTAATCTGGTTTCTTTTGTTATTTCATCTTGTCTTCTATCTGTTTACCTCTTGCATCTTTTTGCTGCTTCATTTTCACTCGTCCTCATTTTCTACCACTTCTCTTTTCTTCACTTTCAGTTATCTCCTTCTTTCCTCCTTTCCTCCTTCTTTTTCTTTCTTTTTTTCCCTTTATTCCTTTTTCTTTCTCATATATCTTATATTTCTTTTCCTTTCGGCTTTTTTCCTTAATTCTGGCTGTATTATATGTTTTCCTTCATTTTTTAAAATCTCCTTTCTTGTTATTTACTATTCTTCTAGATTTTCATCGTAAAGGAACTAGAATATATTGCCTTTTCTCTGATTATATGGCTTAATGCACCTCTGCAGAGACTGAAATGTTAAAGCAATATCATGTCTGAGCAACTTGTGTTTCCCCAGCGTAAAACATGCAGAAAAACCTGTGATTTGTCTGGGGAGCGTGTTGAACGAGACATAGAAGCATGACACAAAATGAATTTCCCCGCCTGTTCTCTGCTATTGATTCTTGTGAGTCTTTAAAGTGTTTTGCTCAGCTGAAATCCAAGAAGCGGCACCACAGAGGCCAAATTGTTTGATTGATTGACTTTATTCGATATAATTTCAAAAGTGTACATACATGTTTACTAGAACTGCCACATATACTAAAAACCATTTAACTACCCATATTGGGATGGCATTTACTATATGGGTAAGCAGTGAAGTAATCTGTCAAAATAACAGTAGGATATCACACAAAGTTTTCCAACTTATTTCCAGTGTAGTCCTTGCTAACAAATGTTATTTCCAGTGTAGTCCTTGCTAACAAATGTGATGTCCAAGAAGGTCAATCCACCAAAAGATTAATGGGACATAGTGGAAGTGTGTAACTGTCCTCAGAAGATTAGAAGTAAATGACCCCCACTGTCCAGCAAACGGGAGAGTCAGGATTTAATTGAACTGTGAATCATCTCCTATATCAGTCCATTGCAGGTGTAAGCTGTCCAGGGAACTGTTACCAACATTTAGTGCCATTAGTTGTGGATTGGCTGAACTGCTCTTATTCTGCCTGTGTGCGTAGCTGTGGCAAATTGGATGAGCATACATTGCCATTACGGACAGACACCAGCAGATCCAGTAAGACAATCCCCCTTAACAGCTTATATATGCATGCAGTCAATTTAATGCCAACAATTCATTGTATGAATTTTCATAGTCACAATAAATATCACGCTACATAGTGCATTTTTCAACACAGTAACTGTTAGACCAAATGGTCTCCCAGTGGACAAATTTGGTCTCCCAGTCACTGCCAAATTGGTGCCACTGGGAGACCAATTTTCCCAGAAACTCTCATTAATTTCACATTTGGTCTGTCATGATTTGTAGTTCTTTGGTGCATTTAAAGCGAGGCTTCCTTTTTAGTGGAAGTTCTCAGACAATCCTGATTTTGATTCCTTCACACAACTTACTTAAAATGTCTCTTTTTGAATTTCACTTTTCTTGGACGGCATCATTATAGTCAGTGAAATTCAATACTTAGCACTAGATAAGGACCAAGAGCGATTTTATTCTCACAAAGTCAGAATTTAGGAAGAAACACTGAGATATCCCAGAGCATTTTCAGCAGAATTGGAGGCTGGGATGTCAAGCAGGATTCGATTAAGTGTGATCTATACTCAGCAAAGACACTAGAATCGGCCTTGTTAAATCACAAAGGCTTGTCCTGTTGGTGCTGAAGATAGTTCTTAGGATTTGATAGATTAAAGTATTTGTGGGACTGGGACTGGGATAACCTTGTTTAGTAGCTCATATACAGATAAATCTTACAATTTAAAACTTGATGATAGTCCTAATGCTGTGAATATAATTCAATTTATCTGTTACATTCATAGTAATAGGTCTATAAAAAGTATGCAGTAGACGAATGATTAGGGATTAGTGGATAATTCAATATCTGAACTTTTAGTTATTCTTGGTCTTTGTAAGGCAATTGTGGATGAGTGTTATCTCTTTGAGTTGCATTACATGGTTGTCTTTCTGGCTAGGTAAAAATATAATTATAAAAACTAGTTCTTATATTTCTTTGGTAAATTAGTATGAAGTTAAAAGTGAGACAAGGGATACTTATATTTCTGTATGACCTGCCTTGCTCTGTTCAATGTATATGTATTCTTTAGACAACTGCTCACCCTGTCAATTGGGCCTTTCTGTTCCTATACAGTATTCAGTCCTTGGACTAGAACATTTCAACTTCAGAAAAAGTTCATGACTACACTGCATGCAAGGAAAAATATCATTTGTTTTGCAAGAAATTGTCTTTTTACACTGACATACTCTGCACTATGTGCAGATATCTTACAGATCCAATATCTGGCACTTCCCAGACTTTCCAAGTGCACTTGCTTCAAATCACTTATGACGGAGCAAGAAGAAATTGCTTCTGACACTGAGACTGTACAAGCATATTGCCCCACTGTACCTACCCAGAGACTGCTCTGTAAAAGCAATATCATGTCTGAGCAACTTCTGTTCCCCCAACGTAAAGTATCTAGAAAGTAGAAAATCAGTAATTTGTCTGGGGAGTATAGGAGAAGAGACAGAACCACAGCATGGATTGCATTTCCCTGCATGTTCTTTGTTATTGGTTCATCTATAGGCACTTAACTTGATGCCTATGAAGGACAAACTACCAAAATAATAATGGGACATAGTATAGAAGTGTGTAACTGCTCTCAGGAGATTAGAAATAAAGGATCTTGCTATCCAGGAAATGCAGGAGTAAGGATTTGATTGAACTATCAATCTTCTCTTATATCGGACCATTGCAGGTGTGCTCTGTCCGGAGAATTGTAATAACAAACATTGAGTGCTATAAGCTGTGTCTTGGCTGCTATTATTCTGCCTGTGTGCAAAGCTGTAGCAAATTAGATGAGCGTAACTTGCCATTACAGACAAACACCAGCAGTTCCAGTGTCATGCAGAATTGCTCACTCGTAATAGTTTGTGGTGCCGCTTTCCTCTGAGCCTAATGGACACTCAATTTCTTCTCAGACAGTCATGCTCATGTTTATGTTCAGTGTAATGTTAGGTATCTGTGTAAACAATGTTGATATCACACTGAAAACATTACATTAGGCTAATATCCAACTTAAAGTGATATGTTGCAATTTTCATCCTTTAAGTCAGCTTCCATCAATAGGTGAGAAATTCAGGTGTTGGAGGGCATCAATGATATTAATACATGCCCTGTCTTTTATTAAAGTTAACCATCAATTTGTCATCAGGTCATTGAAGTCACTGGAGAGAGAAGTGACTAGCTTAGTGGCTATAGTTACCAACCTGCCAAGTAGGCCCTATATATGTGACATTTCTCCATTTATACCAGACATGAGTTATCAGAAATATTGTAAGCAAGTATATCGATATGACATCACAAGGAACATTTTTGGCATAATTTTGTAAGCACTCTTCTCCCTCTATGGATTAAATTCCAGAGAGACTATTACACTTCAGAACACCACCAGATCCATTATATTCTCACAAAGTATGGGTTTATGAAGAAATACCAAGAGCTGAGACATTCCAGCACACATCCTAGAGAAATGGAATCTCTTGAAGAATGGGGATGTCAAGCTGGATTCGATTAAGTGTGATCTATACTCAGCAAAGACACTTCAAATCGGCCTTGCTAAATCACAAAGGCTTGTCCTGCTGGTTCTGCCAATAGATCATGGGGTTTATTACTTGTAGTACTTGTATATAGATTCAGGTCTTTGTAGAACTGTCAAAGAAATATCCTCAGTGGATATTGCAGATAAAGCTGCATTTCAGAATTTGGTGATAACTTCTCTTAGTAACTTGTTCACAGAAAGGTGTTCCAGGATGACCCAATTGATTTATTTGACTCCTACTAATCAAGTCACAATTTTGTCAGTTATACTCAGTAACCTAAGGGTTTTGTATGTGCCTTGAAACTGTTATTTCATGTGTTGTATAAATGTCGCTAACTATTTACCAACCTGTCTTTGTTAACATTCTTTTTCCACAAATTATCATAAATATTAATTTTACTGTCACCTTATTTGTAATTTGTAAATGCTTCTATCATGTTGTTTCAAGACTACTTACCTGCAAAATGGACAATAAACTACATACATACATACATACATACATACATAGACTGTAGAGGAAATGTTATGCCGACAGTTCGTGGAAATAGGTAAAACACATGTTGAGGTAGTCAAGCTGCAAAGAGGTCAATGTTCAACTGCTCCAGTATGTAACAAATTTCCAGTGTAAGAATTTGATTCAATAAATCTTTTTCTGATATTAGTGCACCTCTTGTGCCAGGTCTGAAAGGGATCTCAGCCAGGAAGCAGCGGAGTAAGTAAGATTCAATGTGTCATGATATTATGCATGTCAAACACGCGCATGAATACAAATATAATACCTTGAAGACAATACAAGCGTATGCAATTCAAATTTGGAGATTGCAGGAGCAGAGCCATTTTGCAAATAACATACAGATATGGTGCAAATGCAATAGTTGATCTTGTACATCTCACTTATTTTGATAATGTTCTGGCATGCAAAATATTTTTTCTTTTATAGTATTTGCATATTTTGAAGAAATACAAAACTAGTGGGAGCCTATTCCAAAATCACATGACAAATTCCAATTAGAATACAACTATAGCAGTGATCTTTGTATGTACTGGTGCACCTTCCTCAAACATAGCCCTGGACCCCTGTGGGACAGGGGTCATGAATCATCCCATTGGAAAATCATGAGATTTGAAGGACATGGTCTGGGAGAATGAAATTTTAACCTTTTATCCCTTAGTTTTGTATTATTTAGTATATGTGGAAGTAGTGAAGTAATCTGTCAAAATAACAGTAGGATATCACGCAAAGTTTTCCAACTTATTTCCAGTGTAGTTCTTGCTAACAAATGTGATGTCCAAGAAGGTCAATCCACCAAAAGATTAATGGGACATAGTGGAAGTGTGCAACTGTCCTCAGAAGATTAGGAGTAAATGACCCGCAACAGTCCAGCAAATGGGAGAGTTAGGATTTGATTGAACTGTGAATCATCTCCTATATCAGTCCATTGCAGGTGTGCTCTGTCCAGAGAACTGTAACCAACATTTAGGGTCATTTGTTGTGGCTTGGCTGAACTGCTCTTATTCTGCCTGTGCATAGCTGTGGCAAATAGGATGAGCATAAATTGCTAGTACGAACAGACACCGTCAGATCCAGTGTCACACAGAATTGGTCATATCATGCTGAAATAGTACCTTGCACTGCGGTCTTCTGAGCCAAGTGGACATTGTTACACGATTCTCAGACAATCCCACTTTTTAAACAGGTATATATTTTATGCAATGAATTTAATGTCAACAATTCATTGTTTGAATTTTCATAGTTACAATAAATATCACGCTACACAGTTCATTTTTTATATTAACTGTAAGACCAGTCACTGCCAAATTGGTGTCACTGGGAGACCAATTATACCAGAAACTCTCACTAATTTCACATTTGGTTTGTCATGATTTGTAGTTCTTTGGTGCATTTGAAAGCGAGGCTTCTTTTTAGTGGAAGTTCTCAGAAAATCCTGATTTCAATTCCTTCGCACAACTTACTAACAATGTCTCTTTTTGAATTTCATTCGTCTTAGATGGCATTATTATAGTCAGTGAAATTCAATCCATAACACTAGATAAGGACCAAGAGCCATTGTATTCTCACAAAGTCAGAATTTACCAAGAAACACAGAGATATCCCACAGCACTTTCAGCAGAATTGAAGGCAGGGATGTCAAACAGTATTCGATTAAGTGTGATCTATACTCAGCAAAGACACTAGAATCAGCCTTGTTAAATCACAAAGGCTTGTCCTGTTGGTGCTGAAGATGTGAAGATATTTCTTAAGATTTGATAGATTAAAGTATTTGTGGGCCTGGGACTGGAACAACCTTGTTAAGTAGCTCTTATCAATAAATCTTATTAATAACAACTTGATGATATTCCCAACGGAGCGAATACGATACAGTTTATATATCACAGTGATATAAAAAGTCTGCTTCTTTAGTAGGCAAATGCTCAGTGATTAGTGGATAATTTAATATCTGAACCGTTAGTTATTTTTTTCTTAGTCAGTTGCAGATCAATGTTTTCTCTTTGAGTTATATTTCATGGTTATCTTTCTGGCTAAGTAAAATTAAAATTATGAAAACTAGTTGTTATATTCCCCGATACTTAGGTAAATTAGTAAGACATAAAAAGTTAAGCAAGGGATATATTTCTGTTTAACCTGCCTTGCTCTTTCCCCTGTATATTATTCTCCAGACAACTCAACTACTCACCCCGTTAATTGGGCCTTTCTGTTCCCATACAGTATTCAGTCCTTGGAATGAAACATTTCAACTTCAGAAAAAGTTCATGACTACACTGCATGCAAGAAAAAATATCATTTTTTTTGGAAGAAATTGTCTTTTTACACTGACATACGCTGCACTGTGTGCCTAAGTCTTACGAGCTAATATCTGGCACTTCTCAGATTTTCCAAGTGCACTTGCTTCAAGTAACATATGATGGAGCAAGAAGTAATTATTTCCGACGCTGAGACTGTAAAAGCATATTGCCCCACTGTGCCTACCCAGAGACTGCTCTGTAAAAGCAATATCATGTCTGAGCAACTTCTGTTCCCCCAGCGTTAAGCATCTGGAAAGTAAAAAATCAGTAATTTGTCTGGGGACTGTGTGGCAAGAGACAGAACCATGGCATATAATGCGTTTCTCAGCATTTTCTTTGTTAGGGGTCCTTGGGGGCCTTTAAATTGCTGTGTGTATTTACGAGTGAAAAACTGGTTGATATTGAATGCAAGACACAGCCAGAAGGTTAATTGAACTCTGCAGACACAAATGCGATGCCACTAAAAACAAACTGCCAAAAGATTTATGGGATAGCATGGAAGTAACTGCCCTCTAGAGATTAGAAATGAATGTCTGTACAGTCCCACTAATATGAAGGTAACCTCCAGGTTTGGATTTGGTTGAACTACGAATCTTCTCCCATCAATCCATCGCAGGTATGCTCTGTCCGGAGAACTGTAATAACCACCATTAAATGCTATAAGCTGCGTCTTGGCTGACCTGCTCTTATTCTGCCTGTGTGCATAGCTGTGGCAAATTGGATGAGCATAACTTGCCATTACGGACAGTTCCAGTGTCATGCAGAATTGCTCATGTTATAACAGTATGTGGTGCTTCTCTCCTCTGAGCCTAATGGACACTCATATTTCAGTTGGGTGTGCAGTATCTTATGCATGTATGTGTCCCTTAAAATCCATAGTCTTACTTCACCCAGCCTTTTGTCAAGAAAACTCTTTACTGTGAAAATAAGCTCTTCTACCTCTATAGATTTCATTCCAGAGAGACTATAACACTTCAGAGCACCACATAGGGACTGAGATCCATTACTTTCTCAAAGTCTGGGTTTATGAAGAAACACCGAGTGTCTGAGACATTCCAGCACACATCCTGGAGAAATGGAATCTCTTGAAGACTCTTGAAGAATGGGGATGTCAAGCTGGATTCGATTAAGTGTGATCTATACTCAGCAAAGACACTTCAAATCGGCCTTGCTAAATCACAAAGGCTTGTCCTGCTGGTTCTGCCAATAGATCATGGTGTTTAGTACTTGTAGATAGATTCAGGTCTTTGTAGAACTGTCAAAGGAATATCCTGGTTAAGTGGATTTTGCAGATAAATCTGCATTTCGGAATTTGGTGATAACTTCTGTAGTAACTTGTACACAGAAGGTTGTTCCAGGATGAACCAATTGATTTCTTTGACTCATACTTATCAAGTCATAATTTTGTCAGTTACACTCAGTAACTTAGAGCTGCACATCTACAAGACAGTTGATCAGTTTCTCATGATCTAATCGTTTTAGCAGTTTACTTTGAATCCAATGGTCTTTTAGGATATAAGTTCCAATTCCAGTCTCTCAGTCCTGGAACTCAATTGGAGTGACCCTGACTTGATGTGCCTGTGGCCCGGGAGGGTGGCCATGTGCATTAGGGTGGGCTGAAAAAAACTTTTTTTGGAATTTCAATATGCCAGTGGTATAGAAAGTTGGTTATGGTGAAAAAATGAAAATTGGTGCAAAAAAAATTTTGTGGCATGCGACTTGTGCTGGGCCACTCCGGCTTTTATGAAAATGCATATTTTCAGCAATTTCGCATGCTTTTTTAGACCATTTTTTGGCCTGAGTCAGCTTCCATGGTTTCAGAAGGCTCAATGGCATACTTAAATCTTCTTTGAAGGCCATTTTGGATATGAAACACCTTAAACAGGTTGTATTTATTTAAGATATAGCCATATCTGGGTCAATGTTGGGAATCAGAATTTGGCGTTTTTCGCTAAAAATTGACCAAAAAAATTGAAAAAATCGGAATTGATCCCACTAAAAATCATTCAGAGTGAATTTTAATTACCCCGGGTCCTCCCTAATGCCTTAAAAAGCACTTCCAGCGTATTACCTGCATCAATTTGTGGTTTCAGGTTCCGGTATAGGGGCAATTCCGCAAAGTCAGATTTACAGATTTGACACTTTAGCAGCTTGTGTAGTCCTACCATTACACCTCAGTTATTTCATTGCTAAATAGGGATGAGGCCAGGTAATAGGGGTATCAGACAAGCCATCAACCAAAGCTCCAAGAGCAATAGGAGCTGAGCTACAAGACGAAATGTCATCGTGTCACCGATGTGTCGGACGTATATCGTGTGAGTATGTCCGACACAATGACATTTCGCCTTGTAGCTCAGCTCCTATTGCTCTTGGAGCTTTGGTTGATGGCTTGTCTGACAATGAAGTTACTGAGATTTAATGGTAGGGCTACACAAGCTGCTAAAGTGTCAAATCTGTAAATCTGACATTACGTAACTGCCCCTATTCTGGAAACTAAAACCACAAATTGATGCAAATGACATGCTGGAAATGCTTTTTAGGGCATTGGGGAGAACTCGGGGTAATTACAATTCCCTTGGAATCCTTTTTTGTTGGGTCAATTCCGATATTTTCAATTTTTTTGGGCAATTTTTAGCAAAAAAAGCCGAATTCTGATTCCCAACATTGACCCAGATATGGCTATATCTTAAATAGATACAACCTGTTTATGGTGTTTTATATCCAAAATGGCCTTCAAAGAAGATTTAAGTAAGCCATTGAGCCTTCTGAAACCAAAGAAGCTGACTCAGGCCAAAAAATGATCTAAAAAAGCATGCGAAATGGCTGAAAATATGCAGTGGCCCGGCACAAGTCGCATGCCACAAAATTTTTTTTGCACAAATTTTCATTTTTTTGCCATAGCCAACTTCTAACCTTATGATATAATAAAAGAGCTGCTGTTGCTATTTACATATTTCACAAATATATTGTCAGTAAAACTGTGTTATATCAAAATGTTCAGTATCTCCTTATATGCCGGAGCGCTTTCCTCAAATATTTTCTCTCTGACTGGAAGATAAAACCAGTGTCAGTATATAAATAAGTATTGCTTTTTAAAAGTTTATGACTACCAGTGAAATTCAACAGGTATACATTTTATGACATGGCACCTAAATTATGTACCAAATTGATTCAAGATCACTCGCAGACAAGACGCTCTGTAAGCATTAAAAATTCCAAGACTAAACACCATCACTAATATTAAAGCTCTTCTATGGCCGCATCGTTGTATGTCATAATACACTTACTGAAGCAGTCTATCATGAAATGCTAATGACTATGCAAGGAGAGATCGCATTTGTTTTTCTAGAAATTGATTTTTTTACTGATACGGTATTGTAGAGAAGTGTTGCAGATCCAAAATCTGACACTCCCAGATTTTCATTGAAGGGACCAGAATATATTGCCTTTTTTTTTAGTATAGAGCAATATCATGGCTAAGCAACTTGTGTTTCCCCAGCGTAAAACATACAGAAAAACCTGTGATTTTTTTCTGGGGAGCGCGTTGAAAGAGACATAGAACAATGACACAGAATGAATTTCCCTGCTTGTTCTTTATTATTGATTCTTGTGAGCCTTTGAAGTGTTTTGTGCAATTGCGACGCAAAATATTGGTTCAGTGGAAGTCCAAGAAGCAGCACTACAGAGGCTGAATTGTTTGATTGATTGACTTGATTGACACGAATGTACATACATGTTTACTAGAAGTACTCTGTCAAAATTCATTAGGATAGCGCACAGTATTTTTTTTTTGAATTATTTTTCAGTGTGGTCCTTGTTAACAAACCTGATGTCCAAAAAGGTCAATCCACCAGAAGATTAATGAGACATAGTGAAAGTGTGTAACTGTCCTTAGAAGATTAGAAGTAAATGACCCCCACAGTCCAGCTAGGAGAGTCAGGATTTGATTGAACTCTGAATCATCGCCTATATCAGTCCATTGCAGGTGTGCTCTGTCCAGAGAACTGTAACCAACATTTAGTGCCATTAGCTGTGGCTTGGCTGAACTGCTCTTATTCTGCCTGTGTGCATAGCTGTGGCAAATTGGATGAGCATAACTTGCCATTACGGACAGACACCAGCAGATCCAGTGTCATGCAGAATTGGTCACATCATGCTGAAATAGTACTTTGCAATGTGGTCTTCTGAGCCCAGAGGACATGTGCACTGTTATATGCTTCTCAGACAATCCCGCTTAACACCTTATAACACGTATGCATTTAATTAAATGTCAACATTTCATTGTTGGAATTTCATAGTCATAATAAATATCACTCTGCAAACTGTCAGTCCTCCAAATCATTGTCTGACAGGTGACATTTGCTCCATTTACAAGGCAGAAGGTCGTTTCCTATACAGGACCATCTAACAATGGGGCCCTAACCTAAAAGTTGTTTTATTGTATCGCTCAGTGACAAACTTGGTCAGAAAGATACACATTTTAGCCATCTTAAATCGGAGGCTAAACGGTTCACCCTGATAGCAACTTCACAGAATAGCGGCTTAAAAATTAGGAATGTGGGGGCCCACCAACTTATTTTGCAGAGGAGTTCAAAATGGCACCAGTTTAACCTGTGTAAAGCGAGCATAATCTCATTTTCGCGACGTGCGGTTTACTTCACTTTGGAAGTGGGCCCCCTGAAATTTGGGGGCCCTTGTCATTTGGCCCCCTGCCCCCCTCTTCTTAGGCCTGCACAGATACATAATAATTATGTCACAATAAAAAAAGAGCAGAGTGATTATTAAGAAAAAAACAACAAGGGACGCAACAGAGTTCTGGAGCTATTTAAAGTTGCACTCAGGTTAAGTCCATTTGCCAGGCTTTTTCCAGTTGTGGAAGTTCACCTGCATATATATATACAAATATGTCTATGGGTGACGTATAATAGAATTCCTCTCCCAGTTCACTAACAAAAATTAAGAAACATGGTAGCACCTGTTCTTGCTTCAAATTTCAAAACCAACCATTAATTCCCAGGGCAAACTATTGCTATTCTGTCCTTTCTACAGATGTCTCCTGAATGAGTCTGGATCTGGGTTTTATGATCTTTATTCAAGGAGTGGACATGCCTGTTGATTATAATGCAACTGTGTGTTCTGAATACAAAAAGGGAATTTTGATGAAAATATTCTTTAATCATTTACTTTGTAGTCCAGTATCAGATGTTTAGATAACATCGTTGTAATATAGAGATCAAAGAGCCTTCTGATGACTGTGATGCACCTTTTAGCTTGCTTGAGCACAAGAGCTACTAATGAAAACAAGTGAGGTTATAAATAAACATCAGTGGCATTGCTTCTTTTTAAGTTGACTGAATTAGCCTCTGCAAAGCAAAGAAAAAGGCTAGTAATATGCGTGACAGTGAAGCCAATCAACATATTATATGGAAATATCATGGTCTTCTAGGGATCTTGGGCAGATTTCATAAAATGCTGCAAAATGACTTACCACAAGTTACATTAGCACAATGCTGATCTTGCAATTACATTACTACAGGGGAAAAAGAAGTGCAACAAAATGACAATGTGTTTGGTGCTCAAGTGGCTTTGCCACGTCACAAATTTGCACACATGACTGAGCATATTCTGTGTATCACACTTCAAGATTATTCCTATTAATTTGAGACAAAACCCTCCTCTACAATAATATGTTATGCTTACAAGCAACTGTCATCAACAACGGATCAACAGATACTTATTGGGACTACACAATGCATACACCTGACATTAAATTTTGTTCATGGTGTGTACCGGAGGGGGGGGGGAGATTATATTTATTATATTATTGATGAAAGTCAGAGGTTATCAAGATATGTCATTTTAGTGGTAAGAAATCTAAATATGGAAATTTCAACAATGTTTGCCCCCCAAAAAAACTCTGCCCTCGGTGTGCCAATGCACAACTTCTGTGAGTGAGTGGGTGAAACTCCTGACCAAGATAGTTCCAGCTGACCTGCCCAGAGCTGGGATCATACCTGGGACCCATTTATTAGAAGCAAAGGGTGCTGCCAACCGAGATAACCTTCTCATCATACAAGGCAAGAGGATTAATAGTTATAAATTTATTACATTTATTTAATATGAGAACAGATCTTCTATCCCGGTAAAATGAATTACGATCAAGGAAATAATTGTTTGGTCAAAGACCTCGTACACAAAAATTGGGAAATGGTGTTTCAAGAGTGAGCATTATCAGGGGGAGGGGTTAGATTTTTCCTCCATGGGAAATTATTTATTTTCCAGTAAAAACCATACCCAAATGTTTGTTTCTAAATCAAATAACAGAATTTTTCTAAGAAATATTCCACCAGAAATTATTTATAAATATTACATATTGAAAAAGAAGTTATTT
The DNA here is from genome assembly GCA_026936325.1 of Platynereis dumerilii. Taxonomy (NCBI): domain Eukaryota; kingdom Metazoa; phylum Annelida; class Polychaeta; order Phyllodocida; family Nereididae; genus Platynereis; species Platynereis dumerilii. The sequence goes on along the minus strand of JAPTHN010000003.1, from coordinate 37,595,954 downwards.
ATTTCAGAAAACCTCCACCCCCTCCCCGCTAATGGTTGCCCCCGTGTAGCATTGCTTCTTTTTAAGGCTGTTCCTTAAACTTTTGGATTAAAGTGTTGTCTTCAGCTTGGGATATATTTACACTCAGTGGTCAGTGGTGCATAGAAAAATTGCTTGTCACTAGATCACTTGTACAACTAACCATATGATCATTTCGTTGCACTTCTTGTTCCCCTGTAGTAACAGTTACATCAACAATAAAATGGCAACCACACAATGACTTTAAAATGTCCAAATTGTCCAAAAAATGTGTCCATTCCAAATATGCTGAATTTTATCCTGTGAAAAATTCATAGTTCTAGATTGAAAATAAATGTCCATATTAAAAAAAGCCTCAAACTTTCTGAACGCCCCTCGTATTACCTTGTGTCTTTTAAACCAGGTCACATACTATGTAATGGTTTGCTGTACTCAATGCCTATGCTGACACAAGTAAGAAGCTCATCTTTCAAGATCAATGATTGCCTAAATATTACGTTTGCCTCTTGGGTAAACCCAAAATGATATTGTACATTATTATAGTGACTTGGCAGAAGATCCTTACACGTAGGTGACATGAGGACAATTTATAATGTAAATACTTTCACTTGAACTGCCGTATGAAAGGACAGAGCTGCATTCTATGATGTTAGCAAATATGTGATTACGAAAATAAATGTATCTAAATCTCAATCTGAATCTGAATCTGAATTTTAAAATGAATGACTAGTTGATCACAAATTTTGATTGGCTACGAGGTCCATTTAATGACAAATTATGCAAAAAGGGCATTATCTATAAGGTCAGGTCGATGATGTTATTCCTACTTCATTTCATTTATATGAAATATCATTGGCGATATTCATCTTCTGATTCAACAAATTTGTCCCACTATACACAACATATGTATGTGACTTCATCTATTTTGCTGCAGAGTGATTGGTGCTACAGCTTTAGTACACGCCTGGTAAGTGGATGCTTTACAAGCGATTAGCTCTTGCATTTGCCTCACTTATGATGGCTTACTGAGAGTGTGATAGACTACACGTAGGGATATATCGTCTGGGTTCTGATACTCTGCAGTATATCATTTCACTTTGTGATTAACTCAAGAGTTATTTACAGCTTCCTAGCCATACTTGTGTAATATTACATGCAGATTTGCAACATCAAGAAACCAGAATGAGAATGTATGGCCAAGTGACCGTATACTGGTTACTTTCAGTGTAAAAATGCATTTTTTTGTTTTGTATTGTCATCTGACTGTCGGGCAGGATCTGACAAACGTATGTCAGAACAATCAAAAGCAGTGTTTAACTACCACATTTCTTAGAATGCACAAAATCGGTGTCTGACTACCACTTTTCTAAAATTTCTCAGACATAAATTATGCAGGTAGTTCATGAACATTTTATGCAAACTCGAGTATCTTGGACAACAGATCAGCTATTGTTCCAGGAATTGAAAAAGCTTTATGAGGTTCCAAGGGAGAAGAATTTCTGTTTCTGATAGCAATCTCACAAAGCACTGCAAGTTCACCAGTGACACCACTGTTTCCATGGAAACACTATCATCTCTCATATGTCAGGGGGTTCTTTTTAAATATCTTGGCATCTGATTTTGCAGGAAAAGAAATGCAAAATGGTACTGTTGATCAATGACTGCTGTATACATGGTAAGCTTTTAGTCTATTGATATCACAATACAATCTCATATGTTTTTTAATGAAAAAAATCTCAATGTTGAAATAACACCAATTATTTTTAAACTAAAATGTTTTAAAATATAAATTAGAATATGGGTACAAAAGTCCCCAATATCTTGAAAAGGGTATTTAAGATAATGAAGTTCCTGTTGTAATCCTATATGTTATACCATGTTTGAGTGATGATCGAAATTTTAAAAACCTAAAAACAATTCAATACATGGCCTCATGAACGACTGAATATGATCTTTATAACCCCTTCTAAACTGTCAGTGGCCAATTGATTGGATTTGTCAGGTAATGAATATATATAAGTGAGGCGGATTGTCACATTTTGCGACTTCCCCGGATTGAGCAATACTGGTGAACAATCTTGAATGAAAGGTAAAAATTATGTCACTTATAACAATGAATACATTACAAGCAATAATTTATAAAACACTTACTGTGAAGCTAAAACCACCCACAGTCCCACACCCACTACATTAAACTGTCATTGGAGTAGATTTTATGGGGGTACACTTAGTCATGATCCATTGATCCTAGATGACAACCAGAAGAATATGAGGCTCTTGAAGAATGGTGATGTCAAGCAGGATTCGATTAAGTGTGATCTATACTCAGCAAAGACACTTGGAACCAGCTTTGCTAAATCACAAAGGCTTGTCCTGGTGGTTCTCCATGTAGTTCATGAGGTTTAGGACTTTCAGATAGATTTGGGCCACAGAATACAGAAATTCTTGGAAAGATCTATGTAAACAGACTCAACAGACTGGAAACTTTCAGAAAAGAGCTTCTCATAAGTACTAAAGAATTTACTCTTTTGAGGCAGATTTTTATCAATAAAGAAAGCTGCAAAGAATATTTGAACCACAGGCCAGCTCAGTGAATACTGCAATTACAACTTCTCTTTGGAGAACCGAGAGATATAGACTTTAGTCTGTTTTATGATGGTTATCTCAACCAGCTTGACAATCTTGTATGCTATACTCTACTGTTGCCATGGAAACACTATCACCTGTCATATGTCATAGGGTTCTGGACCAACATCATTGACATATATAGGATTTGGAAAGAAGAAAGGCAGACCAGAATACAAGAACTACCTTGTGCATAATATATCCAACTTTATTGTTAAAGTTTTGATATGTTCACATTGTTTGATAATGGCTTTGTGTGAATCAAACAGATTGTAACTTCGAGAGCTTAAGAGCTTCAAACAAAGCACATACAGTATGCTTACTCTCAAGAAATAAAAGTTGATGGTAAAGAAGGGCAACAATTTCTGTTTTTAACTTATAAATTCGGAAATTATGGAAACAGAGAAATTCTTTGAGCTTCTGTAGTTTAAAAAGATGCATATATATAGTTTCATGTGAGGACATCATCACCAGTGATTAACCACAATGCATTACAATGGATATAATGGACCTTTTAGCTTGGACAAAGCCCTACAAATGAGACAAACAGAGGCCATAAAAACACATAAAAACACATCAGTGGCATTTCTGTCTTTCAAGATGGCTGAATTGATCCCTTCAAAGGCAAAGAAGAGCTTGCAACATTGATTGCAAAGAGAAAGCCATGGATGGCATACCAATCAGAAATCTTATGGTCTTTTTATGTGTCTTGTTTATCTAGTGGATATCTTTCTTGATCTTTAGTACCAAATGATCGATCCATTGCCATATATATGCAACATTGCACATGCCCAGAGCTTTTATATTGTTTTGTTTCTTGGTCCTGCAAGGATAAGGATAAGGATAAGGATAAGGATAAATTTTATTTCAATTCGGTTAGCTGCAGTGAATAATGTTCAGCACACCAGTGCATATAACAGAAAATGTATAATACATAATTGCCTAAATCTGTTCTTGTTTTCAGTAAATATCGACAGAAAATTGTCCAAAAAAAAGTACCAGTATCCAGAATATGCTGATATTGCATTGAAATCTGTCAATTTGATGTAGCCCTACTCACTTATTAATTCAGGATTCAATTTAGAACATAATATTATAATTAAGATCCCAGCAAGCAAAATTGTTTGTGGCTCATCATGCAGTAACTACCCAACTCGAGCAAGATTGGTCAGAATTGGATTCTAGCGTCATTTATCACTTTCAGCTTATTGCAATTAACAAATTCTTGAGAGTGCTCATTCACCTTGCAGTAATGACTGCTTTTAAAGATTTCAATTCAGATAAAATGCCAGTTTTTCCGTTTGGTTGGTTATCTGCTCAATTCTAATGATTAATGTCAGTAATCAACTTATTTTTGATTTTGCTAGTTCTCTTGTCTCAAAGCTAATATCCAAGATACCCTCACTGTTAATGATTTTAATTTTTACTCCTTTTTAAAAATTGTAGATTGAAAGACAGAAACAGCATTTAGTGTTCAAAGTAGTTTTTACATGTTGGCCCTTGTGACTTTTTTTAAACATTGTTTTGCGTTACATGTTTACTGAATGATCAATTGATTTTTCTGGATTTTATTTCTATACAAAAAAATTGATGTAAACTCAGCAACATTAAAAACGCACACTTTTAAAAAGGCTGAAAATAGTACTTCCGCTAAAGATATCAAGATGAAAATGTGCACACTTCTAGAAGTTGCCATCGGGTATATTCACGAAAAATTTCAAATCTCTAAGTGCAGTACTATTGTGTCAAATTAGATCGTCGTCCACACTGTCGAAAATGGATCATCAATTTCAACAACTTAGCCGTTATTCCCACAAACTTTTTTGATAAGCCAGGAAAGTTTATAATTTTTCTTGCTTGATGAGTTAGGGAAAGGGGATATTTGACCCAACCACAATTAAAGAGGATGAATTTAATAAAAATTAATTGTCAATGCTGACACGCCCCCTACTGGAGCCTTTTGTCAAAACCTTAAAAAATGTTTCATTCAGATTTTTGAGACAATTGATATTGAATGATTGTCTTTGTGTGTTTTTCTACCCTGGGCACGCATAAAACCCCCATTGAAGAGTTCTGGTTCACATGCTTCATTTCAAGATGCGATACTCATAAATTTTGAGTTTTTAATTCAAAATCTGCTTTATCATTGACTTTTTTTTTTTAAACTTCCTTGGGACCTCTTTTGGACGTCTTGTGCCTGTTATGTGAAAATTTCGTAAGATTAATCCCATCCAGTATACCACAAAACCAATATTTCCAATAGTGTGTTTTGTGTTGAGTGGAAGTGCAGTTTGTGACTTGCATTTTTGACAGTAACCATGACGACTTTATTAGACACAAATTTACTGCGCTGAGAGATTTGAAAATGTTTGTGAATATATCTGACGGCAACTACTAGTACTAGAAGCGTGCAAACTTTCATCTTGCTACTTTAAGAGGAAGCACGATTTTAAGCCTTTTTAGAATAGTGTGTTTGTAATGTTGCCGAGTGTATATTGAATCAGATAAGACATTGGAGCCCATGTTAAAGTGCAGTGACACAGTATCTTTTGTCATTGATATCAGTGTAATAGCTAATACATATATAAGTCTCGCATGACATGTTATGTAATGTATATCTATCGCAAGTTCTACCTGTTGTATTAAATCGTGAATACAGATCAATTTATTAATGTAACATCATTACTAATATGACTTCAGACCAGCACATTTTCTGAAGTGGCTCTGCTAAGGACAAATTAGGAAAATACCAAGGTCAGACAACTGATTCATCTTGCAGTTGGGCTTCATCTTAGCTCCCCATAACATACGGATCATCTGCATACAGTAAGTAGTACCTGCACCATAAGACACCCTGTTGTAAGACCAACTTGCCTTATGAGACTGCCTAGTATTTACAGTGCATTTTGCTCCTGGACCAGGGACCATAGCCCCTCAAGAGACCACTTAATGACACAGAAAGGGCAATCTCATAGCACAGGGACCAACGTTTTGAAACTTTTGATAAGAGGTGATTTACAAGCTTTCTGGGTTTTTTTATTTTCGAATAATAAAATTGATATTGTAAGTTTGGCACAGTGAGCTTGTTTGTTCAAGCTCGCTGTGTTGGAATACTGGGTCAAGGAATGGTTGAGCCGAGTTCTTGTCACTGGTTAGTGTAACACCTGTAATTATCAACATATCATTGGGCTGCACCATGTTAAAAAATAATAAGAATCAATGTTGGAGAAAATAGTCATATTAGATTTTTTGTATGACTGAATGATACAAACTGCAACTATCAAAATATGAAATTCTATGATGCAGCTGAATGGATAGGCCTACCAAAAAATCCAAATATGATGGATTTCCTTTTATTTCACAAAATATGCACAGCACTGTCCAGAAAGTGATTGATGTACCTTGCCACATCCAGGTGACATAGATATAATCAATCAAGGTTCCTCCGAGGTAATTGCAGATCGCTCAATCTTCAGAGTTACAGATGATATCAAGCCTGTAATAGAGCAGGGAAATTTGTTCTGGATTTATTACATTCCTTAGGCATTACTGTTAGTATATATTTATATATATATATATATATATATATGTGTGTGTAATCTGTGGTATGGAAGTCTTTACTTCTCTTGTGGCAAGCCCACTTGTGTTTCATGATTGATAGCATTCAGCAGTTAGAACCTAATACATGAAAAAACGATTTACAAATTTTTCCATAATTTTCAGAAAAAACACAATTCAGTAAATTCAGTCCAATAATTTGGCGAATAATAGTGCGAGAAGGTACTAACAAACAAAGAAAACAAGTAATTTTAAGAAAAACTCATGAGCAAATAGCTATTAGTTTTACTTGGTTTATGTGACCACAAGCCAATTAGGCCCTTTGAAGCACCTTATTTTTCTTCAAGGTAGTCATAATAGACTTTTTGAACTTCATCTTTAGCTCTAGGCTTGGATGGCAACCAAAGCCAACCATCCACTAACTCACCATAAAAGCCATGTAAATCAAAGTGATTGTAAGCACAAAAGAGCTTTAAGCAAGGCATATGCAGTCATCAAAATTCAGTGACTTCAAAGAACAAAATATCATATCAATTTAGGACTGCCTGATTAACTTAATAACTTTATTAATAATTAAGATACCAGCAAGTACATTTAAAAACCAATTAGGAGTGTCACTCACCCTTTTAAACTGAAGATAGCCACCAGAAAACAAGGCACATAAACGTTTTGGAACAGCGGTCTGTTGATTCTGGGAAATTCGAAGAAAGACAAAATGGTTTCATCATGAAAATTGCGCTTCGTAAGTTGTCTTGATGTCTTGAGGATGTGTCTTGATCTTTCTGCAAGTTACCATGTTACTTCATTGAAGGAGACTGAAGCTACTTGATGGTGCTAGAAAAGAAAAATATCACTTTTACCATCGAAAAAGAGGCTGTGATCATCTGTTCAGTTCTCATAAATTGTCGGTGGCTCATTATGATGTAACTACCAAACTCCAACAAGATTGGTGATTATTGGATTCTAGCATCATTTATCACTTTCGGATTACTGATATTAACAAATCCTTGTGTTTGTTCATTCACATCACAGTAATGACTGCTTTTCCTAGATTTCAATTTAGATCAAATGCCAGTTATTCCACTTGGTTGGTTATCTGCTCAATTCCAATGAGTAATGTCAGTAATCAACTTATTTTAGGTTTTGCTGGTTCTCTCGTCTCAAACGGCCAACTGAAAAATGATAATATTCAAGATACCCTCACTGTTAAAACATTTTAATTTCCTTTATATTTTCTTAAACCATTGATCAGAAGGCAGAGACAACAGTTACTATTCATATTAAGGTTTTACAGAGATGTTGGCACTAGTAATGTTTTTAAACATGGTTGTGTGTTACATTTTTACAGTATGATCTTTTTTATTTGGCTTATATGTCTATACATTATATATATTGTATATGTATATAGAATCAGATACAACATAGGAGGCAAAGTCATGACACAGCAACACTGTCTCTCTTTTGTCAATGATATCAATATAATTGCCAATACATATATAAGTCTTACATAGCATTGGCATATACATCTACTTGCAAACTCTGACCATTTGTGGTAAATCTTATATATAGACCAATTTATCAGTGTAATATGACTACAGACCGACATATTTCCTGAAGTGGCTCTGCCAAGGACAAATTAGGCAAATACCAAGGTCAAACAACCGATTCATCTTGTGACGAGTTGTGGCAGTTGGGCATCATCTTGGCTTCTCATAACATACAGATCATCTGAACTAGTGGTACCTGCCTAATAGAATCCCCCGTTATAAGACTGCCTTGCCTTATCAGACAGCCTAGTATTTTTAGTGCATTTTGCAAGAAAAATTTCTTCTTGTAGCCTATCACACTCTCATTAAGACATCATAAGTGAGGCGAATGCAGGAGCTACTGACTTGTGAAGCATCCAGTTACTATTCCTGCTCATGTAGTCACTTTGCGACAAAAGAGATGCATTAGCTTTTCTGTTGTACAGTAGGATATATGTATGGCAAAAAGAGTGTTAGCAATAAAATGTGATGTTAATAAAAAGGAAACAACTGCACTTAAGCATACCAATAAAAAAACATGCATGCAAATAGGTTGTTTCGGTATGTTGGATTTCTACAAGCATTAATTAAATACAGTTAATGAAGGTTGAAAAACATATCCATGGCATCTGGTCTTAACAGATTATAATTATCTATCAGTCCACTGTAAACCGAAGGACACAAAAGATCACAAGATTAGTAGCAGGTCCAAGTACGACGAATTACAGAAAAACTGTGTTAATCCACAGCAAAAATGTAACTTAGGATACCATATTGATATTCAGAAGGAGAAAACTTGCTCAAAATCCCCAGCTGACAACCAAAAAGCAGCTTATTTCTAGCTGGAGGCAGAATTGCAAGTAGCCATAAGCTGCCTAATACATCACTTTTACAGAGCGTATCCTGCTAATGTGCGCTACCAGTTGCAAGATGCCACCATCGCCTAATTACGCTTAATGCTGTCTGCCTGTTCTAACAGCTTCCATAATCTTGTTTTATTCTCCACAGAGCAATGCTGAAGCATTTTCCAAAAGTGGTGAGCAGAAAGAGGCATTCAATGTTGCCATGATGCAACAAATGATTGATCGTTAATTTCATTAATCTGACAGAAACTGCTGCAAGAGATACATAAATGAATTCAATGCATTTAACATTTGCCAAAAGCAAGAACAGAACAGGGGTTGTATGCCTCATACCCTTTCATGGTCTGTGTTCAATTTTCCTACTGAAATTCAGGATCATACAGCTTTCTGCCACATGGAGTTTTTGTCCTGCAGAGCTTACCTAAGGACACCTTCTTTTTGTTAGTTGTTTAGCAACCACATAATTTGAATAAGTTTTTAAAACAATTCTTACCCTAAGCGAAGCATATTATTATCACAACCTTTACAAGGTAAAACTGTTAAAGAATCCAGGTATCTTAAATAACTTATCAAATGTTGTCACCTAATAACACAACATTATCCTGAGAGCTGGAGCCACTCCATTAAATTTCCATTGTACAAAGTTTATGAGGGAAAGCTGAGACATCACAGATCACATCCAGCAGAATGGGAGGCTCTTGAAGAATGGTGATGTCAAGCAGGATTCGATTAAGTGTGATCTATACTCAGCAAAGACACTTGGAACCAGCCTTGCTAAATCACGAAGGCTTGTCCTGCTGCTTCTTCACATAGATCATGGAATTTAGGACTTTTTCATAGATTTAGGTCATTGTTGATAGATTGCACCTCTAATACTTCAAGAGAATCCTATTGATCATGACTGATTAAATAGCCACTCATGTTCTCATGCGAAAAGTACGACCATGACACGTCATCAGCTACAACTGTATTATGACTCACTAAATGCATCTTTCACAGTGAAATGCTCCTATCCAGTTTAAAGATGTGGCTTTTCAGAATGGTGTCATAAAAATGCCATACAAGTAAAAGATTAACATTCCTTTATGAAAAGTTCTGACATCTCAATTAGTTTTGCGGCTGACACTTGATCTAAAAGCAATGTAGTTTTAAAAATAATGGAAATACATGAGAATCAAAGACATACTATTCATATTTCATTTCAGACATTATCACATAAGAAAGCTTATTGAATTGCAGACTAGGCACTTGAAGTGGGAGTTCTATAATCAGAACTTGTTACTTTGATTGAAAAAGGATTTAGCGATTATCTGTTCAGTTCTTATCATCTGTGGCTAATTCAGATTAACAACTAATGGAAGGAATACTTTTCAAGATTTCAATCTAAATCAAATGCTAGTTATTCTGCTTGTATTATATCATTGGTTGATTATAAAATTACATACGTGTATATATGATAAATTATGATGATAAATGCCAGTAATTAACTAATTTTAGGTTTTGGTTCGTTCTCTCATCTCAAACGGCCACCTGAAAATACACAATATTTAAGAGACCATGACTGTTGTGTCAATTACATTCTTTAACTTGATTTTCTTTGACTTTTATGTTTATTCAGATAAAGATTTTATTGAATCAAAAAGGGAGCGAATGTCACAAGTCAGCTACACTGTCTCTTTTATATCATTGATATCAATATTATTAACGATAATTTTGCATGGTATTTTCTGATACATCTACTCATAAGATCTGACCGTTTGTGATAAATCTTCTATATAGATCAATTTATCAGTGCAGACTAGTATGACTACAGTGCAATATATTTCCTGAAGTGGCTCTGCCAAGGACAAATTAGGCAAATACCAAGGTCAGACAACCGATTCATTTTATTGCAGCATTTTGACATCATCTTGGATTTCTCATAGCAGCATACCACACAGATCTGTGTACCAATGTTGACGAAATGTGAAGTATAAAACCTATGGTGACTTACTAATACCTTGAAAACAGCTAGCAGCTTTACTGCACTTGGCTCATAAAAATGATGCAGTTTGGCATACAGTTATGACGAGATAACTTCTTGTATGCTTGTCAGAACATCTATTAAATCAAATCCTCATACAAGAGTAACTTTATCCCTTGGTGTAGTCTATCACACTCTCAGTAAGCCATCATAAGTGAGGAAAATGCTGGAGCCAATCGCTTGTAAAGCATCCACTTACCAGCCTCATACAAGTAATCACTCTGCTACAAAATAGATGAAGTAGCTTATCTGCTGTTCAGTACTTAGGCTAAATTTATGGAAAAAGAAGTACAAGCAAGAAAATTTTACATAAATAGCCAAAAGCAGGAAGCATGTCAATAAAAATCAGTCTTATGCATTTATGTGGTTCGAAAGAGTTTTACTTGATCCAAGTAAGATGAACAACAGAAAAACTGTGTTAATCCGCGCCAAAAAATGTAACTTAACATACCTCATTGATATTAAGAAGGAGAAAACTTGCTCAAAACCTGCAGCTGACAACCCAAAAGCAGCTTAGTGCCAGAGGCAGAATTGCGATTAGCCATAAACTCCCTAATGCATCACTTTTACGGAGCATCTGCAAAAGCATTATCCTGCTAATGTGTGCTACCAGTTACAAGATGCCACCATCGCCTAATTGCACTTGATGCTCTCTGCCTGTTTCATCAGCTTCCATAATCTTGTTTTATTCTCCATGGAGCAATGCCAGTGGCTTCAGTGTAGGTGGGGCTGTTGGGGCATTTGCCCCACCACTTTTTGGCCAAAGTATACATGTTTCTTAATCCAAAAAAATAAATTTTTGCCCTGACATCTTCCACGAAGTTGTGACCACTATTTGCCCCACCACTTTAAAATGAAACTGACGCCCCTGAGCAATGCTGAAGTATTCTCCAAAAGGGGTGAGCAGAAATAGGCAATGTTGCCATGATGCTGCCACTGATTGCTTTATTGCATTTTTACTGCAGATATTGCTTGAATGAAAACACACAGGTGGTTGAATTTAACACTTGGCCTAAGCAGGAACAAATCATGGCACACCATGATATGTTGTAGCGTTTTTTTTTTCATAATGGAGCAAAGCATCACTTTGTGAACCCAAAACTTACAAGGAGCAACATGCATGGAGGTAAATTTAAGGGTTACTTCCTACTTTTATGCTTCGAAAAGCAGCAATGGTGATTTAAGTTTTAAACCTGAATCTAGCAATGATCTAACAGAGTAACTAATGCATCAACACAGCAGCAGAGAATTTCCTGTGATAATGGCATCCCCTGGAACTTTTTTCTGATGGCTGTTTATGACGCCTTGTCCTGGCATCTTAACAGCCTGTCTCACCATAACCGAATGTGATGAGTCCTGAACCTCCTGAATCATCATTATTGTATATCTAATCATTAATCGGGTAAAGGAAGCTTGATCAGGGCTTCATAAAGTGTTTGTCTGTTTTCATTTATATAAACAATTGTTCCAGAGGTTCATGTGCAAGAAAGAGGCTATTGGTCGTATAAGGGACGTTACATACATGAAATCTACAAAATTTTCATGCAACTATAGATGCAGAACCAAGGCCTGGTTGGCAAATCCAAACTGTTCTATTGTATGTCTGTTTCTAAAAGTGTTTATTGTACACTCCCCGAAAGACGAGAGCCGCTATATTACTTTCCCATTGTACCAGAGATTATGAGGGAAAGCTGAGACATACAAGATCACAACCAGGCTCCTGAAGAATGGTGATGTCAAGCAGGATTTGATTAAGTGTGATCTATACTCTGCAGAGACACTTGGAACCAGCCCTGTTAAATCTTAAGGCTTGTCCTGCTAGTTCTGCTTGTAGGTCGTGGGATTTAGGACTTCTGGATTGATTTAGGTCATTGTTGATATATTTGAGGATTTGAAGATAGATCATAGCAATAAACGATAGAATTCAGGGTGCAGGGAAATAGCGAAGAATATCAACATCAACTGACTAAACAGACTGGAGAATGAACTTCAAAATGACAGGAAGTCAAACAAAGGGAAACAAATCCATAAGCTACCAAAAATTCCGAATCAGAGGCTGGCCAGCTCAGTGAATACTGATATTTGACCTGCTCTATGGAGAACCAAGAGATACAGGGGTGTATAGACCAAGTCTTGTGTGTTTGATGGCTATTTCAATGAGCAAGACAATCTTGTTAGTTACACTCTACACCGCATCTGACAAAATTACGCAAGTAGGTTATTTTGCAGTAGTACAAAAACTGTTAGGCCAAACATTGCATCATTTTCACATAATCATTGTATTGGGCTGAGAAATATTCCTTGTGATTTTCATCAAGTTTCGTTCAGGCAAAGTTGAGTTATGCCATGTATTCAAATATTTTGGTGTCTGACGAAATTAAGCAAAAGCAACATAGTAAGTTGAAAGACAGTGCGAAAGTTTAATTTTCAAACAATTGTGTTCAAAACATTTAGTGTTACATTATTTGGTAACAATTCATGTCAAAAAATTTTGCTTACTCGCTGTCACTGCCAAGCAATATGCATAAATTGCCTCCATTGGAATAACATTGATTTTGCATATTTTTTTCATATTTATGCTCTCCAAAATCTCAAAAAAGTTCTGAAACTTTTAAAAATGCCTTCAAAAGTTACCATCTGATATCAATTAAGTTCAGTTAAATAGCAAGATAGGTTGCGCATTTGAAATTGACACACCATTGAATAAGGAACTGCACATCGTAAACACAATGCAATTCCAATGGCAGGTAGTTGGAATACTTTTTGATTGCTAGCCACTTCAAAGTAAGAGATGTTACTACCGTTTCCTTTTCATGCAGCTAAATGGCCAAAATTGGGTGACTGCTAGAAGCATTTTTCATTTGATTGGAACCTTTTTGAGGTTTTGGGAGCATAAATTTGAAAAAAATATGCCAAATCAATGTTATTTTAATAGAGACAATTTATGCATATTACTTGGCTGTGACAGCAAGTAAGCAAATAGCGGGGCAGGTATGTAAAAAAATAGTGCATTTGTACATAGAAGCATGAAACTTGGCGCACACTTAAAAAACATCTATACAAACATATTTGGATAGGGAGCCACTTCAGATTTAGCTTAGGTGGCTACTGGCAGCCATTTTCCAAAATGGCGGTCAATTCTTCTATTATAATGCTTTCTGTGCAGTTTCTACAAATAGAATACATGTACATATTGTTTTTTATTGCTTCTCTAAATATTCAGTACATTACTGTAACATTTTTTGGTAGCCTTTGTCTATTTTCAGTCTTGTTGGAGTCCTTTTTGTCAGAAATATTGATTCAAACACTGGATTTTGCGGTTACAGATGGTTACTCCAATTCTCAATAAATCTCAAAATAAATTACATATTTGAATTCCTTGTAAAAAGAGCTTTCAAATGAATGGTCGCATCAAGGGGTTTCATAAATTTGGTGCGAAAATGGAAAAAATGAAAATAAAATGATTTTTGAAGATTTTGTTGTTTCTTTAATTTTGGCAAAAAATTCACAGAAACTATTGATGCGACCATTCGTTTGAAAGCTCTTCTTACAAGGAATTCAAATATGTAGTCTGTTGAAAAATTAATTGAGATTCCATGAAACTACGGGAAACCGCGAAAATGATATATTTTCTTCAACATATCAACAAAATGGATCCTGACTACCCTAAAATTCGTCAGTTCAATCCAGAAATCAGTTGATGATGTTCTTTAGATCTGTAGAAGGAGTAATGAGCACTGTTTCGATACTTTAATACTATAGGCACTTAACAGAAAGCAGGAAAATGAGAAAATTAGCCGCCATTTTGGAAAATGGCTGCCATGTGTCAACCAGGTCAAATCTGAAGTGGCTCCCTATCTAAATCTTTTCTTTAAGGTGGCTCGATACTCGTGAACTTTCCAAGATAGGATTTCTTAAAAACAGTTTAGAATGATCCAAAATATAGTTTATAGCAAGGATATGTAAACAAAAGTGGTTGCTACCAGCCTTTAAAAAAAAATATTTGGGGTTATGTACCAGAAAGTCAGTCCACGCAAATCAGAAAAACTAAATTTTTTTCTTATTTTTCCTACTGTGAAGTTTATTCTGCCATTCAGTGGTCATACATCCCATATTATGCAATGAAGCATGAAATTAAAGAAGACACTTTCATGGAAAAGGTGATTACAATTTCAAAGAGATATATTTAGTTTAAAGGACTTTCCAAGGGGCTCGGAATATAAGTTTCGATTTTGACAATTTGAACTTTTTTATAAACCATGGCGCTAAACAAAATTGACAAGATAGGATTTTTCAATTCTTTGTCATTTATTTCCAAAAATAGTTGGGAACAACATGATGATATAGATAAGACTTCCTACCACCCTTCAAATTGATACAAACATTTATTTATATCACAAAGTCATTTTTGAGAAATTAGACCTGCTTGCCGAAAATCGCCTGTAAAACTTTTCTGTTGCGAGTATCGAGTTGAATCTCTGGCTGTATATAGGACTCTTCATGGCGCATCTAATGCTTCAAACGAGAAGTCTCTAACCCTAATAGAAGTGGCGCAAATGCAAACGAAGTGGCCGATGCATGAAATTCTCCAAAAAAAAAAATCTTGAAGCAGCGTCAGCATAGTGGTGACGTTACCATAGATAGGGCCTGCATGGCTGCGCGTGAATGTGCGCTCACTACCTCTTGGCACGAGTAGCGAGCCACCTTAAGACGTTTTTGAAATGTGTGCCAAGTTTCATGCTTCTATGTATAAATGCACTATTACTCTGCTATTCACGACAAATCTGCCCCGCTAAAAGTTTTTTGACGCGAATAGTAGCCAAATGATATAACACTTATGTTTTGACCACAATTATTTGAAAATAAAGCTTTTGTACTGTCTTTCCACTTACTATGTTGCTCTTGCATAATTTCGTCAGACACCAAAATATTTGAATATATGGCGTAAGTCCACTTTGCCTGAACGAAACTTGATGAAAGTCACTTGGAATATTTCTCAGCCGAATCCAACGATTACATGAAAAGGATACACTGTTAGGCCCAAAAGTTTTTGTACTACTGCGAAATAACCTACTTGCGTAATTCGTCAGATGCGGTGTACTGCTGCAATGGAAACACTATCACCTTTCAGATGTCCAAGTCTTCTTGACCAATATCGTTGACACCTGATTTTGGGCTTCAGAAGAAAGGATGTCATACAATACGGTAAAACCAGATGCACTACTTTAATGGCAGGTACCGCAATGAATACAAAAATTGCCAATCTTACGGCAGAAAACCATTGTTTTAATGGTAAGTTTCAATTCCAGTTTAGCAAGTAAATGCACCTCTTGTACCTTTTAGCTGAGACAAAGGGCCACAAATGAGATAAACAGAGGCCATAAAAACACATAAAAACACATCAGTGGCATTTCTGTCTTTGAAGATGGCTTCATTGATCCTTTCAAAGAATGAGAACGGCTTGCAACATTGATTGCAGAGACAAAGTCATGGAAGGCATACCAATCAGAAATCTTATGGTCTTTTTATGTGTCTTGTTTATCTTGTAGATATCTTCCTTGATCTTTAGTACCAAATGATCGATCCGATGCCATAAGATATATATATGCAACATTGCACATGCTATAGAGCCCAATGGGGATATTGATAAAAATTTATATTGTTTTCATTCTCAGTACAGCATGTTCAGCCTCTCAGCTGATACAGCAGAAAATGAGAAAATACACAATTGCATCTGTCTGTTCTTGTTTTTAATTTACAGAACAAAAAAAAATTCTAAAAATGAAACAGTCTCCAAAACTACAATTGTGTAATAAATTGCATAGGCCCTGCTATTCAGAGGCCATGTTGAAGCTGTATACCTGGTTGAGCTGGAGTTCCAATATTTGACAATACCACATTTCGGTGACAGAATCGCAGCACTGTGCAATAGGAAAGAGTTAAGACAAAGTTCAACATTAAACTTGGTTTAAGCTCTGTAGGTAAAATAGGACCTCATTAAAGTTTCTCACTCATTCAAAGCATTGCTTCCACCAGGTCTGATAATTTCTAACCTCTGGATGATTGAGCATCTTGCAATACCTCATAAGAGCTTTGATTGATGATATTTGAGGCGCCCTGCAGAAGCAGGTCTCATGAATCATTTCGAAGGCAGTGTAGTGAATATGCCGGCATTGCAAAGAAATCCTTCAATTTGATTTATTCACTTATCAATTCAGGATTTCATTATTAAATTTAGAATTTTGTTTGTAATTATGATCCTAAAAAGATTTTAAAATGTTCTTTGGTTTCTAAATGTCTTCATAACATTGAATAAATTAATCATTTTATAAATTGTAGTTCCTTGATGAGATATTATGATATTAAATTGTACATATTACAGCGACTTCATTCATTTTGAATGGTAAGAGATAAGAAGAGCTGTTTCATCATGAAGTTGAGTTGTCATGTGCATGAAGTGCATGTCAGGATCTTACCATAAGTGACCATGACACTTCATTGAAGGAGACTGACACTACATGTTGGTGTCTGACAAATAAAAAGGAATAAATATTTGTTCAAAAACTGATGCCAGTCATGACACATCGAAAAGCCTGCTATACAGTTCTATAAAGAGAAAATATCTCTTCAGCCACCGGAAAGAGGTTGTGATCATCAGTTCAGTAATAAATTGTCTGTTGCTCATTATGATGTAACTACCAAACTCCAGCAAGATTGGTGATTATTAGAATTTAGCATCATTTATCACTTTCAGATTATTGATATTAACAAATCCTAGAGTGTGCTCATTCACCTTGCAGTAATGACTGCTTTTCAAGATTTCAATTAAGATGAAATGCCAGTTATTCTGCATGGTTGGTTATCTCCTCAATTCTCTTGATTAATGTCAGTAATTAACTTATTTTTGGTTTTGCTAGTTCTCTCGTCTCAAACTGCCAACTGATAATATTTAAGATACCTTCACTGTTAAAACATTTTAATTTCATTTCCATTTTCTTAAATCATTGACCAGAAGGCAGAGACAGCAGTTACTATCTAAATCAAATTTTCACAGAAATTTTGGCACTGGTAGTGTTTTTGAACACTGTTATATAATACATGTTTACTGAATGATCTATCAATTTTATTTGACTTTTATGTCAATACAATATGCATTTTAGATGCAAGCTCTGACCGTTTGTGGTAAATCTTGAATATGGACCAATTTATCAGTGTAATATGACTACAGACCGATATGTTTCCTGAAGTGGCTCTGCCAAGGACAAATTAGGCAAATACCAAGGTCAGACAACCGATTCATCTTGTACCAAGTTGTGGCATTCGGGCAACATTTTTACAGGCATTAAATGAATACAGTTGATAAACGTTGAAAAACATATCTGTGGTATCTAGTCTAAAGAGATTAGACTGTACATCGAAGGTGAAAAGACAACAGAAGATTATTAGCAGGTCCAAATACTATGAATTAGAGAAACACTGTGTTAATCCGCAGCAAAATGTGACTTTTTGTAACAAAATTGCGATTAGCAACAACCAATACCCTGCTAATGTGTACTACCAGTTGCAAGGAGCCAACATCGCCTAATTACACTTAATGCTGTCTGCCTGTTCTAACAGCTTCCATAACCTGGTTTTATTCTCCACAGAGCAATGCTGAAGCATTTCCAAAAAGTGGTGAGCAGAAAGAGGCGTTCAATGCTGTCATGATGCAACAAGTGACTGATTGCTTATTTCTTTAATCTGACAGAAACTGCTGCAATAGATACACATTCAATGCATTCAACGTTTGCCAAAAGCAAGAGAAGAACAGGGGTTGTATGCCTGGCACCCTTTCATGGTCTGTGTTCAATTTCCCTACAAAAATCCAGGATCCAATGAGCTTTTGCTACATGGAGTTTGTCCTGCTGAGCTTACATAAGGACACCTGCAGGAGGAGATCATTCAAGCACAACTATGTGCTATCCCGGTTGTTGTATTATTGTTTTATGTTAGTTGTTTAGTAAAAACATAAATGAACTGAAATAATTTACATTTTCAACTCCAATACTGCAATGATGATGTAAGTTACTACTACTAGATATAACAGGTTTTTTAAGCTTGTTAATATAGTATCATTAAACTGAAGAATAGGCTTAATGATTCTTATCCAAAGAGCATCACACGGTAAAATTGTTAAAGACTCCACGTGTCTTGAATTACTTATAAAATGTTGTCACCTCTATATCCGTGAAGGTGAAGCCACTCCATTAAATTTTCATTGTACAAAGTTTATGAGGGAAAGCTGAGACATCCCAGATCACATCCAGCAGAATGGCAGGCTCTTGAAGAATGATAATGTCAAGCAGGATTCGATTAAGTGTGATCTATACTCAGCAAAGACACTTGGAACCAGCCTTGCTAAATCACGAAGGCTTGTCCTGCTGTTTCTTCACATAGATCATGGACTTTGCATAGATTTAGGTCATTGTTGATAGATTGCACGTAATACTTCAAGAGAATCCTATTGATCCTGACTTATCAAACAGCCTCTTAGGTTCTCATGCTAAAAACCATGACATGTCGTCAGCTACAGCATAACCATCATAAAATGGTTCATCAGTTAGGATCGATCCATAGCGATCCATGACGATCTTGGCTGATATGGAGTGATCTCTTGTGATCTGTATCCATTAATTAAAATTATTATTGATAAGTGAACTTTTCTGCACAAAATAACTTCTGGATATTATTTTTACATCAATGCACATTCAATTGTTTGATGGATTTGTCTGTTCTTTGACTTACATGTATAATCCTTAATAATTGACATTATTGATTTTCACTAAAAGTGGATTGGAAGATCACTACAGATACATTTATATCATCCCAGATCACTACAGATCACTCTTTATCCGGACCGCCTTGGATCACTATGGATCACTATGTTGAGCCAATTCTAAAAGATGGTGGTACTGTACAACTGTATTATGACTCACTAAATGCATCTTTCACAGTGAAATGCTCCAATCCAGTTCAATGACGTGGCTTCTTGTAATGGTTCCATAAAATGCCTTAGAAGACAAGGATTAATATTCCTTCACATCTGACATCTCAATTAATCTTGTGGCTGTTTAGAATGCAGAATGTGGAACAATGACTAAAGGTTAGTAATGATATTCTTGCAATCGCTGAAGCCCATTACGTGGTTACAAAATAAGTAGTGTGTCATTTACTGTGTAACCAGCAAACTCATCTTTAAGGCAATGACTGTATTAATTACCAAAATATGGTTACTTCAACAGTTGCGTCTGCAATTGCTTTTGTGGTTAGAGGACCTTAATAAGCTTAAGAACAACAATTTTAAAGTCTCTATAGCAATGCATGTAATGCAGATGGAGTCCCATGGCATAAAAGCAATGTAGTTTTAAAAATAGTAGAAATATGTGAGAATAAAAGACATACTATTCATATTTATTTCAGACATTATCACACAAGAAAGCGTATTGAATTCCAGACTAGGCAATTGAAATGGGAGTTCTGTAATCAGAAGTTGTCACTTTGACTGGAAAAGGAGTTTGTGATTATCTGTTCGGTTCTCATAACCTGTGGCAAATTCATATTAACAACCAAAATACTGACTGCTTTTCAAGATTTGAATCTAGATCAAATGCCAGTTTTTCTGCTTGTATTATGCTTTTGGTTGATTATAAAATTATATGCTAAATTCTGATGATAAACACCAGTAATTAACTTATTTTAGGTTGAAGTTCGTTCTCTCATCTCAAACGGCCACCTGAAAATACACAATATTTAAGAGACCATGACTGTTATGTCAATTACATTCTTTAACTTGATTTTGTTTGACTTTTATGTTTATACAGATAAAGATTTTATTGAATCAAAACGGGAGTGAATGTCACAAGTCTGCTTTATATCATTGATATCAATATTATTACCGATAATCTTGCGTGGTATTTTCTGATACATCTACTCATAAGATCTGACCGTTTGTGATAAATCTTCTATATAGACCAATTTATTAGTGTAATATGACTACAGTGCAATATATTTCCTGAAGTGGCTCTGCCAAGGACAAATTAGGCAAATACCAAGGTCAGACAACCGATTCATCTTGTTGCAGCATTTTGACATCATCTTGGATTTCTCATACCAGCATACCACACAGATCGATGTACCAATGTTGATGAAATGTGAAGTATAAAACCTATGGTGACTTACCAAAACCTTGAAAACAGCTAGAAGCTTTACTTCACTTGGCTTATAAATATGATGCAGTTTGGCATACAGTTATGAAGAGATAACTCTTTGTATGCTTGTGTCTGAACATCTACTATATCAAATCCTGATACAAGAGTAACTTTATCCCTTGGTGTAGTCTATCACACTCTCAGTAAGCCATCATAAGTGAGGAAAATGCTGGAGCTAATCGCTTGTAAAGCATCCACTTACCAGCCTCATACAAGTAATCACTCTGCTACAAAATAGATGAAGTAGCTTATCTGCTGTTCAGTAGGGTGGAGTGAAAATTGAAATTAAAAAAACAGCAGGTCTAGATACTTGGCAATTGGCACCAAACTGGCAATTCCATTTTTATTTTCGAGCTGTAGTGAAAATTGACGGTGCACTTCAGGATTAAAGATATGCCATAAACACTGTGCACTAACGAGAGGGGTACCCTCGCCATCAGGGCAGCCATTACAGCACTCTATTCAAAGTAATTTTCTGTCATCCTGAGCTTATTTCATCGAATCCAAAGCTCATATTTGTCAAGCATGTAGTTCAGATGTTAAACTAATCCCAGGACTCATCTGCCATGTGTGATTAGTCACATAATTATCAGATTTTGCAGTTGAAATATATCGTCATGGCGAGGGTAACAAAAAAGCCTCTCGAGGGTAACACCATTTTCAAATATTGTCATGGCGAGGGTACCACCCGAAATGACTGAGATTTACTAGAAAAATTAGATAAATTAGATATGATTAGATAGATAGATAGACAGAGAGATAGAGACATATATAGAGAGATAGAGAGATAGATAGATATATACACTACTGGCCAAACGTCAGGAAACGATGTTCATCATTGAATTAGTGTAATGCAAATCTTTTTGTGCACTGAAATTTGTCTTTTTTGCTTTTAAAAATACAGTTGAGTCAAAACAAGGGGGCGCCTATCTCCGTTTTTAAAATTTTTTTTTTTACTTTAGAATATATTTAGGCAGGGTGGCAGATTCAGCAAACAACTGTTTTTCAATCTGGCCCTGTATAAAAACAATCGATTGATAAAAAACAATAAAATAACAATTATAGTATTACTATACATTAAAAGTTAAAAATCAAACATTCAAGAAATATGCTTTAGCTTTACCTTTAAATACATTAATACTTGTGCACCCCTTCAAGTGATCATTTAAGCTATTCCATACAATAGGACCTACATACGAAAAAGCATTTTTAGTACATTCAGATGTTAACATGCGGAACATACACATCATGTTCTTTTACATTTCCACTTAGTCTATTCGATACTTCAATAGCCATAAGAATCTCATTTGACAAATATTCAGGTGCTAGACCATGTATACATTTAAATACTAAAAGTGACATGAAGTAATCCCTTCTTTGTTTGACATTCATTACTTTCATTTTTGTTACAAGTTCAACTCCTCTCAGGTTAATATAATCATAATTGTTATAAATAGCTCTTACTACTCTATTCTGCATTCTTTGAATTTTTCTAAGATTACTTACAGTTGTGTAGCCCCATACAGTAATTGCATAATCAATTTTAGGCTGAATATAACTTTTATAAATTTGTACTAAAGATTCAAAAGGTAGGAATTTTCTAAGTCTTGATAAAACCCATATTTTCTTGCAAAGTTGTTGAAGTATTAATATTTTTGTTCCAATTCAAATTCTTATCAATTTTAAGACCAAGATAATCACAGCATTCAACATCTTTCAATTGGTCATCCGTTAATTGGCATTGACCAATATTTACTCAGTTTGATTCATGCGTTTTTTTAGCAACCTTAAAATTGTAATACAATTTTCTGTAATTTACCTCTAATATCCCTTTTCACGCTCATATAAATTAGCTGCCATGGTGTAGGAAGATTGTTGATATAAAGTGGTAGACAACCTTAGGAGGCTGGGTGACATCGTTTTGGAAAATCTGATGTACCTGCCGCAATAAATAAAATAAATACAATATGTTTTTATGGGTCTATCTAAATATAGTCAAGTAAGAATCGAAGCACCCAGAAGATGTTTTGTGTTATATTAATAAAATGGTGTGCCCCACTGTTTCCATACTTTTGGCCTGCAGTGTAGATAGATAAATAGATAGACAGATAGATAGATCGACAGAATTGTGAGTAACATTTAGAAAAGTTCCAAGTTCCCGAGGACATGACCAGTGCATGCATTACATGCTATTCTTACTTGTTGAATATTTATTCATTTTTTTATCAACAAATGAAATAAGTGTCTACGAGTTTGTAAGCAGCAAAAATACTGTATCTACAACTTGGTAATATTATACTGACCAAAAAGTCTGTGTCAACGACTTGGCCATCCCAGTAAATTGGTTGTCTGCCAGTTGGTAGGTGTCTACCAGTTGGTTCTCTACCAATCTACAGCTTGACTTGATATCCTCAAATACCCATAGTCAGACACTCAGTCTCAATTAGTATATCGTTACAACTTATAATTATCATCATGATGATGACATGGCTTCTTGAGAGTAGTACGAGTCAGCTCCGTAAAGCATCATAGCATCAAAACATGTAATGGTGAATCTCAGATTAAAAGCTTAATAAAGGGCATAAAAATTATTTTTAAGAAAGTTTCACTGTGGATGGTATTGTTTTGGCAGAAAGCAATTTGTGCCACATTCTTACTTCAGTCCGAGACCAGACTGCTTCCTTCCCCCCTTCCTTGCTTCAACAAAAAGCACCACATCATAAGGTTCCATCATTTGGGGTGCTCCTGAGACAGAAGGGAAGTCCAATGGGAAGAAGAAGAAGCTCCCTCAGATAATTGTGCGAGCTGTGCGGAGGCTTAATATGCAGAGAGACAGTACTGAGGTACAGTCTGTTCTTACTTACAAGTTACAATCCCTTTCCCGACAAACACAAGGACCGTGTTTGAACACATTGTCCGAAAATGTGGAACATGAACTACTGGTTACAGCTAGAGTGAAAGGATAGACTCAGGAACCACTGAACACGTCAGGCATTGTCTGTATCAAACTGTATGACGTTATGACATACTCAACCACTTATGAATAATTATATATATATGTCCTTTTGACTTAAGCTGTAATGCTTATGCAATGCTACAGCATGCAATGCTATGTCGCCATATATATGCAAGGGCCTGCAGTCAAATGCATGGAAATGTGTATAGCTATGCACTAAGAACAGAAAAATCAAACATGTTAAATTTCAGGACTTCGTTTTGTACTGGTTTGCCGAGCAATGCAAGTCCTTTTGCAGGCCAATGTCAAGGAATGCAGTCTCATATGGACGCATGTGAAGTCTTTGCACCCCTATGTATCAGTATGCATATGTATGAATTTAAACTGGACTTTCAAAACAAATTTGTAGAGTTTTGAGTATTGTAGGGCATGTAGGCTGCATAGCTCTGTAAATTACTACATATGCAGGCACATGCGAGGTATGCGTGCCCTGACCACATGATATACTTTTTTGTGAAGTTGTAACATAAAGATTAACTCTCCTCCGGGGTGACATACATAATTAACAGTTTCAGTTCTCTCAAAGCAATTGAATGGACTGAGTGTTTCATTGTTGCCTGCTTATTGTTTCAACTAGTTTCTTTGTAGAAAACCATGAACAATCACTTAAATCACACCAGAAAAAAGCTGTTAAATGATCTGAATAACTTCAGAATTTTATGGCACTTATTGGCAGGGTGAGTGTAAACGAACCCTGCTGTGGGAGGATGGAAAATACCAGGGGAAATACGGCTTTAATATTGTCTAAAGGAATCTATAGCTTGTTGCCAAAACAGAATGGTCAGAGCCAATCACATAACTTTGACATCTTTTATATTGCAACTATGTTACTGATTGCAAGTCCTGATTACTTACTTCACAATTGCAATCATGACAATTGTGTCAGCACATGCTCTGATCTTGCACAACAAAGAAAACATTGAACTAACTGATTCATTAACTTGACAACCCCTGACTACAACAATTTGCTGTGCATGCTTCTGTCTTCGTTTCTTGTGTTACCCTCGCCAATGTTTATGGAGGTTACCCTCGCCAACCGGAAGTGACCCTCGCCCCAATCTTGCAGTACCCTCGCCACTTCCGGGTTGGTACCCTCGCCTTCTTAGGTTGGTACCCTCGCCATTTAGGTTGGTACCCTCGCCAAAATGCTGGTACCCTCGCCCTGCCATTTTTTGTTTTTTGTGGTACCCTCACCTCGAGTGAATTTGAATTTCATAAATATCTTACTTCATCTTGCTTGATTGAGTCTGGCACTTGGCACTGATTCATTCCACGGGCCATTTAACCTGTCTAAACAATTTGAAGACCTCACACCCCCTACATTTTTTGCAATTTCACTTTGAAATCACGAAGTGAGAGTTGTAATGGCCTCCCTGATGGCGAGGGTACCTCCCTCGTTAGTGCACAGTGATAAAAGTGGGTTTCGGTAAATCCGAGGTTAGCTGTATTTTAGCCTAGGTTGAAGGTACAGCCATGAAAGTTATATATTTGGATTCAGAATAAAATTTCCTTCAAAATGAGTACCAACATGCCATACCTACTTATATTAGCAGTGGTCAGCAAGTGCTGTAAGAACTGCATAAAAATGCTCCGCTCGGACAAACAGCCAAAAGGATTGTCCATTTAAAGACAAAAGCTTGAAACTTTCAAGATAGCTTCTATAGACTCTAAACTTCAATTCTAGATGTGCAAAAACTTTCAAGTTTGACCCCAAAATAATCATTTGGGGAGAGAGGCACAGTCATATTGACCTCTTGTTTCAATAATATAATAGGTCAAAAACAGAGGTTTCACTGAATATGTTATCTACCCTAAATTTTGTATTCAATCAGATGAGTGATATCATGTTGTTCAAATAATTAGTAAGATATCAAAGTGTAGATAGATTTGGAGTATATTGAAAATTAGGTGAATCATGTAACGTTTTGTAACACAATGAGCAACATAGTATGTACAATTTGCACATATTCACTAGCCTTTGCCGTGTCAGTTTCAAGACTCTCCTTCAACAAATTTTTGACTTTAATTTAACTAATTCAAATTTTGAGATTGTGACAAGATGTTGGCTGCAATGATGGAGGAACTGAAGTCATATCATTACTGATGGAACTGGAAGCTTTTACATTGTACAATAGCGGAAGTGATAAGTCCCATTAAAGAGATTGCCGTCATATAATATTTACTTGTTTCAAATCAATTTCATGCAACAACCATTCAGTAAATTGATAAATCAGTAAAGCTTTGATGCAGTAAGAGATATCAGGATGCATTAGACACTGCCACACATATAAGTGGTGATAAAATGGATACTGCTCTATAGTCCAGCAGTGAACATGGAATGTTCAAATTGGCCATGCAATTGAGACAATTTTGTGTATAATCCCCATGAGGGTAAAATAGATATCATTTTTAATTATTCTCTTTTTGGTTAAATACCCATTGCAGTGAACATTTGAAACTACCAGTTCTTAACCACTTTTTGTTAAATCTGTGTGACTTCAGAAGTTGTACATTTTAAAAGATATTCCGACTGAGTACTTTACAGATATGATCTGCAAATTCATTTGTCACCTTTGTTAAGTATACTGTGCTGTATTAACACTATGGGATCCATTTTCTAAAAGCACATAATCATATAAAAATACACAATGGTAAAATAAAAGCATGAACTATAATACAAATGTCATCATGGACCCTAACCAGAATGATTTTTAACTACATGTATATGTACGTTTATGTTATAAACTAATACATGTATAAAAAGAACAAGTGGCAATGGAAATAAGTTTTACATATTTTGTTACTATTAGCACTAGTGAAAACAACAAAAGGGAGTATCTGGCAATGGGTAATGGTATTTTGTGGTAGAGAAGTCGAATTTTGAGTCATTTTATGAGTGGTAACAATTTATGACGATTTCAGGTTAATTTGAGTGGTTTGGACTAGCCTGAAACTGAAGATAAGTATATCATGTTGGTACTCATTTTGTGGGGAATTTTTCACTGATTCCAAATATGCAACCTATTTTGTTGTGTATTCCATATCCTTTAAGATATGCGTAACCGCGACTTTGGCAAAAAGACATTTTCAGTGCTTTCTTTAATCTTGAAGTGCACCGTCAATTTTTACTGCAGCTCCCAAAAATCACTGAAAATGTGAGTTTTGGACCAATTGACAAGCATATAGACCTGCCGTTTTTTAAATTTTTGACATTTTTCATTTTTCACTCCACCCTACTGTTCAGTACTTACTGTAGGATAAATTTATGGAAAAAGAAACATTCGCAAGAAAATTTTACATTAATGGCCGAAAGTAGGACCCATATCAATAAAAATTACTTATCCATTTATGTTGTTCCAAAGATTTTTACTTTCTACTAACTTAATACAGGAAACTCTTTCGAAAAATATATCCGTGCTATCTGATCTAATAAGATTAAGAATCAGTCCACAGTACATTGAAGGTGACAAGACAACAACAAGTTCATTAGCAGGTCCAAGCCCTATGAATTACATCAAAAACTGTGTTAATCCGCAGCAAAAATGTAACTTAGCATACAATATTGATATTCATAAGAAGAAAACTTGCTCAAAATCCCAATCTGACAACCCAAAAGCAGCTTAGTGCCAGAGGCAGAATTGCGATTAGCCATAAACTCCCTAATGCATCACTTTTATGGAATGTCTGCAACAAGCATTATCCTGCTAATGTGTGCTACCAGTTACAAGATGCCACCATCGCCTAATTGCACTTGATGCTCTCTGCCTGTTCCAACAGCTTCCATAATCTTGTTTCATTCTCTGAAGCATTTTCGAAAGTGGTGAGCAGAAAGAGGCATTCAATGCTGCTATGATGGATCCATTAATTGTTTTATTGCATAATTCCTACAGCTACTGCTGGAATAACAACACACAGAAGGATGAATTTAAACAAAACAGGATGCATTATATGCTTGAATATTACATTTTGACATGTTGTTGGGGATTTTTTTTTATATAATGGAGTAATGCATCATTTCTATGAACCTAAAACTTACAAGAAGCAACATGCATTGAGGTAAATTTTCAGCTACTACCTACCTTTATGCCCTAAAAAGCAGCAATGGTGATTTAAGTTAATATTAGAAAGAACAAATTCTTGAAGTTTGTTGATATAATATCACAACAATGAAGATTAAGCTGCTTCTATTCGTCTAGTTCCTATGCTATATATCATAGTGAATTTCTGCAAAAGTTTCACTATTAACAGCCAGATTTTGTGCAGGAAACTCAAAATATGAATGTAGCAATGATCATGACAAGCAACCAATGTATCGACATAGCAACAGAGAATTTCCTGTAATAATGACATCTGCTGGAACTTTTTTCTGATGGCCGTTTATGTCACCTTGTCCTGACGTCCTAACAGCCTGTCTCACTATTACCGGATGTGATCAATCATGATCCCCCTCAACCATCATTATAATACATCTAATCATTAATCAGGTAAAGGAAGCTCGATCTGGGCTTCATGAAGTGTTTGTCTGTTTTAATTATATATATATATATATATGTGAAATCTACTGTTGGATATTTACCAGCAAAAGTCTATCTAAAGATGTTTGATTCACATGTCATGCCTATCCTTGAATATCACAGTGAAATATGGTTTTCAGTGAAAGAAATTAGAGTGCTTGAGAAAATCCAACTACAGTTTCTTAAAAATCTTCTTGGTGTTAGGCTTCAAACTTCCACTGTCGCTGTGCTTGCTGACACAGGGCGATTTCCACTACTCTGCAGACAACAGGTATCTGCTATAAAATACTTGGAAAGGTTAAAATCGGGCAACTGTTCTGTCTTGCTCAATGAATGCTATGAAATACAAAAATATTTACAGATAAAGAAAAAGCCTTGTTGGCTGGCTAGAGTCCATGAGATCTCAGCATACAATATTAATGAAGATGCCAGTGTGAATAGAATGGTAACAAAATTATATGATCAAGCACAAACTAAAATGCTAGCTGAATTAAATGACAGTTGTAAAAACCCAAAGCTTAGAACATACAAATTATTTAAGAAAGATTTTCGTCTCGAGCCTTACTTAAATATAAACCTCCCTAAATGTCTCTATCAGAGCATTGCTAGATTTCGATTAAGTTCTCATAACCTTCACATAGAACTAGGTAGACACAAACGACCATATGTTGTGGCAGAGGATCGTTTTTGTAAAAGATGTGACATGAATGTGGTTGAAGATGAATTCCATTGCCTCATGATTTGCAAAAAATGGAGCTCATTTAGATCTGACCTTCTTGTAATTGCATCTCAGCATATAAATGATTTCCTTGTACTAAATCAAAATGAACAGTTCCTACGTATACTGACTGATAAAAACTATGAAATGAATTTTAGCCTTGCAAAATTTTTGGCTGTAATATTAAAAACTGATAACATTGTGTGAAAGAGATCCTTATTTCAAATTATTCGTATCACCACTGCACAAATCATGGGTGGCCACAGGCACTGAACATGTGGTACTCACATGACATGGCATTGTTCTTTTTGTGTATGCATGTAAATAGTTGTTGTTTATGATATATGTACATGTATGTGTCCTGTATTCTTTTAAACCCCCTCTTGGGGTGCTATTTATTTGGTGCTTTGGTGCTAACAATACTTCTTTTAATATTCTTGTACTATGGCTGCTACGGATAGAACCCCATGTAATTGCTACCGATAGAACTACTGATAGAACCCCATGTAATTGCTACTGATAAATTCTATGAAACTTTGATATGTAAACTGGTTATGTTTCTATGGAATATTTCATTAAATGTGACAGTATATATATATGTTTCCATTTTGCTTGAGGACATATAATTATGGTGCTTTTAATTACAGTATTATCATTATTTTATATAAATTGATACTTGTCATTCTCTCTAGATGTAGTTTATAGTCACTGTCCCTCTCTGTTGTATATATATATCTTCTGTCTTTCTTTGTAGTAATTTTACTGTCATCACACATGTATCTTGTTGATATTTCGTTGTGAATAAAAGAATATATATATATATATAAACAATTGTTCCAGAGGTTCATGTGCAGGGTAAGAGGCAATAGGTCGAAGAAGTGAAGAAACATATAAAAAAAAATTTCATGCAACTGTATATGTAGACGTTGGACCACTGATTGGTTGGCAGATCCAACCTGCTCAGTGATGAACCAAAAAGATACAGACCAAAGAATTGTTTATGGCAGCAATCTCACTAAGCAGGACAATCTGTCAGTTGCACTACAATGTTGCCATGGAAATGCTATCACTTCTCATATGTCAGAGGGTCCTGCAGAACTATCTTGGCATCTGACTTTCAAAAGGTAGCCAGCCAGAGTAGTATTGAAGAACAGACTGCATTGTAGTTTTATGTACACAGTCTGTGCTGTATGTCAGTATTAGGGCTCTGCACGGGACTATATTTTTGTCTCACTCCTGCCCGTTCTTTCCAAATCTGCTCCCGTTCCCATCCTGTTCTAGGCATTACAATGATAAAATTTTCCGAATTTTTACCCACTCCCGCCAAATTTTGTCAAGTTCAGTCCCGTTCCCGTCCCGTGCAGGGCCCTAGTCAGTATGGGCAACTTCTTGAATTTTACATTTCCCTTTAATTAAAGAATTTACGCATTAATAGTACACATTATTTCAAAGATAGTGTCTACCTATCATTCAATTTATTCAACGGGTGCACACAAAAATACCAAAAAAAAAACCATCAACAGCTATTTGTAATTAATGGTTGTTTGCTTGTTACATGATCTATTGAACAAGTTTTCTTTTACTTGCGTTTCTTCCATCTCCCTGTCCTGGCTGATAACCTTCAACAAAATTTGCTCTGAAGAAACTTTCATTTTCGGACAAAAGGAATACCAGATCATAAACAGATAACAGAAGCCTATACCACCGCCATCAGGCTAGCTGTCTCTAAAAGTGTCAAACACTCTGGAATTTCTTATAAAATATTATCATCTATAATTATGGACAACATTTCAATCCAATATTTGGACAGGATGTTTTTCCAGTAAAGAGCTTGCACCTTCTATCTCTTCAAGCAGGTGCAACCTGGTGCATGTATCAAGACAACATATCCAGTGCTTAACCAAGGAAAAACATTAGGATGGATATAACGTACCTTTTAGCCGAGACAAAGGGCCACAAATGAGATAAACAGAGGCTATAAAAACACATAAAAACACATCACTGGCATTTCTGTCTTTGAAGATGGCTGCATTGATCCTTTCAAAGAATGAGGAGGGCTCGCAACATTGATTGCAGAGACAAAGCCATGGAAGGCATACCAATCAGAAATCTTATGGTCTTTTTATGTGTCTTGTTTATCTTGTAGATATCTTCCTTGATCTTTAGTACCAAATGATCGATCCGATGCCATAAGATATATACATGACATTGCACATGCCTTATAGCCCAATGGGAATCTTGATTAAACATTTATAATGTTTTTATTCTTGGTACTGCAGTGAGTAGTATTCATCTATTCAGTGAATACAGCAGAAAACGAGAAAATACACAATCGCATCTGTTCTTGTCTTGCTATTCAGAGGCTGTGATTATAGAGGTATAAGTGGGAGAAAATGTAGGCCTCATTTTCCTGAGTTGAAGTCCTATACCTGGTCATACTGTAATTCCCACATTTGTCAATATCACTTTCAGTGACAGAATGGCAGCGCTGTACAATAATAGAAAAGACTGTTAAGATAAGGTTCAACACCAAACGTTGGTTTAGACTCTGACGGTAAACTTGAGCCTCATTAAAGTTTCTCACTCATTCAAAGGATTGCTTCCACCAGGTCTGATCATTTCTAACCTCTGGATGATTGAGCATTTGGCAATACCTTATAAGAACTTTGATTGATGATATTTGAGGCGCCCTGCAGAGGCAGGCCTTATGAATCATTTCGAAGGCAGTGTAGTGAATATGCCGGCATTGCAAAGAAATCCCTCAATTTGATTTATTCACTAATCAATTCAGGAATTCAAGATTAAATTTAGAATTTTTGTTTGTAATTAAGATCCTAGCAAGCACTCAATCACTTAGAAAATTTAAAAATGTTAGTTTGGTTTTGAAATGTTTTTACAACATTGATCCATAAACTATAGTTCCTTGATGGAACATTATGATATAAAATTATATATATTACAGCGTTTTCATTAATTTTTAGTAGTAAGAGAACTATTTTATCATGAAAATTGCACCAACTCCAGCAAGATTGGCGATTATTGGATTCTAGCATCATATATCACTTTCAGATTACTGGTATTAACAAATCCTTGTGTTTGTTCATTCACCTCGCAGCAATGACGAATTTCCAAGATTTCAATTTAGATCAAATGCCTGTTGTTCTGCTCGGTTGGTTATCTGCTCAATTCTCTTGATCAATGCTAGTAATTAACATTTTTAGATATTGCCAGTTCTCTTCTCAAATGCAAACTGAAATATAACATGATATCCTCTTGGTTACTTTGGTTAGGGGGCCAACTATATCCTCACGGGGGGGGGGGGGGGCTGGGAATTTTTTTTTAAATAAGTAATTTCTTGCTCAGTTTTGGTGAAATATTTAGGTAAATTCTTTGAGGGCACTCTTGAAATAAACCATTTCTGTTGGGGTTTATCTTGAGAAGGCGATGCTAGATTTAGGAATGAATATTCGGGGACTTTGCGTGCTTGAAATAAATGATTATGGATACCGTTACTGTGAAAAAGTAATTTCCAGCTGAGGAAAACTCCAAGCCGCCCCCGTGGAAATTAAAATTATTACATTAACTTAAATCCTTGTTATATCATAGATCAGAAGGCAGTGACAGCAGTTACTCTTGTTTGTCAGTTTTCACAGAAGTTGTGGCACTGTGAATGTTTTTGAACATTGCTATGTAATACTTGTTTACTTTACGATCTATGGATTTTTTGTCTTTAATATATGTCTATACATGTAGATGTATATATAATCAGAGAAGACATTAGAGCCCAGCAGTGTGGTCTGAAGGCCAGTTTCTCTTTTTTTATTGATATCAATATAATTGCCGATATATAAGCCTCGCGTGGCATTTGCAAATACATAGATCTACTCACAAGATCTGACAATTTGTGATAAATCTTCAATATAGACCAATTTGTTATAGTAATATGACTACAGACCGATATATCTCCTGAAGTGGCTCTGCCAAGGACAAATTAGGCAAATACCAAGGTCAGACAACCGATTCATCTTGTACCGAGTTGTGGCAGTTGGGCACCATCTTGGCTTCTCATAACATCAAATGTATATTGATAACGATAACACAAACGATAAAGATAATAATATTTTAAATTCAGTCCAAAAAATGGAAGCTTTCCTTGGCACATAGCAGGCTCAACATGATTTGTACATATAAGTATCAGCATAGATAGTACATATAAATAAATGATATGATAAATCTATATAAATAATTATTAAATATATACACACATGGTTAGCATAATATTGTAGCTGGTGGATCCATTCTAATTTATTTTGATTTAACATAATTTATATATTTTATGCTTGATGTTACAAAGCTGCTGCTAAATCTGCCTGTTCTTTGTTTGGGCACTAACAATCTTTTCCTGAACGCAGAAGCTGGTAACAATTGTGGAGCGGGAGCTATGGATCGTTCATGGTCTTTTCAGCTATGCTGCGGAATTTTTGTTATACAGCACAGTTAAGTTGTCCGGATTAGCTCCTACTTTCTTAGCAATTCTTACAGTTGTATACAATTTTCGAATATCCTTCTTGGATGAACCAAACCAAGCAGCAATACAAAAAGACAGTGCTGACTATTAATCGATTTATAAAACAGTCCAAGAATTTCAGTTGTAACCTTGATATCAGCGATCATAAGAGATATTTCGCACACTTATTGGTCTTGTTTTATCTTTGTATGATAAAATTAATATTGTCAGTTTGGTATAAGAAGTGAAGTTACAGTCGAGCAGGGTTCTTGTCTCTGATGAGTGTGATGTTTGTAATTGTGAATGTGTCATTGGGCTGCACAGTTTGAAAAAAAAAACCACAAAGAATTTGTATAATTGAATAGTAACAATTCTCAAAATATAAAGTTCTGCGATGCAGCTGACTGGATCCAAAAAAAATCCAAATATGATGGATTTGCTTTGACTTCACAAAATATGCATAGCACTGTTCAGAAAATGATTGATGAACCTTGCTACATCCAGGTGCCACAAATATTATCAATCAAGGTTCCTCGGAGGTAATTGCTGATCGCTCAATCTCCAGAGTTACAGATGACATCAAGCTGGAAATTACTGTGAGTATATATCATTAAGTGTGTCTGCAATTCAGCATGCAGTTTGCAGTTGGCAAGAAGTAAATGTAAATGTAAGTGTGTTTAAATTCAAAGTGTGTGGTCCTCCTACATTGTATACGGTTTACAATGAACATCCGGATCAGGCAGCAGCATGAAACTGTCTCAGCTCCACAGGGAGCATACACTGGTGTAACACAAATTTTACATGTTCTTCAGTCAAGAATTCCATATTATGTATATATACAGTACAAACCAAAACATTTTTCAAGCAGAAGCTTGCATTTACATGCAATACTTCCCACGCTCTCCCTTACACTCTAAAAAATGTCGGGACAAAATTGGTTTTTTAGATTCAAAATGGTTTTTTGAAAAACCAAATTTCAATGCAAAACCAACATGGATTTTTAAAAAAATCCATGTTGGTTTTTTGCATTGAAATTTGGTTTTTCAAAAAAACATTTTGAATCTAAAAAACCAATTTTGTCTGAAATATTTTAGAGTATACAGTACTTCACTGGTTCTAAAATGGCAACAGTTGTTTCTACAGACAAATTAAGGTATTTTACTCACAATTGAAGAATTTTACCTCGATGTTCCTCTCCACAATGACAAACGCCGATTTTATTAAGGGTAAAAAAAGACTCCACACATCCATATATTTTAAGAGGTTTGGTTGAAGAGAATTTAAGTTAATTAAATGATGGAAAAACACACTGTTTTCAAACTTTCGACCACCTGTGAAATGCATAGTATGATTCTATTATGCAGATATGTCATGTTAATAACATGAGAGTGAGAGTCAAATTAAGGGTACCGGTCCGTAATAACATCACTATGCTAACAGTTGTAAAATTCAGAGGTTTTGCCACACATACATGGGTGCCGTGAAAAAGTGCCACCCGGCCCCCCCGCCCCTCCAGTAATCCTTTGCAGTGCAGCACAGAATCTACACGACCACAGCCATATTCTCATCAAGAAACCTACTCAAAATTTCCAGCTGACAACCCAAATGCTGCTTAAGCAGCTTACAGGACACTTAGGGTGCTGAGGCAGAAGTGTGATTAGCTATAAACTTCCTAAACGCCTCACCTTTTATAGGATTTCTGTGACAGACATGATCCTGTTAATGTGCACAACAAGTTTCTTGATGCGAGCAATGCCTAATCGCATTATTGTCTCTTCCCAAGAATTCTCTGCAATTCTCTGTAAGTATTGTAAAACACAGACACTAGAATCATCCTTTTACCTGAAGTTTGTAAATTGTTAATTCAATATGGCTGCTGGCATCCGTCTTCCCTGGCTGACTCCCACTGATTATTTTTGAGCAGTCTTGAAAGAAATATTTCTGGTGCATGGGGGTGTCTAGTGGGGATGTATTTTTAGTGTTCTGCTTGATTTAGAAAGGAATATTTGGGAATAGCAGGCACCCACAATAACATTACTGTTGATGTTACCGTGAAATAAATAATTTCCTGTCAAGGAAAACTCCAAGCCGCCCAACACCTGATTATTAAATGGTTGTCCCCTTACCGCTTGCAAAAAAAAAAATAGCCATAAAGCATAGTTCAATCCAAACTCTTGAAGTCTTCTCCACATTACCAATCAAAACTGTGATTGCCATTTTTGTATTTCCAATCATGCCCTTCATATCTCATATCATCCTGAAGGACAATCTAATGTAGCAATTCCTATCTGTCATTTCAATTTCCTCTTCATCACTAAATTCAGATCAACTCCAGGCCCTCAGGCATATTCTCCAATTCAATAAGTTTTTCACTATAACATATACCTAGCAGAGAGAATTTTTCAAAAAGTTTTGGACTGGGAGACCGACAGAACAGCCTTACACAGGGTCACACCATTAGTCGAAGAGCCACATAATGCACAACATAGACAAGCTGAAGATGGAAATGATATACACTGTATGTGTTTACTTATAAAGCTCCATGGCCTAATTGGTAAGTGCACTTGTCAACTGGCTTTGAGGGCGTGGGTTCAAATCTCACCCCAGGAACTCACTTTAGTCCGAGCCCATGGGACATTAAATTGAGGTGGGTTGTATCCAGTAGTCTATGCTGGGGCAACTGAATGACCCTGGGCATCCCTGAATTAATATATGCCAGACTCACAGTCTTCTCATCTCATCATCATATGGCGATTGCCTGCCTCGATATAGCCCACTAAGATGCTGCAGAGGCGTAAAACACAAACAAACAAACAAATTAACTAATAAAGCTCTCATCTCATCATCATATGGCGATTGCCTGCCTCGATAGAGCCCACTAAGATGCTGCAGAGGCGTAAAACACAAACAAACAAACTAACTAACTAATAAAGCTCCTGACGTGCTTGCAATAAAGGAGAAATTTTGAATTTATGAAAATCGAAAATCAGAAAGATTTATGACATTAGGAGAAAATATAGCGAAAACTTTCAAAGAATATAATTATATAGAAAACCAGCCTAGAACTTCAGATTAGTACAGCCAAGTGTGCAATGAATAAGACAGCAATTTTGCAATGACTGGTAGACCGAATCTATTCACTGGAACACCAGTTGGCAAAAAAGCCTGATGAACAGTCTGAAGAGCATCAACACAACTTACAACCTCTCCAAAGCTGCATAAAGGAATCATGTCTCTCATTACAGGAAATGTACAATGTAATATATTTGAATTTTTGCGAAAATTCAAACAATAAAAAAAATATATTATTTTCCTATTTGATATCAGATATGTATGCTGAGCTTCCTCCTGCAAATAGGGCTGTGGAATATTACACCTTGAAAAAAAAGGATCAAATTGAGCTTAAGACATTGTTGGATATTCTCAAAGCAAATTACTAAACTGGCTTAATTTTTACCTACCGGTAGAAAACTGATTGCTAAAAGATCTTATAAAGTTGCAGAAAATAGGAATATGGGATAAGAATGATGTTTTTACCTGAATTCTTACAAAACTGTGATAACAAAATAAGCACTATTCAGACTTCATGTGGATAAGATAATCCGATGAGCTTTACCAAATAACCATATTAGAAGATTCAACAAATAACTTTGAGAACTGATATTTATCCTCTTATTACTCTTACCTCTGTCTGTGTTATCTTAATAACTTAACAGGAATAAAGGACCATCTAATCAAATAGATCTCAGAAAAGACAAACTCCTTCTAATGCCAGATTATCAATGAGTAGCATAACATAAAAATGTCACATCTCAGGAATCATCCGATATAGTTCTTCTAATTCAAAAGAAGGTGATAAGTCTTAATTTAGTAATACTAAGATTTAGGTTTTAATTCATCCTCTAATGATAGGGATCAGATTATTCAATCCCTATTTCATCCATTCGATAATTAAAATTCTCAAGGTTCAAAATACATTGAATGATGATAGCAATGGTAGAATCATGCTTGTGATATGATTGTAAGCAGCTTGCTCAGGTTTTAAGATCCTGCAACATGTCACTTCTCTAAAAATCTTCTTGCCTGCTAAGATCTATCAAGAAGAGGTAGCACCTTCAATTTTGTCTGTGTAAACAGCCCCAGATAAAGAAAGCTTCCTGCTCCACCAAAGAGGATTAGCGGCTTAAAGACCCAGGAGACTTGTGAAGGATTGGGTCCCATTAAAGGAGCTTAGAAGTGCAGAGTGTCCAATTTTGCTCATTACACAAAGTATTGCACAGCAACATATTTCTTTTTGGCAGTCCTAGCTATAGCTGAGAACTTTAGTCTTACCACAACAGTCAAATTATGAGATAATTTTATCAATGGAAATTATCAAGATCATTCTTTGTGCCATCGAATTGACTAGGCCTATGTAAAAGTCATAAAATACAATATTAAGGGCCAATTATACATAGAACAGTGTTAGTTAGAGGAGATAAGTGAATTTCATTCGGGCAATGAACAAAACTGTTATGCTACTCTGGTTATAATAATTTAGAAATAGAATTAGATATTTACCAACTAGCGAAAATGACAAAGGCATGGAAGAACTGGCACGATATGCTATTGCAGCTGTAAGGGGACGACAGGTATTAACAAATGGTATAACATCTAGGAACTGTGTCTAGTTCAATTTGCTAAGGAATGGATGAAATGAGTAATAGTGCTTATACCATTCGACACCTCTGTCAGCCAATCATGAGCCAATATTTCACTGCAATAAAACCCATATTCTTTGTTGTCCAGTTATCCTCCCATGGGAGAATAATAAGTGAAGCTGTGAAAAACCACAGCAACAAATGACAAGTTTCAGTTTTGTTTTATGGTATAAGCCAGTTATTCACCGCGGGATCGGCAATATGTGTTTATCACATATTGCCTCTCCCTAGGTGAATAACCTATACTAATGTAAACTTTAATCCAATAGTTGGAGTAAAGTCTTTCAATCCTTCACAGGTATGACCACTGATATCCCATTGTCCAAACGAAATTTGGGAGGCTGTGAGTAACTGCATCTTTTCAGCCAACTTAGTTGCTTGGTTCCGTACGTTGGAATGCAATGATGTCAGTAAAATAATTAGCCTAGGTTTTTCAAGTAATGCCTGCAAACTATTGAGCAAAGGTCTTCCCTCACACAACCAAAGCAGTATTGTTGACTTTAATTTCATTAAAGACAGATAATTTATCTTTATCAGTGCACATCAAAGAAGTTAAGTGATTAGGATGTAGATTGTATTTTACGTCTCATCAGCACATTAGCATGTGTACACACTGAATTTGTGATTAGCAGAAAAAAGTGCAGTAAATTGACACGATTCTTTGGAATGAAAGAAGCAATCGGTATTCTACAGAATCTGCATCCTTGGAGTTCTTTGTTTCATCCTCAGTGCAGGGCTTGAAATTTCCATGCCATCAACTGCTATTAGAAGGTGTCTCGATATCTGTTTGTTGTCCATTCATCTAAAAACGACCCCAAAAAAATGTAGAAAGAGGAGGGGGGGGGGGGGTAAAAAACAAATCCTAGCTGAATAACACTTTATGACTTTTTCTATTTAAGTAAATTATAATGGGCAATTCTGGTTTTTTTTTCTTTAAATTTTTCGTTTTTGCAACGACTTAACACTTTTTTCATCAAATTGCAAGCTCAAGTATATCCAGACATACATTGTGTCAACCGGAAAATCCAATTTCCGTTCGAAGGGATGTGTTACATAAGGTGGTGTTCCAAGATATAATGAGAAGCTCAAATTTAAACAACTGTTACTTCTAATCAATTGAAACAGACAATCATGTTTCACGTGTATTGGTTTTTATTGAAGAATTAACTGCAACAAAATATGAAAATATTCAACCCTATCCCATTCCGATGTCATTGCAAATTCATCTTGTTGCATTGGCGCTCACCAAGACTATTTCCCTCTGCAACATTTCTTGCAGGGGGGAGTTTTTGCATTTGAACTTGTCATAGTACAGTTTTTGTTGTAGTGTAGCAGAGTGCTGCTGAGCCTAGTTCGCCGTTCCGCCGCTTGGGGCGCTGGCTGTAGGGGAGACCGGGGTTAGTTGAATCGCGGGGTTAGTTGAAACTTGGCCTAAAATCAGCTTTATTTTAAATTTTTGGCCAAACTGGTGCTTTTGGTAGATACCCTGTTTATTGGCACATGTTATCATACCTTTATTCATTCAAAATTTCAAAATGCTAATTCTGTAGGCAAGAAAGTTTGTTTTTTTGATGCTCTTGTAACTTGTTTGCTCAGTCTTCGAGGGGGGTTATTGTATAGCTATGATTTTATTCCAGGTGAACTAACCTTATTTCTAAATAATCAAATCCATGCCTAATCCACACCCAGAAGCTTTTTGTTGTGTGACTTTGATAAGACTGAAAAATAAGACAATATTGTGTTCCAGGTGTGATGGGGTTAGTTGAATCATGCATGGTGGAGTTGGCCGTAACATAGATTTCAAGTGTTCAAATTGCCTTGCAAGTCATTGTCAGTTGGAGTTACTGCAGTTTAGAACTACTACAGTGCATGTTTGCATTCCTGAAAGGGAAATACGGAAAACCAGCTTTATTGCAAAAAATAGACAAAAACTTTAGTACATTACAATACAATTTCTTTTCAAATGAGTGTTGTACTGAAGCTGGTGGTAATCATAGGGATATCAGTTATGCAAAGGAAACCACTTTTATAAGAAGTTGTCTTCAAATTTTTATGGCACTTCAACTAACCCCGGTGTCGGGTTAGTTGAATCAAAATCTTTTCTGGAAGTTTGTGTCTGTGACCCAAATTTCAATAGTCATTTACAATATCTCTTTGGCTAATCATTGAGTTAAACACGCTCACTATCACATGCTAAAATTCAGTGTGAATATCTTGTACCGTTTGCTCTCCCGAGCAAAAATAAAAATGAGTGTGCCAACTAACCCCGGTCTCCCCTACCTGCAGCAGCCAGCGCGCTGACCATCGAGAGCAGATCTGGCCCAGCAACCAAACAGACAACATCGACTCAGTGAAGACACTAGCAAAAAGGTATATATTTATACACACAACTGTTTACATCTGATGTCAGAAGTGAACAACTGGAGCCCGGTTTCCTGACAAGAACCAGTGATTGTTGCTTGTGATATAATTCACTTTTGAGTCTCAGTGTTGTGTTTACATGCTGTCAAAATTTTGACAGCTCAGTGCAGAGATCAGCTGGTGTGAATTTCTTGCATGTTTGTTGCTGGAAATTGCTGAAGGATAAGGCCTGTATTTAAGGTTAGTAGTACTTAGTACATAAGTCAGTGATAGAATTTTGCACACTCTGGCTGTCAGAATTGTTGAGGTACAATTTTGTGTACTGCAACAGGTTGTCAGCTGATTTTCATTGCATAATTTCTACTTTCTCATTTAAAAGTATTATTATTTTACTTAGTGGTAGAATTTTGCACACTCTGGCTGTCAGAACTGTTGAGGTACAATTTTGTGTATTGCAACAGGGTGTCAGCTGAGTTTCATTGCATAATTTCTACTTAATTATTTAAGAGCATTATTAATTTACTTAGTGGTAGATTTTGCACACTCTGGCTGTCAGAACTGTTGAGGTACATTTTTGTGTATTGCAGCAGTGACAGCTGAGTTTCATTGCATTAAATCTACAATTAATTATTTAAGATTATTATTTCCTTTATGGTGAATTTTGCACACTCTGGCTGTCAGAACTGTTGAGGTACAATTTTGTGTATTGCAACAGGGTGTCAGCTGAGTTTCATTGCATAATATTTGCCATGCAGGGACTATAAGACAATAGAGTGACAGTATTCCTAATTAATTTTTCTGTTTACTGGACGCTTAGAGTTGTCTAAGCAATACTAAGGTATTCAGAATTATTATTATATTCATTATTTTTTTAATTTGAATTAGCAGGAAGTACTTTTAAGCTGATTCTATAGGTGTTAGGTCATTTCTATAGTTGTTAATTTTTTTCTATAAGGTGTCATAAACTTAAAGCTTGAAACTAAGAAGTGTCAAGTGGATTTATGCTTAACCATTGTTTGGAAGGTGTGAGATTTTATTTCTCCCTTCACAGTTCTATTCAGTTCCATTCATTAAGTTTGTTGTAATTCACAATTGTGTAATTGTTTCCTCTTAGATTAATAGGGAAGAGTTGGTATACACAATAAAATTAAACTTAAAGTTACATATTTAACTTGTGTATTGTGTATTGGTGTGATAGCAATTGAACTCTGTATGTGAACTTTTGGGAAATATTCTCATGGTGAACATCAGATACCAAATTAGTTGAATATTCCAATACAACAATTAAATCAACTTACCAAATGAAATAACAGTCAATTTTATTTAGTGAATTTGTGATTGTATATTAGTACTCATTTCCTCTTAAATTAATAGGGGAGAGTGCCATACAATCAGATAGTTGGATTGACTTGGTGATTACTTGGTTTAGTTTGTGGATTGACTTGGTCAAATTTATAGATTGACTTTTGTGATTACTTAGTTGACTTTGTGATTATTTAGTTGACTTTGTGATTACTTAGTTAAATTTGTGGATTGACTTGGTTAAATTTATAGATTGACTCTTGTGATTACTTAGTTAACTTTGGGTGATTACTCAGCTTTTGTGATTACTTAGTTTACTTCTGTGTTTACTTAGTTAAATTTATAAATTAACTTTTGTTTATCGGTGTGGTAGCTAGTTGAAATAGATCTGTCTGTGAATCTTTGAGATATTCTCATGGTGTATAGCAGAATCTAAACTGGTTAAACACTCCATTACATTAATTAATAAATTAAATAAACTTAGTGTGTCGTTGTGGCAATCAGTTGAAACTCTGTTGTGAACATTTGGTATTCCCTCATGGTGAACTTCAGAAATTAGACTGGTTACACATAATTTCAACATTATATAATATAAATAAACAATTCCAAGCGTTTTGTAGTGGCAATCTGTGGTACTTTGATTTGTGAACTTGTGAGATACTCTTATAGGTGAACAGCAAGGAAGACAGGTTATGCCCTTCAGGACATAGTTTGATTTTACAGTTAAGTTAGTTTAATTTTACAGTTAATTTATTTTAACTTTATGTTTATTTAGTTGTTGGACTTGAAACAAGTTACACTTTGTGTTGCAATTTAACTTGGCGGTGAGGTACAGGGACAGCGCATCTGAGATTCATCCCTGGGCTCCCCATAAGTAATTGCTTACTTTGTGTCTAACACACAAGTTCCACTTTTACTTAATCAACAAATTTAACTTAATTAACTTAAGACTAATTATAGTTGACTCTGAACCTAAGACTTGAGTCATTTAAGTTTAGGTTTCTAGGACGTGAGTCATTTAAGTCTAGTCTTACTCATTAGTAAAAATTACGAGTTAACTCCTTAGTAACAATAAATTAAGTTAATTAAGATCGCTTTCCGTGGGACTAGTGGGTGACTGCATGATATCCAGCAAAATTGTTGGTAGGTACATGCCATTCCTGGTCCTGCTGTTTGCAAATAGGCACTAGGCCTTAGGTTTAAGTCTGCTTAAGTAGTTAATAATTTATTAATTACTAATTAGGCCTAATACCGTGTCTTGCATTTATTTACGTTTTATTTTGTCATAAGCGTTATGTTATTGTTGTGTGATTGTTGTTAGTCTTGTATATTTAGTTTTAAGAACTAACCTACACATCCCCCCCCCCTTGGGTTCGTAATCCGGGGGCAAAGCCTACCGATGGTTGCGCATTGAGGTCATGTTGTAATTAAGTTCTGGGAGACAGTCGAGCTGTCTAATTGTGTAGTGGGTGTCAGATATTGCCGGCGTTTGGTTCTGTGTTTGTTACCGTGACTGACGGGTATGTTAGACTCCGCTGGTAACAAAGTTGACGACGGTTAAGGTGTATCCCTGAATTAGGTAGT
Source organism: Platynereis dumerilii (assembly GCA_026936325.1). Lineage (NCBI taxonomy): Eukaryota > Metazoa > Annelida > Polychaeta > Phyllodocida > Nereididae > Platynereis > Platynereis dumerilii. The sequence continues at coordinate 37,552,392 of JAPTHN010000003.1, read as the reverse complement.
ACATATTGAGTCTTCTTGGCTACGCGAAGTTCCTTATCGGGAGCGCTAATCATCGCCGAAACTTGTTCATCTAAAATCGGTGTAGGTTTTTCTAAATTTACTTAAAAACCATCCCAGCGCATCAAGATTTACTTAAAAACCATCCCAGCCCAGCAAGATGGAGCCCATCAATTTGTACACAGCTTCAGACAAACAACTGCGACTTCTGCACAATGTTGGGACCGGAACAGCAGGGAATATCATAGCCTTAAGAGGGCGGGAATCCCTAAACTGGCAGAACCTGGCTAATAATTCTAGGATTCCAGCCAGTCAGTGGGAGTCCTGGTACCTGGAAGGCAGGATTTTCCTAGATCAGCCCCCAACAACAACACCGACATCCGAAAATGGCGGGGCGTCAGGAGGAGGATACCCATTGTCCAATCATCCGTCGTCTACTACGGAGAAGGAACATAGTGTCCAGACTCCTTCCCCGACAGGACAACAAGGTGACATCACGGTCCCACCTGGGGGAGCTACAGGGAACAACACGAAGGAAGTCCAGGATAAAACTTCACAGCAGTTTAAGGATCCTGCCTGCCCGGAATTCCCAGCATCGGACAATGCGGATAAACACAGTCCGGAACATGCAGACTCTGCAGATGTCTCCAATAGTCCTGCTGCTTACCATGATGGCACGGGAGGAATGCCATCTCTATCTGATGCGTCTGAAGCTCACCAGGAAAACCTTATGAGAGAGAGCGATTTGCCCAGGAACATATCCACCGACTCTAACGGTCTTTCTGCGGATGACATGGGTCGCAGAGCTCTACTTCAGTGTCAGGAGTTGGACACACGAATGCAAAGGGAGTTTATCAGACGGCACGCAGTACAGGAGGAAAAGGTGGTCGAACTCAGGAAGGAATCCACTGACATGCAGAAGCAAGTGGCCTATGTTGCACGGGAGATCGGGGGTCTGGCAGAAATGCGAGGAGAGATTCGTGGTCTGACAGAAATGCGAGGAGAGCTTCGGGATCTGGTGAAGCTGGTGCAACAACAGACAACGAAGACTGATGAGCTGAGCCACCTCCAGAAGGATGTTAAGATGGAACAGGAAGGTCTTCGGAGAGAGGTGGAGGATCAGTTGGCAAAAATATCTGAAAACCAGAACCAAATTAGAGCGGAATTAAAAGATGATATTGGGGAGATGGAGCGTCGACACCAGAGTCCGCGAAAAGTGCTTTTGTCATGCAGGACATTTGGGCTGGTAGATCTTGAATTTTACCTGCCCGAATGAAGTCTTGTCTGCCCGAATAAAATCATGTCAGTCCGAAATTACAATTTTATTAATTTCAACTGGTGTTTTTGATTTTGTGTGCCTTCAGAAATGTCACTTTAGTGTTTTAGTAACTCCAGAGTCCAAACTTCTCCCAATAACAATTAGAGCTTACTAACCCATTGTTGTCAAACAACTCAAAAGTCTTAAAACTGTATTAAAAAGTCAACAAAATCCCAAAAAACATTGTTTTAAATAATAATTATATTGAATAATAAATATAATTGGATCAATTTTTTTCATATTGAATATTTGACATTTATATCTAGGTTCATTAGTATATTATCACTTGACATTACTACAGAAAACCTGTCAGAACCCATAATATGACACACACCTACTGTTGTAATCTTGCTGGGCCTCAAATCTTGTACAGCTGACAATGAACATTGCTAATTGCAATTTGCTGAGCAGTTGAATCTTCTTTTGTTTAATACTTAATAGCAATCCATTTGACACCTCTGACTCCCAAATTGAGTCACAGACTGTTTCAAATGCACTGGTGACTTCAAAGGCCAGCACTAATTGCATTGGTTGCTTTATGAGCTCATTGACTCTCCAGACAACCCATCGGACATTTGGGCAGGTAACCACTCTTTTTTTGCCGGTCACACGCTATTTTTGCCGGTTTTGACCGGCAAACCGGCACTTTTCGCGGACTCTGGTCGACACCGTAACTACATGAGTGAAAATGCCCAATCCAATGACCGGAGATTCCTAGAGCTGGAACGCGAGAATATGGCAGCAGAAGCACGATTGCAACAGGAGATACAGAAGCTGCAACGGGAGAGTGGCAGGGACCCTTACTTCCATGGACTTCGTGGCCCTGATCACAATGAAAGTGCGGAGTCGTCTATGTCTGCGAAGGCCACTATTGATGACCGATACCGAAGCCTCAGACTTGAAGCTGGCATCCAAGGGTCCTCCAAGAACGTCTGATCTCACGTCAACCACAGTCAATTTTCCCAATACCATGGAACATCCGGAGGGAGATCCGATTAATATTGGGAAGTTCCAGGAGACAACTTTATCAGTTCCTGTCGACACTGAGGTTACAAAGAAGCATTGTTACACCTACGAGCTCCATGAAAGAGGACCTGCTAACGGGATTGATCCTCAACAATCAAGAGGGCAGACGTTGACTTCACAGTCAAAAGACCAAGCTGCGGGAAACCAGCCACATGGGAGATTGCTGTCGTGCCCGCTTTCAAGACCGGATCAGTCATCTCGACAGCCCAGTCAGCCATCTTGTCAGCTCAGTCAGCCATCTTGACAGCTCAGTCAGCCGTCTCGTCAGCTCAGTCAGCCATCAAGACAGCTCAATCAGCCATCTCAGCTCAATCAGCCATCTCAGCTCAGTCAGCCATCTCGACAGCTCAGTCAGCCATTTTCCCAACTCAGTCAGCCGTCTCGCCAGGCCAGTCAGTCCTCTCACCAATCCAGGCAACAACCATCTGCTCAATCCAGACAGCCACCAATTCCCCAGATTTGGCAGCCCCCGTCTAGTCAGCCGCCACCTCCGCGACTGATGACAGCTCGACAAATACCGCTGGTGGTGTCTGAAAATGAGGTACCTTCCACGAGTACTCCTACTGACACTCCAATGAGGGAGGAGTACCAAGTAACTACTGGAGGCAGTGGGCGGGACACACAGGATGCGTATCATCAACCTGCCCCCATGAGCTATCAACAACCAGCTCCTGCAGGGAATGTCCAACAGCATCCCCCAAAAACCTGCCAGACATCTGATGGTACCAGGTACCCTGGGTATAGACAACAGCCTGGAGGAATGCCATCTTTCCCGGGAAGCTATCATCCTCCTCAGGGCCTTATCCGCCACCTGGATGGAACAATCATGTTTATTATGCAGGGGGTGGCCACCAGACATATGCCAACCCCACTTCTATGGCCTCAGCCCAACAGCAACAATATGTTGGAGTGCAGTACCCCATTTCGGGTATTCAGCCTCTACCCATGTTGCCCAGACCATCTTCATTACTTAGAACGCCGCTGCAGTTTCCAGAGCCATCTAAAAGCCATCACAGTGGAAGTGAGCGGTCCAGAAGTCGCCGCAGCAAGAGTGGTCATCGCCAGGACCAATGGAGACCTCCACAAGGAACAACAACTTCTGGGAGTTCCAGTGAATCATCAGGAGAGTCAGAAGAAGAGCCAAGGCAGTATATTCAACGGCCAGCCTCCGTTCGAAGTGGAAGTGCTAGTGTAAGGAGTGATCGCCAGCGTAATCCTAATCCCAAGCTGCCTCACTTCAATGGGATTACAGGCGAATGGGACAATTTTGAATATAAATTCAACAATGTTTGCGAATACTACCAATTTAGCAAACAACAGAAGTTGCATCAACTGAAGAGTTGCCTGACAGCAAGGCTATCGACTGTGTACGCAACGCACCTCCCCGAACAGCTGGCAGTTACAGAAAGCTCTCTACTCTTCTCAGAGACCGTTTTGCAGGGACAGAGCATGCTCAAGTTGTGCGCAACACACTTGCAGACCTGAGGCAACGAGTTGATGAGACAATTGATGAGTTTGCTGACCGGATACAAACACAGGTCGCTCTCGCCCATCCAAATCAGCCTCAAGCTTTTCTGGCCATGACCGCCATTGATACTTTCAAGCGTGGAGTGCGAGACCGTCAGGGTGCCGTAGAATTGTATAAGGAAGACCCCACTTCCATGAGGCGGGCGGTGATGTGTATGAAGAAACACGCTGCAATCATGAAGACAGCTCTGGGAAAATCGTCATCTTCGTCAATGCGACAGGTTTCATTTGTAGAGGATCAGACCGTCGCTCGTCAAGCAATAATTCAACGCCAGCCCTTAACACCACCTAGGCAGCCTCCGTCACCGCTTAGGCAGAGAACTGAGTCTAAAGCTAGCCAGACTGGAACAAGCGATCGATACAAGTTCCCCACGCCATTCATATCTTCTCGCTCACCTTCTTGGTCACCTAACCGCAAGCCTGCTCATGATCGGTGTTTCAACTGCGACCAGCCAGGTCACTTCAGAGCTGATTGCCCGAATTTGAAGGAGAGCCCAAAAGCCAATGGACAGCTGTAGGTGGTCACACTGCCGTCCATGGACCACATGTTGACCACCCACCTGACATTTCTCGACCATCAAGACATTCTCAGGGACTCACTATGACAATCCCCATCCGAGTCAACAACTGGGAGACTGCTGCGGTAGTGGACACCGGATCGCAAGTCACCTTGGCCAGTGAGGCATTGTGCAAGGCCGCCGGCGTCGTACCTGTTAAGAATCGCCCTATTACCCTCCGTGGTATCGGCGATGAAATGGGTATGACAGCTGGTGTAGCCCTCCACGTGCCACTATCCATTGGCAATGCAGTTTATCACTGGACAGTTGTTGTGGAGCCATACGAGAGGATTTCATCCTCTGCCTTGACTTTCTACATGAAGTTGGAGCAAGTCTGGACTTTGCCCGTGGCTATCTGCAGATAGCTGATGCCATCATTGTAGCCAAGTTTACGTCAGACATGGAAGGAAACAGATTTGTAGTTGCGCCAGTTACCACCAACCAACGATCAGTCATCCCTGGAATTTCCAGCCAGACCATCGAGTGCAACCTGCCAGAGAGATTTGATCTAGGAATGGATGTCGTGATTGAACCACTGCCTCTTACACTGCCCATCATGTTTCCACCTTACTTGACAAGATCTGAGCCACATGTCCACATAGATGTTGCCAATGCCTCTGAGAAGTCAGCAGTAGTGCCGATGGGAACTCTCATTGCGACAGCCCGCCAGGTTGAAACCATTCTGTCAACGGAGATCATGGAATGCCAGCCGCCATCTGAGAAGTCTTCTTCAGGAACGGAATCTGTAAAGACCAAGGTAGAATTACCATCTCATCTGGTTTCATTATACCAGCGCAGCATTTCTAATTTAAATGGGGAGGAGGAGTGTATGATGTTGCAAAACTTGCTAGGGGATTATAGTGATGTATTCGCCAGTCATGACTTTGACCTTGGTGAGTTTTCCGCTATAATGCACCGAATAGACACGGGAGACTCTCGCCCTGTGCGACATGGGTTAAGAAGAACACCCTTAGGCTTCCAAGACCAGGAAGAGTCCCATTTGAATCACATGGTTGACCACGGCATAATTCAGCCTTCTGCCAGCGAGTGGGCCGCAGCACCCGTGATAGTCTTAAAAAAAGATGGAAAATATCGCTACTGTATAGACTACCGCGACCTCAATAAGGCAACGCGTCGGGATAGCTATCCACTCCCGCTAATAGAGGAATATCTTGACACCCTGGCAGATAACAAATACTTCAGCACTCTGGACATGGCGAGCGGTTATTGGCAGGTGGTGATTGACCCAAGGGATCGACACAAGACAGCTTTCATAACTAAATATGGACTGTTCGAACATGTCCGGCTCGCCATGGGCCTCTGCAACTCGCCGGCCACGTACCAGAGAATCATGACATATGCCCTGCAAAACATGCTGTGGAAGAACGTCTTGGTATATCTGGACGACATCATCATCTTCGGTCGCACATTTGAAGAGCATCGCGATGCCCTAAAGGAGGTCCTTCAGCGTTTCCGGGAGCACAGCTTGAAATTCAAGCCAAAGAAATGTGAGTTATTCCGTACTGAAGTAGACTTCCTTGGGCGGCGCGTCGGCCGCAATGGTATCAGCATTCCCGATGCGAAAGTCCAGAGTGTCCTTGATTGGCCGGTGCCGACAACGAAGACAGAGTTAGAGTCCTTCCTGGGTTTTATAAATTATCACCGTGACTTCATATCAACACTTGCTGACAAGGCGTCTATACTATATCAACTTATCAAAGACACACGCCCGAGGGAGCGACTTCAATGGGGCAGCGCACATCAACAAGCATTTGAGGATCTCATAGAAAGTATGGTGACCGCTCCGATGCTGGCATATCCAGACCCTACGTCTACGGATGTATTCATTTTGGCCGTCGATGCCAGCAATGTCGCAATCGGTGCAGAACTTAGTCAGATACAAAACGATCAGGAAAGAGTGGTGGCGTATGCGAGTCAGTCATTGTCGGCTGTCCAACGGCGATACTGTACGACCCGGAAGGAGTTACTGGCACTGGTAACATTCATGAACCATTTCAGGTTCTACCTTCTGGGCTGTGCCCGTCAGGTCTTTAGTGACCAGGGGAGGAACTTTGACAGCAAACTCTTCCATGAAGTATGTGGTCTGTTGCAAACAGCCAAAGCCCGCACCACCCCCTATCGACCCAGCTCGAATGGGCAGGTAGAGCGTATGAACCGTGAGATACTGAACAAACTCCGTGTCCACATTGATGGTCATCAGGCGGTCTGGGACCAGTATCTTCCGTTCGTTGGCATGGCCCTCCGGGCAACAGTGAGCCGTTTCAAGGGATTCACCGCAAATATGTTGATGCTAGGCCGTGAGATATCACTGCCTTTGGATCTTTTGACCAATCTCCCTCTACGGGACAATGCATCTGCTAATGAAGCAGAGTATGTCCAGCAACTCCGTCTCACACTTCAAGTAGTCCACAGTTGTGCGCGAGAAAAGCTAGGGGCAGTACTTCAAAGTCGGAAGCAGAACTATGATCGCAAACTGCAGCCCGTGTATACTGGGCCTCATCTTGTCATCAAGAAGCTGTCTGATATCCTGTACACCACCACCAATTCCCGGGGCCGACAGCAAGTAATACACCATGACAGGATTACACGTTGTTCAGACCAAAACATCCCTATCTGGGCGCGAAGAGAACGTGCTCGGCTACGAGAGGACGTACAACCTGTAGAGAACCGAGACGAAGCAACTGACTGGTCGCTGGCCCAACTTTTTCAGGAGGGGGAGGAAGATATTAGAACAGAGAAAGATGAGCGAGCTATGCCTGACCCTCCAGAGGAGGAAGAAATTGAGGCTGACGGCGATTACGAGCAACCGTCCGCAGTAACCACAGTCCCAGTCAGTGGGAGTAACCCCGTCGCATCACCTGATCTCACCTTACCTCCCAGCAAGCGGAGTGGGAGACGACGGCGGCAACCATACTGGCTGAGAGATTATATCACCAGTCGGGGAACCCTTAACGCACCTTACTAACATAAGTTTAAGTACAAAGTGCCTATCAGGCACTGTAGGGCCCGTTGTGATGTATGCCTCGTCTCTTTCTTTTTAGATGGATGCAGTGGATATTGATTTTGATGCCATGGATGTTGTCTGGTTCCAACAGAAGAGAATACATCCGAATCGGTGGGTTGACGTCAGCAGGCGATATTGGGATGGAGCCGACTTCATGAATGTAGATCTATGTCGTAAAGTGCGGCCAGAAGACGTGACTGACATCAACCTGCCTCCAAATATGTTCTTCGAGGGACAAGGGCCCCACATGTTCCGGCAGGCCAACTGCGTAGAGATCAGTGACGAGGAGGAGGATGACGTCATGATCGTAGAGCCGGGAGAGGCACACCGTGAGGTGGGACTCCCGGCTTACCGCCCTAACCTCCTGAGGATCGAAGCCATCCCCGATCCTCCGGATGTTGGGGACATCCTGCTCGACAGAAACATCGATCTCAATGAAAAAAGTGACAGCGACCGACAAAAACAACAACAAAAAACTTCTCTGCCGTCTTGACAACATTACCATGCACAACAAAAACTTTCTTGCAGTTCTGACAGACATAAAACTAATGGGGTCAGTGACCTTTCCTGGATACCAGTCCTTTTTAGTCTGACCTGTTCCGAGATAGCGAACAAAAAGGACACAAGTAAGATAACCAGGGAAACTCTGTTAACTTCATCCCAGGAGAGCAAACAGTAGTTCAGCTTAGTGCAAAGAATGCAGTGATTCTTGGTACGAAGGGTTTAACCCTCAAGGGATGACGATCCCTAGCAAACTCACCAAGCTTATTCCAATAGCATTATAGTAGAGAGTAGAGAGTAGCTGACTAGTGAGGAAACTGAGGATATTCAGAACAACAAAATTACTCAAAAGGGTGAATGAGAAAATGACATCCTTCAGATTGATTCTTTTACACATGTCGATTTAAAATTTGCATGGCAGAGCAAAGGAAAAAATGGGTTCATTATATGTACATTTATTGTGGATTTTGAGAATCCTAATTTAATTTTAAGCTGTTCGGCTTTTGAGAGCCGACAACATGTAATGATGATAATTAGAACAATAATTTATATGAGACCTCTTCAAGTAAACTGCTCAGAGACACCTGTGTCTTTTCTTCAACCTCTTTCTCTGCTAAGCACTGTTAAGAAAAGGTTAGGCCTTAGATTTCACAGCTGTGTAAACATCCCAGATAAAGAAAGCTCCCTGCTTCAACAAAGAGGATTGGTGGCTTAAAGACCCAGGAGACTTGTGAAGGATTGGGCCCATTAACAGAAAATTATGAGTGTGGTGTCTAGTTTTGCTTTTTACAGAATTTTGCACACGCAGTAGCATATTTTCAGGTACTGAATGGCCGATAACTTCAGTATCACAAAACTTGAAAATGAAAGTACATTTTGGGATACCTCTGTAGGCCTAATTGTTCTATCATTGTTAATGCTCATTACTGTTGAATTTTGCATGTTGCAAGAAATGCGCCAATAAATATGTGTGCTTGGCATTTCAACCCTCTTCAACTACATGTAAGTATGTATCATAGAACCTGAGAAAAGGTCTATAAAGCTTTTTCAATTGACTAAAATTACTGGGGAGAAACTGTAATCATAACAATGGATGGTGTTCAGTCAGGGGAGATTGGCATATATGATAGTAAGGCAACAAACCAACTTTCATTGTCATTTTGGAATTTCACTAGCACTCCCAACGTTGATGACAATTCGGTGTAGCGATTTCAATCCATCTTTTCCCCACTACGTGGTGATGATCAGCAGGTTATTGGCCTTGGGCATTTGCACTGATTTGATGACTTTTTTCATCCAGTTGCAAGCTAGAGTACACAGACATACATTGTGTCAAGCGGAAATTGATCTTAGTATTTTTTCAAAATCCAATATCCGTTGGAGGGAAACTGTTACAGCACTGCTCCGACGTATGATTAGAAGTTCTACATTTTGGCCATTGCAAGATCTGATTAATAGAAGTTGGAAATGAGATATTTTTTTACTTGAATCGAAAAGGGAATGACTTTGTACAATTTCCTGCAGTAAGTAATTTGACCGTTCTATTGCCATGAAGATTTGCAGCTGATGGAGTTCTTGGTGCTCATCAAGGTTATTTTGTTTTGCAAAGAAGTGATGTCATGTAGATGAAAAAAATTACATACATATAATTATCACATGGAAGTTACTAGCAAAAAAAACACATGTATACAATTTTGGACCATGTCACTCAAAATCAAAAGTGACAAAGTCTCATCTTAAAATGACACATTAATTCATATTTTAGCACAAAATTGTTGGAACAGTCAGTTCTTGGACTAAAGCTACTTAAATAGCAGACTAGGGCCTTGTCTCACAGCAGTAATCTCACCAAAAAAAGTCTTGCAGTTCTACAAACACACAACTGATGAGATGAGGCCAGTGACCTTTCCTGGGAGACAAGTCCTTTTTAGTCTGAGATGTTCCGAGATAGCGGACAGAAAGGACACAAGTAAGATAACCACGGAAACTCTGTTAACTTTATCCCAGGAGAGTAAACAGTTTGCTAAGTTCAGTTTTTATCTCGGTGCAAAGAATACAAATGAAGATTTTTGGTGCACAGGGTTTAACCCCTCACTCAAGGGATGTTTTCTTCTAACAAACTTACCAAATTTATTCCAACTGTATGATGACTCTGCAATGTGTAGGATACAGCAGAGTACTGAAATTAACAGATTTCTTCAAGAGGCTCGGCACCGCATCAACAATTCTACATTGCATCAATGTTATTCAAAAACATCTTAGTTTCAATTGATCAGAAGCAACAAGGGCCAAAATGTAAAACTTCTAATTATATGTAGGTGCAATACTGTAAAAGATTCCGTACAACGGAAATTGGATTGTGAAAAAGATCATGTTCAATTTCCGCTTGACACAATGTAAGTCTGGGTACTTCAGCTTGTAATTTGATGAACCAAGTCATTGCATCGGTGCACATGCTTGAGGCCATGAATTTAATGATGTGGAGGAGATTTAGACGAAATACTGAGATTGCCACATCAGATTCCATTGAGGAGGATATCAAGAGTGTAATTGAAAATACAAAAGTGGCTAATAATATTTTGATTGGGAACGCAAGGACAACTTGTGATTACGCAGCATCCCACATCTGCAAACTTACTAAACGATGTTCTATAAAAATCGAAAAATTGGAAGTAATAAAAGGATGTTCAAAAGTTTTAACAATTTTCTGTCAAACCGTTCTCTCTTTGAAGCAGATGAGGGAAATTTTTGAAGTATATCTGAAATTCAGCATTTTGGTGAGTTAGCTCTACAAATTGCAAGCCAATGTACCCAGAGTGCATGATTTTGTCAATCGGAAATCTGTCTTGGTTTTTTTTTACAAAATTCAATTTCTATTTGACGGAAACTATTGCCGCATTGCTCCCATACGTAATTAAGAGCTTTACACTTTGGCAATTGTTACCTCTGATGTATTGAACAACAAATGTGAAATTTTTCTTAAGTCATCCTATATGTTACTAAAAACTGATACCGCATTCTCTACATCATGTTTTCTACAATAATATCATCTGATTTTTATTGGCCGAAGCGCCACATAATGCACAACATAGATAACCTGAAAATTGAAATGATATACACTGTATGTATGTTTACTAATGTACCTCCTGACATGCTTGCAATACAGAAGATTGGACTCTCAAGATGATTGACAATTTTTGAGTTGGGTGGATTGCCACCAAAAGAGTTTCACAAATTTTAGATTTATGACAATTGAAAATCAGAAAGATGTGTGACATTAGCAGAAATATAGTGAAAACTTGCAAATAATATATAGACACAGAACAACACCAAGGAACTTCAAATTAGGACAGCCAACTAAGTGTGCATTGTGCAATGAATATGACACAAATGTAGAAATAATTGGAAGACCACATCTATCCACTGGGAGACCATTTGGTCTCACAGCAACAAAGTTAGAAAATGCACTGAATCCTGGCAAAATAGCCTGATGAAAAGTCTGAGGAGCATCAACGCAGCTTACAACCTCTCCAAACCTGCATGAAAGGAATGAAGCCTCTGATTACAGGAAATGTACTATGTAATATCATTTTTGGTGAAAATTCAAACAAATAAAAAAAATAACGTGCAAGCACTTTAAGCGGCATCAAAATTCACGACTGGTCATCAGCCTTTGATGGTACTTGCGAAATTTGGAAAATTCAAAGACCCAAGCTCTGGATAATTTAATATAATGCTGCAGCAAGAATTTTTACAGTGCGCATTTTAGATATAATTGAAATTATAGGCCTACACTGCGAATAGACAATTTCGTTTTCCAGGTTAATTGACTATTATATATAGTATTATATTCATATTATTGAATTGATGTTTATTAAAACATTACTTCAGGAGAGTCTTGCAATGCTTGATGTGTAGATACAACTAGTCGTTCCAAATTAATTGCTCTTCAAATTTCAATCGTAATTTACCTTCACACCTCAGGTCCTCAGCTTGCTAAATAGTGTTAGAGGTCTGAGTTGTTTCGAGGACCTGCCACTGAATTGCTCTTTGCTTTTTAAAATGTAATCTATGTGTCAATTCACATGGCCCAGATCTAGATAGGGTTTTTTGTCCCAGGCTTTGAAAAGATTGGTCTTTGTTGCCAATTACAAGGATTAAAGTTGATTGCAATAAAGAAGATTCAGCAATAGCTGTTTGTCTATGTACATTTGAATTGTGTTAACACCTCGGCGCTGTCAATTGATACAGCCACATTGTCAATGTCATGACATTTTATCAATCATTGCTCACATGCCACGCCCCCATCATGGAAATACACAAAGCGAAAGAGATTCGGCTGACCCTTGACTGTTGAATTTCAGTCCATTTACTTTCTTTATCAATTTTTTTTCGTTATAGCGGGAAACCAAAATCGACTGGGCTCAAGTAAAAATTCCATTGAGTCTGTATTTTAAGTTTAAATGAGATTGGTGAGAGAGGGCAATCTAAGCAGTGCTAACAAGATTGGCCAAAATGCTTAGGGTAAGAGCTGGCTGACGCCGCTAAAAACCTTATTTTCGTATTTGATATCACATATAATATATTGAGCTTCCTCCTGCAAATGTTTTTGTTTGAATATTATACATTGAAAAAAACTAAGATCAAATTCCGCTTGATGCGTTGTTGGATTCTCCCAAAGCCGATTACAAAACTGGTTCAATATTTACCTTCAGGTAGCAAACTCATTGTTATAAGATCTTATAAAGTCGCAGCAAATTGGAATACAGGAAAAGAAAGACTTTTTAATTGAATGCTTAAAAAACTGTTATATCAAAATGAGTACTTTGTAGACTTGATTGGGTTATAAGATAATCTGATGAGCCTAACCAAATAACCGTATTAGAAGATCCAACGAACAGCTTTGAGAACTAATATTTATCCTCTTATTGCTCCTACCTCTGTTTATGTTGTCTTAATAACTTTAACAGGAATATAAAGGACCATCTAATCAAAGAGATCTAAAAAAAGATAAACTCCATATAATGCCATATTATCATTGAGTAGCATAAGACAATAAAAATCACATATCTGGGGCTCCATCCGATTCAGTTCTTCTAATTCAAAAGAATGTGGTAAGCTTTAATTTAGTAATACCAAGATTAAGGTTTTAATTCATCCTCCCATGATATCGATCAGATTATTTCATCCATTTGATGATTAAATTTCTCTACCTTCCAAATACATTGAATGATGATAGCAATGGTTGACTCATGCTTGTGATATGATTGTAAGCTGCTCAGGTTTGAAGATCCTGTAACATGTCTTTTCTCTAAAAATCTTCTTGCCTGCTAAGACCTATCAAGAAGAGGTAGTAGCACCTGAATTTCATTCAGACAATGAACCAGATTGTGCAATAAATGTCCTCGTTGTTCTAGTTAGCGTACTAACATCAACTTCGAAATTGTTGTTACACAAGAACCAATTAGTAAAAGTGATAAAAGCAAGAATTGTTTACTAAGGAAATTGGTAAACTAAATAATCTTCTACCTGTGGTATGTACATTTATCTGGTATAAATACGCTCATCTTGCTACTCTATACTTTACCCTCAAACAGACCAGAACAACAGATGCACTGTTTGGAGTAGTCTTCCAATTCATCACAGCAATGACCACTGACATCCCATTGTCCTAACGTAATTTGGGAGTCTGTGAGTAACTGTACCTTTTCAGCCTCGGTTTCGTGTGTTTGGAAAGTAATGACGTCATTTAAATAAGTAGGTTTGTGAGAAATGCCTAATCTATTGAGCAAAGGTCTTCCCGCAGACAACCAAAGTAACATTGTTCATTTTAATTCAATTTGAGACACGGAATTGACCTTTACGAGTGAAAATAAAGTGATTAGAATGTAGACTGATTTGTGATGAGCAAAGAAAAGTGCAGTCACTCAATACAACTCTCTGAAATGAAAGAAGCAATCGGTATTCAACAGAATCTGAATCATTGGAGTTTTTGTTTAATCCTCAGTACAGGACTTGGAATTTCCTAGCCCTGGACCCCTGGGGACAGGGGTCATTGATCCTCTAATTGGAAAGTCGTGAGATTTGAAAGACAGGGTTAGGGAGAATCAAGATATCTAAAAATATATGTAAAGCTACTAAAGCATGCTCATTTCAATTATATCACCTAAAATTATATAAACTTTCCTACTGACGGCACTTATTTCTACGTCTCTAGTAGCTCTCTACATGTAAAAATAACTGAACACTCACCCTGTGAAGTTCAAGAAATGATTTTTTTCCTTATACATTGAACAAATGGCGTCTTCCCATTGGGTGAGAGAGAGTGATGTCATAACAAACGTTTATGATGTCATAGGTTATTTTTAGCCCTGGACCATGGGTCCCAGGGCTAGGTTATTTTAGTGACGTCACAATGGTGACATCACACTCCAAAGTGAGGCTGATGGCTGTCTCTGAATTATTTTTGACATTTCTCTAATTTAAAAGAAATTTTTACCTTGCCAATCTTGGCGAAAATATGTTGGCTGCTCAAATCCAAAATTTCATAAAATTCTGATAAGAATTGTTTAATCTAGACCACTTCTCCCTATACCAAGTCAAAATCTCAAGATTTTGAATGAGACGACCCATGACCCATGCTACGCATGGGTCCCAGGGCTAGGAATTTCCATGCCATCAACTGATATATTATGAGGTTATACCATGGGTAGGTGCAGTACGTCCCCGGTATACTCCCCGAGACCCCAGTATATTCCCGAGACCCGAAGGGTCGAGGGAATATACTGGGGTCGAGGGGAGTATACCAGGGATGTACTGCACCTACCCATGGTATAACCTTTTTATCCCATGTCTAGGCACATTTTTGAGATATAAAGTAAAACTGCCATGGAACTAAATAAAAAAACGTTTATTCAAATCTATGATTATTGTTTCAGTTATGATTTTTTTGTGGCATTAGTTTTTGAGATATCGCCTTGAAATTTTGGATTTGTAATTTATACTATATGTACAACAGTACTGGAGAATTTAATAGGTCTGGTGCTTTCAGGTCCTGAGATATAAAATAAAACGGCCATGCAACTAAAAAAAAACGTTGACTCAAATCAATGATTTTACGCTTGAAGTGAAAATTCTTGTTTCAGTTACGATTTTTTTGTGGCATTAGTTTTTGGGATATCGCCTTGAAATTTTGGATTCGTAATCTATACTATATGTACAACAGTACTGGAGAATTTAGCAGGTCTGGTGCTTTCAGGTCCTGAGATATAAAATAAAACGGCCATGCAACTAAAAAAAAACGTTGACTCAAATCAGTGATTTTACGCTTGAAGTGAAAATTCTTGTTTCAGTTATGATTTTTTTGTGGCAACAGTTTTTGAGATATCATCTTGAAATTTTGGATTTATAATATATACTATATGTACAACATTCATCTATAATTTTATGCATCTAGGTTGATTAGATCTAGAGAAATATAAAACGGTAATGGAATGCAGAAAAACGTTTCTGAAAACATTGAATCACAGTGCTGAAACTGCACTAAAAAACAGAATTTTGCATAAATACTTTGCCATGTGTTGTGAAATATTGTCTAAAACACGAAAATGAAATTAAAAAGGGTCCTCATCCTGATGGAAATTGATATAAATCAGTGTTTGTACAACTAAGTCATTTTGGTAAAACTAAATGAATTTACCGAAAATTGCTCTGGAAAATTTTCTGTACCTTTCTTTTGGATCTAATACTTCAAACCGCTTCTCTCTAGCCCTACTAGATCCAGTGCAAATTGCAAAAGAGTGAACGAAGCTTTTGCTTTCAAAATTGCAAGAAAAGATGATGAAGCAGCAGCATGGTCACACAACCCTTTGAATGAGAATCCAGTTTTAATCACATTTAAATGGGTGTCAAGTTCAGAGTCTATTGACCTGAGGCTCAAGACAGGGGATTATAGCCAGCAATCAGTGCAAAACAATACAACAAGATTAAAATCTTGTCACCTGTTTCTTGAAAGAGCCTCATGAACACTGTCAAAGCAGAAGATATCAGAGCTGAGCCATGGACTTTTAGCCAAAGATATCTCAATTGAGACATTTTCAAGTCGATTTATCAACATGGAATTATTTATTTACTAAACCTTCATTGCAAGGGATATACCTGGAGAGGGCAAAATAAACGTATTGCCCTGTAGACGACAATATGCAAGGTAAGAGATCAAAATTCTCCTAAAACCATGTCAACACAGAAAAATTTTTCCAACTTACCTTGCAACTTTGAAGCCATTTAATTCAGAATCAAAGAAGTGTGAATATGTACTTTAGCATAGATATAACCAACAATGATTACATAGACAGTTCTGCATGGTGTTATGTTGCTGACAACAATTAGATTCATAGTAGTTTGACTTTTTTTCAAACATGTGCTTTTCACAAGACATTGTTATGATCAAACAGGAAGTAGAACAACAGTGCCACCTTACCTACACATGCAGCAGGAGAGATTGTGACGCTATACAGGCTTTCTGTGGGTGTGTCTAAATGCAGCTCTTTCATTGGCTGTTTTCAGTATATTCCCTGCAAATTAGGGAGTATACTGGTCAGGTGACCATATACTGCTTTTTCTCCCCGATACTGACTTTTTCCCTGCTGTATTGCCCAAGGAAAATCACTGTATCGGGGAGAAAATGTGCCTAGACATGGGATAATAAAAGGTGTCTCAATATCTGTTCGTTGTCCATTCATCTAAAAATAACAAAATAATCAAGAAACAGGGAGGGGCAGGGATGGCAGAAGGAATCGTGGCTGGCAGGGGCGGTCAGATTAAAAAGAGCAAATCAAATTTGCGCTGATTTCGCGTGACAAAATTAAAATGGAGAGTCAACAATAACTTGAAAATATACTCACTAATACTTACTAATTTGTGCCTAAAACTAGCAAAACAAGGCCTTATAATCTTTTTTTCTTAAAGATCCAAAGGGCATCCTGGGGTTAAAAAAACAAATCTTAGCTGAATAAAACTTTATGACTCTTTCTATTTTAAAAGTAAATTATGATGGGCAATTCAGTTTTGTTTTCTTTTGATTTTTCGTTTTTGAAAAAAAAAAAACATGCAGGATATTAAACAAGCAACTATGTCAGCCCAAAGGAATTGTGCAACCATTTACAGTGTGATGTAGTGATATCTTTCTGTAATGTAAATCACCTCCCAACTCTTTAGTTTTTTTGCGTCAGGCTTAGGCACTGACTTACACCTTTTTTCATCAAATTGCAAGATCAAGTCCGAGGCGGACATTTCGTCAAACGGAAATAGATCTTGGTTTTTTTTTAAAATCCAATTTCACTGTAAAATTTGAATTTTGAGGCGGCTTAAACGACAGAGTGAGATGGTTGCATCATTCCTTTTGAGCCAATATAGCTTGTTGTTTTAAGTTATACCAACAAAAAGATTATCATAACTCGAAACAACAAGCTATGTTAGCTCAAAGGAATTGGGCAACCATCTCACTCAATCTTTTGAGATGACTCAAAACTTCAAATTTTACAGTGTTCCTTTGAGAGGAATCAATTTTTGCAACAGGCAGTGTATCAAGATATAATGAGAAGCTTAAATTTAAGCAATTGTTACTTCTAATCAATTGAAACAGGCGATCAGGTTTTTTGTGAATAGTTTTTATTGAAGAATTAACAGCAAAAAATATGAAAACTTCAACTCTGTTCCACACCAATGTCATTGCAACTTCATCTTGTTGGAATTGGTGCTCACCAAGATTATTTCATTCTAAGAAACACCGCATGAGCAGAGGAGAAGCTTTTGCGTCTGAGTTTGTCATGGTATAGTTCTTGACGCAGTCTCTGGGACAAATATAGCAAAAACATAAATTGTGTTAACTGTTGTGAAAGGATGTGAATTTATCAGTTCCAACTGTGACTTAAAAATAACGGCAAGCAGAACTGTTCGCAGAAAAAAGATCTTGTCTCACGGCAAGAACATTACCAAAACAAAAACTTTCTTGCAGTTCTGACAGACATAAAACTAATGGGGTCAGTGACCTTTCCTGGGATACCAGTCCTTTTTAGTCTGACCTGTTCCGAGATAGCAAACAAAAAGGACACAAGTAAGATAACCAAGGAAACACAGTTAACTTCATCCCAGGAGAGCAAACAGTATAAGATAAGTTGCTGTCTTAGTGCAAAGAATGCAGTGATTCTTGGTACACAGGGTTTAACCCTCAAGGGACGACGTTCCTTAGCAAAGTCACCAAGCTTATTCCAAGAGCATTATAGTAGACAGTAGAGAGTAGCTGACTAGTGAGGATATTCAGAACAACAAAATTACTCAAAAGTGTGAATGAGAAAATGACATCTTTCAGATTGATTCCTTTACACATGTTGATTTAAAATTTGCATGGCAAAAGAAAAAATGGATTCATTATATGTATATTTAGTGTGGATTTTGAGAATCATGACTTAATTGTAAGCCGTTCGGCTTTTAAGAGCTACAACATGTAATGATAATAAATAGAAAAATAATTTATATAAGACCTCTTCCAGTAAACTGCGCAGAGGCACTTGTGTCTTTTCTTCAACCTCTTTCTCTGCTAAGCACTGTTAAGAAGAGGTTACACCTTCAATTTCACAGCTGTGTAAACATCCCAGATAAAGACAGCTTTCTGCTTCAACAAAGAGGATTGTTGGCTTAAAGACCCAGGAGACTTGTGAAGGATTGGGCCCATTAAAGTGTTGTGTCTAGTTTTGCTTTTTACAGAATTTTGCACAGTATAGCATGCTTCAGGTCCTGAATGGCTGAGAATTCGGTATCACTAAACCTGAAAATGAAACAACATTTTGGATACTTCTGTAATTGTTCTTTAATTGTTAATGCTCATTACTGTAACACTGTTGAATTTTTCATATTGCAAGAAATGTGCCAATAAATAAGCGTCCTTATCATTTCAACCCTCTTCAACTACATGTAAGCCTAAGTATGTATCATAGAACCTGAGAAAAGTCCTATAAAGCTGTTCCCATTGACTAAAATCAATTGGGAGAAACTGTAAACACAACAATGGATGTTGTTCAGTCAGAGGAGATTAGACAAAAATATTAAGGCAACAAACCAACTTTCATTGTCATTTTCGAATTTCACTCGCACTCCCCATGTTGATGACAATCTAAAATAGCGATTTCAGTCCATCTTTTCCCCTATGACAAGGTGGTGATCGGTAGATTATTAGCCTCTGGCATCTACATTGATTTGATGATTTGTTTAATTAAGTCATGAGTGAGAGTAGTCAGACATACATCGTGTCAAGCGGAAATTGATCTTAGTCTTTTTTCAAAATCCAATTTCCGTTGGAGAGAACCTGTTACAGCACTGCTCCGACATATGACTAGAAGCTCTACATTTTGGCCATTGCAAGATCTGATCAATTGAAGTTGGAAATGAGATATTTTTTTACTTGCATCAAAAGGGAATGATATTTTTTAATTTCCTGCAATAAGTAATTTGACCATTCTATTGTCATGAAGATTTACAGCTGATGGAGTACTTGCATAGAAGTGATGCTATGCAGATGGAAAAGATTGCATTTTTATGGAGGCCTCAACAAAACAAAATCACATACAATTTTGGACCATGTCCCTTTTATCAGAAGTGACAGAGTCTTCACTTCAAATGACACATTTATGCATATTTTGGCACGAAATATTCCTAGGAACATTAAGTTCTCGGACTACGAGGGGCGTTCAGAAAGTTTGAGGCTTTTTTTTATATGGACACTTATTTTCAATCTAGAACTATGAATTTTTCACAGGATAAAATTCAGCATATTTGGAATGGATTCCGAAAATTTTGGACAATTTGGACATTTCTAAGTCATTCTGTGGTTGCCATGGAAACTGAAAGTTCAGCTGGTCGGGGCAGGTATAACCGAAATCTAGAAAGCCAATACATTTTGGCTGTGACAGACCTCTCTCTATCACTTGCATCAGTGAGTTTGACCATATTTGATACAACAAATATAAGATAAGCCTTTAAAAATACTTCCAAGCTCACCAAAAGCATTAATTCATAGACCTGACCCATGGAAATAAATGATCCTCGAAGTCCTCCAAACAAAGTTCCGTTAAAGCATTTCGGTCATCCAAAGCCTTTTCTCCTCCAGGGCCTGAAACTCTGACCCCCATGGACTTAAATAATGAAAAACCAGGACTTATGTAAAGCAACATGTCACAGGAATAGCTGGGATGGATAATGCTGCCCATTTTGGTTTTTTGTTCATACCAGTGAATCCATACAAGTCCTTATGTAGTCAGGGAAACACACCCCTGCCGCCGGAATTTCCCTTGCTAAATCTGCAATGCAGGAGCGCTTTCCTACATGGGTTCAATGTAAGAATACACACATTTAGTGTGCTTGAAAGTATATTTAGAAGCTAATATCATATTTCTTATGTCAAATATTTCCAATCTCACTAATACAAGTGATAGAGAGAGGTCTCACGCAGTCACAATTTGTTGGCTTTCTTGGTTTTAGTATTACCTGCCCCGACCAGCCAAACTTTCAGTTTCCATGGCAACCACAGAATGACTTAGAAATGTTCAAATTGTCCAAAATTTTGGGAATCCATTCCAAATATGCTGAATTTTACCCTGTGAAAAATTCATAGTTCTAGATTGAAAATAAGTGTCCATATAAAAAAAAGCCTCGAACTTTCTGAACGCCCCTCGTAAAGCCGCCAATTGTGGATCCGGAGACGCTTGCATCAACATGATATTTGTAAGTTGGAAAAATGTATTTACTACTGCCATATTCTCGGGCCACTGTTCCGCAGACTAGAGCCTTGTCTCACAGCAGTAACATCACCAAAAAAAGTCTTGCTGTTCTACAAACACACAACTGATGAGATGAGGTCAGTGACCTTTCCTGGGAGACCAGTCCTTTTTAGTCTGAGATGTTCCGAGATAGCGGACAGAAAGGACACGAGTAAGATAACCACGGAAACTCTGTTAACTTTATCCCAGGAGAGCAAACAGTTAGCTAAGTTCAGTTTTTAAGTTTTTATCTTGGTGCAAAGAATGCAAATGAAGATTCTTGGTACACAGGGTTTAACCCCTATCAAGGGATTTTTTTCCCTAACAAACTTACCAAACTTATTCTGACAGAATGATGACTGACTTAGTAATGTGTAGGCTACAGCAGAGCACTGAAATTGACTGATTTTATGGAGAGACTCGGCACCGCATCAACAATTCTACATCGCATCAAAGTTATTCAAAAGTGTCTTATTTCAATTGCTCAGAAGCAACATGGCCCAAAACGCAAAACTTCTAATTATATGTACATGTAGGTGGAACTCAGTAACAAGGTCCGTCCAACGGAAATTGGATTTTAAAAAACGACCAAGATCAATTTCCGCTTGACACAATGTACTTCTATATGGTACTTTGGCTTGTAATTTGATGAACCAAGTCATTGCATCTGTGCACATGCTTGAGGCCATGAATTTAATGATGTGGAGGAGATTTAGACGAAATACTGAGATTGCCACATCAGATTCCATTGAGGATGATATCAAGAGTGTAATTGAAAATACAAAAGTGGCTATTAATATTTCAATTGGGGAAGCAAGGACAGCTTTCGATTATCCACCGTCCCACAACTTCAAACTTCCAAAATGATGTTCTTAAAAATATAGAAAACATCGGACGTAATACAAAGAATGTTCATGCAGTTTTACTAATTTTCTGACAGATGGTAATTGGCACTTCAGTGTGAAGTGTCAGTTTGTTTTTCATATTACAAGGGTGGAAATAATGGGTCCATTTCTCATGACAACTATATATTTCCCATTATGAATGCTCCTACAATATAGTAAGGATACATCTAAGGCAAAATATATATAAATACCTTTTGTTTTATTAGCTTATTTGCACCAGAAACTGCCTTAGCAGTAACTTAGTTTTGCTTCACACTTTGATTCCAAAGTACAGCTGAAGCTGAAGAAGAAAAGTTGTCCCAAAATGTATGGTCTGTAATCATCAAAGTTTATCTGCTGAGTACTCTTTAGAAGAGGGGATAACCCCAATTTCACAGCTACTGTGTAAACATCCTATGTAAAGAGCTTGCCACTTTAGCAGCACAAAAGAGGATTAGTGGCTCAGAGAAGCAGGAGAATTGCCAAGGATTAGGTCTGATTAAAGAAGCCTCCAGGAGCACTGAGTGTCCAATTATGCTTATCACAGAAAGTGTGGCCCATTAGCAGACTTCCGTTTGTCCATCTGTCAACACAATTTTGGAAACACTGTGTAACGGATTGGGTAAGATGGGGGAAATCCGACCCCGGGGCAAATCCAGCCCCATAGATTAAAAACAGCAAACAGCAGATTAAAAACGGTATCAAACAAATAAACAGGGGTCCAGGGCTACCTTCTTGTAGATGTTATTGCTGGCTGCAGACCTGTGAGGTGTGACTGGGAAAGAGCCTGAAAAAAAGCAGAACTTCAAGATATAAATCAAGTATTTGTGGCTGTTGACAGCAGCATACAACTTCAAAGGAATCTAAACTTTTCTTTCATCTCAAGGTAATAGAATTTAAGTAATTATTTTGAAGGAATCTCCGTCCACCCCTCTTCAACAAAAAAGAAACAAGGAGAAGAATAAATGCTCAGTTCATCTCAGAATAGCAACAGTAAGCTTAGTTCAGTTGTTATCTCAGATTGTCAGTGCAAAGATCCCAGACTGAGACTCTTGGTTCAGAGCGTTCAACTCTCAAGAGATGTTGTTCTCTAACAAACTTGCCAAGCTTATTGCAAAGGCATAGGGCCTACTTTCCATGATTATTATAGTCAATCTTATTGGGAAGACCAAGGAATCCACATTGCACCAAAAGTATTGCATGAAAATGTCATCTTGCTACTGATGCAATTAAAGTTAATTGCAGACAGAAAAAGGACAGAATGCCTATGCAATCAAGGGATGGATAGAAGACTGCGGATTTCTGTTCTGTATTTATGCATTTGGTAGGCTAATTAGGAGGACATGGCAATGAGGCAAAGAATGTGTGAAATACAATAAATGTCAGATAACTCAAGATTCCCTTTTCAGAATTCGAAAAGAACATGTTCACATCATAGATGTTATGACATTTTGTCTAACAGACTTACAAAATCGATAAGGAAGACTCATCAGTGTAATATTAACAAAGAAAATAATGTGAAATCGTTTTGAAAGGAAACCTGATGAGCTTAATCAATAAGCTGATTCAATATGCAGTGAGAAGCTTTAACATCCAGTAATAATCTTCTTTATATCATCTTCCCTTCTGTTCCGCATCACATGTGTAATCTGAATATTAAGTTAATAACCAGAGCTTTGATTATGCTCTCTTCAGGTTAACATAAAGAACTCAAAAAGATAAACCCCATGAAGCCAGTATTTGGCTCCAGTAATCTCTCACCTGTAATTTCCAGAAGATCAGCCTTTGAGTTTACAACCGAAAGAAGTCATATCATTTCAAAAAGCAGTAAGATAACAATTCATCTTCATCCTCTAAGCAAAAAGAAAAATAACGTGCAAGCACTTTAAGCAGCGCAGGCCTGAATAATCTGTCACTGATGAGTTTGGAGTGGCAACCCACTGACTAATGAACAGTACAACTTGGGATTTAAACTCTAGTAAAAAATGCACTAAAATATACTGAAACTGCCTAATCTCAAAGCAAACTTAACTGATTGACTTCTAATTTTTGATGTGTATTATTTGTACTATAAGATAGCATACCGGCTACATGGCAACGTTTGTTGTTTGCTCTGTATATGGGAACCAGCTAAATGTAAACAAGAGAACTCCTTAATTAGGTCACTTGGTGTGTAGACAGTGTCTGGCTGTCAGTGCAGCAGCAGAGCAGCAGCAGCTCACCATTTACAATCATTTAAATTTCCCGGGAAAAACTAGCTTTTTAGTTGAGTAAATAAAAAAATTATTGTCAAAGAAGTTTACCAAAAGTTGATGGAAGCAAGATAAACTCATGATGAGATCATATGGCAAGTTTCAGAGTGATAGGTGTAACAGTGCGATCGCCTTTATGGTCAGAGTTGGTAGAAAAATACTAGGGGTAAGAGCAGCTGCGCTGCTAAAAAGGACCATCTTGACACTGACACAATGAAAGAAAGTTTCTGTGAAGGCAATAACAGGTTAGATTGAGGTAAATGTTCACGTGAAATGTTTAATTCATCCGTAACCCTAAAGTTGGACAACAGACTAGCTGAGCAGGAAATTAGTTTTGCTTAAAAATTTGATTTAAAAGTTTAGAGGCAGCTGAAAATTGGAAAAGGAAGTTGTCCTAACAGGTAATGTCTCATCTCTTCTAAGTTTTATCTCTCTGAAGTTGTAAGCGCTAAGAACTATTAAGAAGAGGGTATGGCCCCAATTTCACAGCTACTGTGTAAACATCTGATGTAAAGAGCTTCCTGCTTTAGCAGCACAAAAGAGGATTAGCGGCTTAGAGAAGCAGAAAAATGCTAAGGATTGGGTCCCATTAATGGAACTTAGGAGCGCTGAGTGTCCAATTAATGCCTATCACAGCAAGTGTGGCACATCAGCACACTTCCAATCAGTTGTTGTAGATTAATTGCTGGATGTTGATCCCGTGAGCTGGTGCGATGCTGGGAAAGAGCTTTAAAGAGCAGAATTTCTAGGTTAAAACAGAATTTAGTCGCTGTATACTGTTGCATGCATGATGAAACTGTTTGTACCTCTTCAACTTCTCAAAAACAATTCTTTTCTGGCAATGATTTTCTGCCAATTTCCACCTCAGTGCCCAAAGACAGATTTCTCACAGTTTGTGACAGCCCTTCAAAATTATATTCTTATACAATGTTGCTGCACCTAGTGTTTCCAACAAGTCTCGCTCATGAGTTTCGAAAAATGGATCAGGTCTTTATTATGATATATTTTGCAGTTTTAATGTTAATCTGTGTTTTGTTCTTTATATATCACAGCTTAAGATCCAGTTAGCATCAAATTTAAAAACATTTGTGCAAGTTCAACTTCAGCATTTATCAGATGAATGTACAGTGAGGATTTAATTTCATCTACATATATTTAAATTGACCAATGTAAAATGCAGAATAACAATAACATCATTCAAAACAAAACAACAACCCAGTGCTCTGCAGCAGTCAAAAACATTGCACAATTAAACACCATGTCAAACAATGATCAACATTTTAATTCTCAAGAATTTGTCGTGAGACGAGAAAAAATACTGAGTCATTGCAGATCTTGGAATTCTCGGTCTCATTGGAAGCACTACTTAGGTATACCTGAAGCTTTTTCTCTGCATTCTCTTATCCTGCAATATACCAGAAACAATGTTGTTCATATCGACCCAAAGTACTTAGGATAAACGAGACAACAAAACAAGGTGAATGAGATTAGGAGCAATAGACGTGATGGCATCCTGTCAGGGAGGATTTGCAAATGTCAGTTCAAGATTATTACTCTGTCCAGTTTACATTCATTTACTAATGAAGTTATGAAGAGCCTGGGCTTCTCCATGTTGCTATACCTACAATAGTAGTGCCTGTGGAGAGAAATTAAAAAAAAAAAAAAAACCAATTTGCTAATACAAGTGGATGAAACAAATTGCATTTCTAACAACAAAAGATACAACTGATACAGGCTTCATTCAATTTAACCCTGTCAGTGGGAAACTTGATTTTGTAAAACAGACAAGTTGAACGAATCCTTGTTTCAATTACTCTGTTATTTGGAAGATGCATTGAATTGACTTGAGTGCTTTTAGGAAAATTTCAGATAAGGAATCCTGCTTCCTCTCATTTATGTAATATAATTTATATTCTTATAATAGATTAGAGTTCCTTGATCTTAAATTCATCAAAAGTTATTTAAGAAAAAAACCCTCAAATTCTCGTCTAGTTTCTCAAAATAAATAATTACATTCAACATTACTGTGAAATGAAAATTCCCTGTCGAGGAAAATTTCAAGACTAAATATCTATAAGATATTCTCCCTTTAACACCCTAAGTACAAAGAAATAAATATATGTGATGCATAAAACCAACTGCCATCTCTTTTGTGAATGTGAGCATTATTTAAAACAACAATTTCTTCAAAAGAAATAAGTTTTCTCACATAAAACGACAATTCTGTAATGGTACTTTTTGTATGGCTTTACAGAGTATATTGAACAGTTGGCATTTAGTGAAAATGAAAGTGTCTCATACAAGGCAATTTCCTAGTTATGATTCTATAAAATATGTAATGACTTGATTATCGCTCTTTAAAAGTAATTGAATGCCTCATGACAAACAAGAGCGAATTTCCAGTTTTTTCCTCGACAAACAAAACAAGAAATCAGGAATGCTGGTTTCACAAATACACATGAAGTGATCTTGATGGGCTTGTGATTCTACTAACTTGCTAAGTGGCATTCTAGCTGGTTCTGCTTGAACATGAACCAATCAAATTTTATTAAAAGTAAAATTGCTACATAGTAATTTGGGAAAGAATCACATGCTTGTGGACAGTGCTGTAATGGAATAACATTGTACATTGTTGACACAGTTATCTTCAGTAAATTGCTTTGGTCTGAAACAACAGAAGTAAAGGTTGTTAGGCAGATTACCTACTGCCATGTTTGGATTAGTTTTACAAGGAACAATGCATCTGTGAAGGGGAGGATCTTATCAAGTTAGGATTGATGTGTGTTGCCTCAAGCTGCTTCCACAAGAATAGATAATTGTTCTTGTCTCAGACCAACAGGAAGAAACAGAAAGTTTTCTCATTTTACATCCTAGAAAGGACCAATGATGACATATGGCTCTTTGCGGACATGAAATATGTCATAAGAGGCATACAATGCAGCAAATTTTTGGTGACAATTGTCCAAATTTCACAATCCAAATTTTCATACCATGTCTAATTGATTTGCTCGGAAACCACTGCACTGATTTTCTTTATCGTTTATTTGATCATCTGCCCAAAGTTTTAGCATCATTGTATGAACTTTGGCCTTTTCCCAAATTTTTATCACCCCCCTCTCTGGTACACCTATGACAACAGGTCCTGTCTTTCATATTGCATTGTGAGACATGTGACCTCATTGATGAGTAGGGGAGACCGGGGCTATTTGAAGCGCCGATTTTTTGTCGCGTTCTGCTGAGCTTGTGGTAGTAGATACAGGTACGAAATTTTGGCAAGTTCTAGCTACAGTATTCACCTCAACATTCCATGGAACAACTTTGTCTAAAATACTGACAAGTTCTCACCATGAGCTGGAAAGTACCGCGAGACCAAGTGTTTCAAATAACCCCGGGGCCGGGGTTAGTTGAAACACCACATGGGGTTATTTGAATCATCGAGAATAAACTTGCAAATATCGTATTTACTGATCAAAATTAGTTCTATAAACATTTATAATACAACAGCTGATTCCTTAAAAGCAATCAGGTTTCACATTAGGAATGATGTGTTCAAGAATCGAATACAAAAAATATGAAAAGCAGCAATTCAAACTTGAAAGAAAATTTGGAAATTTTTGGAAATAATTAGTATAGTTGTACAGTATGAAAAGTAATAAAACTATTCAAACAGTGATGCTAACTGAGAAGAACGAGCTTTTGTAAGGAGACACGTCAATGGGGAAATGGCTGTGACCCGCTGTGTGGATGATGTCCCTTCCTGCGTTCTATGAATTTGTGACAGCTTCATTACCATGTCAGCAAATGGCTTCCAAAATGACTCCATTTTAGAAATGACCAGTGCAAAGATACTCCTCTTTTTTTATTTGAGACAATATTTATTTAGAGTGGCCTGAGGAATATGACACTCATGGACTACTGTTCACCATTGTCACGACTCACGAGCAATTAAGACTTCTTCAAGGGCAGCTTGAGATTTTTAGCTGGCCCTCATTCCATTTCCTTTTTTCTGATGTACTTTATTTCAGCAAGAAAAACACCAATAGGATCAAACTGTACAATGTAGTAGGGATTATCTGCTTTGCTGTTGGTAATGAGACTATGCGTTGCATTACTTCAGTGTTTCAAATAGCCCCACAGAGAATGCTTCAAATAGCCCCAACCCACCATGTGGTTAACGTCAACCATTTTATCACCTAAACCAAAGGCTTACCAAAAAATGTCTTTGCCTGTTGATTTGTAATACCAAAGGCTTCCAACTTGTAGTCAAATGATTTGCATTACATATTTCTGATATCATACAGGTCAAAATTATTTCAACTAAAATAAATTACTTTGTGAGCACAAAAATCAACTTTACAGCCTAGTGAAGTACAGGATTCGGAATATGACTCATATAGGAGGTGATGTCATGCCTTGATGAATGAGTAATCTACCAGAAGTGAAACTTGGGTAAAAAAATGTAACCCAACAGAATGAGGGCGAAATTCAAATAACCCCGCGCTTCAAATAGCCCCGGTCTCCCCTATATAATTTCATGTATTTGATGGGGAGGCATTATATTTCTTTAATGCAAAGTGATAGTGTTTTGAAATAAGGTAAGATTTTTTTTTCTCAACAAGAAAATCCTCTCACCTGGATATCTAATGGTTGCCCCTAACAGTGTAGGATACAAGCAACCAGGCAACACTACCATCTTACGCCTAGCCATTTATCACCCAGGAGCATTTGTGTTGTAAGCCTCTTCCATTAACTCGGAGACCCATCAACAACCTCCTGTAATGCAACCTGACAAGACCATCCAGGGGTCAGGACCTGTTACTTAAGGAGCCATCTACTGCCTCAGACCCCTAAGTATGGTCTACGATAAATGTCTATACAAAACAAATGGACGGGGTACATAATGTATTTTCTTTCAGACCATCCTAGCAGGTTTTATAAGATAAGATGAGATAAGGTGAGATATGCTTCATTAATCTCAGACAGAGAAACTCATGATGTAGAATCTGATGTAGATGTAGATGTTTGCTCTGGGTCAGTATTGACCACAGCGAATTTTCAAAGCTGTTGGTGAGTGAGGGCCCATACAAATGAATGGCTTCATGCGAGTGCTGCACAATAAATTTTCGTTGCAAAAAATAAAAACCTAAATCGGAAGATAACAGGTAAATGATATGCCAAGGTATGCCGGGTGTATGTTTTATGTACAATATTTGGATTTCTTTTTATGCACAATGGTTAGATTTGGTACAAGGTCACCGTAACCCTCTGAGGCCAATTCTTCTGGTTTGATGAGATGGAGAGAGAAAGCAGGAGTTCTCTAAATGTCACACATTTATTCCATGTAAGGGATCTTTTACCAAATGAAAACACTTATCTTATTATTGATAAGAACTGATTTACATTTACTTGGCAAAAAATATTACCCCCAGTGTTCATGATTCATACCAGTGTGTACACCAATATATTGTGTTTCTAGATGTGAATATGTAGTGCACTCTGCAGTACTGGAATCTCACTGCCAGTGAGACAAAGTCAACAGGGATGATGGAAAAGCTGTATGGGATGCATCATCATGCATGCCTTATTGACATATACTCTGGAAAGTCCCTTGTTCATACTTCATTCATCTCTTGTTCAGACCTACATGTCAGAAATTAGAAACTGCTAATATTATCACAGAATGTCATAATTTATCCCATGTGAAGGATCTTTTTAACCACTCAGCCACTAGACCACAATACAAAATAAACTTAAATAATTTTCTTTTTATCTTGAGCACAGCACATGATATCAATATCTCGACAAGGCCATCTACACAATGCTAACTCGTCCAAATAAAATAGAACATTATGATAGATCTATAATTTGTGTCCATTTGCATATTGGTATTATGTGGCACACACTCTGGTTGATCAGCCCAAAGTTGCCAGAATCAAAGCCTATTGTCCTCTTCACGTCCAGTTCTTTTAAAAGAAGTTTTTCAATTTAAGGTAAATTTGCATTAAGCTTTGCTTTTGTTATTGCAGAATGTGGATCCCCTTCCATTTTGGGCATTGTTTGCTGAATCGGCATACATTGGTGAGGGGCCAATGGATGGAAAGAAGAACAGGATCATATCAGTTCATATAC
Source organism: Platynereis dumerilii (assembly GCA_026936325.1). Taxonomy (NCBI): domain Eukaryota; kingdom Metazoa; phylum Annelida; class Polychaeta; order Phyllodocida; family Nereididae; genus Platynereis; species Platynereis dumerilii. The sequence continues at coordinate 37,522,364 of JAPTHN010000003.1, read as the reverse complement.
GGAAATTGTCCTATTCAGATTTTGCAAACATGTTACACCAACAAATATACCATGGCAGCAACAAATCTCATTGAGCATATACACGTAGTTACTGTTATAGTGGAAGACTTCCTTTATAATTATCTGTACCCCAGGGGACCATTGAGAATTACACAATGTTTACATGGGAATGGTTTACATGCACACACAATGTCCTGTGTGTACAACAGAGGTCACCTGTCCCCTAGGATTAGCCTTGGAGATGAATTACTGGCACACTACGTCTGGCAACTGCGGAAACCCAATTGACCTTTTTGCCTTTTCAATCGCTTTGCAGGTCTCTTGGAAGCCTTTTGAGGTCAGTCCTTTGTTGTTTTAAGCTCCAAAGCAAATCAATCATCAGAGGAACACAGAGGTCATTCTGACAGCAAGGTCAATTATCGTTTTTGTCCAATTGATATTGCTGGCCACTGTCTCCCCCACAGGACCTAGATATGCGATCTGTAAATATCGCTCCATCTCTGGTTTTGTTTGGTGTGATGGCTATCTGGTTCCCTTGAGTGTATAACTTATATTTGCTTGATGCTATCACATACAAATTGAATGGCATTTGCATTCTTGCATGTTCAACTCTGTGGAGAAAAAATTAAAGGGGCCTGAAACTAATATCGACAAATTTATTCTTTAGGGATTGTGTCTTTTAAATAAAGTTCACAGACGTCTATGATTTTGCTTGAAAAATGCTATTTTGCCTATAATGAAGAAATTGCACAGCGTTGGTCTAAAACCCTGGGTAGACAAAATTATTAAAGTTTTTATTTTTCTACATCCAATGTTGATAAAAATTACCTGTACAGACTTTCATCTGCTTGGCAAGCAAACTTCCTCAGTACTGATGTTGTGACAATACACTATTGTAGAGGTTTGCAGTTCAGTCTGCAATTGACTGTTTTATGAAAACAACAGCATTTTAGTCATTAACCAGGATTCTTCATGGAAAACAAAACAAGAACTCTGTAATGGTGATGTATTCAAGTAATGGTCTCAATGGGCTTGTGATTCTACTTCAACTTGCTAATTGACATTCTGGCTGGATCCGCTTGAACATGAACCAATCAAACTAAGTCAAATTGCTACATGGTAATTTGGGAAAGAATCACATGCTTATGGAAATTGCTGTAATGGCATAACATTGTACACTGTTGACACAGTTATCTTCAGTTAATTGCCTCTGTCTAAAACAACAGAAGCAAAGGCAGTTAGGCAGATTACCTTCTGCCATGTTTGGATTAGTTTTACAAATTGCATTACAAGGAACAATGCATCTGTGGAGGGGAGGATCTTATCAAGTTAGGATTGATGTGTGTTGCCACAAGCTTCTACAAGAATCAATAACTTTTCTTGTGTCAGAACAACAGGAAGAAATAGAAAGTTTTCTCATTACAGCAAAGGCAGGACCAGACACAGCTATTTAAGGACTGCAATGATGTCTTATGAGTCCTGAATTTTACACAGTAATGAGAGGTCATTTGTGAATTTGAGACCTGTTATCTCACTTGCATATGACCTCACTTTTGGATATAAATCATCAAGTATATTGTAAGCACGGGGATAGGACCTCTGATGCTGCTTTTTAATTGGTTCTTTGTTACTTCGAAAGTAAAATAATAATTGGATATTTAAAACCAGCATATGATATTAGCAAACTAATGTGTTTAAATATCAATAAAAGATAGGCTACAAGCAACGCACCCTGCCATATGTACTGTTTTTGCCCACAGAGTATGCCATTTATCACCCAAGACCATTTGAGTTGTAAGCCTCTTCCATTAACTTGGCTACCTATCAACAACCTCCTGTAATGCAACCTGACAAGACCATCCAAGGGTCAGAACCTGATACTTAAATCCACTGCTTCAGACCCCTAAGCATGGATAAATGCCTACATAGAACAATTGAATAGGCTACATTATGTACTTTCTTTAATTGTCTTTCAGACCATCATCTCTGGTTTAATGTTTGTTTGCACTTAGATTTGGTTCAATTTCGGTACTGCCCTATGAGGCCTATGCTGATCTACGGAGAGGAGAAGTTCTGGACATGCTACAGTTTATCCCGTTCTTCTACTTCCCCAGCACAACCATGCATCACATGGTCATTGGTCAGCGCATACTTATCATACTGATAAAAAATTATTTAAATTCAAAGCTACATAGTAACCAAATTTAAACGTTGCTTAAAAATTGTCCTTCTTATCCCTATCATTTATGTGAAGAGTTATTTTAAAGTGTAAACAAATAGTTTCAATGCCTTGAAAAAGTAAAATATATATTGATATAGGATAGTTTCAAACCTTTGGTAAAATCTGCTGACTCAATAGCGTAGCGAAAGAAAATATTACTCAGGACTAGTATTCTTGATTCTTACCAGTATGTCCTCAAATGTGTAGTGCAAATGTAGAAATATTCTGCACTCTGTAATACTGGATTCCCACTGGGAGTGAGACAAAGTAAACAGGAATGATGCAAAATCTGGGATCTATAAGATATTCTCCCTTTAACACCCTAAGTACAAAGAAATAAATATATGTGATGCATAAAACCAACTGCCATCTCTTTTGTGAATGTGAGCATTATTTAAAACAACAATTTCTTCAAAAGAAATAAGTTTTCTCACATAAAACGACAATTCTGTAATGGTACTTTTTGTATGGCTTTACAGAGTATATTGAACAGTTGGCATTTAGTGAAAATGAAAGTGTCTCATACAAGGCAATTTCCTAGTTATGATTCTATAAAATATGTAATGACTTGATTATCGCTCTTTAAAAGTAATTGAATGCCTTATAACAAACCTTTCCAGTTTTCTTCCTCGAAAACAAAACAAGAAATCTGGAATGCTGGTTTCACAAATACACATGAAGTGATCTTGATGGGCTTGTGATTCTACTAACTTGCTAAGTGGCATTCTAGCTGGTTCTGCTTGAACATGAACCAATCAAATTTTATTAAAAGTAGAATTGCTACATGGTAATTTGGGAAAGAATCACATGCTCATGGACATTGCTGTAATGGCATAACATTGTACATTGTTGACACAGTTATCTTCAGTAAATTGCTTTGGTCTGAAACAACAGAAGTAAAGGTTGTTAGGCAGATTACCTACTGCCATGTTTGGATTAGTTTTACAAGGAACAATGCATCTGTGAAGGGGAGGATCTTATCAAGTTAGGATTGATGTGTGTTGCCTCAAGCTGCTTCCACAAGAATAGATAATTGTTCTTGTCTCAGACCAACAGGAAGAAACAGAAAGTTTTCTCATTTTACATCCTAGAAAGGACCAATGATGACATATGGCTCTTTGCGGACATGAAATATGTCATAAGAGGCATACAATGCAGCAAATTTTTGGTGACAATTGTCCAAATTTCACAATCCAAATTTTCATACCATGTCTAATTGATTTGCTCGGAAACCACTGCACTGATTTTCTTTATCGTTTATTTGATCATCTGCCCAAAGTTTTAGCATCATTGTATGAACTTTGGCCTTTTCCCAAATTTTTATCACCCCCCTCTCTGGTACACCTATGACAACAGGTCCTGTCTTTCATATTGCATTGTGAGACATGTGACCTCATTGATGAGTAGGGGAGACCGGGGCTATTTGAAGCGCCGATTTTTTGTCGCGTTCTGCTGAGCTTGTGTTAGTAGATACAGGTACGAAATTTTGGCAAGTTCTAGCTACAGTATTCACCTCAACATTCCATGGAACAACTTTGTCTAAAATACTGACAAGTTCTCACCATGAGCTGGAAAGTACCGCGAGACCAAGTGTTTCAAATAACCCCGGGCCGGGGTTAGTTGAAACACCACATGGGGTTATTTGAATCATCGAGAATAAACTGGCAAATATCGTATTTACTGATCAAAATTAGTTCTATAAACATTTATAATACAACAGCTGATTCCTTAAAAGCAATAAGGTTTCACATTAGGAATGATGTGTTCAAGAATCGAATACAAAAAATATGAAAAGCAGCAATTCAAACTTGAAAGAAAATTTGGAAATTTTTGGAAATAATTAGTATAGTTGTACAGTATGAAAAGTAATAAAACTATTCAAACAGTGATGCTAACTGAGAAGAACGAGCTTTTGTAAGGAGACACGTCAATGGGGAAATGGCTGTGACCCGCTGTGTGGATGATGTCCCTTCCTGCGTTCTATGAATTTGTGACAGCTTCATTACCATGTCAGCAAATGGCTTCCAAAATGACTCCATTTTAGAAATGACCAGTGCAAAGATACTCCTCTTTTTTTATTAGAGACAATATTTATTTAGAGTGGCCTGAGGAATATGACACTCATGGACTACTGTTCACCATTGTCACGACTCACGAGCAATTAAGACTTCTTCAAGGGCAGCTTGAGATTTTTAGCTGGCCCTCATTCCATTTCCTTTTTTCTGATGTACTTTATTTCAGCAAGAAAAACACCAATAGGATCAAACTGTACAATGTAGTAGGGATTATCTGCTTTGCTGTTGGTAATGAGACTATGCGTTGCATTACTTCAGTGTTTCAAATAGCCCCACAGAGAATGCTTCAAATAGCCCCAACCCACCATGTGGTTAACGTCAACCATTTTATCACCTAAACCAAAGGCTTACCAAAAATGTCTTTGCCTTTTGATTGGTAATACCAAAGGCTTCCAACTTATAGTCAAATAATTTGCATTACATATTTCTAATATCATACAGGTCAAAATTATTTCAACTAAAAAAATTTACTTTGTGAGCACAAAAATCAACTTTACAGCCTAGTGAAGTACAGGATTCGGAATATGACTCATATAGGAGGTGATGTCATGCCTTGATGAATGAGTAATCTACCAGAAGTGAAACTTGGGTAAAAAAATGTAACCCAACAGAATGAGGGCTAAATTCAAATAACCCCGCGCTTCAAATAGCCCCGGTCTCCCCTATATAATTTCATATATTTGATGGGGAGGCATTATATTTCTTTAATGCAAAGTGATAGTGTTTTGAAATAAGGTGAGAATTTTTTTTTCTCAACAAGAAAATCTCACCTGGATATCTAATGGTTGCCCCTATCAGTGTAGGATACAAGCAACCAGGCAACACTAACATCTTACGCCTAGCCATTTATCACCCAGGAGCATTTGTGTTGTAAGCCTCTTCCATTAACTCGGAGACCCATCAACAACCTCCTGTAATGCAACCTGACAAGACCATCCAGGGGTCAGGACCTGTTACTTAAGGAGCCATCTACTGCCTCAGACCCCTAAGTATGGTCTACGATAAATGTCTATACAAAACAAATGGACGGGGTACATAATGTATTTTCTTTCAGACCATCCTAGCAGGTTTTATAAGATAAGATGAGATAAGGTGAGATATGCTTCATTAATCTCAGACAGAGAAACTCATGATGTAGAATCTGATGTAGATGTAGATGTTTGCTCTGGGTCAGTATTGACCACAGCGAATTTTCAATGCTGTTGGTGAGTGAGGGGAGGGCCCATACAAATGAATGGCTTCATGCGAGTGCTGCACAATCAATTTTCGTTGCAAAAAATAGAAACCTAAATCGGAAGATAACAGGTAAATGATATGCCAAGGTATGTCGGGTGTATGTTTTATGTACAATATTTGGATTTCTTTTTATGCACAATGGTTAGATTTGGTACAAGGTCACCGTAACCCTCTGAGGCCAATTCTTCTGGTTTGATGAGATGGAGAGAGAAAGCAGGAGTTCTCTCAATGTCACACATTAATTCCATGTAAGGGATCTTTTACCAAATGAAAACACTTATCTTATTATTGATAAGAACTGATTTACATTTACTTGGCAAAAAATATTACCCCCAGTATTCATGATTCATACCAGTGTGTACACCAATATATTGTGTTTCTAGATGTGAATATGTAGTGCACTCTGCAGTACTGGAATCTCACTGCCAGTGAGACAAAGTCAACAGGGATGATGGAAAAGCTGTATGGGATGCATCATCATGCATGCCTTATTGACATATACTCTGGAAAGTCCCTTGTTCATACTTCATTCATCTCTTGTTCAGACCTGCATGTCAGAAATCAGAAACTACTAATATTATCACAGAGTGTCATAATTTATCCCATGTGAGGGATCTTTTTAACCACTCAGCCACTAGACCACAATACAAAATAAACTTAAATAATTTTCTTTTTATCTTGAGCACAGCACATGATATCAATATCTCGACAAGGCCATCTACACAATGCTAACTCGTCCAAATAAAATAGAACATTATGATAGATCTATAATTTGTGTCCATTTGCATATTGTGATTATGTGGCACACACTCTGATTGATCAGCCCAAAGTTGCCAGAATCAAAGCCTATTGTCCTCTTCACGTCCAGTTCTTTTAAAAGAAGTTTTTCAATTTAAGGTAAATTTGCATTAAGCTTTGCTTTTGTTATTGCAGAATGTGGATCCCCTTCCATTTTGGGCATTGTTTGCTGAATCGGCATACATTGGTGAGGGGCCAATGGATGGAAAGAAGAACAGGATCATATCAGTTCATATACGGAAATTGTCCTATTCAGATTTTGCAAACATGTTACACCAACAAATATACCATGGCAGCAACAAATCTCATTGAGCATATACACGTAGTTACTGTTATAGTGGAAGACTTCCTTTATAATTATCTGTACCCCAGGGGACCATTGAGAATTACACAATGTTTACATGGGAATGGTTTACATGCACACACAATGTCCTGTGTGTACAACAGAGGTCACCTGTCCCCTAGGATTAGCCTTGGAGATGAATTACTGGCACACTACGTCTGGCAACTGCGGAAACCCAATTGACCTTTTCGCCTTTTCAATCGCTTTGCAGGTCTCTTGGAAGCCTTTTGAGGTCAGTCCTTTGTTGTTTTAAGCTCCAAAGCAAATCAATCATCAGAGGAACACAGAGGTCATTCTGACAGCAAGGTCAATTATCGTTTTCGCCCAATTGATATTGCTGGCCACTGTCTCCCCCACAGGACCTAGATATGCGATCTGTAAATATCGCTCCATCTCTGGTTTTGTTTGGTGTGATGGCTATCTGTATCTGGTTCCCTTGAGTGTATAACTTATATTTGCTTGATGCTATCACATACAAATTGAATGGCATTTGCATTCTTGCATGTTCAACTCTGTGGAGAAAAAATTAAAGGGGCCTGAAACTAATATCGACAAATTTATTCTTTAGGGATTGTGTCTTTTAAATAAAGTTCACAGACGTCTATGATTTTGCTTGAAAAATGCTATTTTGCCTATAATGAAGAAATTGCACAGCGTTGGTCTAAAACCCTGGGTAGACAAAATTATTAAAGTTTTTATTTTTCTACATCCAATGTTGATAAAAATTACCTGTACAGACTTTCATCTGCTTGGCAAGCAAACTTCCTCAGTACTGATGTTGTGACAATACACTATTGTAGAGGTTTGCAGTTCAGTCTGCAATTGACTGTTTTATGAAAACAACAGCATTTTAGTCATTAACCAGGATTCTTCATGGAAAACAAAACAAGAACTCTGTAATGGTGATGTATTCAAGTAATGGTCTCAATGGGCTTGTGATTCTACTTCAACTTGCTAATTGACATTCTGGCTGGATCCGCTTGAACATGAACCAATCAAACTAAGTCAAATTGCTACATGGTAATTTGGGAAAGAATCACATGCTTATGGAAATTGCTGTAATGGCATAACATTGTACACTGTTGACACAGTTATCTTCAGTTAATTGCCTCTGTCTAAAACAACAGAAGCAAAGGCAGTTAGGCAGATTACCTTCTGCCATGTTTGGATTAGTTTTACAAATTGCATTACAAGGAACAATGCATCTGTGGAGGGGAGGATCTTATCAAGTTAGGATTGATGTGTGTTGCCACAAGCTTCTACAAGAATCAATAACTTTTCTTGTGTCAGAACAACAGGAAGAAATAGAAAGTTTTCTCATTACAGCAAAGGCAGGACCAGACACAGCTATTTAAGGACTGCAATGATGTCTTATGAGTCCTGAATTTTACACAGTAATGAGAGGTCATTTGTGAATTTGAGACCTGTTATCTCACTTGCATATGACCTCACTTTTGGATATAAATCATCAAGTATATTGTAAGCACGGGGATAGGACCTCTGATGCTGCTTTTTAATTGGTTCTTTGTTACTTCGAAAGTAAAATAATAATTGGATATTTAAAACCAGCATATGATATTAGCAAACTAATGTGTTTAAATATCAATAAAAGATAGGCTACAAGCAACGCACCCTGCCATATGTACTGTTTTTGCCCACAGAGTATGCCATTTATCACCCAAGACCATTTGAGTTGTAAGCCTCTTCCATTAACTTGGCTACCTATCAACAACCTCCTGTAATGCAACCTGACAAGACCATCCAAGGGTCAGAACCTGATACTTAAATCCACTGCTTCAGACCCCTAAGCATGGATAAATGCCTACATAGAACAATTGAATAGGCTACATTATGTACTTTCTTTAATTGTCTTTCAGACCATCATCTCTGGTTTAATGTTTGTTTGCACTTAGATTTGGTTCAATTTCGGTACTGCCCTATGAGGCCTATGCTGATCTACGGAGAGGAGAAGTTCTGGACATGCTACAGTTTATCCCGTTCTTCTACTTCCCCAGCACAACCATGCATCACATGGTCATTGGTCAGCGCATACTTATCATACTGATAAAAAATTATTTAAATTCAAAGCTACATAGTAACCAAATTTAAACGTTGCTTAAAAATTGTCCTTCTTATCCCTATCATTTATGTGAAGAGTTATTTTAAAGTGTAAACAAATAGTTTCAATGCCTTGAAAAAGTAAAATATATATTGATATAGGATAGTTTCAAACCTTTGGTAAAATCTGCTGACTCAATAGCGTAGCGAAAGAAAATATTACTCAGGACTAGTATTCTTGATTCTTACCAGTATGTCCTCAAATGTGTAGTGCAAATGTAGAAATATTCTGCACTCTGTAATACTGGATTCCCACTGGGAGTGAGACAAAGTAAACAGGAATGATGCAAAATCTGGGATGCTTCATCACGCTTACCTTAATACCTTATTGACATATACTCTGAGAAGTTCCATCTTCATACTTCATTCATATCTTGTTCAGACCTGCATGTCAGACATAAGGAGCTACAAAAAATATCACAGAATGTCCGTTATATTTTAGCCTTGCTTTGAAGTTGCTACATTCACCTGCTGGCTTGGCTGGTAGCAATTAGCATAGAGTATATTATTTTCTTGAAAGCTTTTATAAAAACCACTTAGATTGGATGGACACATATCAACCATTAATTGGTTATCACGAGTAATCTTGTATTTTTGGAGTGGGGAAAGACAGATGACATTTGACATGGGGCACAACAGAAGTCACCAAGTCTGAGATAAGGTCAAAGGACTGGTGGGCACGATGTCATGAGATATTTGCAAATGTCAGTCAGGCAACAAAGACTGTTAAGCAGATTACCACTCCATCACACTTGGATTAATTTACAAATTGAGTTATGAGAGGTTGTGCTTCCCAGAATAGATGAGCTTGTTGGATTAGTGAGGATCCGTGACTGACTTCTGATGTTTACGAAGAATGACAATGGACTACAACAGAGCAACAAGTCAGAATTGAGAAGTTAATTGGATACTCTGGGGAGGTGGAGACATTCAGAGTGAAACAGTGATTTTGATATGGTTTACAATGACCTGAATTGAAAGAAACAGCAAGTGGTAAATATGCTAAACCTGCTGCTTTTCCTATATTTTCCATGTTTAATTTGAGCAGTAAAGCCTTCTCTTCATACATGACTAATTCAGCTAGTAAACATTTGGGGTATCAAACCTTATTTTGGCATCAAGGCAATAGCTGCTCATTACTGGTCCTGAGACAGCCGTAAAATTGTCAGTAAAAACAGTAACTTCTGATATTGGTAAGTAAAAAATGTTTTGTTTTCTTCTGTGCCACTGAAAATTACTGATGGCTGAATAGAACCTTGTCTCACATCAGTAACATCAAACAAAAAAACCTTGCTGTCCTCACAAAGACACAACTGATGAGTTGAGGTCATTGACCTTTCCTGGGAGATAAGTCCTTTTCTAGCTTGATCTGTTGTTCCAAGATAAACGTTGGAAAGACGCAAGTAAAATTACCTGGGGAACTCTGTTAACTTCATCCCAGGAGAGTAAACAGTTTTATAAGGTAAGAATCTTTTTTTATTCTTAACAAAAGATACCCTACTTGGATATCTAATGGTTGCCCCTAACAGTGTACAGGGTAGGATACAAGCAACCAGGCAACACTACCATCTATAGCCATAGCCATTTATCACCCAAGAGCATTTGTGTTGTAAGCCTCTTCCATTAACTCGGAGACCCATCAACAACCTCCTGTAATGCAACCTGACAAGACCATCCAGGGGTCAGGACCTGTTACTTAAGGAGCCATCTACTGCCTCAGACCCCTAAGTATGGTCTGTGATAAATGCCTACACAGAACAATTGGACAGACTACATTATGTACTTTCTACAATTGTCCTTTAGATGGTCGTATCTGGTTTATCGCTTACTGGCACATGGATATTAGATACTGCATGGTACATTGTCAAAGCTTCCCCTTGAAGCCAAATCTAGATGTAGTAAGCATGTAGTAAGCATGCACCAAAATCATCCCCCTGCAAAAATAAAAAATCTATGCCACTAATCCCATGTAAGGGAACCTTTACTTACCCAGCACATCGGCCACTGCCAGGGAAGCACGTATCTTTTTATTGAAAAGGGCCGACCTTCATTGGGCAGCAATTACTACACCACCATTTTAAAATTATTCGTACCAGTCGGTTCAATATAGTGCACCCAGATGTGAATACATGGGTGCACTCTGCAGAACTGGATTCTCACTTCCAGTGAGACAAAGTCAACAGGAATGAAGGAAAATTTGGGATGCATCATCATGCATACCTTAGTGACATAGACTCTGAAAAGTCCTTTTTCGTAATTCATATCTTGTTCAGACCTGTTTGCAAGAAATCAGAAACTTCGAATATCATCACAGAGTGTCATAATTTATCATGTGAGGGATCTTTAAATGTCCGCCACTGACACAGATACCAGGAGAATGCCTTAACCATGTTTTGCGAACATGTTACACCAAAAAACATACGGTGGCAGCTACAAATCTCATTGAGCATATGTGACCTGCTCCACCAAAATGAGTTCAAAGTAGACTTTATCTATTTCTCAGAAATGAGCAAAATGTGTCAAAAGGTCACATTTTGATGTTCTTTAGCTGTTGGTACCACGTTTTAGCAAAAATAATCTTCTGTGAATTATTAAGACCATTTAACCAAAAATTGATTTTAAATTATCTAAATTGAGTGTCCCTCTCGATTTATTTAGTTCTTTTATTGTAATGGGGGGAAATTCAAATGCCATTTTCTCAAAGTTTGATGTTTTGTATCATCGATGTTTGAGGTGCCATATCTTTGGTTTGGATAGAGATATCAAAACATACTAAACATCATTTTAAAGCTCAATTCCAGTAGAATAAAGTCATTTTCATACCTAAATATGATAGGAGGCCGACTTTGAACCCATTTTGGTGGAGCAGGTCACATATTATACACACACTTACTGTTATAGTGTAAGACTTCCTTTATAATTATATATACCTCAAGGGACCATTGAGAATCACACAATGTTTACATGGGAATGGTTTACATGCATGTGTACACAATGTCCTGTGTGTAAAACAGAGGTCACCTGTCCCCACGGATCGGCCTTGGGAAATGAATTACTGGCACACTACGTCTGGCAACTGCGGAAACCCAATTGACTTTTTCGCCTTTTCAATTGCTTTGTAGGTCTCTTGGAAGCCTTTTCAGGTCAGTCCTTTGTTGTTTTAAGCTCCAAAGCAAATCAATCATCAGAGGAACACAGAGGTCATTCTGACAGCAAGGTCAATTATCTTTTTGTCCCATTGATATTGCTGTTGTCTCCCCCACACGACCTGGATATGCTATCTGTAAATATCGCTCCCTCTCTGGTTTTGCACCCAGAGAATCTACCCTAGACGAATCTCTCAGGAACTCCGCATTATGATAGATTTGCGTCACGAGCGTCTCAGCCAATCAGCGTGCAGCATTTCTCTCCACTTCGAAAGTTTACCGGCACTTTGCGAAGCAACTATTAACTCCTCAGAGACGTATGAGGTGTCATTTTAAAGGTCTCAGAGAGACCTATCTACCCATATAAGAATCACGACCGTAAACCATACGGGAAAGTGCGTAATAGCGAAATTGGCCTCATTTGCATAACATGCTTTGAAGGCATGTTCATTGGTCAGTTTTGTGGGTGTGTCTTACTTAATCACTGAAGGCTTTGCTAAAGTGTGGTTTTGTTTGGTGTGATGGCTATCTGGTTCCCTTGAGTGTATAACTTATATTTGCTTGATGCTATCGCATACAAAAGGAATAGCATTTGCATTCTTGCATGTTCAATAGATGGATGACCAATGTCTGTGCTCAATAAACAATCTTGAGACAGAGAATAAGTTAAACCAGTGATGGAAATGGGGGGAACTCGGGGGAGCTGAGCTCCCTTGACCAAAAAACAGGGGAAGCTGTACCCTGCTACAGCTCCCCCAATGACCAGTAGTGAAATTACAATTATCATGTTACTTTTTCAGTCCTCATGGTATTTTTTGACAAAATTATGCTCTGGTGGAAGAAATTTTTCCCTTTTGAAAATTTGGAGTGGCGAGGCGCTGCCGCACGCGCCGAGAGCTCCTCCGACGAAAATTTTCCATTTCCATCACTGAGTTAAACATGGTGTTTTTCTCGTAAAAGCAGTCAATTTTATTTTTCCTCGAAGTATCCCATTTTGCGTATTATGAAACCATTGCTTGACATCGGTTTAAAACTCTGTGGAGAAAATATTAAAGGGGCCTGAAACTAATATCAACAAATATATTCTTTAGGGATTATGTCTTTTAAATTAAGTTCACAGACGTCCATGATTTTGCTTGAAAAGTGCTATTTTGCCTATAATGAAAAATTGCACAGCGATGGTCTAAAACCCTGGGGAGACAACATTAAGGGGGCCAGAGACTAACATCAAAAACTACATTCTTCAGGGTTGTGTCTTTTGAATATAAAGTTCACAGGTATAAAGGATTTTAGTTTTTGAAAAAAATTTCTTGCCGCCAATGGGTCAATTGGCTTCCATTTATAATTCATTCATGGAAGTTGTGCTGCGAAAGTCAGACATTTCAACACTGATGTGGAATGGATCTACAGTTTAATATAAAATGTCGCATAAGCATATTGACACTTGGAGAATACAATGCTTCCATTGTAATGGATATATTCAGGTTTTCTTGAGTCAGAAATAGTTCAAATCCTACTCTCTGATTGGGCCACAGACAGTAAATGTGCTGTTTTTGTATGTTTGTGTGAAAGGTCATGATATTCACTTGCACTAAAATATTGCAAATTAACTTGGAAAAAATTATGGTACCAAACACGATCATGACCTTTCACACTAACTATTATTGTCCATTATTATTATTCTTCAGAGCAATTAAGTAGGCCGTTAACACTAACATCTCCCATATTACCTGATGGTATTTCACATTGTACAGGATGGTTAACCATTAATGCACAGTTTCGCAGGGCAAAAATTAGATTATGCTTTTATAGCAGGTTGGCAAAAAAAACATTTCAAAAAATTTTTTAATTTTAATTTTCAATGAAATGACCATATTAATCTTTAAAAAATATTAAAATATTTTAAAATAAATAATGATAATGATTATAATAAATTTTGTCGGGACTTATTTACTGACTGTCAACCTCGGGCAGGTATCACTAAGGCCCTCACCTAACGGCATTTTTCTTGTGATTGATTTCTTTGGCTCCCTCCCTTCCAATGATGCACGATTAAGACTGTCAAGAGTACGCACCATCCGACATCATTTTCTATTCTCTGCTTATTTAGAAATAATTCCTATTGGAACATCTAGTTTATTAGTTTGTTTAGTTGTCATTCCTTGTAGACATCAGAGGCAGCAACTAACCCCATTATCTCCTCTTCCCAGGAAGCACAACCTTCTCATAACTCAATTTGTAGGTTAACCCAAATATTTGATTCAGTAGTAATCTAGTTAACAGTCCTGTTTTTCTTTCATGACAAAGGCTTGCAAATCTCACCTGACAGGATGCCCTCTAGTATATTGACCCTAATCTCACACACGATGACTTCTCTTTTCCTGCTTGGAGGCTGACTGGTTACAATGGAGCCATGCTGTCCTGAAGGTCTTTGTCTGCATGGCTTTTAAAACTCACAAGTGTGGTGAATTAGGAAATATTTCAGTTGGACCCTGAAGGAAAAAAACCTAGCTGAATGTCATTCATGAGAATTTAGTGCAATGTATTATTGTCTGTGCTGGACAAGTAAAAACTCCCTGGTGCTGTGATTCGCTACTCTACCTTGTCTCATCATTCAACACCAATACGGGCTTAGAGGGTTGTAGGCCTACCTACCATATTTATATGTCTATCTTGTTAAAATGTGATTTGAGTATTTCTGTTATAAATGTAATTGCAGCAACTCGTAGTGCAGAACGAAAATGATTTGTGATACCTGCATAGTTTCCATATCATAAAGCATTCTAAATATTTAACTACTCACAGTATGGATTTAAAGAATTAGATGGATGATATCTTGATACTGGCTTGTAAAATTTGACTGTCATACTTGCCAAATTGCATATTGGGTGTCTCTGAAATCTTTTCCGGTCAGTTTTTGTTGTAGTAATATTTGTTGAAATTCAATCATCAAGGGCTGCTGAGGTCATTTTGACTGCAAGGTCATTAATCTTTTGCCCACTTGTTTATTTCATTACAATACCATCCTTTATATATTCAACCCATAATTGATATCTACGTCCATTTCATGTTCATGTTAGATCTTATTCTCCAGAGAGCAGAATTAAACCTTGTTTGATATCATCACAGAAAAGAATAAAATCACATGGATCATCAAATAGATAGATAGGCTCACAAAGTGTGATAAATATATAAGCATTCAATGGACATTGTCATGTCCATACAGACTAACGGTACACAACGTGTGACGGACAATGTTGGATGTTGGATCAAGAATTTCATAACAGGAATTAGTTTTTTGGGAATCATCCAACTTGGAATGGATTCGGAGCGAAGAAGTAATGATTATCTTCAAGTAACAACAGGCTTGTGTTTCTACTTCAACTTGCACAGTGGCATTCTAGCTGGATCTGCTTGAACACAAACTAAAATAATCAAATTAAGTCAAATTGCTACATGAAAACCTGGGAAAGAATCACATGCTTATGGAAAGTGCTGTAATGGCATAACAGCGTACAATGTTGACACAGTTATCTTCGGCTAATTGCTCCTGTCTGAAACAACTGAGGCAAAAGGTTGTTAGGCTTGTGTCTTGCGACCTCAGACGCCGCAGAAGCCAAAGGGTTTGAAATGCTCTGAAATGAATTCTGAGTGTTTTTAAGCAGTTTCATGTCATGGGCGTAGTTATTGAAAATCTCATTTCTGGGTCAATAAAGAATAGTTTAGATCTCAGAAGTACGGGTATGCTGATTAGACTTGATGAAAAGTTCTTCATTCTCTTCATAACCCCTATTGTTTTTTAAAAAATCATAAGGGCCCCATTTTGATCTTTTTTTGTTAAATTCCTAAGAAGTTACACTTTGCTACAAAGTCAATTGGATCATCACTTAAAGACATAATATAATTAATAGCGGCTGTGGCTTGTGGATATGATACAAAAGAATGCCTCTGCTGGTTTTTATTTGAACTTTGTGTCTAAGTATCAGTAACAGATACAAGCAAACCACACTGCCTTATGTACAGTTTTGCCTGCAGAGTATGCCATTTGTCACCCAAGAGCATTTGTGTTGTAAGCCTCTTCCATTAACTCGGAGACCCATCAACAACCTCCTGTAATGCAACCTGACAAGACCATCCAGGGGTCAGGACCTGTTACTTAAGGAGCCATCTATGTACTGCCTCAGACCCCTAAGTATGGTCTGAGATAAATGGCTAGTATTGCCTACACAGAACAACTGGACAGGCTACATTATGTACTTTCCATAATTGTTTTTTAGACCTTCCTGTCTTGTTCAAATTTACATGCATAATAGTTACATGTGGCAGATACCACATCCAATTATTGTGCTTTTAAACATTAAACCAGACAGGATGGTCTGAAAAGAAAGCAGTAAAACAGTCAAATCATGCAAACCAACGTCTTTCATCTTTGGCTTAATGTAATTTATGTTTATTTGACACATCCTCAGTTCCACGCAATATTTATACACATGATCCAGCTTTGCTTTCAGTAAAGTATCAGAAAAGCAATATATTCTTCCACACTTACTTAGCAAAACACTCAAATGATATTTGACAAGCTGGACAACAGAAGTCACCTACTGTGAGATAAGGTCAATAGGCTGGAGGGCATCCTGTCAGGAGATATTTGCGAATGACAGTCAGGCAACAAAGACTGTTAAGCAGATTACGACTCCATCACAGTTGGATTAATTTACAAATTGAGTTATGAGAGGTTGTGCTTTCCGAGAATAGATGAGCTTATTGGATTAGTGAGGATCTGTGGCTGCTTCTGATGTCTACGAGGAATGACAATGGACTACAACAGAGCAACAAGTCAGTATTGAGAAGTTAACTGGATATTCTTTGGGACTTTCAGGGTAACACAATGATAGTTATATGATATGCCTTTGTTGATCTGGCATAATGAAAAAATAATAATTTGCAAGCACTTAGATGGCATTTAATTTGGTAGAGTGCCAATTCTTGTAGTTTAAATGCAAAAGCACTCAGTTTACTAATTTGCAGGTTTGTGCCAACTCTAGTATGACCTTTTCCCAGTAAAGTGGACCCATTTACTTTCTTTAGTGATTTTTAGTTGGTTATGGTTTGCAACCAAAATCCTAAAATAAATAAATCTTAACGTAGATGAATAAATAAATAAAGCTTTATTACATTGTCTTCACACGTGTTAAATTTATGTACACTCCTTTCCCCCTAAATATGCCACTCTTGTTGAGAAAAGAACGGAAGAAAATTTTGTTTACAGTTTGTCTCACAACATGCGAACTGATGTTTGCCCTGATTGCTCCTCATCTGCAGGTCACACAGCAGAAATGCACATACTCACGGGTAGATTAGCAAATTTGTAATCTTTCTACAGATTTCTGTGATGCCTTGCTGCTGTTTTTGTCCGATTGTGGACGACGGACACTCGCTCCAGAAATGAGACAGACTGTGGTTTGAAATAACAATTTTTATATTCTATAATAAATAGGCCTATATATATGATAATCATATTCTATAATAGTCATTTCCATTTAATTTATTCAAGCTGGTTTCAGCATGGGGCTCACTTTGGACATTTTCTATATAACTTGCCCATCTGAACAATGTATGCTCAGGAGTCAGGACACGGTATTTTTGACTGCATGTCAACATGCATGCATGACACTGCATCACAATTTTCCATCAAGCCTGTTTACTTTGTCTCTGTACACAGAACGCTGCAGGTCAGTACCATTTCTTGCATACATCTTTATTTACTCTTTTTTTGCATTTCATATTCGAAGTTTGTTTTCTACAAGTCATGGTTAGGAAAATAGTATTTTAGCTTTATTCAAGAATCAGCACTAACAAAAAGGTTTTATATGGAACCTTTAAGGGTTCTATAAGCTGGTATAGGTACAGAATCCTAAAACGTACATTGTTCATCTTATAAAAAGTTCCTACCTGCAAACAAAAACAACGCTTGGATAATCCCTTTTCTCTCTAGTTGGGAGCATAGAATCCTATATCGGGGCCTTCTTATCAAGTGATGAACCTTTTCAATTCAGTGGAACCTTTAAAAAAATGTAGAACCTTTTTACGGCTGTGGGTACTTTGTATATACCAACAAGAACCTTTTGCGTTAAGAGTGAAGAGTGAAATAAAAAATAATACATGCCTTTTAGAATAGATATAAACAAGAAACAGTTCTGTGTCGGAATGTATAATAAGCACCAGTGCGATGCTTTTGATATGGATCTATGCAGTATGCCCTATGCAAATGTTATCCTTTTATCTGTTATAGCATCAAACAAGTTATGCACTCCAAGGAACCAGATGTTGAGTCCATCAGAGAAAGACAAACAGAACTAGAGATGGAAAGATATGTACTGTATATCATTTGCACGTAATATTATACAAGTTGGTCCTGTTGGGAGACATTGACAAGCGATATCCACATGAGCAAAAGATAAATGACCTTGCTGTCAGGTTGCTTTGGAGATTATTAGAGCAAAATGACCTCAAAAGGCTTCAAGAGAGACCTGAATGGATATTGAAGGAGGAATTGAATTTTGGTTTCAGGCAGCCAGCAAACAGTCAAACTTGGCCAACTAAAAATCTAAAAACCACAGCCTTTGACAAACTGCTCTTCCAAATGGTTATTCATCTTTTTCTCCATAATTACTATATGACTAAAATATATCAGTCAGCCTTGTCGAAAAGTTTCTTAAAAAGGCAATTTAAGACTCATGGACTACACCATAAGTTTCAAACTGAGACAGTGGGTCAGCAATGACTCAACGAGTCAACATGGGGTTTTCCTTGAAATTATCCACACTGAATGACATTCCTTGTAATCTACATGTAGATGATGCACGGATGTTGCCAAACCCCTCTTGGAATGTACTATGTACCTTTGTATGCAAACATGAATGAGGCAAATGAGAAAACAGGAAAAAATTAGACTAAGTAAATAGGATTCGTGGTAAACCCCTTTATGCTGCATCATACATATCTTGTTGACACATTCTCAAAAGCCATGTGTTCATACAGTATTTACTCATAGCTTTGGTCAGACTCACTTGTTACAAATCAGGAGCTGTGAGTATAACCAATACATCTATGTCTTGATTCCTGAAGCATGATATTCCTGGAATTGAATTCATGATCCAACGACCAACATTGTCTGTCACGTGATTAGCACTGCATGATGTGGAAGCATCCATGGTACACAACATTATTTATCATTCATAATTAAAATCCAATTCCAGTTCAGACTTAATGAATAGTGTCATTTCATGTTCCATATGTTTGATAACCATTTGATACAGGCCCTTCATTTCTAGATACAAATCTGAACCAAATATATTCCTGTGGACTTTACTTCTTCACATCAAACTGCATTGTCCAGATGTTGGAGCTGAAATCGATCCATCTTTCTTCATGTCTCTAGATGATTCACATGAACAAATTAATGTCCTGTAATGCTCCGCATGGTATATAGAAATGAAATGAACAAAAAGATCTACCATTAGTGCACATCGTCTTCATCGATTCAACTGATATTTTATATCAGCTAGAACTAAAGACAGTTTTGAACTTCATTCTCAAGAGCTTTTCTCAAGTGTTAACCACAACTCCGATTTGTTATGCCCTCTCAGCCTATTGATTTATTTGATGTTCCATGTGATGTTTTTGTTTACTTCTGCTCTCATGAGAATAATATGTCTATCATACATGAACAAGAAATGGAGATGGATATCAGTTATGCTTCGAATACCCATACTAGGAGGGCATTGCTTTGCAATAAACGTGTGGTCGTGTGCGCAAAAGATAAATGACCTTACCGTCAGAATGACCTCAACAACCCTTGGTGATTGATTTTCTGTTGAGATTACTGCAGCAAAAAGTGACCTCAAAAGCTTTCTGAGACACGTGAAAGGACATTTGGAAAGGATAAAGGTCAGTGTCAAAGATCATCCATCTTTAAATCCATACTGTGAGTAGTTATTTAGACAGCTACAATGATATGGATTGTATACAGTACTAGATATGGTATACCCCACTTTTAAACTGTGTAGTGTTGACTGGTGAGGCAAGGGACAGTGGCGGATCACAGCATGTTACACATTTACCCAAAGTGAAGGATCTTTACTTGTCCCGCACGGACAATGAGACTATGCACTAAGTTCTCATGAATGCATGGCATCCCTCAGGATTTTCACATGAGAAGGTCCACTTGAAAGATTTCCCAATTCACCAACAGAGAGTTTTGAAGCCATGCATGATAAAAATCTTCAGAGCAACATGCACTGTAGCCACTGAGCCACCCAGCAGTACAAGAAAGGTCAACATTTGTATGAGATTAAGGATCAATATACATACTTGAGGGCATTCTGTCAGAAAATATTTGCAAGCCTTCGTCATGAAAAGAAGACAAGACTGTAAAGTAGATAACTGCTGTATATATCCAACGGTTGGATTAGTTTACAAATTGAGTTTGTACTGTTTCGCGAAGGGCGAGCTTCCTGATAATGGAGGAGATTATTGGGTTAGTGTCTTATTCTGATGTCCACAAGGAACGACAATGGACAGAAGCAGAATTACCATTCAGGAACAAAAAGGTAAGTGTGGCATTCCCATCAGTTTAAAGAATAGTCTATGACAATGTTATCACACAATCCCGGGAGAAATAGCTTTTTTTGCCTAATGATGACTAATATTACACAGAGGTGCCCTCTGTTCAACATTAATTTCATTGTGGGAATTGATTAATAATAATTAATCTCAACTCATTCCATATAGTATTGCACACTACAACCGGCAGTGACATGTGCAACCGGCAAATGTCCATGTATGGCCATAAAGCAGTAGGCACTTTGAAAGTAAGCACCTTTGACAACAGTTACCTTCGACTTGTTCAATCAAGAATGATGAGTGACACTGTATAGAAGATATTCAATCTAGCCTGTTAACTTTGTCTCATCCTATCGAAGAACAGACCGCCTTTGGGTTTTATTTAGCACATTCATATTCTCCTTTTTCAGCAAAGACATACATTTAATATGAAGTTATTCTCTGCCTCAACATATGTAACAGCTACAAACATTTCATATTGATCTATTCAGTATATGTAGAGCACACTGTATGCGCTGATGCAAATATTATTCCTTTCATCTGTGATAGTACCAAACAGATACAAATGTGCACTCCATGCCGGGAATCAGATTGCCATTACATGAAACAAATACCAGAGATACGGTTCCTTATATATCCCATATATGAGGGTCTTATGGAGAGACATTGGCCAGCAATGTCGACGTGAGCAAAAGATACTGTAAATGACCTTGCTGTCAGAATGACCTCTCTGTTCCTTTGATGATTGATTTGCTTTGGAGATAAGCATGATAAGGGACCGCTCAGAATTTAGGACGGGAGTTTTGGCAAAGGGGGTACTAACTTTTCACACGTGTTTCAAGGGGGGGTATTAATTTTTGACAACACTTCCAAGGGCGGGGTAAGAAATTTTAACAAAAAAAAGGAAGTTAAAATTACACATAAACTCATTTTATTTGGACTTTTTTACGTGCAAAAGTGAGACAATGTAAATAGGATTGGTGGTAAATCCCATTATGCTTTGTCATGCATATCTTATTGACACAATCTGCAGTATTTGTTCATAGCTTTGGTCACACTTGCTTGTCAGAAATCTGCAGCAATGAGCATAACCACCAGATCTGCCTTTTTGGCCCTAATCCATTTTACATTGAATGATCCTTGAGGCATGAAATCCTGGAATTTAATTCATGATCCAATGGACTAACATCAAACAATGAGCACAGTAGAATTATTGAAGTTTCTTTGGATGCACAATGCTCATCTTTTCGTCCAACTACATTGCTCAGGTCATGGCGCCAACCTCTATCCGTCTTTTAAAGCTTTAACCGAAATCTCCATGCCAGTAGATGATAAGCATAAACAAAATATGCTATACTCCTCATGGTCTATAAAAATTAAATAAACCAAAAGAGTCACCATTAGTGCATAGTGACTTCTTAAATCAACTGACATTCTAACAGCTATGACTGAAGACAGCTTTGAACTGCATTCTGTAGAGAATTCCCTCAATTGTTTACCAGAATTCATTTTTTTATATTCCTCAATCCCACTAATTTATTTGATGTTCCATGTGATGTAATTCTTTTCTGTGATGGTATCAAACAAGGTTTACTTCTGCTCTCAGGAGAATTAGATGTCTATCATACATGAACAAGAAATGGAGAATGATGTCAGTTATGTTTCGAATACCCAAAGGATGGCATTGCTTTGCAATAAATGTGTGGACAAAAGATAAATGACCTTGCAGTCAGAATGACCTCAGCAGCCCTTGATGATTGATTTTCTGTCAAGATTGCTGCAACAAAAACTGACCTCAAAGGATTTCAGAGACATCCAAAGGGGCATTTGGAAAGAATAAAAGTCAAATGTCCTTACTGTGAGAAGTTATTTAGAAAGCTTACGATATGGATTTTATATGGATACTAGGCTGGTATCGACCATCATTTTTATCCAGTGCTACGCTGTTGTTACTATTAAGAGAAATATCAAATCATATTTAACAAGAACGATAAATATAAATAGTAAGATTGAAGTCCAATATACATACTTGAGGGCATGCTGTCAGGAGTGGTTTGCAAGCCTTTGTTATGAGAAAAAACTATAAGTACTGTTGCAAGTAAATTGTAGGATTTATTTACAAATTTAGTAGTGAGAAGGTGGTGCTTCCTGACAATGGAGGATATAATGGGTTAGTGTCTGCTATTGAGTCTACAAGGAATGACAATGGCGTGAGACACAATTACTGATCGGCAGCAGAAAGGCTTGTAATAAACAACTATTACATAATGCTCAGTTGATTTGCTTTGGAGATTACTACAACAAAGAGTTGACCCCAAAAGACCTCAGAGAGACCCAAAATGAGATTTTAAAAAGTGAAAATGGTCAATTGTGTGCCAATAATTCCACTCCAGGGCTGATCCATGAACACAGATGACTTCTGCTTCACATGTGAGCGCACACTAAATTGTAAACCAACTCCAAAGATTTTGTTGAAAGATGTTGTTTTTGAAAAACTGAAAAGCCAATCTCAAACTATCAATTGATCAATCAAAATGCGAGAGAAACACAAAGGAAGAATATAACACAACATTTGCTGATTAGATAATACATATTCTATATATGGCGGAATTACATCATGTAATTCCGCCATATATAGTAATTTACATGTTCATGGAATCTCAGTTGGACAGTTTCAAGAAATTTCTGTAGTTTCTGGAAAAGAATTGATAAAATTCTGATGTTCTTCTTCAAATTCCATTCATTTTTCTCCTTGCCATTCTATGTTGTTTTAGCAAACAATGCTCACAAATGGCAGGGATCTTCTGGAAGAAAAACAAATCTGAAGCAAGTAACTTGGTCCATTTGTGTTGGAATACTCATTAAACTAAAAGCGCTGGACGTGAACAGGACAAAAGGCTGTGATTCTGGCAAGTTCTGGCTAATCAAGCAGAGCCCTTGCCAAAAAATCACCACCCTGATCCTCAGGCAATTGGATAAACTTAACAGCTTTGTCACAGCATTGGGAGTAGCCAATGTGTCATACATGGTCTATAGACGTGATATTGTTATCATGTGCTATTCCGTATATTCCCGATATGTACACATGCTCCCTTAAGAATGTACCTTTGTATGTAAACATGAGTGAGGCACATGAGAAACCAGTAAAAATTGAGACAAAGTAAATAGGATTGGTGGTAAACCCTGTCATGCTGCATCATTCATATCTTATTGACACAGTCTCAAAAGTCATGGGTTCACACAGTATTTGTTCATAGCTTTGGTGAGACTTGCTTGTCAGAAATCTGCAGCAATGAGTATAACCACCAGATCTAAATTATGTCTTTTTGTCCTTGAGTCCAATCATCATTGAATAATTCCTAAGGCATAAAATCCTGGAATTTAATTCATGATCCAAGGACCAACATGCCCGTCACACGACGAGCACAGTGGATTATAGAAGTTTCCTGGGAATGATTAATTGATCATATTTATCACTCATAAATTCCAAATCCAGTTCAGACTGAAATTCATGTCTGATATCATATATGTCATTACATAGATGTCTTCATTCTCAAGATACACATCCAGCGCACAATGCTGGTATTTTCGTCCAACTAAATTGGTCAGGTCATGGCGCCAACCTCTATCTGTCTCTTAAAGCTTCAATCCATATCTTCATGCCACTAGATGATTGTCGTAAACAAAATATGTCCTGGCATACTCATTGACTCTAAAACTCAGCTGTAACATAAGAAGTTTTGAACATCATTCTCAAGAGGCTTCAATCTTTTACCAGAATTCCAGTTTTGTATGCCCTGCAAGCCGATTGCTCTATTCGATGTTCCATTGTTTTCTGTGATGGTATCAAACAAGGTGCACTTGTGGCCTCATGAGAATTAGATGTCTATCATGCATGAACAAGAAATGGAGATAGATATTAGTTATGTTTCAAATACCCAAAGGACGGCATTGCTTTGCAATAAACATGTTGGCAAAAATAAATGCCTTGCAGTCAGAATGACCTCAGCAGCCCTTGATGATTGATTTTCGGTCAAGATAACTGCAACAAAAACTGACTTCAAAGAATTTCAGAGACACCCAAATGGACATTTGGAAAGAGAAAAAGCCAAATGTCCATACTGTGAAAAGTTATTTAGAAAGCTTTACGATATGGATTTTATATACAAGGCTGGTATCGACCATCATTTTTGTCCAGCGCTAGCCCTATGTTGTTTGCAAGCCTTTGTTATGAGAAAAATCAAGTACTGTTGCAAGTAAATTGTACGATTAATTTACAAATGTAGTTGGGAGAAGGTGGTGCTTCCTGACAATGGAGGATATAATTGGGTTAGTATCTGCTATTGAGTCTACAAGGAATGACAATGGCGTGAGACATACACTGCGTTCCCAATTATTATACAACTATGCTTTTTCCTAACATCTCCCTAAGAAAAGGCACTATTCGGATATCCTTTACACGTAATCACATGTGTGCCATGAAGCAAATATCCTGTCACTTTCACTGAATTCCGTTGGTTGAGTGAGGAGTTATGCAATATAATTAGGTTTTCGGGTGTTCCCAATTATTATGCAAATTATTGGAAAAGCCTCTATTGCCACCCAAAATCAACAAAGTTGATTATGAAATGCCTTTAATATATGCCTTATAACACTAAATGAAAAACAGAACCATCAATTCAAATGTGGGCGTCTCCATGACTAAGGAATGAATTTAATACAATTACATTGAAAAATCATTGAAAGTTGCTTTTTCCTCCAAATAGAAGCCTCCCATATTCTTAAAAAAAGTAGTATCACTGAAAATTCAGCTTACAATATATCTGTATGATACTAATCATCTGCGATAAACCACCAAATCCGACATCTCTACGACAAATGACATCAAGTCCAAATCTCACATCTCTGTTTCCCATTGGAAAAGCATTGGCAATCGAATGAGTTCAATTCATCTCGAGATATTTTTAGGTACGGTGGTGCAATTTTATTTTCATTGGTTTAGAGAAGAGTTCTACATCTAATGAAAGTGGACAATGAGTTTGGTAATGATTTTATTATTTGCATGGCCAACATTGGCTTTTGGTTGCAAAAAACTGTAATTTCAATGCTATTTCAATGCTGGGGTTTAACATGGATTTTTTGGATATGAATGGATCAATATTTGGAATGATGGTTCTAATTTTCGTTTAGTGTCATGGGGTATATGTTCATGACATTTTCAGGTCATTCTGGTTGATTTTTGCTGACAATGGGTGCTTTTCCAATAATTTGCATAATAATTGGGAACACCTCAAAATGTGATTATACAGCATAACTCCAAACTGAGCAAATGGAATGGGACGAAATTGACAGGATATTGGCTCCATGACACATTGATCATTATGTGTTAAGGATATCCAAATAGTATTATTCCTTTTGGAGATATCACAAAAAATTCTAGTTGCGTAATAATTGGGAACGCGGTGTAATTATGGATCGGTAACAGAAAGGCTTGTAATAAACAACTATTACATAATGCTCAGTGAAATATCATTTTTCATAGCACAAAGATGACTAATATTACACAATGGCGCATTGGTAGGCTTGGTTCAATATGAATTTTGAAATAAATTGGTATTGCACTCATTTCATAGAAACATTTGGCACTCCAAACCTTGCAATAACTGTGTTGGTAAATTCAATTAAATGATGTACAACACCGTATAAAAGATATCATCGTAAACTTCTTTGCTGTCCACCAAGGCTCAAACCATATATGGGTTTTCTTTT
The DNA here is from genome assembly GCA_026936325.1 of Platynereis dumerilii. NCBI lineage: Eukaryota > Metazoa > Annelida > Polychaeta > Phyllodocida > Nereididae > Platynereis > Platynereis dumerilii. Next base: position 37,496,033 of record JAPTHN010000003.1, on the reverse strand, counting down.
TGCACATTTATGTTCCTTCATGGCAATGGTTACATCTTTGGAAATATCATAACTTCAGAATAAAACTTGTATGCCTCCTTTCAGCTAAGACATAAATATGAACTTACTTTCTGTCTCAACATAAAAGAACATCCAATATATGATGTTGATCATTTCAATATATGCACTGATGCAAACTGTATTCCTTTAGTCTGTGATGGCATCAAATATAAATTATGCACTCCAGGGAACCAGATATCTATCACACAAAACAAGATATTGTTCTTAACAGATCACTCATGCAGACTGTACTGCTGGCAGACCTTGGCAGATATTGGCCAGCAGTATAAAAGATAAATGACCTTGCTGTCAGAATGACCTCTTGGTTCCTTTGATGATTGATTTGCTTTGGAGATTACCACACCCAAGAACTCACCTCAAAATGGGGACCCAAAACGAGATTGCAAAAGTGAAAAGGTCAATTAGGCATCAGCAGTTGCCAGACTTTGTGTGCTAGTAATTCATCTGCAAGACTGATCCATTGGGACAGGTGACCTCTGCTGCATAAATGTGACATTGTGAGTGCATACTTAATTGTAAACAAGTTTCAAATTTTTCTTTAGTGAGGTTACTTTTGAAAAAGTGAAAAGCAAGGCTCATACAATCAAAAAGTCAGGCAAACTTTCGCGAAATAGAAAAGTAGACAATAACATAACAGTTGCTTGATTAGATATATCATATATTGCTGCAGAACATGTTCATGAAATCTTAATTGGACAGTTTCAAGAAATTTCTGGAATTTTCGAATAAGAATTGACAAGATTCTGATGTTGCTTTTCTAATTCCATTCATTGGTCTCTTCGCCATTCCATGTTGTTTTAGCAAATAATGCTCATAAATGGAAGGGATCTGCTGAAAGAAAATGAAACCTGATGCAATTAACTTGGACCACTTAAGTTGATACACTCATTAAACTAAAAGCGGTGGAGATGAAGAGGACAATAGGCAGTGATTCTGGCAAGTTCTGGCTAATCAAGCAGAGCCCTTGCAGAAAATCACAACACTGATCCTCAGGCAATTGGACAAACTTAACAGCTTTGTCACAGTGTTTGGAGTAGCCAGCATTTCATGCACAGCCTTGACAATGTCATGATGATATTAGTTTGAACTCCCTCTCTTTGACTTTGTCTCCACAGAGTTATAGACAATTATTGTGCAATGGATTCATTATAAGCAAAATTGAATTCAATATCCACAATTCCACATGAGCAAAAGATGAATTACCTTGCAGTCAGAATTACCTCTCTGCTCTTTTGATGGTTGATTTGCTTTGGCGATTACTACAACAAAGAGTTGACCCCAAAAGGCTTCAGAGAGACCCAAAATGAGATTGAAAAGGTGAAAAGGGTCAATTGTGTGCCAGTAATTCAACTCCAAGGCTGATCCATGAAGACAGGTGACTTCTGCTTCACATGTGAGCGAACACTAAATTGTGAGCCAGCTCCAAAGATTTGGTTGAATGAAGTTATTTTTGAAAAAGTGAAAAGCCAGACTCAAACAATCAACCAAAATACAGAGAAACAGAAACGAAGAATATAACGCAGCATTTGTTTGATTAGATAATAGATAATTATTATTCGACTTGATAACATGCTCATGGAGTCTTAATTAGAGAGTTTCAGGCAATTTCTGCAATTTGCGGATAAGAAATGAAAAGATTTTGATGTTCTTCCTCAAATTCCATTATTTGGTCCCCTCGACAGTTCATGTTGTTTCAGCAAACAATGCTTATATATAGGAGGGATCTGCTGAAAGAAGAACAAACCTGATGCAATTAACTTGGACCACTTGAATTGAAATGCTCATTAAAATAAAGTGCTGGATGTGAGGAGGACAAAAGGCTGTGATTCTGTCAAGTGCTGGCTAATCAAGCAGAGCCCTTGCCAAAAATTCACAACGCAGATCCTCAGGCAATTTGACAAACTTAACAGCTTTGTCACAGCGTTTGGAGTAGCCAGTGTGTCATGCATGGTCTTGACGTGATATTGTTATCATGTGCTATTCCGTATATTCCAAAAATGAACACATGCTACCCTAATAATGTACATGAGTGAGGCACATGAGAAACCGCGAAAAGTGAGACAATGTAAATAGGATTGGTGGTAAACCCCATTATGCTGTGTCATGCATATCTTATTGACACAGTCTGCAGTATTTGTTCATAGCTTTGGTCAGACTTGCTTGTCAGAAATCTGCAGCAATGAGCATAACCACCAGATCTGCCTTTTTGGCCCTAATCCATTTTACATTGAATGATCCTTAAGGCATAAAATCCTAGAATTTAATTCATGATCCAAGGACTAACATCACACAATGAGCACTGTAGAATATTGAAGTTTCTTGGGATGCACAATGCTCATCTTTTCGTCCAACTATGTAGGCCAGGCCATGGCGCAAACCTTTATCTGTCTTTCAAAGCTTTAACCAAAATCTTCATGCCAGTAGATGATAAGCATAAATAAACAAAATATGCCATAGATCTACTCCTCATGGTCTATAAAAATAAAATAAACCAAAAGAGTCACCATTAGTGCATATTCACTTCTTAAATCAACTGACATTCTAACCGCTATAACTGAAGACAGCTTTGAACTGCATTCTGTAGAGAATTCCCTCAATTGTTTACCAGAATTCATTTTTTTATATTCCTCAATCCCACTAATTTATTTGATGTTCCATGTGATGTTATTCTTTTCTGTGATGGTATCAAACAAGGTTTACTTCTGCTCTCAGGAGAATTAGATGTCTATCATACATGAACAAGAAATGGAGATTGATGTCAGTTATGTTTCGAATACCCAAAGGATGGCATTGCTTTGCAATAAACGTGTGGACAAAAGATAAACGACATTGCAGTCAGAATGACCTCGACAGCCCTTGATGATTGATTTTCTGTCAAGATTGCTGCAACAAAAGCTGACCTCAAAGGATTTCAGAGACATCCAAAGGGGCATTTGGAAAGAATAAAAGTCAAATGTCCTTACTGTGAGAAGTTATTTAGAAAGCTTACGATATGGATTTTATATGGATACTTGGCTGGTATCGACCATCATTTTTGTCCAGTGCTACGCTGTTGTTTCTATTGAGAGAAATCTCAAATCATATTTCACAAGAACGACAAATATAAATAGTAAGATTGAAGTCCAATATACATACTTGAGGGCATGCTGTCAGGAGTGGTTTGCAAGCCTTTGTTATGAGAAAAAACTATAAGTACTGTTGCAAGTAAATTGTAGGATTTATTTACAAATTTAGTAGTGAGAAGGTGGTGCTTCCTGACAATGGAGGATATAATTGGGTTAGTGTCTGCTATTGAGTCTACAAGGAATGACAATGGCTTGAGACATTATTACTGATCGGCAGCAGAAAGGCTTGTAATAAACACTTATTACATAATGCTCAGTGAAATATCATTTTTCATAGCACAAAGATGACTAATATTACACAATGGCGCATTGGTAGGCTTGGTTCAATATGAATTTTGAAATAAATTGGTATTGCACTCATTTCATAGAAACATCTGTGTTGGTAAATTCAATTAAATGATGTACAACACCGTATAAAAGATATCATCGTAAACTTCTTTGCTGTCCACCAAGGCTCAAACCATATATGGGTTTTCTTTTTGCACATTTATGTTCCTTCATGGCAATGGTTTCATCTTCCGAAAAATGTCATAACTTCAGCATAAAAATTGTATGCCTCCTTTCAGCTAAGACATATATATGAACTTACTTTCTGTCTCAACATAAAAGGACATCCAATATATGATGTTGATCTATTCAGTATATGCACTGATGCAAACTGTATTCCTTTTGTCTGTGATAGCATCAAACAAATATAAATTATGCACTCCAGGGAACCAGATACCTATCAGTATCACACAAAACAAGATATTTTTCTTAACAGATCACACATGCAGACTGTACTGCTGGCAGACCTTGGCAGATATTGGCCAGCAGTATAAAAGATAAAGGACCTTGCTGTCAGAATGACCTCTTGGTTCCTTTGATGATTGATTTGCTTTGGAGATCACTACGCCAAAGAACTGACCTCAAAAAGGAGACCCAAAACGAGAGTGAAAAAGTGAAAAGGTCAATTGGGCATCAGCAGTTGCCAGACTTTGTGTGCTAGTAATTCATCTGCAAGACTGATCCATTGGGACAGGTGATCTCTGCTGCAAAAAATATGACATTGTGAGTGCATGTATACGTAATTGAAAACAAGTTTCAAATTTCTTTTTAGTGAGGTTACTTTTCAAAAAGTGAAAAGCAAGGCTCATACAATCAAAAAGTCAGGCAAACTTTCGCGAAATAGAAAAGTAGACAATAACATAACAGTTGCTTGATTAGATATATCATATATGGCTGCAGAACATGTTCATGAAATCTCAATTGGACAGTTTCAAGAAATTTCTGGAATTTTCGAATAAGAATTGACAAAATTCTGATGTTGCTTTTCTAATTCCATTCATTGGTCTCTTCGCCTTTCCATGTCGTTTCAGCAAACAATGCTCATAATGGAGGGGGTCTGCAGAAAGAAAATGAAACCTGATGCAATTAACTTGGACCACTTAAGTTGAAACACTCATTAAACTAAAAGCGGTGGACATGAAGAGGACAATAGGCAGTGATTCTGGCAAGTTCTGGCTAATCAAGCAGAGCCCTTGCAGAAAATCACAACACTGATCCTCAGGCAATTGGACAAACTTAACAGCTTTGTCACAGTGTTTGGAGTAGCCAGCATTTCATGCACAGCCTCGACAATGTCATGATGATATTAGTTTGAACTCCCTCTCTTTCACTTTGTCTCCACAGAGTTATAGACAATTATTGTGCAATGGATTCATTATAAGCAAAATTGAATTCAATATCCACAATTCCACATGAGCAAAAGATGAATTACCTTGCTGTCAGAATTACCTCTCTGCTCTTTTAATGGTTGATTTGCTTTGGCGATTACTCCAACAAAGAGGTGACCCCAAAAGGCTTCAGAGAGACCCAAAATGAGATTGAAAAGGAAAAAAAGGTCAACTGTGTGCCAGTAATTCAACTCCAAGGCTGATCCATGAAGACAGGTGACTTCTGCCTGACATGTGAGTGAACACTAAATTGTGAACCATCTCCAAAGATTTGGTTGAATGAAGGTATTTTTAAAAAAGTGAAAAGCCAGACTCAAACAATCAAAATACACAGAAACAGATAGAAAGACTATAACACAGCATTCTTTTGATTAGATAATAGATAATTATTATTCGACTTGACAACATGCTCATGGAGTCTTAATTACAGAGTTTCAGGCAATTTCTGCAATTTTCGGATAAGAATTGAAAAGATTTTGATGTTCTTCCTCAAATTCCATTATTTGGTCCCCTCGCCAGTTCATGTTGTTTCAGCAAACAATGCTTATGTATGGGAGGGATCTGCTGAAAGAAGAGCAAACCTGAAGCAATTAACTTGGACCACTTGAATTGAAAAGCTCATTAAAATAAAGTGCTGGATGTGAGGAGGCTTTGATTCTGTCAAGTGCTGGCCATTCAAGCAGAGCCCTTGCCAAAAATTCACAACACTGATCCACTAGCAATTGGACAAACTTAACAACTTTGTTACAATGTTTGGAGTAGCTAGTGTGTCATGCATGGTTTTGACGTGATATTGTTATTCTTGTGCTATTCCGTGTATTCCAGAAATGAACACATGCTACCTTAAGAATGTACCTTTGTATGTAAACATGAGTGAGGCACATGAGAAACCAGTAAAAATTGAGACAAAGTAAATAGGATTGGTGGTAAACCCAATTATGCTGTGTCATGCATATCTTATTGACACAATCTGCAGTATTTCTTCATAGCTTTGATCACACTTGCTTGTCAGAAATCTGCAGCAATGAGCATAACCACCAGATCTGCCTTTTTGGCCCTAATCCATTTTACATTGAATGATCCTTAAGGCATAAAATCCTGGAATTTAATTCATGATCCAATGGACTAACATCACATGATGATCACTGTAGAATATTGAAGTTTCTTGGGATGCACAATGCTAATCTTTTCGTCCAACTACATTGCTCAGGTCATGGTGCCAACCTCTATCCGTCTTTTAAAGCTTTAACCGAAATCTTCATCCACTAGATGATAAGCATAAACAAAATATGCCATCCTCCTCATGGTCTATAAAAATAAGATAAAGAAAAAGAGTCACCATTAGTGCATATTGACTTCTTAACTCAACTGACATTCTAACAACTATAACTGAAGACAGCTTTGAACTGCATTCTGTATTCCCTCTATTGTTTACCAGAATTCATTTTTTTATATTCCTCAATCCCACTAATTTACTTGATGTTCCATGTGATGTTATTTTTTTCTGAGATGGTATCAAACAAGGTTTACTTCTGCTCTCAGGAGAATAAGATGTCTATCATAGGTCGTAGACATGAACAAGAAATGGAGATGGATATCAGTTATGTTTCGAATACCCATAGGATGGCATTGCTTTGCAATAAACGTGTGGGCAAAAAATAAATGACCTTGCAGTCGGAATGATGATTGATTTTCTGTCAAGATTGCTGCAACAAAAGCTGACCTCAAAGGATTTCAGAGACATCCAAAGGGGCATTTGGAAAGAATAAAAGTCAAATGTCCTTACTGTGAGAAGTTATTTAGAAAGCTTACGATATGGATTTTATATGGATACTAGGCTGGTATCGACCATCTTTTTTGTCCAGTGTTACGCTGTTGTTACTATTGAGAGAAATCTCAAATCATATTTAACAAGAACGATAAATATAAATAGTAAGATTGAAGTCCAATATACATACTTGAGGGCATGCTGTCAGGAGTGGTTTGCAAGCCTTTGTTATGAGAAAAAACTATAAGTACTGTTGCAAGTAAATTGTAGGATTTATTTACAAATTTAGTAGTGAGAAGGTGGTGCTTCCTGACAATGGAGGATATAATTGGGTTAGTGTCTGCTATTGAGTCTACAAGGAATGACAATGGCTTGAGACATTATTACTGATCGGCAGCAGAAAGGCTTGTAATAAACACTTATTACATAATGCTCAGTGAAATATCATTTTTCATAGCACAAAGATGACTAATATTACACAATGGCGCATGGTAGGCTTGGTTCAATATGAATTTTGAAATAAATTGGTATTGCACTCATTTCATAGAAACATTTGGCACTCCAAACCTTGCAATAACTGTGTTGGTAAATTCAATTAAATGATGTACAACACCGTATAAAAGATATCATCGTAAACTTCTTTGCTGTCCACCAAGGCTCAAACCATATATGGGTTTTCTTTTTGCACATTTATGTTCCTTCATGGCAATGGTTTCATCTTCCGAAAAATGTCATAACTTCAGCATAAAAATTGTATGCCTCCTTTCAGCTAAGACATAAATATGAACTTACTTTCTGTCTCAACATAAAAGAACATCCAATATATGATGTTGATCATTTCAATATATGCACTGATGCAAACTGTATTCCTTTTGTCTGTGATAGCATCAAACAAATATAAATCATGCATTCCAGTGTATAGATACCTATCAGTATCACACAAAACAAGATATTTTTCTTAACAGATCACACATGTAGGTACTGCTGGCAGACCTTGGCAGATATTGGCCAGCAGTATAAAAGATAAATGACCTTGCTGTCAGAATGACCTCTCGGTTCCTTTGATGATTGATTTGCTTTGGAGATTACTACGCCAAAGAACTGACCTCAAAAGGGGGACCCAAAACGAGATTGCAAAAGTGAAAAGGTCAATTGGGCATCAGCAGTTGCCAGACTTTGTGTGCTAGTAATTCATCTGCAAGACTGATCCATTGGGACAGGTGACCTCTGCTGCATAAATATGACATTGTGAGTACATACTTAATTGTAAACAAGTTTCAAATTTTTCTTTAGTGAGGTTACTTTTGAAAAAGTGAAAAGCAAGGCTCATACAATCAAAAAGTCAGGCAAACTTTCGCGAAATAGAAAAGTAGACAATAACATAACAGTTGCTTGATTAGTTATATCATATATGGCTGCAGAACATGTTCATGAAATCTTAATTGGACAGTTTCAAGAAATTTCTGGAATTTTTCGAATAAGAATTGGCAAGATTCTGATGTTGCTTTTCTAATTCCATTCATTGGTCTCTTCGCCGTTCCATGTTGTTTTAGCAAACAATGCTCATAAATGGAAGGGATCTGCTGAAAGAAAATCAAACCTGATGCAATTAACTTGGACCACTTAAGTTGAAACACTCATTAAACTAAAAGCGGTGGACATGAAGAGGACAATAGGCAGTGATTCTGGCAAGTTCTGGCTAATCAAGCAGAGCCCTTGCAGAAAATCACAACACTGATCCTCAGGCAATTGGACAAACTTAACAGCTTTGTCACAGTGTTTGGAGTAGCCAGAATTTCATGCACAGCCTTGACAATGTCATGATGATATTAGTTTGAACTCCCTCTCTTTCACTTTGTCTCCACAGAGTTATAGACAATTATTGTGCAATGGATTCATTATAAGCAAAATTGAATTCAATATCCACAATTCCACATGAGCAAAAGATGAATTACCTTGCAGTCAGAATTACCTCTCTGCTCTTTTAATGGTTGATTTGCTTTGGCGATTACTACAACAAAGAGGTGACCCCAAAAGGCTTCAGAGAGACCCAAAATGAGATTGAAAAGGAAACTAGAACGGGCGCTCGGAGAGCACATGGCTCCGCCAACCCGAAAGCTGCTTCTTTTTGACAATTTGTCAGATGTAAAAAGTGTATGCCATTCACATTAGAAGGAGAATGTGGTTGTTTATTTGTGAGAGAGTAATGCTGAGGTATGAGTTTAACCCAAGAGCTGTTTATTAGCAGTGGCGTAACTAGGGGGTCTCGAGCGGGGGGGGGGGGGGGGGGGGGTACCTGGGGATTAAAATACTAATTGTATATTTTAGCCCGATGGAAAGTTCATATTTTTCAATTTTCGGCATCAGGAGTCTAATAAAACATGTCAAGGGGAAAAAAACATTTTTTTGGGGGGGGGGGGGTCACTGCATCTTTTAATGGGGAAAAATGCTATTTTTAGCATAAAATCTGATAAAACACTAAAATAGAGGCCGAGGGAAGAATTTTAATAGTAGAAATACAAATAAGGTGTAAAATGAAAGCAGAGAAATAGCACTATGTGATCCGGGAGGCGCGTTTTAAAATTTTGGTCTATGTACTTTTTTTTGCCCAATAAAGATGCCAAAAATGGCTCAGTTTCAACAAAAACCCCATGGAACAGGGATTAAAATCAAAAATTAAAAAAAGCGCCTCCAGCATCATATAGTGCTGCTTCTCTTCTTTCATTTGACACCTTATTTGCATTTCTACCATTAAAATTCATCCCTCGGCCTTTTGTTTAATTTTTTCTTCATATTTTAAGCTAAAAATTTCATTTTTTCCTATTAAAAAATACAGTGACACTCCTGAAAAAAAAAAATTTTCTCCTTGACATATTTTCTTGGAAGCCTTGTGCTGAAAATTTGGATGAAAAATGCAAAACTGCCTTTAATAAGGCAACATTTGAAGAAATAACAGTGTAGCGCTCAAAAAGCTCGAATGTGCATTAACCAACCAGAGTATTACCCGATGAGTGTCACATGCTGCATAAAATATTATCTAGCGATCTAGCTATCTATCTATGTCTGTGTGTCTGGGGGGAGGGTTGGTCTAGTGGTAGCGTGCTGGACTGCCAATCGCTGGGTCCCGGGTTCGAATCCAGCTCTTGCCGGGTCACCTGGGCCTTTGTTGGATGGCTGTTTCAATCATCCCTCACCTCATTGCCGTGTCCTTCTCCTAATTAGCCTACCAAGTGCATAAATACAGGACGTAAAGCCCCAATTATCCATCCATCCATGTCCGTGTGTGTATATCTCCATCTGTGAATTTCTATCTGTCTATTTCTGTCTGTCTATCTGTCGATCTATCTGTCTACTATCTACCAGTCTATCTACCTGTCTATATACCTGTCTATCTATCTATCTATCTATCTGTCTACCTATCTATCTATCTATCTTTTATGTAATTGTGGCAATGTAAATGTCAAGTTGCTTGGTTTGTCACAGACCTGGGAAACTGTACTAAGTACCAAGCTGAATGGCCCCTGTGGTCTGCCTGACTCATGACACATATTTAGCCCTCCAGATTCCTACCTTTAGCAGTTAACCCCCCCCCCCCCCTCTTGCATTCCCCATCTCAGTGCAGTGATTTGCAGCAGCACAGTAGCAGAGTGGACTTTAGGGTAAAACAATGCAGGACAAACCTAAATATATGTCAACACATTCTTGGACTAGCATCAGCATGGTACCAAGTGTAGCTGTATAACAGCTTATTTGAGTCATTCTATGGACCTATCTTCATGATTGCTCCGAAGAAATTACCAGTCTGACATTGAAGTTACATTCTGCTTTGCATTTGGAGTTGGAATAATTCAGTTAATTGGCATGGAATTTAGCAGTTTAGGACATGGCCATGGTCCATGTGTTTGGATTACCACTGCTGACTGAGTGAATACAGTTCACTACATTCTTACACAAACACCACTAAGGCCAGGTAGGACCAAAAATATTTCTAAATTGTCACAACTAGAATGAAGCTAGTAGTGTTGACACAATGAAAATTGTCATAGTGACACTTTTTAGACTCATTACCTATCATTGAATCCATACAACTTGTATGTTGCTGTGTGCACATGTTGTGGAAACCGCATGGAGTGCTGGTGTGTTGACAAACACCAGCCACACTCCAGGCCAGGCCAGATGTCACGTGATCTCTCTGAGACTTGAGCTCAGTTTATAAGGTAGCATTGGTCTGTGCTGCTGATCTAGTTGACCATAAAAATAAATTTGGCTTGGCCTTACAACCATTGGCTTGGCCTGGTGGATTTGTAATTCCTATGTTTTTGGAACTTCTAATGCACAAACTGGAGCCAAAATAGAAAAGAGCAGTCATTTGGTGATTTGAAAACATGGTACCAAAGGACAGCTGTATACGATCTTGAATTTTGTCAGGAACTTGTGCACAGCGTTACAGAGGAATGTGGACCTGACTCGTCACATAAGCTCTCGCCCAGGGGCGGAGCCAAAAAAGGTCAACTGTGTGCCAGTAATTCAACTCCAAGGCTGATCCATGAAGACAGGTGACTTCTGCTTCACAAGTGAGTGAACACTAAATTGTGAACCAGCTCCAAAGATTTGGTTGAATGAAGTTATTTTTAAAAAAGTGAAAAGCCAGACTCAAACAATCAAAATACACAGAAACAGAAAGAAAGACTATAACACAGCATTTGTTTGATTAGATAATAGATAATTATTATTCGACTTGATAACACGCTCATGGAGTCTTAATTAGAGAGTTTCAGGCAATTTCTGCAATTTTCGGATAAGAATTGAAAAGATTTTGATGTTCTTCCTCAAATTCCATTATTTGGTCCCCTCGCCAGTTCATGTTGTTTCAGCAAACAATGCTTATGTATGGGAGGGATCTGCTGAAAGAAGAACAAACCTGATGCAATTAACTTGGACAACTTGAATTGAAACGCACATTAAAATAAAGTGCTGGATGTGAGGAGGCTTTGATTCTGTCAAGTGCTGGTTAATCAAGCAGAGCCCTTGCCAAAAATTCACAACGCAGATCCTCAGGCAATTTGACAAACTTAACAGCTTTGTCACAGCGTTTGGAGTAGCCAGTGTGTCATGCATGGTCTTGACGTGATATTGTTATCATGTGCTATTCCGTGTATTCCAGAAATGAACACATGCTACCCTAAGAATGTACCTGAGTATGTAAACATGAGTGAGGCACATGAGAAACCGCGAAAAGTGAGACAATGTAAATAGGATTGGTGGTAAACCCCATTATGCTGTGTCATGCATATCTTGTTGACACAGTCTACAGTATATATTTTGTTCATAGCTTTGGTCACACTTGCTTGTCAGAAATCTGCAGCAATGAGCATAACCACCAGATCTGCCTTTTTGGCCCTAATCCATTTTACATTGAATGATCCTTCAGGCATGAAATCCTGGAATTTAATTCATGATCCAATGGACTAACATCACATGATGATCACTGTAGAATATCGAAGTTTCTTTGGATGCACAATGCTCATCTTTTCGTCCAACTACTTTGGTCAGGTCATGGCGCCAACCTCTATCCGTCTTTTAAAGCTTCAACCGAAATCTTCATGCCACTAGATGATAAGCATAAACAAGATATGCCATACTCCTCATGGTCTATAAAAGTAAAATAAACCAAAAGAGTCACCATTAGTGCATATTCACTTCTTAAATCAACTGACATTCTAACCGCTATAACTGAAGACAGCTTTGAACTGCATTCTGTAGAGAATTCCCTCAATTGTTTACCAGAATTCATTTTTTTATATTCCTCAATCCTACTAATTTATTTGATGTTCCATGTGATGTTATTCTTTTCTGTGATGGCAGGGGCGGACTGATCCTATGGGCCAGAGGGCAGTGCCCTGGGGCCCATCACCTGAGGGGGCCCATTAACAACCTTTAAAAATTGAAATTTTCAAAAATGATGTTAAGAAGTTCAAAATCCAATTAAGGGCCTAAAATTTTAAAATATTCAATTTAAAATTTACAAGCATAATAAACTGAAGTAAGGGGCCCCTTTCTCAGTTTTGGATCCAGAAGTGGTGCCCTAGGAGGGGCCATGATATTATGCTTGGACATTCAGAGGCCCTCCTTTTTGTATATTTTGCTTCAAAATAATCTAGAAGGGCATGGGCCCCCTTCTGAATCCCCCACTGTCTACCCTTCAATTAACTGTAACTTTGTCTTATCGCGTAGAAGTTTATGTTTAATTTCATACTACATACAGTACAAATTTCTAAAAGTGGCTCGTCATTTAAAATCTAGCCTTAGCTATCTATCCATAGCCATTCCAAGCTAAACTAAGCTACACTTATCCACAGCTAGCCATAGCTATCCACAATTACTATTGTTTAAACAAGGGGTAAAGAGATTCCAGTGTATACAAAAGAATACAAATGGATAGCTATGGATAGATATGGATAAGACTAGTAATGTATAGCTACAGACAGCTAAGTTGAGCCACATTTAGAAATTTGTACTGTATACTATTCATATAATTTCATATCATATCGACATGTAGGTAGAGAACGACTAGGTTCTGCAACAGCAATGGATTTTGAAGGCATTAATAAGTTTAAAACTTCAGCTTGAAAATGCTGCTATTGCGATACAAACTAATTAATAATCATTACAACTTTCTTTTGTATAAATTTTGTGTGAATCTCTGTGTGATTGTGAATGTTTGAATGATGCCTCGAGTGAATGTTTTTGACCAAGAGTGTATATGCCAAGTTTCATGTTTCACATGATTAAATAAAGTATTTATTATTCTTTTTATTATTATTATTATTAAAAGGGGCCCGCCAGTGATTCTGCCCAGGGGCCCACTGTGGGGCCAGTCCGCCCCTGTGTGATGGTATCAAACAAGGTTTACTTCTGCTCTCAGCAGAATAAGATGTCTATCGTATATGAACAAGAAATGGAGATGGATATCAGTTATGTTTCGAATACCCATAGGATGGCATTGCTTTGCAATAAACGTGTGGACAAAAGATAAATGACCTTGCAGTCGGAATGACCTCAGCACCCCTTGGTGATTGATTTTCAACAAAGATTACTGCAACAAAAACTGACCTCAAAAGCACCAAAGGGCATTTGGAGAGAATAAACTTCAAATGTCCATACTGCGCGAAGTCATTTTGAAAGCATTACGATACAGATTTTATATTGTTACTAACCATCATTTTTGTCCAGTGCTATGCAATTGTTACTATTGAGAGAAATCTCAAATCATATTCAATAAGAACGACAAATAAAACTCTTGGTAGTGAAAAGGTAAACCGGACATTCTGATCCGTTTTATTTGCAAACAGGGAATAGTTTGTATTGTTCCATGACCCCTATGTAACAAGCCCCCTGTTTGGCCAACAACCCACCTGCACAATGTGATGTTCACTGATCAGCGAATATCACATTTGTTATTGACCTCCCTGGAAAAAAAAAATTTTCCAAAAAATCTTTCCGAAAAAAAAAAAAATTTCCAAAATAAAAATATTTCCGAAAAAAAAAAATTTTTCCTTCCTTTCAAAAAAAATAACTTCACCCCAAAAAAAAGTCATGGAACAAAACAATTGTGGACTTCAGTTAAGTTCAATATCAGGTCACCGGTCAGGTCCGTTAAACCTGATATTGACCTCAACCGAAGTCAATAATTGCATAATATACAATTGTTGCATAATGCTGAGTGAAATATTATTTTTCACAGCACAAAAATGAACAATGGCACAGGTAGACTTTGTTCAATATGATTCATTTTGCGCACATACCATGCAAACGTTTTGCACTCTATACCTTGCAATAACGGTGCAGGTAAATTTAATTAAATGATGAATGACACCGCATGAAAGATATCCCATAAACTTTTTAACTGTTCACCGAGGCACATACCATTTTTTGGGTTTTCTTTTTGCACATTTCTGTTCCTTGATTGCAATGGTTTCATCTTTGGAAAATGTCGTAACTTCAGAATAAATATTGTGTATGCCTCCTTTCAGCAAAGACCTAAATATGAACTCTTTTTCTGTCTCAACATAAAACGACATCCGATATATGATGTTGAGCTATTCAGTATATGCACTGATGCAAATTGTATTCCCTCTGTCTTTGATAGCATCAAACAAATATTCATTATGCAATCTAGGGAACCAGACACCTTTCACAAAACAAGATACAGTATACTGTTCTTAACAGATCACACATGTAGGTCCTGCTGGGTAGACCTTGGCAGATATTGGCCAGCAGTATAAATTTGAGCAAAGAACTGACCTCAAAAGGCCTCAGGGAGACCCGAAACGAGATTGAAAAAGTGAAAAAGTCAATTGGGCATCAGCAGTTGCCAGACATTGTGTGCTAGTAATTCATCTGCAAGGCTGATCCATTGGAACAGTTGACCTCTGGTGTACACTTGTGACATTGTGAGAAGATATTTAATTGTAAACAAGTTCCACTTTTTTTTTCAACGAAGTTATATATATGTTTTTAAAAAATTTGAAAAGCCAGACTCATACAATAAAAAGGTCAGGCGAACTTTTCCAAAATGGAAAGATTTTAAGGTAGACAGTAACATAACAGTTGCTCGATTAGAACAGATATATATCATATATGGCCGCATAACATGTTCAGGTAATCTTAATTGGACAGGTTCAGGCAATATCTGCAATTTCCGGATAAGAATTGATAAGATCCTGATGTTCTTCCTCAAATTCGATTCGTTGGTCCCATCGCCATTCCATGTTGTTTTAGCGAACAATGCTCATAAATGGCAGGGATCTGCTGAAAGAAAGGCAAAGCTAGAAGCAATTAACTTGGACCACTTCTATTCAAACACTCATTAAACTAAAAGCACTGGACGTGAAGAGGACAAAAGGCTGTGATTCAGGCAAGTTCTGGCTAATCAAGCAGAGCCCTTGCAAAAGAATCACAACACTGATCCACAAGCAATTGGACAAAGTTAACAGCTTTGTCACACTGTTTGGCGAAGCCAGCATTTCATGCATGGCCTTTACGTGATACTGTTATCATGCGCTTTTCTTAATTTTCCAGTTGAGTGAATACTCAATTCAGTTTCTGTTTATCAGAATTTCGAACTATCTCTGTAGTGCTATATATAACACCAAACTCACAAGCGAAGCATTTCCAGACAGACTGAAACAAGCAAGATGTCCATACTTGAGAAGTTCAAAAGGACATTCAGCACCTTAGCTGTATAGCTATGACATCATAGGTCCACTATAGCACTGAAAAGAAATCTGATTTCTTCAGATCAATAATTGGAGCTGTTATCTGAACAATATGATTAGTGCTCTGCACAAATGTTATTCCTTTTGTCTATTATATCATCACACAAGTAAATTACACTCCTGGGGACCAACTATGAAGTCTATCAAAGAGAAAACAAACTGAAGGTGGAAAAATATGCACCGTATGATATGATATCACTTGCACACTATATCATGTACCAAAATTCAATACGCACCAATGCAAAAGTTATTCGCTTTGTAAGTGATAGCATCATGCAAATAAGCACTCAAGGGAACCAGATAGCCAACACATGAAACGAAACAAGAGATGCAGAGATGTGGCTGTTTACATATACAGCATATATATGCAGGTCTTGACCGGGAGACATCGGCCAGTTATGTAGACGTGAGCAAAAGGTAATTGGCCTTGCTTTAAAAATGACATCAATGTAAGATCGTATTCCTTTGATGGTCGATTTGCTTTGGAGATTATTACAACAAAGAATAGATATTTCGGCTTCAGAGAGACCCAAAACTAGATTTTAAAAGTGAAAAGGTCAATTGGGCATCAGCAGTCGCCAGACTTGGTGTGCTGGTAATTCATCTGCAAGGCTGAACCATTGCGACAGACAACCATTTTTCCTCATGGCGAACCTTTGCACTCTACAGAGTGCTAGTTTTCTTGTTGCTTGATTTGTTACTACTGATATTTGTTAACATTCATCATATATGAAAAGTACGTGTAATGCTTGGCCAACATAATCTATCATTGCTACATGCCATCTTTCATAAATCAGGGAGAGGACCTCTTTAGGCTATTGAACAAATAGCAATGAATATATCTTCGTATAGACTGACACACTATATTTCCAATAAGAAGCTCATAGAAGGACACAAGGCAAAGAAGAGTGTAATTCATAATAGTATTGACTTGTAAGGCGCTAGTTACAATAAATTGTTCACCAGCTAAAAATGCAATGACGAAGGATCATCATGACTATTATAAAATCGAAGGTAAGCTTCATAGATACACTCATGATAAATCCAATGTGGCTTAATAATGAAGACATACCATAATTACTATACACTTAATTTTGCTATGCCAACACTTGACCAATGTTGACTTGGCCTACTGATTTGAACTTTTCATTGGAACGTTCATGTGCAAACTTTCCCCCAGCAAAACTCCAACATGACATCAGCGGGTGAGAGAGTTTTACCAATTATGATGCCCAGCTGGCGCCTGAACAGGTTTGATGTATGGCAACCAGATGTGATCGATCCTGTACCTTGCAAACTTTCATTATTAATCTCAACAGGATCCTGGATGATCAATCAAATTAGGAAGTCCTGCCCTGCCAATCTGCTACCCTCCCAATTTTGATAAGGATATGGTTAGCTATGTAAGAGTATATTTTGATGGCAACTTTCTCAAAGAACCTATGTTAAATTGCAGATTTCACTTGCCTTTCAAAAGTCTGTATTAAAATGCAATAAATCCCATATTCTTTACTGTCCATTTATCGCCTCGTGATTGACTGTTCGACCGTTTGTCTCATAGTATAAGCCGGTAATTCACCATGGGATCGGGAATATCTGTTAATCACATCTCAGGATAAAGCCCTCGGGTGATGTATATCATATATTCGCTCTCCTGTGGTGAACAACCTGTGAAAATCATTTTTTACAACTTTTTTTTTAATTTATGAGATCCACAAATAGAACTGGTTCAGTATTATATGGTACCATGTGATAATAAATCAGCCATTTACTTTGCAATATTTGGCCTACTACAAAAATTATAAAGCCAACACATGACATTCAAATCAAAATTTCAAATGTGTTTTCATTGCAAATGACTACAATGTCATGATGTTTTTGAAATCATATCACAGTTTGGTGGTGAGAATTTTTACCCAGGCTGACTTTCACAGATATCCTTAAAAGCTCAATATTGAACCTTCAGAACAATCGAAACACCAACAGTATTCATCCACAATTGCCCTTAATTGTGTGTTTTTTGTTTTTTTTTGGTGGGCTGCAGCCCACTTTTTTGTTTGAAAAACTCAAGTGATTTTGTCATAAGACGAGCTTGGTTATTGGTCCACGAAGATTGCTGAGCCCCTTCGTTTATTTTCGTGTGAATCTGTCACAAGACAAGGTTATACTGATTGGTCCTGGCTTTGATGGTAACAGAATCATAACTATAGGCACACATGAATGACAGACCCCTTTTTGGAAAGCTGAGAGCTTTATATATGCTCTGTGAGTAATTACTTTGCAGTAAAAATATTTTTTTCTGCATCTATCTATATATCTACAAGGGGCGTTCAGAAAGTTCACTGCTTTTTTTTATTTTCAATCTAGAACAATGAATTTTTTACAGGATAAAATTCAGCAGTTTTTGAATATGTTTGCAAAAATTTGGACCAATTTGGAGTTTTTTAAGTCATTCTGTGGTTGCCATGGAAACAGAAAGTTTGGCTAGGTGGAGCAGGTAGTACGGAGATCAAGAAAATCAATGAACTGCGGCTGAGAGAGACCTCACTCTGCCACTTGTATTAGCAAGATTGACAATATTTGACACAAGAAATATGATATTAGCTTCTAAATATACTTTCAGTCATACCAAATGTTTGTATTCTTACAGAGAACCAATGTGGGAAAGCACTCCTGCATGCCCGATTCAGCAAGAGTTATTCAGGCGCCAGAATGTGAGTCCTTAACTAAATCAGGACTTATGATAAAGCATGGATTCACTGGTATGAGCAAGAGACCTAAAGGGACAGCATTATTCATCCCAGCTTTTCCTTTGACACATAGCTTTACATAAGACCTGGTTTTCCATTACCTTAATCACTGGGGGCAATAGTTTCAGGCACTGGAGGAGAAAAGGCTTTGGATGACCGAAAAGCTTTCGCAAAAACATTTCCTGGAGGGCTTCAAGGAACATTTATTTCAATGTGTCTGGTGTATGAATTAATGCTTTTGTAGTACTTGTGAGTATTTTTAAAAGGTTATATTATATTTCTTGTGTTAATTATTGTCAATCTTACTAATACAAGTGGCAGAGTGAGGTCTCTCTCAGCCGAAACACATTGATTTTCTTGATCTCCGTACTACCTGCTCCACCAAGAGCAACTTTCTGTTTCCATGGCAATCACTGAATGACTTAGAAATGTCCAATCTGTCCAAAATTTTGGAAATCCATTCAAAAACTGCTGAATTTTATCCAGTAAAAAATTCATAGTTCTAGATTGAAAATAAGTGTCCATATCATATAAAAAAAAGCCGTGAACTTTCTGAACTACCCTCGTATCTATCTATCCATCTATCTTTTGCTATCTTCTGCTATCCTCCTTTCTTCCTTTCTTCCTTTCTTCCTTTCTCCCATTTTTCCTTCTTCTTTCCTTCTTTCTTTCCTTGCTTCTTTCTTGCTTCTGTCTTCCTTTACTTCCTTCCTTCTGTCTTCCTTTACTTCCTTCCTTCTGTCTTCCTTTACTTCCATCCTTCCCTTGCTTCCTTCCCTTCCTCACTTCTTTCCTTTCCTCTCTTCTTTCCTTCCTTCTTCCTTCTTCCTTCTTCTTTTCTTCTTTCCTTCTTCCTTTCTTCCTTTCATTCCTTCTTTTCTTTGTTCTTTCCTTCCTTCTTTCCTTTAATCCTTTCCTCCTTTTCTTCATTTCCCTTTCCTTTCTTTCCCTTTCCGTTCATTCCCTTTTCATCCTTCACTCTCTTTCTTCCATTTTTCATATTCTTCCTGCATTTCTTACTTCACTTTCTTCCTTTATTGTATTCCTTTTTCATTCCCTCTTTCTTCCTTTTTTCTTTTTTTTTCTTTTTTTCCTTTAGAATTCATTAATTTTTTTAAAAACTGCAGCCCCATATAGCCTTTAGCTACTGGACCACCCTTCTCCTTTAGGTGAAGAACTTGTTTCATTTTCATCTTTATGTAGATGTTACGGTGTACATCAATACGAACGCTGTTATTGCGGTTCCAAACGTTTTATTCCCAATGGCCAACCCATTGGTGACATCACAAAAACAACACGCCTGTAAATACAATAACCATAGTGAATATACATATCCCATAATGAATAAACCATGTCACAATTATATGTTCATTATTCACAATATTACTATTCACATATATACACATGTATTTACATAATCACAGAACTAAATATCACATTGTTAATATATAAAGTAATTAAAATAATATTAATACTGGTTACCATTATATTGGTCTTAAACCAAACATCATTAATATTAACTAAACATCATTAATGTAATATCTTTACAATTAATGAAATGACCAATTACCTATCTGGTTATGTCTGATGTCTAATAAACCGAACCAACAACCAGCACTGCACACACACAGGTCCATGAGTTAAACCTGTTATATTAAAAGGAATAATTACTAACTGTACACTACATTAATTATATTATAAATAGATAAATATAAAACACTAACTAACCACTGTGTAAATTGACTCACCTCACTAGTAGCAATTGGTTTATTCAACCAGCCCAACTAGCTGCTTCTGAGTTTCACATGAGAATGACAGAAAGCCAAGTTTTGAAGGTTCCACTCAGTGAGCACACCAGGTCAGCCAGAAGGTGGCATTAACATGCTCATTTACTGCCCTCTGGTGTTAGTCCCAAAAATACACTAAACCCAGTGAAACTATCAGTGGTAACATATACCCCCTGCAGAGAGGATGTTGTCCTCAACATAGAAACCTCCTTGAGAAAACATAAGACAAAACACAGTTTCAACCAATTTTATTCAATATAAAATACCTATACCTGACTATATACAAATTTCCCTGACTACTTTAAAAATGCTAAGAGTGAATTTACCAAATCCAACTTCTCCTTCTGAGTAGGATCCACTGATTGTTGAAAATCAGTCACATACTCTCCCGAAGTCATCCAATTTGGTTGTCTTCTCCTCCTATTAGATCTTCTTGGTAACTCCTCTTCATCTGCACTTTCCTGCTGTCTGTCTTGATCACTCTCTCTGTCCGTTCTCTCTGCTGCCTGTCTGTCTCTCTGTGCCTCTCTCTCGTCTCTCTGTCTGGCTTCATCAACCTGATCAGGTTGGTCCACTGTCTCATGAGTCTCACCCATGAAATCTACTCCTTCCGTATACATATCACTCACATCCTTGATTTCTTTATCACTTTCTTCTTCCACACTCTGACTCTCTGGCTCTTCTTCAATTGGCAGCAACAAATTTCTGTGCAACTTCCTTACTCTTCCTCTTCCAACCACCTTCTTCACATCATAAACAGGCACATCTGGATGACATTCAACAACCTTGTATACCTCTTCTTCCCAGAAGTCCTCAAGTTTGTGTTTTCCTTCCTGGAATCTCACCCTTTTCACTAAGACTCTGTCTCCTTTCTCCAACTTCCGTCCTCTCATATGGGAGTTGTACCTGCCAAGCATTTTATTGATGGATCCGATGACATTCTTGCTGGCCTTCACGTAAGCTTCTTTCATACGTTGCTCCAGATTTGAGACATACTCTGTGTAGGAAGATGACTGCTGTTGGCGATCTAATCCTAAAACCAGGTCCAGAGGAATCCTAGGTTTCCTGCCAAACATTAGTTCAAAAGGGGCAAAGCCAGTGGAAGCATGTTTTGTACAATTATAGGCATGCACCATTGGCAGCACATAGTCCTTCCACCGAGACTTCTTCTCAGCTGGAAGAGTGCCAAGCATGCCTATAAGTGTACGATTCATACGTTCACACTGGCCATTGCCCATTGGATGATAGGGCGTTGTGTGAGAACGTTCCAAACCCAAAAGCTGACACAGCTCTGAAATCACCTTTGATTCGAAACAAGGACCCATATCGCTATGCAAACGCAACGGCAAACCATAATGTTGGACAAACAACTCTACTAAAGCCTTAGCAGTAGTAAGTGCAGTCTGATTTCGGGTAGGGATAGCCATTGCAAACCGGGTAAAGTGGTCAGTAAGGACCAAAATTGAGTTGTACCCCCCGACTGAAGTTTCTAACCCAAGATAATCCATACATACAATTTCCATAGGTTGGCTGGACACTATGGGATGCAATGGCGCCCTATCCGAATTCATACCAGACTTATTCCGACGTAGACAGCGATCACAAGACTTTAACCATTTTTCTATGGTTGACTGCATCCGAGGCCAGTAAAATCGGTCTCGTAGCAACTCTATGACCCTATCCCGACTCAAATGTCCCATTTTGTCATGGGCCATCTCGAAGACCATACGACGCTTACTGACTGGCAAAACTAGCTGAAAAAGGTCAACACCGCCGTAATTCCTTTTACGAAACAAGACATTTTCATGCAAGAACAACTTACGACGCTCCTTCCACAACAATTGAGATTCCTCCCTATCATCAGACAATACAATGACATCACGCTGCAAGTGGTCAACAACAGAACTGATATGGGGATCTTCTCGTTGCAACGCGGACCAATCTTCAACCGACAAAGGACCAGACGGTAGATCAAACAAGTCTTCTAGAGAAGGTAACTCGGGCAACGTGTGTGACAAACTAACCGAACTAACAAGATCCTCTACGTCCTTAAGATCCATAATGGCCTTAACCGTTTCCTCAGACAACTTAACTTTCTCATCCTTCCGAGACAAGGCATCTGCAGCAACATTCGATTTCCCTGACCTATAGCAAATAGAAAAATTGAATTGCGACAACTCCGCGACCCATCTGTGGGTCATAGCATCCAACTTGGCGCTACTTAAAAGATACGTGAGCGGGTTATTATCACTCAGAGCTAAGAAAGTGGGAGCTCCATAGAGATAATCCCTAAATTTATCGCAAATTGCCCACTTTAGAGCAAGACACTCAAGTTTGTGAGCAGGATACTTACTCTCCGCAGAATTTAGCCCACGAGACGCAAATGCGATAACCCTCCGTGAACCACCGACGCGCTGAAACAAAATGGCTCCTAACCCTGAGGAGCTTGCATCAGTTTCCAACTCAAAGGGCTTTGAAAAATCAGCAAATGCAAGAACTGGAGTACTCGACAAACAATTTAACAACTTTTCAAAAGCGACTTGATGAACATCTAGCCATTGGAACTTAGCCTTGGGATTGATCTTTCCTTTCTGCAACAAACTACCCTTAAGCAACGAATGTAATGGCTTAGCAATCTGTGCAAAGGACTTAATGAACCTCCGAAAATATCCAGCAAAACCAAGAAAACGTCTTAATTGGACAAAATTACCAGGAACTGGCCAATTTACAACAGACTGAATTTTTTCAGGATCCGCCTCTACTCCTTTCTCCGACACAATAAAACCCAGATACTTTAATTTTTCTTTGAAAAATTCACACTTGCTAGGTTTTAATTTCAAGCCATACTCTGAAATTCGAGCAAAAACCCTAGACAACTTATCCATATGACTTTCAATGGTGTCTGAGAAAATGATAATATCATCTAGGTAGAGTAGACATGCTTCAAGATTCAAAGATCCCATAACACTTTCCATCATGCGCTGAAAACTGGAACAAGCCCCAGATAGGCCCATAGGCATTCTTAAATATTGCCAGAAGCCTAAGCTACCCGCCGTAAAAGCGGTTTTATGGCTATCTGCAGGATTTAAACCTAACTGCCAATAACCAGTTTTAAGATCCAAACTAGTGAAGTATTTCGCACCCGCTAACCTATCTAGAGTAGAATCAACTGACGGAACAGAATAAAGGTCCTTCTTAGTCCTCTTATTCAACATCCGGAAATCTACGCAAAACCTGAGCGAATTATCAGATTTACGGACTAATACCAAGGGGGATGCATACTGGCTATGACTAGGTTGAATCACACCACTCCTCTGCATATTCATCAAATGATCCCTAACTTCCTCTACCATATGATGCGGAATGTGCGTTCTCCTACACTTGAATGGAGACTCATCTAGCAGCTCAATGGAATGAGTAAATCCCTTGACAAGTCCTAGATCAACATCACCAACCGAAAAGACATGTTGCCAAGTCAACAATAAATCAGACATTCTTTTCTGAAGATCAGAATCAAGATGATCCAGTTTAAACAAATCTAAAAACGATTTTGAATCAAGAGAATTAGAAGAAACACTCTGAGATTGTGACTGAGATGTAACTTGTTTAACATGGTAGGCACGGCAGACTTCTGTACAAGCTGGAATTTTCACATTTTTATCCGAAATGTTTTTAATCTCAACTTGAAAGTCGGGTCTAATGTTACTGTCATCTATCCACATCGGAGTAGTGAGCAACCCAGACGGCAAAAACATATTTCCGTCAGCATCTAAACAAATAGATTTACCACCAGTAACTGACGAAGCCAACTGTGCCTCCACGTTAACAAGAACTTCCTGATGAGCAGGAATTTCAACAACCTCTTTAGAAAAAACAGGTATCCCTTCACATTTCATCTGCAATTGTAATTGACAAATTTTAAAAACGTCACTCCAAACACCTGGCACCTTGCCATCATTTGAGACAAGTGCTTTACAAGAATAAATAACATTTGTCCCTAAAAGAACAGGAATTTTAGAGTTGTACAAAGTTGTAGGAACAACAAGTAGCAAAGCAGAAATAGAATTCTCCCCAGAATTAAAAAATTTTCCTGGCAAATTCAATTCTACCTCCACAAAACCTAAATAAGATAACTGAGAACCTCCAGCTACTTCTACTGTAAGAAGATTATTCAGCGGCTTCAATGCGACTCCCTCCAGATGCTTGTTGAAGAATTCTTCACTCACTGTCGACACCTGTGAGCCTGTGTCCAGTAGAGCCATGGAAGATCTTCCGTTAATCTTCACTGGAGTCTCATAAGCCGGACCTACAAGAAGTTCCAGCAAATTGATGGGGCTCTTGCAGGAGTCACTGTCTGCACGCAGCCCACTCATGCAGACAGTTGATCTTTTGGCTTGACTGACTTACAATCAACTGCCTTATGCCCATACCTGTGGCATTTGTGGCATCTTCCATGAAATTTTCGTGGAGTATGTGAAGCAGATGCATTGTTTGCATAATTGGTTGACTTTGAAGAACTTTGACCTTTTTTGGACAATTCAGTTGCACTTACTCTGCTCTCTAGAGAGGAAATTTGGTTGACTAATTTAGCCATGGACTCATTTAATTTTGACATTTGCTCATTTATTGTCTGAGCATGGATTTGAGCTGTGGCACCAACTTCTTCGGAGACAGTCCTGGCTGCATCCAACAATTGAACTGAATTGGCATTGTTGTCAAATTTGTGGCGAAGTCCATTTTTCAAAGTTTCGGAGCGTAGACCCTTCCAGAAGCGAGATCTCAGCATTTTCTCTTTTTGCTCAGCAGCAAGCTCAAGTGATGGAACATTTAACATGGTCTCAAGCCTCACATACCACTCAGATATGGATTCATTGGTGTCCTGGGTGGCACCGTAGAAATTTCCGTAGACCATCTCAACATCTTCTGTTGGCTTAAAAAGCTTGTCGAATTTCTCCAGGATGTCCTTGACTGATGTTTCCTTAGCCAATGCCATGAAGGACTCTGCCGCAGTGCCAAATAAAGATTTCTGAATGGCACGACGTATCTTGACTTCGGGACAGTTACCACTGACCAGCTCTTGAACCTCAAATTTCCATTTCTTATAACTAGCCTCCCCCTTAGCCTTTCCCCCAGAAAATTTAACCAATGTTGGTAATTTGCGGTCATCATAATCTTTGACCTGATTTTCACCGTCACCCTGACCTGGTGGACCCCCTGGCTGATATTCAGCTTTTAACAACTCAAAGACATCTCTTTTTTGCTGTTCTGTTAGACCATTAAGTGCCTCAGCCATTTTGGCTTAGTCAAAACACACAGTGGACTGAATCTAATACTAAATTTGAAATGAGTAAATTTGGAATGAAACAGTGCTGATTGTATGAACTATGTTACATACTTAAGCTATCTATGAAAAACTAACTCAAATTTGTAATAAGTTAACTAAATTAATTTATAATCAAAGTGGCTTTAACCAAACTAAGTTAAATATTTAAATAACAAAAGTGATTTTACCTAAACTAACTTAAATTGTTAGAATAACCAACTAAATAATTATGGTAACCAATAAATTAAATAACCAACTAAGTATACTAACCAAAAAAATTAAATAACCAATTAATAGTATAAGTTATCTAAGTAACCTAAATGAGAAATAAAGTAACTTCTAATCAATTAACTAAGTTGAAATAAAAGAACTAAAGTATTTAAACTTAAATTATTAACCAACTTAATTTACTAAGTTAACCAAAGTTGAAAATAAGTAACTAAGTTAACTAAATTTATACTAACAAATGAAAATGATTAAGTTAAATTTCTAAAACAGAAACTTAAACCAAAGTTAAATAACACTAGGTGGCAGCACCAATTAACAACAGGTGGCACTGTTAAACAATCAAATTCTAGGTGGCAGCACAATGCAACAATAGATTATGCAACAATGATATCAACAATGGTAGAAACTCAAAGTATTTTATGTAACCAACTTAAAGTAACATTCAATATAACATAATATGTAAATCAACAAAACAGGCAAAGTCAATGTAAAATTAAATTAAATTTGTAAGCAACATCAAAATGAAAATTGTTAGTTGCTTATTGCTTCACAATTAATTTTTAATTCATGAAAAATGTGTGTAAACTTTGTCACACAGTCAGTTGAAAGTCTTAGCAGCTTAAGCCTATAGTCCGAAGGTGTTATCACAGTTATTCACAACTGTTACTCCAAGGCTGTTAGTCCGTCAGCTTAACAGTTATCAGGCTTAACACTTAGCAATCCAGCTTAAAAATTGTACAGCTTAAATTGTCTAAGTTATTGTCCAAGTTATTCAACATGAAGAAATTTCAGAGTTCCTGCTTACTTTTTCCCATGTGCAGACGATTACTTTTCTCCTTGGTCCCATAGTCGAACTCCTTGGTCCCATTGTCGAACTCCTTGGTCCCATTGTCGAACTGCGCCATTGTTACGGTGTACATCAATACGAACGCTGTTATTGCGGTTCCAAACGTTTTATTCCCAATGGCCAACCCATTGGTGACATCACAAAAACAACACGCCTGTAAATACAATAACCATAGTGAATATACATATCCCATAATGAATAAACCATGTCACAATTATATGTTCATTATTCACAATATTACTATTCACATATATACACATGTATTTACATAATCACAGAACTAAATATCACATTGTTAATATATAAAGTAATTAAAATAATATTAATACTGGTTACCATTATATTGGTCTTAAACCAAACATCATTAATATTAACTAAACATCATTAATGTAATATCTTTACAATTAATGAAATGACCAATTACCTATCTGGTTATGTCTGATGTCTAATAAACCGAACCAACAACCAGCACTGCACACACACAGGTCCATGAGTTAAACCTGTTATATTAAAAGGAATAATTACTAACTGTACACTACATTAATTATATTATAAATAGATAAATATAAAACACTAACTAACCACTGTGTAAATTGACTCACCTCACTAGTAGCAATTGGTTTATTCAACCAGCCCAACTAGCTGCTTCTGAGTTTCACATGAGAATGACAGAAAGCCAAGTTTTGAAGGTTCCACTCAGTGAGCACACCAGGTCAGCCAGAAGGTGGCATTAACATGCTCATTTACTGCCCTCTGGTGTTAGTCCCAAAAATACACTAAACCCAGTGAAACTATCAGTGGTAACATACATGGCTAATGATACTTTGTACGCCTATTACCATATTTTTTTGTTCTGCTGTTTCATTTCGCCCGAAAGGTGGAATTGAACCACTCCGACGCTAATCGGCTACAGGTTTGAAGCCTGCACCCCAGACCACTGAGGCTCATCCGGGCACTAATACATTTATGGCCAACTCCCTTATAAAGGCCCAATATTTTCAGATGATAGATTTTGGTCGGGGAATGAACTTTGGTATATTCTATACTCACTAAATAAGTTTAAGTACTAACATTGAAATCAAGATATTCAGTTCAAGGGATTCATTATGTAGTCTAGCATGTCTTCATGATGCAGTTTCTCTCCACATAAAGTTTTCTAAATCATAATTCTAACAAATATTCGTGGTCATGAATGTACCTTAGCAACAACTGACATACAGCTCCATCTATATTTGGCATTAAGAACTGCTTACTGTAAAAATAGAACATAAATTGGGACAACTTCTGCTATGTCACTATTGTTGTGTTGCACTTTTTATCTATAAATATCTGCATGACAAATATGTCAAACAAAACAGGTGTTTGCCATCAGGAAAATGTATCCTGCTATTTATTCATGGACCCCTCCATCTTTCCTAACCAAAGTAGAAGTTAACCATCCACAAAAACTTGCATCCAACCTTTGCTCACCCACTAGACAGGTTAAGGCTGGTTTAATGCTCAAAATTTGTATTTCATATTTAAGGCTGGTTTAATGCTCAAAATTCATATTTCTTATTTTGACCCCCCCCCCCCAATCTATTCATGCCTGGGGGTGGGAGTATTGGCTGGGGCGGGGGGGTAAAAATATATGTGAAACCTAAAGGTGGGGAACTGAAATCTGCATGAAACTCAAGGAGGAGGTATCAATTTTTGACGGGAAGTTCCCGCAAAACTCCCACATCCCCCCCCCCCGAGCCATTAATTCTGAACGGTCCCTAATTGAACA
The DNA here is from genome assembly GCA_026936325.1 of Platynereis dumerilii. Classification (NCBI taxonomy): domain Eukaryota; kingdom Metazoa; phylum Annelida; class Polychaeta; order Phyllodocida; family Nereididae; genus Platynereis; species Platynereis dumerilii. The sequence continues at coordinate 37,467,384 of JAPTHN010000003.1, read as the reverse complement.
AAATTCTTATTTCCCAAGAGACATCACCCAACAACACAGACAACCTTTTTGTCCTGGCTTCTTTTGTGAAACTTTGTATTTCTACTTCTGCCCGCTTGTCCTGGGTAGGACTTTCAAAAGACGAGAAATAGGATTTAAATTGAAGCACCTGATGCTGACAGGGGAATGCCAGTTCTGCTTTGAAGAGCCAACAAAGAAGGGCAAGGACGCAGATTGCTCATTTGAAGTAGTTCCCAAGAGTAGAGTCAAGACATTGTGCACTGTTATGTTGAAAACTGGTCGTTTGTCCTTTTGGGTGTCTTCTTGAGATCTTGGACTTGCTCAGTTCCTATAGCAACTTAATCATTGATCAAACAGAGGGCGGAATTTGTCACACGGAGGCTGCCATGGATGACACCTAGATGAATATATAGTTACTAGAATTACCTGTTGTAAAAGCCAAGGTTATAAATAATGGTATTTAGAGTTCTATAGATAAATAATACAGGGAGGAGTTTGTCAAATGATATTATGCTAAAATGGTCAATGGCGAAAAAAAGAATGAGAAAGAATGGGCAAAAGTGGGTTTTGTGTATTTGAAGGCATGAAGTATCTGTTTAGTATGTATCTATTTGTCCCGTCAGATATGTAAGTATTTTTGGCATTGCACTATAAGAGGCAGACATGTAAGAATTGTTGATATGGAACTATAGGAGCCATTTGATGAAAATTTACCTGAGCCCTTGTAGTGGCAATGATGAAGCGATGGTTGATGTTAGTTTGGTTTTTCTAATATAATTGAGTGAATTTGAGTAATGTAAATGAAGTTTGCACATGTCTTTTGATAAGTGTACAAATTGCTTGATGAAGGCTATATCTATGTGAAAGAAGGTGTAGGAGATGGGTATAATTAAGCATCAGATTGTTCTTTACAATGAACTATAACATTGTGGTCTTTGCCTTTCTGGCAGTTGGACAGCATCTTTGATGTAGGAGAAATGCTTATGTTCTTGATGTATTCTTGTAGATGGGAAGATGCAGGATGATTGTGTGAGATCCTGTGTTTTGTGTGTAGTGTGTGAAATGTCCTGAAGGTGGCAGATAGGATGAGTGCAAGCAGAAGTGGCCCCTGGTGTGAGGAACTGCAGTGCCATCTATGAGTCAAATGAGAGGTGAAACTCATGCAGCTCTAGTGTGAAAATGGATTTAGGGTGGATTAGAGAAAGAAGAGAGAGGTAGATGAGATGTTAGGATGCATCTGAAGTAGAGAGGTGGTGAGGAAGGAGAAATGAACTGTTTAGGGAAGTGGGATGCGTGAATGAGGTGTTTTGAGCTGGTAAAGCTTTGGTCAGGTTTAGTTTAAATGTTAAGAAGATAGTTTACATCATTTAAATGTTATTAATTTTAAATTTTTTCTTTGTACATGTAGCACAAATAGGATTACACCTGAAACTGTTCTAAAGCAACAGATGCAAGAATAGCAAACTTAGAAGAATAATTGACTTTAAATTGAAGCGCCTAGCTGATGTTGGCAAGGGAATGCAAGTACTGCTTTGAAAAGGCAAGAAAGAATACAAAGAATGTCAAGGATGCTGATTGCTCATGTCAAGTGGTTCTCTGCTAAACTTGTCACCCCATGTACCCGGGCCTCCCATCAATAAAATCGGCTCGCCCAACTAAAACCGGCTCTCCTCAACTAAACTCGGCTCCCCTCAAACTAAACTTGGCTTCCCTCAACTATACACTCAGCTTCCCTCAACTACCCTTCGTTACCCCCATAATAAAACAGCAGTTACCCTGTGGTGTGGATATGAGGGTGTATTCCACCACGAGTGCACGAGAACTGCATGCTGGAAAGGTTTTGCATGATACTTGCATAACCAGTCTGGTGAAAATGAGAACTGCATGCTGCTGCCACCTGGCACAAAAGTTGATTTTCCAGACAAAATTGTGTGTGTTCCTCTGGTTGAAAGTATGTGGACACTTGCAGGAGCTCGCGGAATAGCACACTAGTCACTAGGTGGCAACACAAGACAGCATATGTTCTGATCTGTGGCAATGCAAGAGCAGTTCACTTGTAGACAGCTTGCATAACAGTGTTTTTATGACAGACAAGTAGCACTTATCTACTTGCAATGTTTTAAAACAAGGAACTAAAGACAAATTGATTGTGAGTGATTGTATGGAAATGTCGCAGTGTTCTGTTTCTTTGTAGTTGTTGTTACTTGCAAAATATAATGCCAACCAACACAACAAACTAAATTATTTAAATGTCTCATCAGTTTCAGAAGTTATGAAACAGAACTCGAGTCATTTGACTCAATAAAATAGATTTTGTTGCATGGTGATCAGTCTCGTCGATGGTGTTTTTTCTCCATGATCTTTATAACAATTAGAAATATGACATTTAAACTTATTTGTCATCCTATTTACTCTTCTTCATTACATTTCACTGTAGTCCTAAATGTATGAATTTGACTTCGAAACAGACTTCATAAATAATTAAGAACAACATCCGTTACCAACGTATGCCAATGTAGTAGATATACGTTCTTGTCATTTGCCTGAAGAAACTGTTTGCGGTGACAATGGCTTGTCTTACAATGGAAACTTCAGCAGCTGCTTTTATTTTCTTGCTACTACTTGTCAATCAAGGTCAGTAAAAGAGAAGAGTTTTAGACTAACTTAAGTTAGTGTTCGAAAAATTCTTGACTACAGCTGCGCTTAAACACCTGAGTTATGAGAATATTTAAATTGATATATATGCTTTAACTTGACTGAACATTTATTGGTGGGTATTATTTGCACACTGAGCAGTAATGCATTGCAATGTCATTGCAAGATCCTTTTGTATTGTAATAATGTCCTACACAGACAGCATAAAATCAATGATCAATTTACAACATTGCCCTGAATTTGTTATGCATATAAGCAGAAAAGCACATAAATGCTAATGATGTACTATGTTCCTCCCACAAATGAACCTATTTTTATTTTCAGCTGCTGCTATAGAGAACTTTGAATTCAAACAAATTTCTATGGCCATGTCATTCCATAACACAACATTTGAATTGAGCCCTGAAATGCCCAGCAAAGCACTTGCTTGTGCACTGAAATGTGTAGATTATCCCAACTGCGTGGCCCACTACTTCAACCAGATAACAACGTGCACTCTCATGACTCAAATTCTCAATGGAACCGATGGCGCAGATAAAGCTGTGTTTCTCAGAGTGAAAGGTAAAGAAGTTTCAGCTGCTTTTGTTCCTATTGCATGATGAGTTCACTTGCACAACACTGTACCTGATTAAATTTGGGTGATTATTGGAGCATGTTTGGGCCCACAGTTAAGAAATCTAAATAAGGCCTCCACCGCACAGCATGCACTATAATTTTTTCCAGTAGCACTAGCAGCCAATTAAGGTATATATTTCTACTTTCTTTCCGCAAATACGGTCATTAAACGTCCGCAAAAGGTGCCAAAGCACTAAATTAGCAACATTTCAATGTTTACTTGATGAAAATCCGACAAGAATTGGCGAAATTAGCATGAAATTGTAGAAAATCCAAAGTGTGCTGCTGCAAGTTTTACGACGAGTCAATAAAATTTAGCCTGTTTTAGGCCTAAGTCTTAATCAACCGTTTGTGTGTTGCATGATGCAGTAGTCGGAAGTTCAATTTTAAATTAAGAGCGAAGCGCCTGTTCTAGTTGCAATTACTTTTGGCTCTCTCTTAATCGTTGATTGATTTTACCTTCAGCGAACGAAGTTCGAAGAAGGTATTGTTATCACTTTGGTAAAATGTTGTCCGTCCGCCGGGCGGGCGGTCGGGCGGTCGGGCGTCCGGGCGGCGGGCGGATAGATAGTTTCCGGGCCAGAACTCGGGCCCTGTTGCATGTACATAGATGAAATTTGGTACACATATAGCCCATATGGTCTGGTTGTGCCTTTTGATGGTCTGATTGATGGATAATCCGTACTTTTTGAAATATTAAACAAAAAGATAAAAAATTATTTTTTTCGTTTCCGGATCAAGACTCGGTCACTATCGCATGTACATGGATGAAATTTGGTACACATATAGCCTATGTCGTCCAATTGTGCCTTTTGATGGTCTGATTGATGGGTATTCTATAGTTTTTGAAATATTGAGAAAAAATAATAAAAACAATTTTTTTTCATTTCTGGCCCAAAACTTGCCCAGTATTGCATGTACATGGATGACATTTCATACACATATCACCTATATGATGCTGTTGTGCCTTTTGATGGTGTGATTCATGGTCATTCTATACTTTTTGAAATATTGACAAAATATATTGCAAATTATAATTTTTGGTTTCTGGTACAAAACTTAGCCTCTCTTGGATGTACCTTGACAAAAATTCATCCACATATTGCCTATAAAGATCTTTCACTGGTCTCATTGATAGGTAGTTCTAACACTTTTTAAATTTTTCAAAAAAAATTGAAAAATATAAATTAATATACTTCTTGGTTTTCGACCCACAGCTCATAACCTATTCCCTGTACATGTATGAAACTGCAACATAATATGTGTAAATTTGTCTAGTTCAGCCGTTCCATGGTTTTACATACCCTGGCAGGCAGGCGGGCAGATGGTAGGGCAGCGGGTATATAGATAATTTCAGGCCAAGCTTCGGTCACGATTGCATTATACCAATTTTGTCAACATCGCTTTTATGACTTTAACAGATGTCTTTCGCTGAAGGTTTGCTGCTGCGCAGCCTATGTTTTAGAATGTAGAATGGTTCAAAACTTCCATGGTTGTCAGTTGTGCCTCATTTCTACTTAACTTCAGACCCTTCTTTGAAAATTAAGAGCTGCCATATTTACCTGGGCTGGCTACTTTAGCACTGGGGTTGAATTTAAGGCTGCATGGTTAAATAAAGAGGCTTCAGTCATGAACTGTCGCACCCTAAATTGTTTGTCCAGAAATTTTAACATTGCAAGATTGCCGTAAAAGACTTATATCAGATTCCAAATCGCATCAATATAACGTTACAACAAGTCCTAAAAAATGGATTTTCTACTTGATTTCTTCTGTCAACATCCATAGTAATATGATTGTATGAATTTCCATAGTATCCACAAAAGTCTAAAGTTTTGCTTACCAGAATTCTAGAAGCTTTCAGCCTTGTCACAAGGCCTTCATCGGCTGTTGCCTTTCACAGCTCAGGTGCAGGAGATTCCTGCAGATGGGGGGGATGACCAGGCCTTGGTCCCTGTTTAGGCAAGGATTATAGCAACAAATGAAAATTGCCTCCTTTCGTTTCCTTCTGATGGTGTTGTTTTCGCTTGTGAGGAAACACAACAGCTGATGAAGGCCTTGTGACAAGGCTGAAAGCTGCAAATCTTAAGACTTTTGTGAATACTTTGGAAATGCATACAATCATATTACGGAAAACCAAAAGTCAGGATCTAATATATATCAACTGAACATCCTTAATGTATTCTAAAAGTAATTGTATGATTTGTTCAACAGGTGATAAAACCTTCAAAGAGGCAACAAAGTTGGACGAACGGTTGAAGTTAAACTGCAATGTACTTCAAACATATTTCAAAGTTAAGGACCAAACGCAATGTGCAGAACTGGCAAAACTGAACGAACAGGCAAATGCTTTGACGTTCCACATAACCTACAACAAGGAATGCAGCATCCAAGAGTGCACTCGCGTTACCCAAATTCCGGTCAAAGCAGTGGTATTTGCTTCCAGGGTGTCCATCATGTTCGAGTCTTCATTCTACCCGAAATGTAAGTTCAATGCAAAAAATAAGCTGACAGTGTCTTGAGGCACTGCTCAAAAGGCTATTGTGTCATCAGAGCTGTTTGTGGATTAGCGGTCCAAACAGTTTCAAAATTAACTTTCGACTTGGTCGTGTGATGTCACTGGCTTAAAACTGTTTTTTTTTGTCAGTCATAGTCAATCAGTTGATTCCGTGCTTATCATATCCAGTTTTCTTAATTGAAAATAAGAAAATGAATTTTTTCATTGGCAAATCCAATTTGCAAAGAGTTACAGGATACTGAAAGTATTAGCGAATTCTGGTTAAATGGTCAAAATGATAAAGAGATGACAATTTGAGAATCCTTTCATTCCTTTGTGTCGCTGAGTCACAAATCATATTCTGCCTATCTATATATATATCTATCTATCTATCTATCTATCTATCTATCTATCTATCTATCCATCTATCTACATATCTATCTATCTATCTATATATCTGTTTATCTATTTGTCTAGATAATTAATTATGTAGATAGATAGATAGATAGATAGATAGATAGATAGATAGATAGATAGATAAATATATAGATAGATATCGATGGTAACATATTAATAGATAGACTGGCAGATAGGTAGATAGATATGTCTATCTGCGTATTGATTCTTACATTTGTTTTGTTTCAGTTTGTGCTGGAAGAGTGTTGGTCTCGGATGAGCGGAAGGTTGTTGCCGCTTGCGAGCATCACAGTAAGTTATTTGATCAGCTTGTCATGAAACAATGGAGTATTCTACGTGGTCATTTTTGCGACACCAAAATGAATTCAAATAATAGTCAGAATTAAGAACAAGAGAATTCAGATTTTGAGCTTGTCTGGAGCTTCAACTTTCAGCCGTCTCTCATTGATTTATTCTTAAAATTGATTGAAATTGAAGGCATTCAGAGACTGCTCCAAGAAATTGAAGGCCTCAATATGCAATCTGCCAAAGCAGGAGAGAGCGGTAAATAGGTCGCAACAATCCTCATTTCCCAGGGTACAGTACAACCAAAATAAAGTAAGAACATTTTCTGTCAAAAGTCCTTTGTTTACCTATATTGCCCTCCTTTCTCCTCTTCACCCCAAATCTCGCTACAATTAGAGTAGGTCGGGGCAAGAAGCCCGGGTTAGGTGAGAGGCCCCCCCAGGCTTATATCCAAACTTACATTTTTGGTGCATTTATCTATTGACAGGATTGAAGCTAGAGGCGTTTTAGGTGACGTCACAAATTTTCAGGGCAAACAGCACCAAACCATAGTAGAAATTAAATAAACAAAATAATGTGCATGGTTTTTGTAACTTTGACTAATTCTTTGAAAGGGGTTGTCAGAAATAACTTTGAAAAATTTAAAAAGTATAATGGATATCTGCATTGCTTCACTTTATGACTATCACATAAATATGATTTGGATCATGTTTTTTGCATTTTAGTTCAAAATATAGAGGTCAAATTGAAATATGTGGGTTTGGGGCAAGAGGCCCCACATGATATGGGGCATGAGGCCCCCTTCACTGGGGGTTCAAAGCTGCTTCAGAAATCATTTTTAATGTGTACTTTACCTTAAATCTTGATAGAACAGCTAATTAAAATAGAAAAAAATTTGGCCCAAAATTGAAACAGGGAAAAAAATATTAAAAAATAAAAGTATGAACAGAAAAATTCTTAAAGTCAGAAAAAGTGAATAAAATGCCTTAAAAAGGATAGAAGAACTCTAGGAAATAACTTTTAGGCAGAATGCGCTCGTAAAAAAAATTGTCATAGGATTATAATAGGGGGGCTTCTTGCCCGATGGGTGGGGTAAGAAGGCAATTTTAATTTTTTACAAAAACGGCCGTAACTCCTTTATTAAAATTGGTAGACATTTGTTTCACTAGTTATTATTAGAGTCAAGTGATCCCTTCCTGACAGCATAAGCATTCAAATAATCGCCCATAAAAAGTAGGTCAAATCGCACCTCGAAGTTAAGGGGGGCTGCATGCCCCGACCTACTCTACCTTTGACTCCTCGCCACAACTTTACCACATATTAAGAAGTCTATTAAAAAAACAGCTCGAAATGTAATAGCAATTAGCAAAATGTCACACTATCAAATAAATCAAACACAATGGGATTGGTGAAGTTTAAATATGTATTGATTTGATGTAAATTTAATGCAATTTTAAAGGTAGTTTCAAGTAGGTAAAGATAGGAAGTGATTTGGATGGAGCCAAAAGTCGTAAAAGGGTAAAGTGGTGGCTGATTCATCCTTCCTGCTGGGGTAGTCATACTTTATTTTGGGTTGTACTGTAGTATTGTGAAGCCTACACTGTTTTGTGAAGTATGTGTAGTAACAAAAATATTAAATTCCTTCCAGTGTGACAGGCATAATTAACAGTTTGAGATCTCTAAACAAAAATGAGTGCTTCAGGGCTTCATTGTTGCCTGTTTGTTGTTTCAATGAGTTCCTTTGAAGAAAACCACTAACAATTACTTAAATTTCGCCGGAAAAAAAGCTGACAATCCAACAGGCATTTTCAGTATTTTGTGGAGTCTGTTGGCAGGGTGTGTATAAACCAGCCCTGCAATGGCAGGATGGTCTGGATGGCCTGCAACGCTGTTGTGTCACTATTGTTCTCCACTCTTGTATCGTATTGCCCTCTATTGGAAATGAAATATTGTGAATAGTATCTTTTATTTTTCAGGCGCTACTACGGGAACACTTCCAGAGTGCATTCGCAGTCTTTGTGCCAGTGAAGATAAGGATGCCGCAAGCTATTCAACAGATGGATGCTATGAGCAAAGATGTCCGAATGGATTGGTCACACAAGACTGGACTACTTCCAGAAGAATATTGTACAAGATCCCAGAATATGAAAATTGACAGACCAGTGGAACCAAATATACTTTCTGAGCAGATATTCCGCTTGCATTTACTAAGTACTACTAACACTTCCATGCATGCATTTCCATATCTTTGCACTCTTCAGCCCTCCCCGTCCAATCACTTTCAGTTACTTCCTATAAATACATTTTTGCAATTGTCCTTGTTAGTTAAAACTTTCATAGGATTTGCAAAAAGTTTGACTTTAATTCTTCGCATTAATTATTATTTGAAACAAACTGTTATTATTTACATGTAAATCTGAGTCATAATCCCTTTTCAAGCGCTAATGAGCAGTTTACTGGAATTGGCGCTATATAAGTACTTAATATTATTATTGTATCATAGGGCGGAGCTCATGAGCCACTTATCAGTAATTAATAATTTCCTTCATTGTATCATTGTATCATTGTATCATAGAATAATTGTAGTGTGTTACAGGGGCGCAGATCCTGGGGGATGGGGGGGATGCATCTCCCCTAGGATGAACCTGGAGGGGATGATCATATGATTATCCCCCCTAAAATTTCACATTATTAATACTTTGTGTTTACAATTATCTGTCATATTTAGCAATTTTCCATGATGCCAGTTGCATGTTGTGTGGAAAAAAAAGTCTCAAAACTAACCTTCAATAATCTGTAATATATTGGCTTTTGGGCCCTGTTGGGTCACGCGCAAAGTTTGCGATCCCCGAAATCATCCCCCATACAAAAATGAAAAATCTACGCCCCTGAGTGCGTATACGGTTGATGTAATTATTATAAATTATATATACACCCTATTTCTTGCCAGCATGTTGGTATTTGTTCACCTTGTCAATGAATGTTCTGTGAATCAGAGCAAATTTATTATAATAAAACCCAATAGCTGTCGGATGTGGATCAATCCACTCGTTTTGAATATCAGATTTCCTGACTGTAATGAACAGATTTTCTCATAACACTAAGCTCATGTTCTTGGGCAACCAAAGTAACCATGTTTTAGGGTTTTACATTTGTCATGTTTATGTCAAAAGTGTGATATAAATTCCACTGTCATTCCTCGGAAATAAGTCTAATCCTAATCTAATGAGCTCCTCCATTGTCAGAAAGTGCAAACCCTCATAGCGTATGGGGGTCGCTCGTCTGCGGTTGCAGCGCCAAAGCTTTAGAATAGCCCCATGAGGCAAATATCTTCCCTTGAATTTTTTAAGACGGCTCTGAACACCCATCTCTTCACCCTTGCTTTTAAATTTTATATATTTAATTCTACCTTGTACAGTGCATTAGCATTCTTTTTGATTATAATGTACTTTAACATGTAATAAATAAAAATAGTAATAACAACCCAATTAGTAAATTAATATAACTTGGACAGAGTGGTTATCTGATTAACAGTCTTCTTTGACCAGGTATGATGGAATCAACCCCCCCCCCCTACAAAAATGATAATATATGCTGTCAGGTTAAAATATAATAAAATTTATTTCAGAACAATTTAAAGTCCTGTTATCAAACTGTAATCCAGCCTTGTAAAGAAACATTGTCAAAATGAATTCCTTTTGAATTTTCCTTAATTTCCAAATTGACAGAACATGATTGTGACAAGTTGATGTGTAATTCCGCATTACGTGTTTGAATAAATCCATCTTTATTCTAAAAGAAAATTCTCGTCAGAAAGAATGGTCTTGTTTCGGATTTTTTTTTTGTTATTAGAATTGGTGAAGCTAATCGAGGTACATTTGAGGTATAAATGAGGCGTATTTGAGGCGTTCCAAATATTTCAATAGTGCCTCTTCTGTACCTCCGCATGGAGGTACAGAAGAGGCATATCTGAGGCATGAATGAGGCACATTGACAGTTAAGGAAGTGAGCCAAATATTTGAATTTTCAAATAGTGCTTCTATCTCAAACAAAGGAAAGACTTGGTACAAAAGCAGAACTACTAAATACAATGTAAACTTAATGACCTTGATGTAAATGCCAAATGGGTGACACACTCAATCTGACATGCATTCAGGATTATTTGTCAAATTAAGGAAATTGTTATTTGACTTATAACAAAAGAGCATGTTGTCATGTGAATGATAATATAGTCTGTTGAGCAAAACACAAAATTCTAAGAGTTACATCAGCTACACAACCAAATAAATTGAACTAATTGTTCAGAACACCTTTACAATAAAAACTACAACTTGCATATTTATAAGTATAACATGTACAGCAAAGTATAAGTAAAAATGTGACTTACAACATTGGTACCATGCTCCCCAGTTGGGGTTTCCCATTTCAATGCAAATTTAGGTCTCCTCAAGGAGACACCCTAGTATAATCTACAGGAGAGGCATGTTTGAGGCACAAGGGGGAATTCAGGCCACACAAAAATTTGGCTATGTTGGAGAGGCATATTTGAGGCGGTACGTTATAAAACGCGGACTGGACTCGGACCCGGACCCGGACTGGACCCGGACCCGGACTCAAGAATTGTTAGGGCCAGAAAGATCAAAGAGGGCTGCTGCATGGTGTTGGCCTATTATGTCGGGTGACTTGAACTGTCCTGGCACCTCCCGCTTCCCCCCCCCCTCTTTCCCCTGAAGTTCATACTCCTCGCAGTGTACGACTTATCAAGATGCTGAAGTTCAACCTTATGGGTTTGTTTGTATTGAATACTAATGAATAGCCATTTATGGTAGGCCTATATCCTACTGAATAGTTCAGTAACAGCAGCTCAACCTTCATAGCTCTTCATCCACTACCCTATCAGCATGCCTCGGCGGTCCAACGTCGGCCCAGCGTCAGTCCGATGTCAGCAGCATCGGACCAGCTTCGGGTCGACGTTGGACCGCCGCGGCATGCTGATAGGGTATGGACGGCATCATCGAAGCTCATCGATCACTGCCACACTCCCATTCATGTTTCACATCTCTGCAGTTTTTTTTTTCGAAAAGGCAAGAACATGAGAGATTGAGAGCTCTGATCCACGAGGATCCAGCTCCTCATGGATTTTCGCGCCGTTTTATAGTTAGTAATCACGGCAACCAAACTGCAGAAAACCACTGTGAGTCTCTATCTATCTGTGTGTCTTACCCAATTAATCTCAATTTCTTTTCTTCTATGATATTGGGCTATATATATTGACTCAATACCACTTAATGTTTCACTATAGTTGTCAAGTGAAATTTACTTTTGACGCATTGGCATTGCATTTTAGATGAATGATGTATTTATAGATACATATATGCAGTTTATGCACATGGATACATACAGAGATACATGTATGTTATATAGATAGGTAGATAGGTAGATAGACAGATAGACAGATTACAGTGAAATAGATTAAATTGTCATTTGTTTCTCGATTGACATTAGGTCAAATCATGACAGTTAGGCCTACTTCAATGGTCAAATGCAATTATCACCATTTTGTCCTGATCAAAACTATCAGATACCTTTTTTAACGAAGGGTGATTTTAAAACTCTTCTGAACTCCACTTACAAGACACGAAGGAAGAAAGCAACAAAGAAAATTTAAGATTAGTTAAAGGTAGATCCAAAGAAAAACTGTCATTAGAAAGATTAAGAAAGATATTTTGAAATGACTAGTACTTTTAGCCTACAAAATGTCTGTCGGTTGAAAGAAAGATGAAAGAGATGCATGGCTATGCAAGGGGTGTACTGGTCAGTGCATTTATGGTCAAGCACTGGCCATACCAGGTAATAGCTTGGCTTGTCCGTAATTGCCAAGTCCGTGACTGAGCCCGGGTCCGGGTCCAGTCCGGGTCCAGTCCGGGTCCGGTCCGGGTCCGGGTCCGGTCCGCGTTTTATAACGTACCATTTGAGGCACAGGGTAGAAAAACAGAGTCCAGTATGAGGCACATTTGAGGCATAGATGCAGGTAATGCTTTTCTTGGTAAGTCAGGGAGGCATGTTTGAGGCATATCATTATGCAGGGAGGCATAGATGAGGCACATCATTAATATTAGAGGCACATTTGAGGCACACTGCACTTGGTAGACTATGCCTCAAATGTGCCTCAAGTATGCCTCAAACGTGCCTCAAATGTACCTCTGAAAAATTTCTATGCCTCAAATGTGCCTCTCTTTGGTCTGGGAGCTCACTGTCGTGAAATACCAGATTTTTGCCCTGAGACCCCCCCCCCTGAAGAGACCAAAGGGGTAAAAAAAAATTATAAAATTTGAGAAATAACATTAACATTCAACATTTATTCCATAAAATTTTATATTTGGTTAAGTCATTTCACCTTTTCCATCCATGATTGACCACTGAATGTAAATGAATAGGCAAAGTGTCGTCATGTTGGTGACGATGCTGGATTTTCAGCAATACTTGCACTCGATGGCCCCTAGGGGTAAATTCATTCAAAGAAGGAAGTGACCAGAAGACTTTTTTGTTAGAATAACACCCATGGATAATTTTAAGAATGGTTTTGGTACCTTTTGTGATAATTTAATCCCAGAAATCTGAGGCAAAAATTATAGTCTCTTCAGAATTTCAAGCCTGAAAATATCACTTTTCTGGAGCGATTGTGAAATATTTTCCAGGTAAACACCACAAATTATTGACAAAAACTCTCCAAATGTCTTACTTACATGTTAAGTATCAAATGGGACAAAAATAATTGAAATAGATCTTTTCTTTTTCACAATATGAGGCTAATACTGGCATTACCTATGATTTCGCTCATTTTCGCACAAAATGGCCACCAGGGGGCAGCCGCACAACCTGAGGGGGTGACCAGCAACCTAATATTGAAGCCTACCCCCTATAGCATGATTTTAGAATACTGGTTGCTTTCCCTCTCTCGGGGTGAGCGAACTCAAAAAGTCCCACTAACTCCTGATAACTCCTGTAACTCCCACTAATTCCTGTAACTCCCACTAACTCCTGCCGACTCCCATAACTCCTGGTAACTCCAAGTAAATCCCACAACTCCTTGAGACCCCTACATGTCAACTCCTATAACTCCCACTAACTCATGGTAACTCTCATAACTCCCACAACTCCCGGTAACTCCTGTGAATTCCCGTTAGTTCTATAACTCCCTGAAGTCCCAAATGGAGGCTACGTTCGGGAGTTACATCAACTTACATGCTTAAATAGGGCCTTCTAGTGAGGCTCTACATACGCCCCCATATTAGACCTGTGCCCCCCAGGGCCCAGGTGCCCCCCCATATGAACTTTCCAACTCTGGCTAAAATATACAAATTGTATAGTGGGTGCCCCGGGCCCCCCCCCCCCCACAAGGTGCCCCAATGAGTTACGCCGCTGGCAAGGACTGGAGAAAAGTCGATTTTTAAGGAATGCATTGACACGTGAGTGTTCTGGGTTTTTTTTTTCTGGGTTTCTTGTTGTTAAAAGTAACATGCAAAATGTAATACCAAATACCACAGTGCAACAAATTATTTGGATGTCAGCTTTTGAAGTTTCAAAACAAAACTTCAGTCATTTGACTCAATAGAATTGATTTTGTTATATTGTGATCTGTCACGTGGATGTTGTTTTCCTCCATTATCCTTGACATTTAAACTTATTTCACCTTCCTGTCTAATCTTTTTGAATACTTTGACTTCAAACAAACATCATAAAATATTGACAACATCCGCCACAAAAGTATAGCAGCTACCTTCTTGTTATTTGCCTGAATAAACTGTTTGCAGTGACAATGTCTTGTTTTACGATGGAAACTTCAGCAGCTGCAATTATTTTCTTGCTCCTGTTCATTGATAAAGGTCAGTATAATATAATTAAAATGTATTAGACTAACTTAAACTAACATAAATAGAAATAATATAAAGTGATGTTCCAAAAATTCTAGACTCCAGCTATGCTTTGACTCCAGAATCTTGAGAATTTATGTTTAAATTAATTTATGCTCCAAATTAACTGAAAGTTTTGTTAAGTATTGTTTGCACCATTTTGATCCTTTTGTCTCACTGCTGAAATCACAGCATGTCACAGAGGATAAGTACAGATTCCTACCTATTACTCCGTCATTGAACTTTGAATTTAGTGCAATTTTTCAAAGAGGAACAGTTTATTCGTGTAAACTAGTGCCAATTCTGATATTAGAAAATTTTCTGTTATCATAATAACTGTATGCATACTATTATTTGTTTGCAATATGATTAATTGTTCTTCATGATGAAACTTTTAAATGAGAGTATATGTCAGGTAGTGCAAAAAATGTATAAGTTTCCAAAGGACAAGACTAATATTAGTGTTTTTTCAGATGTAGACCTCAAAATTCAGTCATGAGGTTCATAGCTGTGAACCATAATGTTATACATTGTATTCAGGCCTAAAAAACATGCAGTCGTGAAAATGAGTAATTTCTCACGACAATAAGTCACAATATTTTTCTAAAAACAATAAACCACATGGTTTGAATCACATGGTTGTTTACCTGAAGTTTGCAGTCTTGTTTGAATTATTGGATAAAGATAGGCTATCAATGATCTACCAACCTCAGTATGGGACAGTATAAAACCAATAAATTGTCAATTTACAACACTGTTCTCAATTTGTCACACTGATAAGCTGAAGAAACATGCGCATGTTAATGATCTACCATTTTCCTCCCATAAATGATCTTACTTTTTATTTTCAGCCATTGCTGAAGAGAACATTGAATTCAAACAAATTTCCATGGCCATGTCATTCCGTAACACAACATTTGAATTGAGCCCTGAAATTCCAAGCAAAGCACTCGCTTGTGCACTGAAATGTGTAGATTATCCCAACTGTGTGGCCCACCACTTTGACCAGATAACAACGTGCACTCTCATGACTCAAATTCTCAATGGAACAGATGGCGCAGATAAGGTTGTGTTTCTCACACTCTAAAAAATTTAGGACAAAAGCGGTTTTTAAAAATATCAAGTGGTTTTATGAGACAACCATGGTGGTTTTTGCATTGAAATTTGGTTTATCAGGTCATTTTTGGTTTTTGTCCTTGGAATTGGTCTCCTCCTCAGGTAAAATGGTTTTTCAAAAAACCAAGGCCTCTTGTTGGAATGAGTCTACCCCGGTATTAGAGTTCTTCATGCCATGATAAATATTGGTTCATGTGTTGATATGACGACATTTGTTGATGATCAACCAGATTACCATACACAAATAATTTGCTTAGAGACAATGGGTTTTCATTTATCTAGTGATATCTAATAACCTTGTACTAGTTTCGATGTATAAGGAACTTCATGGACCTCATAGACAAACTCAATACTGTGCTTGCTGAGACAGATCAGCACCCCAGAGAACAAGGACTCCTTCTGTACCGCACTTAACGCCATCTATACTGACATGCATTTGACAAACAGAAGTTCAAATTTAACAAGGAACAAGTGATTAACAAAAACATATCAAGGAATCATTGAACCTATCAACATTGAAAGCATAACTAAGCTGTAACAAACAAAAAAACAATGCATTATCTCAAAATGTTTTTTATCCCAGCTTACATAGTATCACGGTTGACTTAATAAGTAGATTGAGTCTCAAGCCTATCAAAGAATCATGAATGAGCAATGGTGAGCCGAGTGGCGCCACCTATAACTATACTTTTTAAAATTAACTTTGTAACTTTGTAGTTATCAAAGACCATGCTTGATGCACGGGCATGTTAATAAGATGATTGTGTTACAAAATTGTAGATCCACCATTTGAAAGAAATCATTAATGAATATATTTTAACATGTTGAAGAGTAGGTAAGCTAAACATTTCGTAGAAGTATCACTACACCCAGAAACTCCAACATGAGAATGATTTAAGACCAAACTTCAGTCGATCACAGGCAACTATTCTCGGAATGTCCCATTGGTAATATAGCTTTGCAGTGGCATTTCTCTGTGAGGTAAGTACATTTTACTATCTTGGTAGTCCATAAATGGACTGTAGACTGCTTGGTAAAACAAGGAAGAAAAGTCTACTGATTTTAGAGCTATCTCCAGTGCTTGCTGGGTGTGTAGCTTCACTCTCTCTTCCCTGTGTTTCTTTATTATACTCTATAACTGTTCTGTTTTCACTGTTACAATTTGTCTTTTCTCTTTGCAGATCAAAACAAAATCAAAGCACCTCCCCCCCCCATAGATATCCCTCCCCCCCCCAGATAAAAAATAAAATCCCCCCCCCAATGAAAAAAGCAGCAGCTGCAAACAATTATCAAATAAAAGCCTTATTTTATGTTATCAGTAGTGGCTCGGGTGGGAGTTTGGTTCCCTGGCAAGTGGAATAAACAATTTTACATCCTGTATTGCCGCACTAAATACAGCCTATGTTGGACGGCTATTTCAATCATGCAGCACCGGATTTCTGTGTCCTCCTGTCCAAATCTGCCTACAAAGTGCATAAATCCTTGACGTAAAGCCTCAATCATCCATCCATGAATCCCAGTTGATAGGCCAGCCATGGACAAATTATATATGAGATAACATAATACCACTACTGATTTCTCAGATATCCAAACAGCCCCCTATCTGTTTGGTTTATGAAGAAACCAGTTTTATTTGGTTTTTGTTAAAACCAAACAATTTGGTATTTCCACAAACCCTAGTTGGTTTAATATGCGGGACAAGCTCAAAAACCAAATTTGGTTTTTTGGAGGCTGTTTTTTTTTAGAGTGCAGAGTGAAAGGTGAATAAATTGTAGCTGCTTTGATTTTTGATGTCGACATTCTCAATGGCCTTAATTGCAAGTGTACTTGCCCTGTTTAAGTTTTACTAAATTTTATCAAATTTCTTAGGAATTTTAATATTTTTGAGTAGGGTGCCAGCCTTAAAAGGTTTGGCTCGTGGATAAATTTGATCTACCTGTGTCTAATTGTTAATTACCTTCTGTTTTACATTTGGTGGTGGATTGGTTTTTAAAGCTTGAATGTTCAAATCTCTGTTGCATCTTATTTTTACATAATGTAAGGCATCCGTTCAAATCAAAGAGTGGCTATACTTGCCTGGAGTGGGGACCTGCCATTAAGTGCTCAGGTTAAATTGAAGGCAGTAGGGTTAAAATAAAGGGGCAATAGTCATGAATTAATGTACCCAAGGCCTTTCAGGGAGCCCATGTCAGGATACCACAGAGTAAGGCCCTTGCCATTAGGCCTACACTATACTTAAATTTTTATTTTTATTAATTTTCATTCAGACAATATGGAAATTTTGAGAGATTGCCGAACATTGACTTAGATTCAAAAATAGTAACAATCTAACCTCACATCAAGTTTTAGAAAAAAATCTACATTTTTGATTTGATTTGTTTCTTCTGCAACTATTTTGATGTCTTCCTAAATTGATTCTATGATTTTGTCAACAGGCGATAAAACCTTTAAAGTGGCAACAAAATTGGACGAACGGTTTAAGTTAAACTGCAATGTACTTCAAAAACATTACAGAGTTAAGAACCAATCTCAATGTGCAGAGCTGGCAAAACTGAACGAAATGGCAAATGGTGCGACCTTCCACGAAACCAACAACAAAGAATGTAGCATCCAATATTGTCCTCAAAGGTTCCTCATTCAAGTCATGGCACTGCCATCCTCCAGGGTATCCATCATGTTTGAAGCTGCATTCTACCCTAGATGTAAGTTCCATTTATACAAATAAACTGATACTACATTGTACTGTCCATGATTCTCAAAAGTCTATTGTGTCCTTAAGATGATAATGAGAAGACATTATCATATTTTGGTTATCCTACAGTCAAAATGATCTTGAAATGAATATTCGAATATCCTTTCATTCTTTGTGTCACAGGGCCACACATTATACAGTTAGCACCTAAGTCTGTTTTCAGCTTTCATGCTGCACAGATCTATCGCATAACACATAGATAGATAGATAATTTATGTAGATAGATAGGTAAATAGATAGATATACATAGAACCATGTCAATGGTCTTTCAAAGTGCTAGCACATTATTTTTTATTTGTTTCAGCTTGTTTTGGCAGAGTATTGGTTTCAGATGAGCGGAAGGCTTTTGCCAATTGTGTTGATGTCGGTAAGTTATCTGACTCAGCTTGTAACAGAACAATAGATTATGGCAACATAATGGTTATCAAAAAGCATTTCAAAAAATCAAATCTCCTGAAACCTTCAATTTGTAAGTCTCAATTGGTGACCACATACGTAAGTAAAATACAGCCATGGCCATTAGTTTTCACTCAGCTGCTATGCTTCAACATGGTGCTATCATTGTGACCGTTTAATTCATAACAAGCAAGTAGTCCCTCAATCTTCACCAAATTGTCAGGAATTAAAGTCTCTACACAGTAGCAGGTGTTCTGATAAAATTTTGAATGAAAGAATGTTATATCATAACTGTAAAGCAAAATGCTAAATTAGTTGCAAAATGTAAGAGCATATAGTCATTTCTGACGCTAAATGTCATCTGCATGATAGTAATAGTCGCCAAAGTGTCTGGATGTGTTTGGCACACACAAAATTGAGCATTCATGAACAATTTTCAATTAAATCTGCAGATTTAACATTTTCTCATTGGGTTTGCTTGAAGTGTTTATAATTACAAAAATTGTCAATTTCTCAAATAAGAATAAGGTAATAAACGTTTTTTCTTCTGATAAAAATTTCATTTGTTTTATTAAATTCCACATCTATGGTAAGCATTTAACACAATTTTCTGTTCAGCTAAGGGGGTGTTCTAACTTTTCACACCTATTTAGAATTTGGCCAAGTTTAAAGACAAAATGGTCTCTGTGAATTCCGATGAACCAGCAGTTAAACCATGTATCTATTTGTAATTTTGTCATGAATGATTAATTTGATGTGTACCCAACACAATCAGACACTTTAGTGACTATTACTATGACATATAGCATCAGAACTGGTTATATGCTTAAATGTCCACTAATTATAATCCCCCGCTCGCGAAGCGGCGGGGGATTATATTGATATTCTTCGATTACCTTTTATTATTATTATTATAATCCCCCGCCGCTTGCGGGCGGGGGATTATATTGATATTCTTCGATTACCTTTTATTATTATTATTATTATTATTCAGCTCAGGAAAACTGTGATTACTGCAAAACTATTAGAGATAACATCCTGAAACCTCAAACACAATATGTGACTCCATTGCGCGCTACTGCTTACAAAATTTCATGATCAAATTTCAAGACACTTATGATTTTAGAGCAAAATACAAAATAAATTTCCGGCGCAGGTTTCTGAGAACCTAAGCATAACTGAGACCTGTTGATTTTTTCTAAGATACCTTGACTAAGTCTTCAGGTCTGAAAGGCGTCTTGTGAAGATTTCATGAATACATTTCAAGATATAATTTTTTGAAAATTGAACATCCCGAAAATTGACTGAAATTTTTTTGAAAAACAGGGAAGAAATGCTCGTAGAGAGCTGAAAATGGGTGACCATACAGATGTACCCCAGTGTACCAACTTCACAAAGTTACGGACCGCTCGGACAAACGGTCTTGGCGCTACGGACGTTCAAAAACTCAATATTCAAGTGCTCATATCTTGGTCCCTATTTCACCTACAGCAAAGTTTGACATACCACAAGAAAGGTCTGTTTGTCAGCTTTCCAATGGTGTATAGCATTATAGTCTCAGACGCGCGGCGTAGAATCGCGTCAGACATTGAAAATTTGTTGTCACTTTTTGCGCCCCTCGAAACGTTTTAGGCTGAAAAATCAATGAAGTTCTTTGTGAATGTTGATGAATATTTTTTTACTTATTCCCTTGTTAGGTCTCCACACTGTCCTCAAAGGAAATTTACCTGCATCAAATCGTTTTTCCAAGAGAATTTTTTGAAATTCAAAATTGAAATGCACATTGCTCTGCTTCTACCCATTCAAATTTCATGAAATTAATACCAAAAGATGCGTAAAATTATGGACTTCACTGTCCTCCAAGGGCATTTACCTATTCCTCATAGCCTATTTTACATAAAAGGTTTTATATATTCAATTATAACTTGTGAATTATTATTTCAAATCACTTAAAACTTAAGGCACATGTTGCTAATTTTTTGGCCTATTTTGTGATATAAGGACATCCTCCTATCTCCAATACTTTGCTGGTAAAATAAAGAACAAAAATTGTGCACAGATGCATCTTAGTCAGCAGTCAGCTATACTCTGTCTCACTGCCACCTTTCCCAACAGCTGACCGTGTTCAACAATCGCAGCTAACCGCTCAGTACTGTCAAGGCAGCGTATCTAACGTCAACAAAAACATGTAGAGTGTAATAATCACATTGGCATGATATACATTACTGATTGAAAGGGCATCATGCGTAAGGGTTTCCTCATTGGGTTTTATATCCTGTATTTGTGCATTAAACTCATTAAGGCATACAGGCACTACAGTAATGATGTCATGCACACTCTTGGAATAGAACTGCATTCCCCACAAAGCGGGCCAGGGTAATACACAACAATAATGGACATGAATTGGCAGAGAAGAGTATGCAGGGCTCGGGTCATACGGGGCCCGCGGGGGATTATCCGATATTGCCGTACGGCAATATCAGTTATACTAGTTATTATAATCCCCCGCCGCTTGCGGGGGATTATATTGATATTGTTCGTTTTATTATTATTATTATTATTATTATTCTTATTATTATTCAGCTCAGGAAAACTGAGATTACTGCAAAACTATTAGAGATAACATCCTGAAACCTCAAACACAATATGTGACTCTGTTGCGTGCTCCTTCCAGTGAAATTTCTTGATCAAATTTCATGATACTAACGCGTTATTGAGAAAATAAAAAATCTATTTCTGGCAGCGTTTCCAGGAGAACAAAAGAAAATTGGCCTTTGCTGATTTTTTGTAAGATACCTTGACAAAGTTTCCAGTGCAGAAAGGCGTCTCATGGAAATTTCATGAATAGTTTCAGAGATA
This sequence comes from Platynereis dumerilii, assembly GCA_026936325.1. Taxonomy (NCBI): domain Eukaryota; kingdom Metazoa; phylum Annelida; class Polychaeta; order Phyllodocida; family Nereididae; genus Platynereis; species Platynereis dumerilii. The sequence continues at coordinate 37,445,882 of JAPTHN010000003.1, read as the reverse complement.
TGAATTTTTCAAAATTGGATGTCATGAAAATTTTCTAAAATTTTTCTGGAAAACAGGGAAGGAATGCTCGTAGAAAGCTGAAATTGGGTACACTTACAGATGTACCCTAGTGTACCAACTTCACAAAGTTACGGACCGCTCGGACAAACGATCTCGGCGCTACGGACGTCCAAAAACCCAATTTTCAAGTGCTCATATCTCGGTCCCTATTTGAGCTACAGCAAAGTATCACATATCACAAGAAAGGTCTGTTTCTCAGCTTTCCAATGGTGTATAGCATAATAGTGTCAGACGCCCGACGTAGAATCGCGTCGGACATTGAAAATTTCATGTCACTTTTTGCACCTAAGAAACCTTTTCGGCTCAAAAAGTCTATGAAATTCTTCATGCACGTCCATGAATATTTTATGTGGGATACCCATATCAGCCCTCCATATTGTCCCCAAAGATCAATTGCCTACATCAATTAGTTTTTCCTGGAGAATTTTTTGAATTTCAAAATTGAAATGTACATTGCTCCGCTTCTGTTTATTCAAATTTCATGAAATTAATACCAAAAGATGCGTAAAATTATGGACTTTACTGTCCTCCAAGGAAATATACCTCTTCTGAATAGCCAATTTCAAATAAATGATTTTATATATTCAATTATAACTCATGCATTATTGTTTCAAATCACTTAAAACTGATTGTACATGTTGCTAATTTTTTGGCCTATTTTGTGGTATAAGGACATCATCCTATGCCCAATACTTTGCCAGTAAAATAAAGCTGACAAATAATTCACTGATGCATCTTAGTCTGCTGTTGGGACCATTCTGCCTCACTGCCAGGTTTTGCTCCCAAGCCCCAGCATTACACAATGGAAGGAGCAGCACACCCAAACACCATCAGCAAGAACAAGGTGCAGGCTTAGGCCTATCATGACAGGGAATCATACACATTCAAGGCAATGGATTTTCTAAGCATTGGGTGATAATAATAAGGCATATGTCATCTATTCATGAACTGAAACAGCTTAATACTATGACCAAAGAGGCATATACACTAAAATTATGGACATTAATTGAAAGGGGAGAATAAGCAGGGCTAGGGTCAAACGGGGCCCGCGGGGGATTATCCGATATTGCCGTACGGCAATATCAGTTATACTAGTTATTATTATTATTGAGCTCAGGAAAACTGTGATTACTACAAAACTATTAAAGATCCTGTTTTACAAGTCAAGGGTAGTATGCAACTCCATTGCGCGCTACTTCATACGAAATTTCATGATCAAATTTCATGATGCTTATGAGTTATGAGGAAAATATAAAACAAATTTCCGGCGCAGGTTTCTGAGAACCTAAGCATAACTGAGACCTGTTGATTTTTTGTAAGATGCCTTGACTAAGTCTTCAGGTCTGAAAGGCGTCTCGTGGAGATTTCATGAACACATTTCAAGATATGATTTTTTGAAAATTGGATATCCCGAAAACTGACCAAAATTTTGTTGAAAAACAGGGAAGGAATGCTCTTAGAGAGCTGAAAATGGGTGAACATACAGATGTACCACAGTGTACCAACTTCACAAAGTTACGGACCGCTCGGACCAACGGTCTTGGCGCTACGGACGTCCAAAAATGCAATTTTCAAGTGGCCATATCTCGGTCCCTATTTAAGCTACAACAAAGTTTGACATATCACAAGAAAGGTCTGTTTGTCAGCTTTCCAATGGTGTATAGCATGATGGTGTCAGACGCGCGGCGTAGAATCGCGTCAGACATTGAAAATTTCATGTCACTTTTGGCGCCTTTCAAAACATTTTTGGCTAAAAAATCTATGAAGTTCTTCTTGGATGTTCGTGAATATTTTTTTCTATATACCTTTGTTACGCCTACATACTGTCCTCAAAGGAAATTTGCCTACATCAAAAGGTTTTTCCTAGAGAATTTTTTTAAATTCAAATTTCAACTTTAGATTGCTCAGCTTCTAACTATCCAAATCTTATGAAATTAACACTAAAAGATGTGTAAAATTATGGCCTTATCTGTTCTCTAAGGGCATGGACCTGATTCTAATAACCTATTTTACATGTATGATTTCATATATTCAATTATAGCTGCTAAGTGCATATCTCAAATCAGTTAAAACTCAAACGACATGTTGCTAATTTTTTGCCCAATTTTTCCATGTAGACACAACCATGCAACTCTTATGGCTTGCCTGCAACAGGCCATTAGGGTTAGGGTTAGGGTTTAATCAATATGCATTGCTTGCAGGGTGGTATGCTTGACCACAACAGTTGTGTCTGGCTGCCTCGACTTTTGATAGGCATATGCACAAACAAGATTGCTACATTCATACATGGTTTTAAGAATTCATCATGAAGGACATGAACTGGAAAGAGGGAGTATGCAGGGCAAGGGAGACAGGGGGGGCGCGGGGGATTATCCGATATTGCCGTACGGCAATATCAGTTATACTAGTTTAATCTTGGTGTTCTCTCTGGTTTATGATTAAGTTGGCTTGGCAAAGATATGTCGGAGATTATTTTCGATTGGTTATTCGTACTTAGCTGTTGACCTCTGCTGTAATGGAAAGGGTCTTTATATTTATTTGAGTTGGTTTAGAATTTACTCTATTACACTACAATTGTATTGTAAATACCAAAAATCTATTGTTGTTTTTTTTAGGCCCTACTTTTGGATCAATTCCACAGTGTGCGACCAGTTTATGTGCCAGTGAAAGTAAGGATGCGGCAAACTATGTGTATGCAGCAAATCAATGCACTGAGAAGAGATGTCCGAATGGATTGGCCATAGAATCATTTGATACTGCCTACAGGAGAATATTGTACAAGATCCCGGAATATGAAAATTGACACTCCAGTACAAAGAAATATATTTTCTGAGCAGATACTTGCATTTGCATGCCCAAACATTTCCATCATGTAGGCCCCCAAGTCAGTCAGAGTTAAAGCTCTGATTTGCTTGGCAAGAACTTCAACCGACTAGTCAGCTAAGTTCAACTGTTGTTCAGCTCTGACTTCACTTGACTTCAATTAACTTCAGCTTACTTCATCATCTTAATGATATTTATCAGGGGCTTTTGTTAAATATTCTCTAACTGTACATTATAATTTCGCAATTTTCAAAATCTGTGCACTTGGAGAATTGTGCAGTTAGCAAATGTGAGATTTTTTTTACGATGCATAGACTTTAAAATGTTTAAAAGAGCGTGAAATATGTTCCGTGCTCTTTAATATGCTGTTTAAAAAGATACCAAAACCATTTCTGTGAGGTAAAAATTGGTTAAGTTATGCAACAATGACTTGACTTTACCTGACTCAAGTCTGACTTGATTTGAGTGAACTTCAGCTTGCTGCTTGGAAAGCTAACTATAACTAGACTAGTCGACTTTCTGTAGTCGACTTCGGGGTCTATTTCCATGCTCTCCGTTACACTCACTTGTCACTAAAATGGTAACGGTCATAGCATGATAGCTTTATGACATTTTAGTGAAAAGTTATCAAACAAATCATGCGCTTTGCCTGCACGATATGAGTAATTCAGAAATTTTATTGATATAAAATGACATGATGAAAGGTCTTCAGAGACTCAATTTTGTCAAAAAAATTATAAAACCATCTAAGATGGGGCTTTTAAAACTTGTTCAAATCAGATAAAAAATTAAAAAATAAAGCATGCAAATTGTCATTGACGATAAGCTGTACTTTAAAGACAATTTACATCATGTCTATGTCAAATGTATAAAGAGACCGCACCATCTAAGAATTATCTATAATATCCATCTAGATAGGAACATCTTGTCATTATTTTATAAGTCAATTGTTGAGTCTGTAATGAATTTTGCTATTGTAACATGGTATGGATCATCACACAACAAAGATCGAAATAAGCTTGTAAAGATAATCGGAGCAGCTAGGAAAATGGGTGTAGAAACAAGAAATTTAAATGGAATATATGATGAATCTTGTTTGAAAATGTTGACAAAAATACTAATAGATGAAAAACACCCCATCCATTGTAAATTTAATTTCTTGAGATCGGGTAAAAGACTGTGTGCCAAAACATCGTACCACTAGTTATGCCAATACATTTGTAAATCATGCCATCAAGTTACACAACCATAAATCTAGTCTGTGATCCTTTGTATATATATGTATCTACTTCAGTATTATAATTTACTCTTGTCATATCATATTTATTTATTTGCACTGCTTGGTGTGCTTGTCTATTTATGCAAATCGAGTTTCATCATCTACATATGTTTATTGATGATACAATAGAGTAATATCTTATCTTATCTTATCTTATAAACCACATTTTAGGGGCTGTTCAGAATTTATGACTGGTGGGTGGGAGTTTTGCTGGAACTTCTCGTCAAAAATTGATACCCCCCTTCAGTTTCATACATATTTTTAATACCCCACACTTAGCTTTTATGCCAATACTTAGTACCCTTACCTCGACATTCAAAGCAATACTCACATATACTGTTATACACGGTCTCGCATACAGATTGGCGCCATTTTGTGTACTTTTGCGCATAAAAAAGCGTACATGAAGTGAGTGTATGCATGTTTTATAACATTTTTTCTTCGTTAAATTTCTTACCCCCTCCTTGGAAGTGTTGTCAAAAATTGATACCGCCCCCTTTGAAACACGTTCGAAAAGTTAGTACCCCTCGGGCAAAACCCCCACCCAATGCCTAATTCTTGTAATGAGGATGTTGGCACTGAAACTACATGCTTATAGTTATATATGTGAAACCAGGCCTAACCTTGTTGTACACACTTACTGTTTACAAATTAGCCTTACACTGATTTTCATCCATTAAATGCAATTCATTTGCGAAAAAAGAAAATCTCAAGGAGCAATAATGGAAACTGGGCATTTGGTTTTATGGCTCATTGCCAAATTACAACTTATTTTAATAATCTGAGGCAGATGTTCCCCAAATGAGCAAGTTAGTTCGGGCTTTGAGATCTGTGCTGACAGCTGATTATTAATCTCATTCCCAGGACAGCCAGCTGAGGTGTTAGAAATGGTTCAAGAAATGGTCAATAAACCAAATTGGAATTTTTCTCGTGCAGCATCTGCCTTCAGGTTAACATGACAGGGAATTAAGAGATTTCTGGTGCCATTCAACAGCTGGTATATATGATCTGTGGTTCAACTTCTCTGTTGAATCTTTGTCAAAGTGTTTAACCATATGGGAGCAGCAACCTTTTTTTTCCTCTATGTAAAAACCAACCTATTCTTTGAAGAAGGACAGCTCTCCATGAGTATCTCTTTTCATATCTCAACCTTTCCTTTATCTGCCTTTCACCATGATGGAAGAAATATATTTATAGTTTCCTTTTATTAATTAAGGCTGTACACATTGCAGTCTTTATCTCTATTATGCACTGTTAATGTACTTAGAGTAGGTCAGAGCAAAAAGCCCGGGTTAGGTGAGAGGCCCCCCCCCCAGGGTTATCTAAACTTACATTTTTAGTGCATTTTCTTATTGATAGGATTGAAGCTAGAGGCTTTTTAGGTGATGTCACAAATTTTCAGGGCAAACAGCACCAAACCATAGTAGAAATTAAAGAAACAAAAAATATGCATGGTTTTTGTAACTCTGAGTAATTCTTTGAAAGGGGTTGTCAGAAGTAACTTTGGAAATATTTAAAAGTATAATGGATATCTGGATTGCTTCACTTTATGACCATCATATAAATATGGTTTGGATCATGTTTTTCGCATTTTAGTTCAAAATATAGAGGTGTTTTTGGGGCGAGAGGCTCCACAATGGTATGGGACATGAGGCGGGCCTCGAAGCTGCTTCAAGAACCATTTAATAATGTGTACTTTACCTTAAATCTTGATAGAATATCTACCATAGAACGGGGTGACTTTGAACAGTCCGGGGTGACTTTGAACGCTTTTCTGAAAAAGATTGATCCTCTGTGAATGCAAAATTAAGTGAGCTACCCTTGTACAGTATATAAGCTTCCAGATCTTATTTAATTTTCAAAGTCACCCCGGACTGTTCAAAGTCAGCCCGTTCTACGGTAATTAAATTGAAAAAATTTGGCCGAAATTGAAAAAGGGAAAAAAATATTAAAAAATAAAAGTATGAACACATTGAACAGAGAAATTCAGAAATTCAGAAAAAGTAAATAAAGGGTTCAACAAAAATAAGTCCCCGTTTACGAAAACTTGAATATCTCAAAGACCACTATTCTGATTTCTGTTACAGTTCTTGTATTTGTAGGCCTGCATATTGACATTATAGTCGGGCAGATCAGAGGGGTCCCCCTGCACCCGTCTGAATATTTAACGAGACCAAGTTTTTTGGTGCCCTAATAATGTCCTTTTAACAAAAAGCCAATGTTAACAGGACTATCAATGTCCCATGGGGTTTTTACGGCGGCCATTTTGAATTGAAGTTGATGGCAGAAAAACGTCTCTTAGAAATTACAAGTTTAAATATCTCAGGAACTATTCAAGCTACATTCACAAATGGCACATCTATTTGTATGTTTTTGGACATGCAGAATCTGAAAATTACATTAATTTCTTTCTAAATTGTAAATATCACCCCATTATGGCCAAATATTTACAAAAAATCTCATTTATTAAATATTTCACTTTAGTTCAGTTTATTCTACATCAGCCAGTTAACCAGTAGCTCTGTGTGATGATCATATTTGACAAGCACTGAATATAAGCTTTCAAATGAGGTATAATATGCTGTGGTATTTCAAAGATTTTCATTTGTGATTCTGTGATCATTTAGCTGCATGGGCGAGGTAGAACTACTAGTCAGGTTGCAAGAGAGGTTGCCTTGCACCCTCTGCTATAGTTAATGGCACCCAATTTTTTGAATGCCAAATATTGTCTGGAAACATATTTCAGATGCACCCATTGCCAATTATTGTTCCATGGGGTTTTTTCTGGTGGCTATTTTTGGATTAGCCTCTAAAATTTGTAACAGTGTGGTTTTAGCATTATTGTCGCTTTCTGTGTTAAAGCAGCCATTGCTCTATCATAGTTTATGCCAGTGAAGAAAATTAAACACCAAATTAAACTTTAAAAGCCATTGATTTACTCTTCCAAATGGTGTAAATAGTATGCTTGAAAGATGTTTGTGCTGGATGTCATAAAAATAATTAAAGTCTTCCTCCCTGTGTAGCAAATTTCTCCGTGAGCATAAACGTGTCTCATAATTCATTTAATTTCATTTCTTTAATGAGTAGCCCTAGAAAAACATTTCAAACCCAAAGATGGATAGCCCTTGATGTCAACTACCATCTGGCACATTAATTCCCTTGTTACTACAATTCTCAACCCTTCCACAGCTAAATAAATGTTGCTGTCGGCGTCATAAATCTCCTCAGAAACATAAAATCATCCCATTTATTTTCAATTTTACCTATCCTAATTACTAGATGACTCATCCTTAACCTACCAAATGGATAGCCCTTGATGTCACCTTTCTCTTGGCACCTTGGTTTCCTTGTTACTACAATTGTCTACACCCCCAAAGCAAAATAAATGTTGCTGTCCGGGTAGAAAATCTCCTGTGAAACACCAAAATCTCGCACGGATTTTCATTTCCACCTGTCCTAATCACCTGATAACTCATTCCTAACCAATCAAATGGATGTGGATGGACAGCACTATATATAAGCTTTCATTTGGCACCTTGGTTTCCTTGTTACAAGAACTGTCAACCCTCCCCAAGCTAAATTAATGTTACGTACTCTAAGTATCAAAAATTTCCTTTGAAACACAAACTCCTTCCATTTATCTTCAATTGTACCTATCCTGATCAGTAGATGACTTATTCCTAACCAACCAAATGAATGTTGATGGATAGCATTTGGTGTCAGCTTTCATTTGGGACCTTGGTTTCCTTGATACTAGAACTGTTAACCGTTCCAAAGCTAAATAAATGTTACCGTCAGTATAAAAAGCTCCTTGGAAACACAAAATCTCCCATTTATTTTCAGTTCCACCTTTTGTAATCACTAGATGACTAATCCCTAGCCAACCAAATGGATAGCCCTTGATGTCAGCTTTCATTTGGCACCTTGGTTTCCTTGTTACTACAATTGCCAGCCTTCCAAAAGCAAACTAAATGTTATGTCTTGGTAAAAAAAATCTTGTCTAACACACAAAATCCTCCTGTGTATTTTAATTTCAACCTGTCCTAATCACCAGATAACTCATTCCTAACCAATCCAATGGATTTGGATGGATAGCCCTTGATGTCAGCTTTCATTTGGCACCTTGGTTTCCTTGTCACTAGAACTGTCAACCCTTCAAAAGCAAAATTAATGTTTCTGTCCGGGTCAAAAATCTCCTCGGAAACTCAAAATACTCCCATGTATTTTGATTTTCACCTATCCTAACCTCCGGAAAACTCATCCCCAACCAACCAATCACATGGCCCTAGATATAAGCTTTCAAGGGCTATCCATCCTCATCCATTTGGTTGGCTAGAAATGATCTATTGATTAGCATAGGTAAAACTGAAGATAAATGGGAGGATTCTGGGTTTCCAAGGAGATTTTTGACACAAATTGCTGCATTTGTTTAGCTTTTGGAGGGTTGAAATTTGTAGCAAGCAGGAAACCAAGGTGCCAGATGAAAGCAGACATCAAAGGCTATCCATCAATATCCACTTGGTTGGTAAGGAATCAGTTATCTAGTAATTAGGATGGGTAGAAATTAAAATACAAGGGATTATTTTGTGTTTCCGATGAGATTTTTTCGAACAGGACATAACATTTATTTTGCTTTTGGAGGGCTGGCAACTGTATTAACAAGAAAACCAAGGTGCCAAATTAAAGCTGCCATCAAGAGCAATCCAACCACATCCATTTGGATGGTTCATTATAAGTTATCTGGTGATTAGGATAGGTGGATATTAAAATACATAGGATAATTTTGTGTTTCCGACGAGATTTTTTGACCAGGACATAACATTTATTTTACTTTTGGAGGGCTGGAAATTGTATTAACAAGGAAACCAAGGTGCCAAATGAAAGCTGCCATCAAGGGCAATCCATCCAGATCCATTTGGATGGTTCATTATAAGTTATCTGGTGATTAGGATAGGTGGAAATTAAAATACAAGGGAGGATTTTGTGTTTCCGACGAGATTTTTTTGACCAGGACATAACATTTACTTTGCTTTTGGAAGGCTGGCAATTGTAGTAACAAGGACACCAAGGTGCCAAATGAAAGCTGACTTTAAGGGCTTTCAATCCACAACCATTTTATTGGTTAGGAATGAGTTATCAGGTGATTAGGACAGGTGGAAATGATAATCCGTGCGAGATTTTGGTGTTTCACGGGAGATTTTTGATACTGATGGCAACATTTATTTAGTTTTGGGAAGGTTAACAGTTCTGGTTACAAGGAAACCTAGGTGCCAAATGAAAGCTGAAATAAAGTGCTATCCATCCACAACCATTTAATTGGTTAGGAATGAGTTATCAGGTGATTAGGACAGGTGGAGATGAAAATCCGTGCGAGATTTTGGTGTTTCATGGGAGATTTTCGACCCGGACAGCAACATTTATTTTGCTTTGGGAGTGTAGACAATTGTAGTAACAAGGAAACCAAGGTGCCAAGAGAAAGGTGACATCAAGGGCTATCCATTTGGTAGGTTAGGGATGAGTCATCTAGTGATTAGGATAGGTAAAATTGAAAATAAATGGGAGAATTTTATGTTTTTGAGGAGATTTATGACACCGGCAGCAACATTTATTTAGCTTTTGAAGGGTTGACAATTGTAGTAACAAGAAAATTAATGTGCCAGCTGGTAGTACAAATCAAGGGCTATCCATTTTCTGGTTTGAGATATTTTTTAGGGCTACTCATTAAAGAAATGAAATTAAATGAATTATGAGACACGTTTTTGCTCACGAAGAAATTTGCTACCCGGGGAGGAAGAGTTTAATTATTTTTATGACATCTAGCACAAACATCTTACAAGCAAACTATTTACACATTTGAAAGAGTAACTCAATGGCTTTTAAAGTTTAATTTGATGTTTAATTTTCTTCACTGGCATGATAGAGGATAGATAATGGCTGCTTTAACACAAAAAGCGACAATAATGCTAAAACCACATTTGTACAAATTTTAGAGGTTAATCCAAAAATAGACACCAGGAAAAGCCCATAGAACAATAATTGGCTATGGGAGCATCTAAAATATGTTTCCAGACAATATTTGGCATTCAAAAAAATTGGGTGCCATGAACTATACCAGAGACTGCAAGGCAACCTCTCTTGCAACCTGACTAGTAGTTCTACCTCGCCCATGCTGCTAAATGATCACAGAATCACAAATGAAAATCTTTGAAATACCACAGCTCATCAAATAATCATCTCTTTCAGACATATTATACCTCATTTGAAAGCTTATATTCAGTGCTTGTCAAATATGATCATCACACAGAGCTACTGGTTAACTGGCTGATTTAGAAAAAACTGAACTAAGGTGAAATATCTAATAAATGCGATTTTTGTAAATATTTGGACATAATGGGTTGATATTTACAATTTAGAAAGAAATTAATGTAATTTTCAGATTCTGCATGTTCGAAAACATATAAATAGATGTGCCATTTGTAAATGTAGCTTGAATAGTTCTTGAGATAATTAAACTCGTAATTTCTAAGAGACGTTTTTTTTCTGCCATCAACTTCAATTCAAAATGGCCGCCGTAAAAAGCCCACGGGACATTGATAGTCCTGTTAACATTGGCTTTTTGTTAAAAGGACATTATTAGGGCACCAAAAAACTTGGTCCCGTTAAATATTCAGACGGGTGCAGGGGGACCCCTCTGATCTGCCCGACTAAATGATAGATATGATTAATTGACATAACTGATACAATAGACATACCCTAGTTGGGGTTGAACAATATCAAAATCCTGAATAGTACTTGAATACCCACAAGGACCAACTCTTCAGTTCTACAAAGAACATTAATTCAATGTCTTAGAAAGGACCAATATAATTTGAAATACACATACAACATGATCACTGAATCTAGAAATGAAATGAATAGTATGGAGGAATGAAGATGAAATTGCTCACCTGCTTAATAGCTTTAGATTTCCCAATAAATATATTTCCCAATATAAAAGTGAATAATCCAATAACCTGGAGGCACTATAAATATTAACATCTGTTCCAGTCTAGAGTTCACATGAGAATGCTAGGTGCTTCTCAATTTCCTTTCTGAACAGTTATGTGTAGTTGTTAACACCTTTTAATAAAAGACAAAAGACATTTCCTTTTGTGAGAAACTTTATTTCTGAAACCTATGAACAACTATGAATGATGTGAATGTACATGTGTATGATGCTATTTACAAGAATCCATGGATTGCAAATAATTAAAATGACATAACAAGAATCCATGGGTTACAAATTATTAAAACATACAAATACCAATTATCCGATAACTGCTATATACAATACCGTATCAGTTGCCATCAAACCAAGGACAGGGACAATTCTGGTTGAAATTGGCTTTCAGAAAGCCAATGATTCCTGTAACTATATACAGAACATGCATACAATTTCCCTCCATATGAACTGAATAGAAAAGCCACTTCAGATCCGTTAGAACTGATTTTTAGGGGTGACCAAAAAGTTGATCTCAAAAATCGAAACTTTGCATCGCAGTACTTAGCAAATTGAAACACTGAAGCTGAGATGCAAATCGTATATTCAAACCATATGAGGAAGTTGCTCTTTTCTAAATATGTCAGTACAACTCTTAATACCAGTAGTGAAAATGCAAACAGTCTGAATGATGAGTTATTGTTAATTAATTAATGACTAAACATAAATAAACTGTCACTAAATGTATCCAAGACCAAAGCCATACTCTTTCATGCACCTCAAAAGAAAGTAACTTACCCATATTTACAGATTGATGGCCATAATATAGAGTTTGTTTCAAGTTTCAATTACCTTGGAATTATTCTTGATGAGAATTTCAAATGGAAAGTTAAAATTGAAACATTAAGTAAAAAAATTTCAAAGACTGTAGGGATTATAAATAAGATGAAACACTTTTAACCAACAGAGATTTTGTTAAACATCTACATATAACTCATTAGTTGTGTCATACTTAAATTATGGAACTATCTTGTGGGGATGGAAGCTTACCAATCTATTCAAGCTTCAAAAAAAGGCTATATGTTCAATTGCAAGGATTAGATATAATGCAAATACAAGCCCACCTTTCAAACAACTTAATATTTTGAAGATACAAGATATGCGTACACTGCATGACTTCAAGTTTTGCTATAAGTTTATGAACAAACAATTACCTCAGTACTTCTATGAACTTCAAGAGGATACTAGTACTCAAACCACATCTGATCTTACTGCATGCACATTGCACAGTGCACACACTTGCTGGAATGCTGGTTGCAAATTAGCCTCGCACCACTTTGCATCCGTTAATGCACTTCACTTGCAATAAAGAAAAACTCAAGGAGCAATAATGGAAACAAGTTATTGTGTTTTATTGCCCCACTGTCAGATTAAAACTTTTTATGATTTGAATGGAGGTGTTCCCCAAATGAACAATTTGTGGGCTTTAAGATCTGTGCTGACAGCTGATTAATCTCATTCCCTGCACAGGTGCAAGAAATTGCCAATAAACCAAATTAAATTTTCTCCCAGAGCATTAGTTTTCTAAAAGACAACTGCTTTGGTCCATGCATGATTTGGTGCAAAATTTTCTTTTGATTTTAAAAAAGAAAATGTGTTCATATGCCTCTTATGATGACATGATAGATATGCAGAACAGCTTTTCTGTCCAATTTTGGGCAATACTTCTCACAGCCCAGCCAATGGTGTACCATTGAATGTCAATATCAATAAAGGTCAAACGCCAACAATGCGAGTATGGCAATGAGGTGAAGAATGATCAGAATAACTGTCAAATATGAATCCAGAAGCTTTGTTATGCTGCAATTTCAATTAGTATGAGTTGCAAGGCCACTTGCTACTTAGCGTTTCAACTCCCTCTGATTGGTCCTTGACTGATCATCAGCCAATTGTAGGAAGAACAAAACCTATGTAGCAAGTTGTCCAAGCAACTCATACTCATGGAAGTTGCAGTTAAACTCAGGACCCCACAACGGAAAGCCCAGAATTCTAAAGCCTTGGTTAGCAATGGTTACCTATCCTTCCCAACATTGAGCAAGTACAAAATGGTAAGAATGATCAGAGACAAGAGACAACATGCTTACCAAGACAACCACTTGACCTTTGCCCTCAGCATTAGTCAGTGGCCTTGATCCTTTTTTATCTCCTTATATCCTCACATCATCCTTCCTCTGCCTCACCCATTTCCTTCTATTTGTCTTGTTCCTATCTGGATTTGTGTTCTACTTATCTCGTCATTGTAAAGACTGCCTCCACGACCTTCACATAAAACAGAGACATTGGTGACAGACTAAAGACCATGCTGATTTCCCTTTTGTTGTCTGTGTTATCTATGATGCCATTATCTTGACAAATCAATGCCAAACATAACGATGACAGGTTATGAACCACACAATCTTAATCAATCTTGTCATCATTCTCCTTGCTCATTACATTGGGTAGAGCAGCAACTGACAGTCTGACACTGTCAGTACTTTCTGCAGTTTATATCAAGAAAGTCATTATATACCTTGACAGAACTTTCCCAAATTGTTTTATTGCTCTTCTCATATTTGCTCTTATGTGTACCAACAACTGATATCAGATGCCTCCAAGAGATCTTGATACACTATTTGAAGCCTTCCATAACACCATTTGCCAATACACCAACATGTGGCTCCCCCTTTGTGTGCTTTGATTTTAATGTTTAAATTCAAACTCGCCCTCACTGGGATACCCGAAGGGAATCCGTCACTCGTACATGCTATGAACTCTGAGTAAGGGTCCCTATCCGTTGCAACGGCCGTCATTACAAAACGAGGAAAACAAGCCGGCTATGCTGCTGCAGTTGTGACATCAGACTGTGATGTGTCAACACTTTCCAAGTTCGTTTCTGATGAAGTCCAAGAATTTTTTCAAATTATCACCTGGTTGGCCGTGAATATCACTGTTTACAGTCAAAATATCAGGGCCTATGATATTGTAAAAAATAGCACCCTTCAAGGGCGATATTTTTTAACAATGGTTATGACATAACCAGCATTTCAGCTGCCTGATGATGTCACAAACCAAACAAGGGCCAGAATAATGGGATTGTGACATCATGTCCATTGTTGCTCCATGGTGACGTCACATTTTTGTAATGGCAGAAAATAGTCCCTCTTTATAACTGAAAATTTGAGGTAAAACCAGGTGATAAAAACAAAACAACCACGCGTCAGGGCCACTTCGTACAATATCACGAGCTGTTGTGTGAATTAATATCACTCTCGCCCTGCGGGCTCGAGTGATATTAATTCACACAACAGCTCGTGATATTGTTACTCAGTGACCCTGACTTGGGTTGTTTTGTTATAATATATAGCAATTTTCCTTGAAGATTTTGTGTGAGTTCAAAGAATTGCAATGCATATGGCATAGTAAAACCATCCTTTTCAAAGTCCAGTAAAATTTTATTACTAGCATTTATTTTTATCAAAACTGGCAATTTTTTTCTGACAAAATAGCTAGAACAAATTGATCAAGCATGTTTTTATGAAAGTCGATATTATAGATTTTTTTGATATGTTTTTTAGCATGCATGGTTTTTCTGAAAATGTATGACTCTTATAATTACTGCATGTTTTTATGAAAGTCGATATTATAGATTTTTTTAATATGTTTTTTAGCATGTATGGTTTTTCTGAAAATGTATGACTCTTATAATTACTGGTTTAATAATGATATTATACATGCGTTTTGTGTGTTTCATGGTAGCCTCCCTATTTATCTTTGAGCAATGATTAAATTACTTCCAGAAACCAGCAAGTTCAAGATCGTAAGAAGATCCCGAAAATGATGAAATGGCCAGAATCTCTTTCAATAGAACACCAAGCCTTGACTCTTCTCTTGGGACAACTTCAAAAGGAGCAATCTGCTTCCTTGGCATTCTTTTATGCCTTTCAAAGCAGCTCTTGGCATTCTCCTGCCAGCATCAGGTGCTTCAATTTAAATCTTATTATTCTTCTTTTGAAAGTCCTACCCAGGACAAGTGGACAGAAGTAAAAATATAATACAAATGTTTCTAAAGAAAGCAAAGAAAAGACTTTCTGTTTTTGTGTCCTGTCTTCTTGGGAAATTAGATTTCTTTTTCATTTACAACTTTTGGCAAACTAGGAGAGAAAGTGAAACTTTTAAAGAGACCAACAGTGACCAACACGCCTACAGTGTTAATTATTTAGTATTCTTGTCATTGTGAAACGTCCATTGAAACAAATCACTGCTACTATTTTTTATGGCGACAATATTTAGTTACAAAGACAATCAGAACTTATGATAGCATAAATCCACCATAAATCCACATAATACCAAGCAATCCACATATATGAGGAATCCCATTGATAAATGTGACAAATTTGTTTATCAAAACTATCTGGCAGTTGGAACAACTGCACTTGGATGCAATATTTGCACTGAGTCAAACTGAAAATCATGAAGTATCTATGGTCCTCTTGGTACACTGATGCTATAATAAGAAATATTAATCATCAACTGCTCAATTATTTTAGGGCTTAGGCTACACTTTACTAGTTATTGACCAAATATGATACATCAAGTCACTTATGTAAATGTTTGATTGAGGTCCGCCAGTAGCCATACAATGAGTCCCTGTAAACAAGAGCCATAAATAATAACTGAGAAAAACAGTTCCTGTAGCAGTGGTAGTATCAAATTGCTGCATAATATCCATATTCTACACTCTTTGCTCTTCTGCAATAGTTCTAAATTAAGTGATAAATTTCAAGTAATAAATGTGTCAGAAGTAATAAGTTTTTTTCTTTTTGTACCTCGGTGGTGGCCAAAGTATCTTTTTTTTTTACATCGAAATGGGTTGAGTGCTGAACTGCTCAGCAGCAGATAATCAGACTCTTATTTTGAGACAATCACAGCAATCACTGGCCAGTTGTCAAGAACTTGTAAAAAGTGTGGCATGGAATATGTTTTTTGTCAGATAGCAAAAACCAGCAAGCAGGCACTGAACCCTCTGCACAGCAGCTGAATGTTATTGAAGTTTCCAAATTGAGTGTCAAGTCTTGACATGCCAGGATGTTGTGCTCTTCTCATATGACACAAAACTTGACAACAATGTTATGATTTTTTTGTCAGACTGTCAAAATTCCATTACGATGCCATGATGAAATAAGCATCGTCAGATTGTCAAAAACTGAGGATGCCTCAGTAATGATCCTATAATATCCAATTAAACTATTAGATAGATAGATGTTGCAGGCCTAAGTGCAGCCCTTTAAGACCAGTTTTGGGGGTGCTAATGTGCAATGGTAGATGAAAAAGGAGAGAGAGCAGGAGTCCTCAACAATGTCATCATGTTATACAATAGATCTATTTCAAGAATGGTTCTCTCAGTTAACACTGGGGGGGGGGAAAAGTGGTACTTGAAAATACTGCCCTTGCCTCTGACTGGTCCCGCCTTCATGTAGATGTCTCCAAGCAGGACAATTTTAATGTAACTTTGCATGAGGTTTTATAACTGGGTAATTCTTAAATTACATTGTTAAAGTGGTGTTCTTGGATTAAAGTGGAAACATTTCCATCACATATATATGGAAAGGAAATTAGAAACAATTGAATAGCAAAAATGTTATTTGGAGTCAATGTTCAGGCCATCCAGTCTATTATCATATGAATGTGAGCCATTTTTACTTACCCAGCGCAGACAGTGACACAACGATCCGCCAATTTAACATTTCATCTACTGAATTACATGCAGCTATGATTTCTTAAATTTCCATTGGAACTATTTTTAATTCCCTCCATCTGGTTTGAACCCATGCAGAACAGACCTTCAGCAGAGCAGGCCTGGCCTTCGATAACTCTTGAATTTAGGTTATAAGTGCATCAATCCACCCTCAATGCTGAGAACTTTCCTAATAAGAGGGCTGCACTATCCATAGTTTCATGCCCATATTGCCCACTTTCACTAACAAGTATTATCTAATGACATTTACAAAGTATAATGAAAAGTGACAAAATCATATTAGGATAAAGTTCACTTAACCTTGACTTTACTGAAAGAGACATTTGTTTCCTGAATTGGTTGTCAGAATGTCAAGGCGGTGACACAACGGCTGTATTATTACTACCATTAAGAATAGAAACTGGACGTTTTCAGGACACTCCAATAGAATACAGATATTGTCTTTTTTGTAACTCTAACAATATTGAATCTGAAATACACTTTATTTTTCATTGTCCCTTTTATAATGATATTAGATTTGAGTTCTTTAACAAGATAAGACAAATTGATTTCTATTTTGATTTATTAAATGATGATAGAAAAATAAAATTACTTATGAGAGATGATTGTATTAAAGAAACAGCTAATTTTATATGTAATGCATTCGAAAAAAGACAAAAAGCTTTATATACATAGTTTAATTTGTATAATTTTAGTTACATAGAAATACATGTAAATAGAAATATGTTAAAAATGTACATTTTTTTGGAAATTTAAACTACGCATATTATGTAAATATTGAATTTTGTATTTTTACAATAATTATTATTGTTATTTTATATGTGAATTTGTGAAATGTGTATATATTGACAAATTATTCAAATTTAAATTCAAAGTTTTATTGTTCACCTTCAATGGTCATTTTGTATTACGTGTATTTTTAAGTGAATTGTAAGCCCAAGAGGGCTGGGGGCTAGTTTGTGAGCCCATTTCACAGAAATAAAGAATGTTCTCTCTCTCTCTATTACTGGATGGAAAATGGAAACACCGGTTTCCATCAATTCAAGGACAAGGGACAATTCTGGTTGAAAGCGACTTTCGGAAAAGCCAATGATCCCCATAATTTTATGGAACTATACAATTGCCCTAAAAACATGATTGGGAAAGCCTCGCCAGAACAGTTAAAAGTAATTTTGTCAGGGAGACTAAAAAATAGGTCACAGAAATAAAAACTTGTGCTTGCACAGTAGCAGCCAATAGAAATCTTTGAAGCTGAAATGTAAAAAGTATATTCAACCATATGTAGAAGTTGCTCTTTCCAAAAAGTGTCAGATTGCCTTGAGAGGTCTGCAATTGTGTGGAAAGTGCTCTGTCCGATTAGCAGGACAATCTCAAAATCACGGCCTATTGTCCAATCCACGTCCAGAGCATTTAGTTTAATGAGTGTTTCAACCGAAGTGGCTCCAGGTTTTGCCTTTCCTCACAGATTCATTTCCATTAGTGAGCATTGTTCGCAGGAAATCAAAATAAAGTGGTGAAGGAAAATTAAATAGAATAAACCATGCCAGGCATGATCTCAGTTGAGTCTGGAAGTTGGTAGTTGAAGTTGCCGAAAATTGGCTAATTAAAAACATTAACCAATCTTGTAATCCAGTAACTCCACTGATTAATTTAATATAGTAAATCATAAAAGTCAATCCAAACAAATTCATGATTTGTTTACAATATTTCGGCTTTATTCAGCCATCCTCAGGTATGAAATGACAATGTTATAGGAAATGGAGAGTTACATGAGAAACAACAAACATCAGCATGAAGTTATTGTAGGTATTCCATTTTGTCTCAAGTACCCATGCCAACCCTATATTTGTACAATCTCATGGTTCTGAAAAACACATCTGATCTTACTGCATGCACATTGCACACACTTGCTGGAATGCTGGTTGCAAATTAGCCTCACACCACTTTGCATCCATTAATGCACTTCATTTGCAATAAAGAAAATCTCAAGGAGCAATAATGGAAACAGGGCATTGTGTTTTATTGCCCACTGTCAAATTAAGACTTTTTATGATTTGAACAGAGGCGTTCTCCAAATGAACAAATTGTGGGCTTTAAGATCTGTGCTGACAGCTGATTAATCTCATTCCCTGCACAGGTGTAAGAAATTGCCAATAAAGCAAATTAAATTTTTCTTCTGGAGCATTAGTTTTCTAAAAGACAACTGCTTTGGTCCATGAATGATAGGATTTGGTGCAAAGTTTTCTGATTATGACATGACAGAAATGTTGTACATATTTTCTGTCCAAATTTCATATTTTTGACCAATGAATATCCGCAATTCTACTTTTCTCTCCCAGCAAAAACCAAAGGCATATTTTGGAGAAGCACAGATCTCTGTATTTCTTTTCATGACGTGTGTCTAAAAAGGGCCTATTGGTGCTTGTGTTCTTGTCATTGCGCTTGGGAATGTTTGTCATTCTCCTGATTTTCCTCTTGACCATTTCTTCATCTGCACTCCCTTTCCATTTGACAGGAATGCAGGCATTTTTTTCTTACTGTACAAACTGACATCCTTGTGCCTTGTCAATTGGATGATAAGTTTCCAGTCATTGCTTCTGATCCATGTGGACCAATGTGTTGAAGATTGGCATATTGGCAGTTCTGTTCCTATTGTGGTGTAGGGGGTCATGTGCCCTCATATTGCATCTGTGCCCCCCCTCAGGGTGCAATTCTTGCTTTTGTCAAAATATGCTACCAGCAGCTGGGCGGCCAAGTGGCTTAGGTGCCACTGCCTGCCTGCTCCGCTGAAGGTCTTTGCCCGAATGGGTTCAAACAAAATCCCGGCTGGATGTTGTTCGGATGAGAATCTGATGTTAAATTGGTGGCTCCTTGTATCAGTGTCTATGCCGGGCAAGTAAAAAATCCCTCACATGTGGTAAATGTGTAACATGTTGAGGACTCCCGCTCTCTCTCCCATCTCATTAATCAACGCCCAGAGAGCGCCCAGAACTGAGCTCAGAAGGGTGCACTTACCATATCTTTCTATATCTATCTATCCAGGTGCCCCCGATTCAAGAATATCCTTAGTTACGCCACTGGCACTAAGGAACGGTGTTGTCAACCAGTAATGGACTCGCAACCATATATGCCCATCATACCATGTGTTGGACACTGCTAGCCAAGTGTCGTAATAATAATATATAGCCATATACATTTCTCTTTGAACATATACTAAGTGGCAATAAGACAATTCCAGACAGCAAAAACAATCAGTGGTCGCCACAACCACTTGACCTTTGCCCTCAGCATTTGTCATTGACTGTGATCCTTTTGTATCTCCTTGTATCCTCACATCCATCTTCCTCTGTCTTTCTCCATTCGTCGCCTGTTTTCTTCTCTTTGTCTTGATCAAATCTGGTATTTTGTTGTACTTATCTTGTCAGTGTAAAGACTGCCCCAATGACCTTCACATAAAACAGAGAGATTGGTGATTTCCTTCTGACAGACTAAAGACAGTGCTGATTTTCCCTTTTGTTGTCTGTCTTATCCATGATGCCATTATCTTGACAAATCAATGGCAAACATAATGATGACAGTTTATGAACCCCATAATCTTGATCAATCTTGTCATCATTCTCCTTGCTCATTACATTGGGTAGAGCAGCAACTGACACTGTCAGTTCTTTCAGCAGTTTATCAAGAATGTCGTTTATATACCTTGACAAAACTTCCCCAAAGGGCTTTATTGCTCTTCTCATATTTGCTTTTATGTAAACCAACAACTGATATCAGATGCCTCCAAGAGACCTTGATACACTATTTGAAGCCTTCCAAAACACCATTTGTCAATACATATTTCACCAAAAAAGGCTATTTTTTCCCGAAAAATAGCCCTCAAGAGCAAAAATTTACTTGGTTTTTATTTTTAAATTGATCAAGCATGTGAAACAACATCATGCAGTTTTTTAGGGAGGTTCATATTGCAGGTATTTTTCCTTTTTAACAATTTCTTAATGTCACATGTAAAGTGGTATCTGCGTTGCAAGTCCCAATGTTGTAGGACCGACATGCCTTGTGTGACCACTTTCCAACCACATTAAGTAGCATTTTGCTCCCTGACGAGAGATCGCATTCCCGTGAGAGACTGCCTCATAACCGAGTAGGGGTGGTCTTATAATGCAGGGACCACTGTAGTTATTGGTGTAATAATTAAATCATACATGTATTGTTTGCTTCATGGTACCCCCCCGTACTAAAACTCAGTTTCAGCAATGATAAATTTGCTGCAGCAAACCAGCAAGTTAAAGAACGTAAAAAGAGACCCAAAAGCATACATATTAACGCCTTTCATGAACAGAGCATTATCAGTTCTCTATTACCAACCCCAGGCACCAAGATTTGTGACCTTGGCATTTGCCTAATACGTCCTTGTCTGAGACACTGTTATTAACAATATATCTGTCTACCCCCATATTCTTCTAATAAATTGGTCAATTCTCTGATTACTCAAAGACGACCAGAACTGATTATACGATAAATCCACATAATACCAAGCAATCCACATATATGAGGAATCCCATTGATAAATGTGACAAATTTGTTTATCAAAATTGCCTGGCCGTGGGAACAACTGCACTTGGATGCAATATTTGAACTGAGTGAAACTGAAAAGCACCAAGTATCTATGGTCCTCTTGGTACACTGATGCTATAATAATAAATATTTATCATCAACTGCCCAATTATTTTTAGGCCTAGGCTACACTTGACTAGTTATGGACCAAATATGATACATCAAGTCACTTATGTAAATGTTTGAGACGGGTCTGCCAGTAGCCATAGTATCAAATTGCTGCATGATATCCATATTCTACACTCTTTGCTCTGCTACAATAGTTCTAAATGAGGTGATACATTTCAAGTAACAAATGCACCAGAAGTAATAAGTTTTTTCTTGTACCTCAGTTGTTGCCAAAGTATTTTTTTATTGATGTCTTATAACCTATAAAAAAAACTTATATATAAGTATTCTTAACAGTTCCTCGATTCTACAAGATAAGGAATTTCTCTGGCGAAATTTGTTGCATGTAAAACGTCACCAAAGATTGTGTACATCATTTTATATGCAAAACTTGGCCTAAAAACCTTAATAAACATCCGATTTTCAAAATCTAAAAAAATGCATATATCAATCAATTAAACTCCTCCAAATTCAATTCACTTATTCATTTTGTTCTATATGCAATATTGACTTCGCAGAAACCTCTTCTGCGCATTACACTGCAATGATGCAAAGTTCCAGTGAACACAGCAAACCAGTGGCAGATTCATGATTTTTTTGTGAGGGGGGGGGGGTATTTTTCAGGTCTGACATCACACACTATTAGTACTGTAAAACATGTAGTCATATACACTATGCATGTAGCAATTAACAAACTAATATCCAAACAGGTAGTTTTACATAACAGAATTTTTTTTTTTTACACATCCCTGGCTATGTAATATTTTCTTGAAACAAGGGAAGAGGCTTTGGAGTTTTTCTAAGGGTATTTATTTCTTAGAAATGCCTGCTTTAAGACATTAAAACCTTTTATTACATGACACATAGCCTCAGGTTCATGATAAAATCGATACAGTACCCTTTTTACCCTCGGCAATGTATACATTGCCGACGGGTATTGTAGTTACTTTGGGAAAATTTGTCCGTCCGGCGGGCGGGCGGGCGGGCGGGCGGGCGGGCGGACGGGCGGGCGGGCGTCCGGATAACGGGCGTCCCACTTGTGTATTGGGAGTAATGCCAAAACTATGGAATGTATACTTCTTATTTTTGGGACATTATTATATCTTTTATCCTAGTTGTGCCTTTTAGGGGTTTAATCCACATGAGATGAATACTTTTCTCACAATTATTGAAAAATGTGAAAAAATATTTTTTTGTGTATTGGGTGTCAAGCCAAAACTATGGCATGCATATTCATCATTTTTGTGTAAATATGGTATCTTTTATCCCAGTTGAGCCTTTCATAGGTCTAATCCCCATGACATTAATACTTTTCTCACAATCATTGAAAAATGTAAAAAATTGTTTTTTTTGTTTCTGTGACAGAGCTAAAAAACTGCAGTACTTTTGACACTGAAATTGGCATATTGTATGTATTAAATACCCAAGATGTGTTTTTGTGGGTCTAAATGCTCTGAGAAAGTTGAACGGACGACAATTTACCAAAAATATGAAAAAATACTATTATTTTAAACTTGTATAATTCAGTCAATTTTGAAGTTAAATCTATGAAATTTTCCACTTAGGTGTCTAACTTATGCCTCTTTAAACGTCTCTAATCAGTTGGAATGTTGGTCCTATGAATCTTTATAAAACCCCAAAAATTCGAAAAAATGCCAATTTTCCAACATTTCTGCATGAAAAGCCAAATGGTAACGGGTAAGTTAGTTAACTTTAGGTCTTATTGTAGTTAGACACACTATTGACTAATATTCACAGCCATTGCATGAGTTGTTGCAATTTTTTCCATTGAAATGTATGATTGAAAAAAGGCAAAAAATCATTGAAATGTCTATTTACTCTCCATTTTCTTCTGATGTCATACCAGTCGTTGACATTTTTTTGTCAAAATAAACCTGACATGTTTCACATCATCATCATGCTGATTTTGAACAATATGAAAACTTTTATTCGCAGCATAGGTCAATATTAACAAAATTAGATAAATATTAAGGATTTTCAGATAATCATACATCAGTAAATATTGGCCCTGGTCAATCAAATTTGCCACAATAATGTCTAAGTTTTACTTTTTCTACATCTCCTCATGAAATATTATCAATAAGAAATACATAAATTTTATATATAATTATGTGGACTTTCAAAGCATTAATTAAGTATATTCAAAAACATGCATTTGTGTGTTAATATTTTATAATGTTGACACTAAATCTTTTTAAAACTCCCAATTATTATAACTTCATGGTTAATATCTAAACTCAGTGATGTAAATTTTTAGAAGATGAATAAATGTCAGCCCCTTTTATTTAGTTGTTTGCATGAAAATTAAATGTGATTGAATCAGACAGATTGGCTTTTGTTGAATGGAGCACTGGAGAAGTCTTGATTATGTAATGTTATGTCACAGGGTAATTGTCTTCCCTGCTAATCCTTTGACAAGAAATCTTAAACTCTCAATTGTAACTTAATGGTTTAAATCTAACATCAGTTATGTACATTTTAACATATGAAGTACTGTCAGCTTACTTTTATTTTGGTCTTTAATGGAAAACATATAAGACAGACTGGCAATAAAACCGCTATGTATATATAGAGGGTTATCAAAGAAAAATTACTTGGCATGCAAACCCAATTTCTGCAAATTTCAGTGTGTAATTTTACATTTCAAGACATTATTGGATAAATCTGTCTTTTAATTCATTTTAAAACTCACTCCAATTGTATTTTTAGCATTTCAAAGAAATATTGTTTAGGGGGTAAAAGTGTCATCATTGGAAGGGGTCCAGTTTTTTTTGTGAATCAGCCAGGAGACACTATGTCTGTGCTTCATTGTACCCCTCCCCTCCAGCCATTCATGTTATGTAACATTGTGTCACTAATCCTGTCCAGTGACCAAAGCTAGGAACAAAGGAGGACAAAAGCAGTGCACAGCACCCTGAACTTTTTAACAAATTTTCTTTTTTCTTAGAAATATGTCCAGACTGCATTGACACCAACTTTGTAGTCTTTTATTGAACAAATAAAGAAATTTCCAATTTTAATAAAAGATTTAGGCCAACTAGAAGCTGAGATATGACTTTTTGTAGCCCATACAGGCTGTACACAGAGTTGGGACTTGTTTCTCTTGTTTTGTTTTTCTTTACAGCTATTGTTATTCTCCAAAGTTTGACCAGCATTTAACCTTTGTATTAACTAGCAACGTGCTTAGTCTTAAAAGATATATACTGGCATAAACCTTGTTTTAGTGTTACAATTTACAATGGTTTTGGTTGGAGACATCTTATCTATAATTTATGTTTTTAGACCCATATTCCATATTTGTAATTTATGATAAGAATAGCTAAGGCTAGATAGACTAGATAGATGGATGGATAGATAGATAGATAGATGGATAGATAGATAGATAGATAGATAGATAGATAGATAGATAGATAGATAGATAGATAGATAGATAGAAAGATAGAAAGATAGAAAGATATAGATAGATAGATAGATAGATAGATAGATAGATAGATAGATAGATAGATAGAGAGATAGATAGATAGATAGATAGAGAGATAGATAGATAGATAGATAGATAGATAGATAGATAGATAGATAGATAGATAGATAGATAGATAGATAGATAGATAGACACATGTAGATAGATAGATATATATATATAGATAGATAGATTGATAGATGCATACATAGATGGATAGATTATTAGAGTAATTTTAATCCTGTACAATTTCTAAAGCTTTACAATGATTCAAGATTCCTATACATGGATGTATCACAAAATCCAATCATCAACTGGAATTATTCTTTTTTCTCAAATTATTCTTTTTACAAAAAGCACAAAATCAGCCATAGGCCTACTTGCCCGAATCACATGATCCAGATTTCATTTTGACTAGTAGATATATCATTTCAAGTTTCATCTCTTGGTAACCATTGATTTTCAGTGATGTTTCATTGGACCCCCCCCCCCTCATCACAGTGGCACACTTCTGAGGTGTGAAGTATGCCACCCTCTATTCTTTTGTCAGGTTACATAATGGCATTGCATAAGGTGATTAAAAGATTGGGGTAGAGCAGACAATAGCCAATTGATATGGGTGCTAAGCAGCTGAGGAGGGGGACTAAGGAAGCCCCTTTAACCCCTTTAAGGGGAATGTCTGCAAGGATAATGTAATTTAACTGAAATTGTTACAACATCCAACAATTTACATGGCTACATTCTAAAATGGATCCAGGATCAAGATGATGTAGAACTGAAGTCAATGACACTGTTTGATTAGATATAAGATTTACAGACAGAAATTTATTGAACTGATAGATATCTAATTTTTGTTCAAACAGTAGCTACCCTTATTGCTATTCAGTTTTATGCAGTTTAAATAAAATAGTAATTTTATCTTTTCTGCAGGAATTATGACACATCTTAATAGAAAAACTGATAATTGGATTGATCAAACTACCAAAAAGCTATCTATCTATCTATCCATCTATCTATCTACACTGAGCGCCATTAAAAACGCAACATCGTTAAACAACAACATTTTCTAAGTTCTTGTTGCTCAATAATTATAAAATTTTGCATAGACCTCAAGTATGACCTTCAGAGCAATTGTGGAAAAAATCGTGAAAAACGGTTGACTTTTCACTGCACACTACTCATTTTAGTGAGGTCTGTCTGAAACCTCAATTCACGGACAGTGCTTCACTGGAAAATGAGGCAATGGAAATATTGGTTTTGTGGCTTGTTGGATGGGAATAATCTTGTAAAATTTTCACAAAACATGCAAAAGACTTCAAAATGCTGTCCCACGAACGTTTAAAAAAAATATTGAAGATAAAGTAAATTTTGAATAAAAACTCAAAATATAGGCTTGAGTATCTGGAAATGGAGCATATGAACCCAAATTACCGAACAAAGGCGTTGTTATTCATACTAAGGATAAAAACAAAGACACAGATAATCATTCTATAACCAAACTCGAAAAAAATCTGAATAAAACATCTTTTTTGAGGATTTTGACAAAAAGCTCCAGTAGGGCGCAGGCCAGCATTGACACTAAAAAAACTGTAATTTCATCATCTCTAATTGTGGTTGGGTCAAATTTACCTTTTTTCCGCCCCATCAATCAATTAAAATTGTAAACTTTCCTGACTAATCAAACATTATGTGGAAAGAATATCAAAGTTATTGAAATTAATGATCACAGGATCTTGAAATTTTGTGACTTGCATTTTCAACAATAGCCACGACGATTTAATTTGACACAAGAGTTTTGCTCTCAGAAATCTGTAAATTTTTGCGAATATACCTGATGACAACAGCTAAGTGTGTGCAAAATTTTGTCGTTATATTTTGAGAGGAAGTACCATTTTTTAGCCATTTTGCGATGTTGCGTTTTTAATGGCGCTCAGTGTATCTATCTATCTATCTATCTATCTATCTATCTATCTATCTAAACAGTCCCCTACATGTCCTGATCGTTTTCTGACTGTCTTTATCTCAATTGTTGTCCATTTGTAGCTGTCTTTTGAATGGTCATTACCTGTCTATTGTGCACTGCATTGCTTTATTTTCCTGTCTGTCACCACTGTATATTACATTCAGACAAAAATAAGTTTGATAAAAAACCAACTTTCTAAAATGGTAGTGGAAGAGGGGACGAATTACTTTGGGTAATCCATGCCGGATAATATTGTTCTTAATATTGTCACCGAAACCAGTCATCTTCTTGACTTCATTTATTTTTAAATTTTCTTTCTCAAATTATTTGTTCACAAAAAGGCACAGATTTTGCCAAAGGCCACCAATAGGCATAGTGGAATACTTGCCTGAATTTCATTATCCAGATTATACCAAATTATACCACTTCTACAGTAAAATGTAATGTCTTGCTAATTGCTAACCATTGATTTTCGGTTCATTTGATCTTGTGCCACACTTTTTGACTCCTTGCCCAAATTTTAACTGTTTCCCCTCTTTTTCTGGGGGGGACCCATCCTGCAAGCTGATTGCATGTGGATTTTGAATTCCCGCCAACACAAAATGGCAGACAGGAAACATTTATATCATTTGCTCACAGCTCTTGGCCATTCAATGAAAGTTTTTCAACGGGAATTTCATGTTCATGAGGATATTAGAGTACCCAGTGGGGTCCTGCCTCAATGTATCCCACTGTCTGGAGAATAGCTGCTGAGTAGCCGAGGGTATGCTGCCGCGCAGCCTATGTTTTAAGGGTACTTTTCTTGTTTTACATCGAAATGGGTTGAGTGCTGAACTGCTCAGCAGTAGATAATCCGACTTATTTTGAGACAATCATAGCAATCACTGGCCAGTTGTCAAGAACTTGAAAAAAAGTGTGGCATGGAATATGTTATTTGTCAGATCTAGCAAAAACCAGCAAGCAAGCACTGAACCCTCTGCACTGCAGTTGAATGTTATTGAAGTTTCTAAATTAAATGTCAAGTCTTGACATGCCAGGATGTTGTGCTCTTCTCATATGACACAAAACTTGACAACCTTGTTATGACTTTTTTGTCAGACTGTCAAAATTCCATTACGATATCATGGTGAAATAAGCATCGTCAGGTTGTCAAAATCGGATGTCTCAGAAATGATCCTATAATATCAAATTAGACTTATGAGTGTTGATCAAATCAAATCATTTTTATTTTATGCAAGTGAAAGAAGCTTACAAAGAGAAACATTAGCCAGAGCCCAATCATCCGACGTAGAAGATATAGGATTGATGAGATGGGAGAGAGAGAGCAGCAGCCCTCAACGTGTTACATATTTACCCCATATGAGGTATTTTTACTTACCCAACAGACACACTAACACAAGGGGCCTCCAGTTTAATATTTTCATGTAAATGTCATGCTCTTGAAGGTCTGAGAACTTGCCTTATCAGAGAGGACTGTACTATCCATTATTCCATGCCTACATTCACTAAAAATAGTATCTAATAACATATATAATGTAGAATGAAAAATGATGAAATCATATGAGGATAAAGCTCGTTTAACCTTGACTTTACCAAAGCAATTAACTATGAGTACTGAAAGAGACATTAGTTTCCTGAAAGTCAAGGTGGCAACATAATGGCCGTATTATTACTGGATGGAAAATGGAAAAAAACACTGGTTGCCATCAATCCAAGGACAAGGGACAATTCTGGTTAAAATTGGCTTTCAGAAAGCCAATGATCCCTGTAACTATATACAGAACTAGACAATTTCCCTCTGGAAACTGAATGGGAAAGCCTCGTCAGATCCGTTAGAACTGATTTCTCTAAAATTAGGTAACAAAAATCAAAACTTGTGTTTTTTGCAACGCATTAACAAATAGAAATACACCGAAGCTGAGGCACAACAAGATATTCAAACCATATGAAGAAGTTGCTCTTTTCTAAATGTTCCAGATTGCCTTGAGAACTCTGCAATTGTGTTGCAAGTGCTCTGTCTGATTAGCAGGACGATCTCAAAATCACAGCCTATTGTCCTATCCACGTCTAGGGCATTTTGTTTAATGAGTGTTTCAGCCCAAGTGGCTCCTGGTTTTGCCTTTCCTCACAGATTCATTTCCATTAGTGAGCATTGTTTGCTTGAAATCAAAATAAAGTGGTGAGGGAATGAAGTAGCAGAAACCATGCAAGGCATGATCTCAGTTCAGACTGAAAACTGGAAGTTGAAAATACCTAAGATTGGCTAGGTAAAACACATCAACCAACTTTGTAATATTCATTTTATTCATTTGCAGATGGTACATGTAGATATTTAACTTGAGCAGACACTGTAAGACAGCCATTCCTTTTTTTCTGATGCTAATTCAATTGCAAACAATATTGGTTAGGCTAATACAATAGCATGTGCTTTTTGACTTTTAAATTAACAATAATATGGCAAACTTATCTGTAACAGCAGGAATTCGGTCCAGCATTTGAAGAAAGAAAATTAAGAACACTAAGATATCCATTTTCCTGAGCATCAGCAAATTGAACCTCAAATAAACATGAGTTCAAAGTGGGCATTCTAGATTTCCTAAAAACGAGCACAATAATTGTTTTAGAAATTGACTTAAACCTATTTAAATTGGGTATCATTCTTGATATTTTTAAGTCTTTCCTTGCAATGGCGGGAAATTCAAGTGCCGTTTTCTCAAATTGCGACGTTTCATATTATAATGAATGTACGAGGTGCTATATCTTTGGATACAAGTGACATATCTCAACATAGGCGGCATCATTTTAAAGGTAATTCCCAAAGACTAAAGTCATATTCACAAGTAAATATGATAGGAGGACGACCTTGAACTCATTTTGGTGGAGCAGGTTGTCATGCACATCTGGTCAAGTGACAAATGACCAAGGTTAGAGGACACCATCATGAAGCCATAGTTCCTGATGAAGATGAAAAGAAAGGCAACTCAAACTGAAGGGGCAAAGTAGGAAT
Organism: Platynereis dumerilii; assembly: GCA_026936325.1. Taxonomy (NCBI): domain Eukaryota; kingdom Metazoa; phylum Annelida; class Polychaeta; order Phyllodocida; family Nereididae; genus Platynereis; species Platynereis dumerilii. The sequence continues at coordinate 37,415,774 of JAPTHN010000003.1, read as the reverse complement.
GACCTGCGATGTATCAAATATCCATTTGTATCATAGGCCTATTTCATATTTATCATTTTGTACCTTAATTTACATACATTCAGTGACTTTAAAACTGTTTAAAAATATAACTGGGACTGAGTGAGTTTGTTTGTTTGTGTTTTACGTCTCATCAGCACCTGTGTGGGCTATTTAGAGAAACTGGGACTGAAATATTAACTGAGTTGTCGATTTTTATTGTTTACTGACAAACGTATCTGTTTGATATGTAAATTGTAAATAAATATATATCATTTGAAGAAAGGCGGAGGAAATGGCAGTACTCATTAAGGCAATACTCTGCATCGATCTTGTGCATGGACTTAATATTATTGGCACCCGTTATTGTATGTATTCCATCTTGCCTCAAGTACCCATGCCAACCCTTTATTTATACAATCTCATGGCTCCGAAAACCACATCTGATCTTTCTGCAAGCACATTGCACACACTTGCTGGAATGCTGGTTGCAAATTAGCTCGCACCACTTTGCATCACTTAAATGCACTTCATTTGTAATAAAGAAAATCTCAAGGAGCAATAATGGAAACAGGGCATTGTGTTTTATTGCCTACTGTCAAATTAAAACTTTTTATGATTTGAACAGAGGCGTTCTCCAAATGGACAAATTGTGGGCTTCAAGATCTGTGCTGACAGCTGATTAATCTCATGATTTTGTTTACAATATTTCGGCTTTATTCAGCCATCCTCAGGTATGAAATGACAATGTTATAGGAAATGGAGAGTTACATGAGAAACAACAAACAACAGCATGACGTTATTGTAGGTATTCCATTTTGTCTCAAGTACCCATGAAAACCCTATGTTTGTACAATCTCATGGTTCCGAAAACCGCATCTGATCTTACTGCGTGCACATTGTGCACACTTGCTAGAATGCTGGTTGCAAATTAGCCTCACACCACTTTGCATCCATTAATGCACTTCATTTGTAATAAAGAAAATCTCAAGGAGCAATAATGGAAACAGGGCATTGTGTTTTATTGCCTACTGTCAAATTAAGACTTTTTATGATTTTGACAGAGGCGTTCTCCAAATGAACCAATTGTGGGCTTTAAGATCTGTGCTGACAGCTGATTAATCTCATTCCCTGCACAGGTGTAAGAAATTGCCAATAAAGAAAATTAAATTGTTCTCCTGCAGCATTGGTTTTCTAGACAACTGCTTTGGTCCATGCATGATAGGATTTGGTGCAAGAAAATGGTTGATGAGATCATGTTCATATGCCTCTTATTATGACATGGTAGATATGTAGTATAGTTTTTCTGTCCAATTTTCATATTCTTAACAAATAACTACAATTCTACTTCTCTCTCCTAGCAAAAACCAAAGGCATAGTTTGGAGAAGCACAGATCACTATATTTCTTTTCATGCATGTCTCAAAAGGGCCCATTGCTGCTGGTGTTCTTGTCATTGCGCTTGAGAATGTTTGTCATTCTCCTGATTTCCCTCTTGACCTTTTCTTCATCTGTGCTCTCTTTCCATTTGACAGGAATGCAGGCAATTTTTTCTTTCTGTACAAAATAACATCCTTGTGCCTTGTCAATTGGATTATAAGTTTCCAGTCATTGCTTCTGATCCATGTGGACCAATATGTTGAAGATTGACATATTGGCAGTGGTGTTCCTATTGTGGCATGTATATATTTTTCAATATTTGGCATGTACACGAATTTGTGGAGGTGTAAAAACGAGCATGAACGAATTTGTGGACATGCAAAAACGAGCATATAACTCGTGTATATGTAGAAACTAACATTCGTGTATGTGCTGCATTTTTCATTTAAGTAACTGCAATTTCTAGCATTCGTGGAAGTGCTAGATAATTAGGGTTTAGGGCTAGAATTAGGGTTAGAGTTAGTTTTAGCAGAGTTTAAGGTTGCAATGTTCGTTTTTGCACCTACACAAATTCGTGAATTGCAATATTTCACACTTACACGAATGCCAAATTCGTGTATATGTTCGTTTTTGCAGGTATACAAATTCGTGTACATGCCAAATAGTGAAAAATATATACCTCATTGTGGTGTAGGGGGTCATGTGCCCTCTTATTGCATCTGTGCCCCCCCCTCCAGATGCAATTGTCACCCTTGTTAAAATGTGCAACCAGTACAGCTCCGGCAGCTGGTTGGCCAAGTGGTTTGGGTGCCGCCTGCTCCACTGAAGGTCTTTTCCTGAATGGGTTCAGACAAAATCCCAGGTGGATGTCATTTGGATTAGATGATAAATTGACTGCTCCTTGTATCAGTGTCTATGACAGGCAATAAAAAAAGTCCCTCACATTGAGTAAATGTTAAAAATGTTGAGGTCTCCACTCTCCCCCATCTCTTTAATCAACCCCGTGAGTGCCGGGAACTTGGCTTAGAGAGCTGCACTTACCATATCTATCTACATCTATCTATCCAGGATTCCAGATGCCTCTGACTCAAGAATCCCTGGTTACGCCACTGCCAATAAGGAATAGCGTTGTCAGCCAGAATTTAGCTCACAACCATGTCTGCTCATCATACCATGTGTTAGTAATAAATGAAGCTATATACATTTCACTTCATTTTTAAAGTGGCACTGAGACAATTCCAGACAGCAAAAACAATCGTTCGTAATGACAACCCACTTGACCTTTGCCTCCAGCATTTGTCATTGGCAGTGATCCTTTACATCTCCTTGTATCCTCACATCCGTTCTCCTTGGTCTTTCTTTGTTTGTCACCCATTTTCGTCTATTTGTCTTCTGCCTGTATAGCATTTCAGTTGTACTTATCTTGTCACTGCAAAGACTGTCTTGATGATCTCATGTCAAGTAAAGACATTGGCGCTTTCCTCTTGTCAAACGGAATACACTGCTGATTTGCCCTTTAATCAATTGTCTTGTTGTGTGTGTGTTATCTATAATTCTATAATCTATGACACAACTAATAATGACAGCTTATTATTCCCATAATCTTGACAAATCTTGTCATCATTCTCCTAAAACATTACACGATCTTGACCAGTGACTCATGGAGTAAGTACTTATTTTGTCCGGCTTATCGTGAAGACTGTTCCAGATGCTGTGACAGCTCCTCTGTGTAGAGCACCATGGCTACACTACCCTCATTCTGGTACCAGTGGTAATAGCATGATTATTAGCGGGGCAGGTATGTAAAAAAAATAGTGCATTTATGCATAGAAGCACGAAACTTGGCGCACACTTAAAAACATCTCTACAAATATAATTGGATAGGGAGCCGCCTCAGATTTAGCATAGATGGCTACTGGCAGCCATTTTCCAAAATCTTCCATTTTGCTGCTTTCTGTGTAGTTCCTATACTACGAATAGAATGTGTTCCTTCTCTAGGTATTCAGAATATAACTACAACATTTTTAGTAGCCTCAACTATTTTCAGGCTTTCTAGAATCCTTTTTGGTAGAATTATGAACTCAAATACTGTATTTTCGCAGTTTTGTGTGATTTCGCCAATTCTAAATTAATATAAAAAATAAGTTTCATATTTGAATTCCTTGCAAAAAGAGCTTACAAATGAGTACCCGCATTAATGGGTTTCGTAAATTTAGAGTGAAAATGGAAAAAATGAAAATTTTAAGTTTTTTGAAGATTTCGGTTCTGAGGTTCATTTTGACAAAGAATTCCCGGAAACTAGTGATGCTACCATTCATTTAAAAGCTTTTCTTACAAGAAATTCAAATATGTGGTCTACTTAAATATTAATTGAGATTCCATAGAATAATGGAAAACCGCGAAAATGCTGCATTTTCTTCAACAGTTATAACAAAATGGACCCTGACCACCCTAAAATTCCTCAGTTCAACCCAGGAATCAATTGGTAGTGTTTTTTTTATATCTTTAGAAGAAATAATGACCACTGTTTTCATATGGTCAAATTGTAGACACTTCACAGAAAGCAGGAAAATGAGAGAATTAGCCGCCATTTTGGAAAATGGCTGCCATGGTTCAACCAGGTCAAATCTGAAGTGGCTCCCTATCTAAATTTATTCTTTAAGATGTTTTTAAACGATGTGCCAAGTTTCACGCTTCTATGTATAAATGAAATATTACTCCCCTATTCATGACAAATCTGCCCCGCTATATCCCTTGCTTCCTCAGCTGGCCAACTCAGAGACAGACCGGCGGCTTTTAGGGCCCGTGGCAAAATAAGTCAATGGGCCCCACCATCCCTTCCATAGGTGTTATTTCAAAACAAGAATAATAAAATGACTACAGCCTTAATAATTTGATTAATTCTTATCAGACATATCTAGAAATGGCCTGAGGGGGGGCGGGGGGGGCGGCATTACACGGGATTGTTCCGTGGCATTCCTTGTCTCTTCCATGTACATTTTGGGCGGGGGGAGGGGGGTATGGCCCAATGCCATGGCCTACCCTCAATACGCCACTGTGAGGGGGGTCTTGTCAATTTCAAACTTTGGTTGTGTATCCTCTGTCTTCTTAATTAATGTCTGCACACTGTTATTACAGACCCAATATTTACAAATTGGCCTATTTATAGGACTCTATTATTATATTGACACTTTTTTCACACAATTTATATCTATGACATTTAGATACAGTTGTTGATATGACTCAGCGATGCCAGCATGATAGAGATATTCAAATGAGTCAGCCTGAAACAGTTTTTTGAAAAACTCATTTTATTTTTTAGTTTTAACACACAAACCTGACATATGAAGAAAACAAGACAAAAAACAATAAATGGATAATTTAAATGATGTAGAATAATAAATAAGTAAATAATACAAAATGAGATTATTGAGATGCTGATCTAAAATGTACAAACACAGGAGACTGGTTTGGAGATTTGCTGAGTTTCTTGGCGTCCATTCTTGTTTACAATAACGTCAAATGAGTAATAGTATGGGGAGCATCGGGCACTTTGTCCAAGATCAAGACACTGTCGGTTGCAGTCACACTCGGCATGAATGATATTCTGAGGAATCCTGTCTGGGTCGTAATCATTTTGCAAATGCCACGGGCAGATGGATCGTTCATTGATGTGCGAAGATTCAGGATTGGATTCCAGGTAACAGAGTCCACTTGATTTGAATCGCAAGCTGCTCTCCTGAATCTGAGATATTGATTTGGATTGGAGGATGGCTTTATCATGTAGGTCCTCATCCTTAAACATGGAATTTGGGTGGAGAATGGTTACATTGTCGCTCTTCTTGGCCCTGAAGACAGAGTCTGATTGGACCAGAGATCCACCAGATCCAGCCAATGAGAGTGAGTCCAAGTCATAACCAGCCAATGGCAAAGGAACAAACACTTGGTGTAAATATCCATTATTGTCTTTTATGTATTTATATTTGCCAGACTCGGAAAATAACTGTTCTGACATTTTTGTTGAATTGGCAAAATGAACTGATCCATCATCGTTGAGATTGTGATTTCCTCCAAGGCTGATATTGAATGGCCTCTGTCTGATTTTGGTTAGTTGTAAGGGAGAACCAAAAATATAACCAAAGCCAACCAGAATGGTTACCAGATGCTGAAATATGATTAAAACAGAATATTAGTTCTTGATATTAAAACACACTTAAAATCATAATTTGTTGCTTATAGTAGTCTATCATCATATAAACTCATTGTTTGGGTGTTATTTGGACAAGTTGTGTTTTGTTAAAGGTAAACAAAAGGTGTGAAAGTCAGGCTATTAAATTCTGTAACGATCTATTATTGCGATGAAATTTGTCATATGAAAATAACTAAATCACCCTTAAGAGTGACACATATGTATAATTCAATTCAGTAATGATAATTTAAGTGAAGGACAGGACAACTGCTCAACAGTCTCAATTTTTTTTAAATTCTGATGACAGAAGACTCTTTAGTTGGTGTATTTGTTTGCCCAAAATTGACATGGAAGAGATAGGATATGACACAGAGCACCAGGTATGTTATGCCTCTCAACTATATTAATGAAAAATTACCATCACCATGAGCACTCCCCTCTGTTTCATCTCACAAAACAACACCATAAATTTGCAATTTTGAGTCAGCTTAAATGATTGAGTGACATAGCTTGTGGTTTTAAGTTGTGATAATCTGTCTGTTGTCACAACTTAGAACTACAAGCTATGTTAGCTCCAAGGAATTGTGCAACTATCTCACTCAATCATTTAAGCTCACTCAAAATTCAAATTCGACAGTGAACTGTGTAATTTTTAGTAAGCTCCTTAAAAGCTGTATTTCTAAAATATGTTTGTCTATCTATATAAAAAAAACAAATTTAAAAAAACCACTTACCATGATAATGTTTAAAGAAGATATATGGAACATTTTGATGAAGAGAGGGTACTCAATGGCAGATGTATGTGCAGTGTGTGGATGCTCAGAAAAGTTGAAAACCATTTATATAGCAAGTTAAAGAGAAGGAAATAATATTTTATCTACAAAAATGCACATTTTGGGTTCAATTAAATATACCATAAATCGTAAGGCGAAAGTTCATTTATAGTGACATTATCATTGCATTAACATTGATTAAATATCCAGAGACATCTTTTTTTAACTTTTCGGTGTGGGCTTCAGAAAAAAATGGAAAATGAGTTAGTTATCAGTTCAATGAAATCACAACAACGATTGGTTTATTTTTATCTTTGGATACTTAGGAAGTATATTAAAACACTAAAACATGATAGCATAAACACAATTACACAGTGATTTCAATCAGCTGTCCTATATAATTATATCAAAGTGAGCTTTGTGTTCCTGAATATGCATTTTGATTATTTTATATCCTCTAATGACTCATTCAAACCACAAAATGTACTTTTGGTTACAAGTTCTGGTGCTCTCAGCAGTACACCGTTTTTTATCTGACACCAACACTAAAATGCGGTTTATCAATACAAACAACACGTAAACATTTTACAAACCACGAAACACAACCATAAACATTCCATCTCCTCTACCACAACATTACACAGGTGCCCATGGTGAAACCACTTGAAATGTTTCCTTTTTCATTAAAACATTGGCTTGAAGAAAGAACAATGTGTTGATAAATAAATCTTAAGCAATTAGTTACATGTACTCGTTCTGCCACATTTTCGTAAGTTCTGACAGTACAGTATCTTGTTTAACATTTTTAATTTAAGCATTTACTGTTTGTCGTAATCAACTGTTTTAATCCTCAGGTACAAACTTGATGCCAATTCAAATGTGATTACCATAACATTAGCTGTGGGATCACAATTTACAGTCTGTCATTTTGCTATAGAAAAAGAGTGGACTGTTGCACTGTGAAAATGACACTTTATGTGTCATCATGCTGATGATTTGTCAAGATCATACCCAGTACTTTCAATGTTAATTTAATTTAAGGAGACTAATCCTGCTTGTTGATGACAGTAAAACGAAAGGACTATGCATCTGATTTTCACTCTAAAATCAGTTATGATAATGACAAGTGAAATAGAAAAACTGATAAGTGTATAATTGGTGAACTTCTGATAATACACTCAATCAAATTAAGACATTCCACTACTCAGGGCAACACCTGTAATTTCACGATAAATTAATCCCAATTCAAATGCATTTAGGCCACCAGGCCAACCACAGTTCTTCTAGACAAATCCATCAGACACACACACTTTCCTTTCCTCATTTTATCCTTCAGTAACACTCTACTCCATTTCTGAAAGTCACTTAACTCCACCGGGTGAACAGCTAGAACTATTTTGATATATTATTACAGTGATCAGGTCTGTCTTCTTCTTTTTACCAACTGCAGTCACCAAAATGTGTCACCTTGGGCAGATTTCACAAAAAGCAGCAAAATGACTTACCACAAGTTACATTAGCGCAAAGACGGATAAGGCCAGACATTACAGGCTACAGTCTTCCTATAAATTTGGAGTCATCATTTACTCATGCCTGTGGAAGAAGCAATCCTTCATCACAATAAATGAAGTCTTGACATGAAATACAAGTACACACACACGTCTCGTATTAAATTACACTGTGCTAATTAAAACTGTCATTCAACCTGCTCAACGGTAAGGTCTTCTAAGCAACAAGATGAGCCTCAAGAGAGTAGATTGCAGCCAGTTGAAGGCTGGTATCAAATTGCATTTCCTCAACATTCAAAAAAATCTCTGGTAGCATAACTTCCTTGTCACTGATAACCAAGCAGCCTCTCAAGTTGGGGTTCTTTCACTCTTTCAGCACTTCTCATAGCAGCCTCCAACTACAGTTTAAAATATCTGTTTGCACCAAAAAGACTGCTTAGTGCAGGAGGAAGGTGGTCACATAAGGCAAGTTGGTCTTATGACAGGGGGTCTTACAACGCAGGTACCACTGTACTACATATGTAATTGTATATTTTAGCCAACATTGAAAAGTTCAAATGGTGGGGGCACCTGGGGGCACAGGTCCGGTATGAGGGTCACATGAACCCCCCCCCCATGTCCCCCGTAGAGATATCGCTGATCTCAGGGAGGTCCATGGATACTTCGTCACTCGTGTGCCTCTGATATTGTTTTTTTACACTCAAGTCAAGTGAGACACTTTTATTTTCTGAGAATGAATACACTCATTACAAACCATGGCTCTCAATTAAAGAAATATGACGCAAATTGGCGTTAAAATTACAAAACAACGTCTTGATGGGTGTGCAATTTTTCTTTATCGTCTAGGTGACAGAAGTTTAATAAGTAAAAATTGAAAAATTATATGTCAGTAATTTGATAATAACATAAATGTAGCCCCTTCAACCAAATGGACAAGATTACGGGGAGCACCGGAACTTGTGACCAAAAGTACATTTTGTGGTTTGAGTGAGTCATTAGCGAATATCGAATTATCATGTGCCCATTCAGGAAAGATATCACCTACTTTGATATCAGTATGTACAGGACATTTTGTTCCAAGATATAATATCATGTTTTGATGTTTTACAGCACTTCCTAACTCCTGAGCATTCAAAGATAAAAATAAACCAATCATTGTTGTGATTTTATTGAACCGATAATCAACTTATTTCCCATTTGTTTCTAAAGCCCACTCCAACAAGTCAAAATAAGATCCCTTTTTCATTTAAAATGAATGTTAACAAAATGTTTGTGTCACTAAAAATGAACTTTCGCCAAACGGATTAAAGCTCGTTCTACTGAACCCAAAATGTAAGTTTTTTAGATAAAATATTATTTCCTTTTCGTTGACTGACTATATAAATGGGATTTAACTTGGCTCAACATCCACACACATTTCACACAGCATACATCAGGCTACTGTTGACTACCTCTCTTGATCAAAATGCTTCACATCTCTCCTGTAAATATTATCATGGTAAGTGTTTTTTATTTAAATATATTCACATAGATAGGCAAATACAGAGGTACCTGCATTGTAGGATCCTCTGTAATAAGACCAACTTGCCTTCCCGCACTAAATAGTACTTTTAGTGCATTTTGCACCCTAATGAGAGACCACACCCCCATGAGAGACAACACCCCCACAAGGGAGCACTTTGTGACCGCAGAAGGGGCGGTCTTATAAAGCAGGGACCACTGTTTATTCGAGAACAACAGAAATTTCTCCTTGATATGTTATATTCATTGCATGTCATAATATCTTTAAACTGTTGATGGGCTTTTTGTAAAAACGACAGGCTCGAGAGCATTAGTCTATGCTCTGTACTTTATTTGCTGTGCCATCTTGTTCTTCCGTGGTTCGAAAGTTTATATACAGATTTTGTGTTCGGTTAGAGGGTTCTAATAAGCCACTTATTTTGTCATTTCTTGCTGGCATGTATTACATGTCTAGTCTGAGAAAGCACTGGTTAAGCTTGTTGTCGATTTATAGTGGCATATATGGTAGAGCCTGTCTCATTTGCTCTGTGCATGGTGTGTTAAATTGTCAATGTATTTTTCTATAATATTATGGATTATGGAACCTCCTGCGGGATGAGTCCAGAATAAAGTTTTAATAAATAAATAAATAAATATTGTAATTGAATTGGTTTCTGGTCTATAATTTAAGATTTTAGGATTAACTAGGTCACTTCATATAATGCAAACAGCACACAGTGTCCATTTACCATATAATAATTATTTCTCTCAAGTTTGGAGCATAGGGTCCTTCCCACCAAGTGTTTAACCTTTTCAATTCAATTGAACTCTTGAAAAAAGATTTAGAACCTTTTTGGGGTGTGGGTTCTTTATATATACCATCAAGAACCTTTTGCATTATGAGTGTACTGCATGAATAACACCTCTATTATACATGTATGTTATGATTTACTTGGGCTCTAATATTCTGCATTTTAAATCTAATTTCAGTTGCAAGCAGCGATCCTGGCCACTTTAGGTTATATTTTTGGTTCTCCCTTACAACCAACCAAAATTAAACCATTTAATATCAGCCTTGGAGGATATCATGATCTTAACGACAATGAATCAGTTTATTTTGCAAATTCAACAAAAATCCAAGAACAGTTATTTTCCGAGTCTGGCAAATATAAATACATAAAAGACAATAATGGATATTTACACCAAGTATTTGTTCCTTTGCCATTGGCTGGTTATGACTTGGACTCACTCTCATTGGCTGGATCTGGTGGATCTCTGGTCCAATCAGAATATGCATTCAGTGCTGAAGATAAAGACAACGAAACTATCCTCCAAGAAAATTCCTTATTTCTTAATGGGGAAGGCCATAATAAAGCCATCCTCCAATCAAAATCCATATTTATGTCGGAAGATACTAACTTAAAACTCAAATCAAGTGGACTCTGTTACCTGGAATCCAATCCTGAATCTTCACACATCAATGAAAGATCCATCTGCCCGTGGCATTTGCAAAACGATTACGACCCAGACAGGATTCCTCAGAATATCATTCATGCCGAGTGTGACTGCAACCGACAGTGTCTTGATCTCGGACAAAGTGCCCGATGCTCCCCATACTATTACTCATTTGACGTTTCTGTAAACAAGAATGGACGCCAAGAAACTCAGCGAATCTCAAAACCAGTCTCCTGTGTTTGTACATTTTAGATCTGGATGTGATCTAATTTTGAAAAATTTATTCAAAACCATATCTTATTTCATAATTTATACATTTTTACAATTTTTTGTCAATTTATTGAATGTTTCATTTGTATTATTTATTTCTTGGTTCAATAAAATGATGATTTTCTAACCTATGTAAATTTGTGTATCTTTTCAATTAAGATTTCTTGGTCATGCTTTTTCGTATCAACAAGTATGTCTACCATGTTGTGATAGAAATGCCTGAAGGAGCATACATGAAAAAGGAAATGTCTCATTCAGACAACAATCTTTATAACCATATATTTGTCCAGGCCCATGCTTTGTAACGCAGGATCTCAGCTGTTGCTTACCTGACTTGCCTGAAACTCTGCCAGACATTCTAAATATGTTTGATCTCTGTTTTGCCACCTCATAAGCATGATTTGACTATTTTCTCTCCTTTAACAGCCCTTTTTATAAAATAACAGGTGAACGTTTGAAGGTAAAACACACATACTGCCGTATTGAACCTCACTTTGGCCCAGTCCCATGACAACATCGTATGAACTTCATGACGTTATGTCACCTGACCAGCACCCGGATAATCATAACACGTTCTAATTGAGGGTACGCGTTCTTTTTGAGTTAATGCAAGCGTTCTTATTGAGTGGCTCTCTCACTAATCTAGCTATTTTTCCAAAACATGACCTTTTCTGTTGTAAATCTCACTTTATGGAGTGCCTATATTAATCAAGCAAATATGGTAAGCCAGTGGCATGGCATAATACACAGAGCCTCTTATGAAAGTGGTTCAAGGTCCCATACTCATCAGTTGGGTGCAAGACACCATTGAGTGAAGACCTGTGGTTCTGTTTGATAAAAATTTTCTCTTTGCTGAACTTGCAGTCAGAAATACATAAAAGAACACACTTTTTAAAACTCATTTCTTGAACTTGCCCAGGCTGCCTGCTGTGCATGGCTACTCTGCTTTTGTATGCTGGCATTGCACATTTCCAATGCACTGTGACAGTCAAACTAGAAATGCCCATTCAGGCACATGTGAGACTTATCTTTCTTGGCCACTGCCCAGTGGCTGAGTGACATTAAAAAAAACATAGGCCGTTGGGCACTGTTAGAAAGGACGTAAAAAGAGGCAGATTATGATTTTCTAATGATCAGGGGACCAAGATGAGGGGAGTAAACAAGAGGGACAAGATAGGGTCCTAGAGGGAGGATACATAAGGTTGCCCAGATTATCTTAAGAATCTTTCCAGTTTCAGCTGTTCAGAAAAGTTGAAGTGGATTTATCCGGGAGTCACCATGAGTAAAGACTGTTGTGGATAGATAGATTAGGGGACTATGCCAGAAAGAGGGGGGTGGGCGGCAAATGAGGGGGCGGCCAGAAACGGACAATTGAGGGGAACAGGAGGGTTTGGGGCAAAATGAGGGGGCCAGAGAGAAGGTGGCAATATGAGGCGGGTTAGAAGTGGGGGGGGGGGGATGGGGGAGGAAATGAGGTGGGCCAGGAGGGGCCAAATGAGGGGGGAGGGGCAGGAGTGGAGGGGGGCAAATGAGGGAGCCAGAAGGGGGGGGGGGGGTGAGGTAGGCCTGGAGAGAGGCAAAACGAGGGGGGAGGCAGCAGGGAAGCTAGGGGGCAAGTTTGGGGGGGTGGCAAGTGGCCCAGGAGGATGGGGAGAGGTGACAGTGGGTGACAGTGGTAAACTTTAAATTCTATACCACAGAGGCAAAAAATATTATTCCATTATATAAATTTATGTCAATACTCACCCGTCCCGTCGTAAGACGGGTACCCTGCTAGTAACCATATATTTGTGCAGGCCTGTGCTTTGTAACGCAGGATCTCAGCTGTTGCTTACCTGACTTGCCTGAAACTCTGCCAGACATTCTAAATATGTTTGATCTGTGTTTTGCCACCCTTAAAGCATGATTTGACTATTTTCACTCCTTTAGCGACACTTTTTATGAAAAAGGAAAACCGAGAAGGACATGCAGTTCAGACATACTGCTATTGAACCTCACTTTGGAACAAGGCCTAGCTCCCTGGAAACGTCACATGACACAGCCTGGAGTCAAGGCATGCAACGTCACCAACCTCACAAGCTACTTCAACAACACTTATTACAAATTCACAAGTGAACCAAAGAAGAAGTAAATTCACACAGTTGGCTACTTTTCACATGTTCATAAATCAGACATTTATTTAAGCCTATAGGCATCTGTTGAAAAAAAAAAGAGTATATAAAAAAAGTTTATCAAGCAAATATGGTAAGCCAATGTCATTGCGTAACACACTGGCCTCTTATGAAAGTGGATGGAGGCCCACAACTCCACATGGACAGTTGGGTGCAAGGCACTGTTCAGTAAAGGTCGTTTTTAGAGTTCTCTTCCACACAAACTTTCCAATAACATTTTCTAAACTTACCAAAGAAATACAAAACTCCTTTAGTAGGAACATGTGTGGTTGGCCTTAACACGTACAGTATTAGTTGCAGTGTCACTGCATGCAGCCTGCCTGGCTGCTGTGTACATATAAACAATAGCGTTCAAAGCAATGTGACAATCAAACCATTTATCTGATATATCTCTTCTCTATACCTTACAAATATGCAGGCAGATCCTTTGTCACGCAGGATCTCAGCTATGGCTTACCTGACTTGCCTGAAACTCTTCCACACTTTCTAAATATGCCTGTTCTCTGTTTTGAAATCCTCAAAACTATTATTTGACTGTTTTGTCTCCTTAAACAACACTTACTATAAAATAACAAGTGAACTCAAGGACGCTAAAGTCAGACATACTGCAATTGAACCTCACTTTGGTAATAGACACAGCTCCATGGTAACGTCACATGTATGGCACTGATGATTGAAGCTGCATGACGTTATGTCACCTGACCAGCTCTATAATCCAGAAGTTTCACTTCTCAGAAATTTGTGAGATATATAATTAGGCCAATATATACAAAATAAAGCATTTAAATTATGTTTGTGAGATATATAATTAGGCCAATATATACAAAATAAAGCATTTAAATTATGTACAATAGTGACAACAACAGTAGAAAACACCAGCAAGCAACACATCAATATGCCACAGAGATATAGAGTAGGCCTATATTTATCAAGCAAATATGGTAAGCCAGTGGCATTGCGTAATACACCAGCCTCTTATGAAAGTTGTTCAAGGTCCAATACTCATCAGTTGGGTGCAAACCATCATTGAGTGAAGACCTGTGGTTGTGGTGTGGTGGTAAAGATTTTCTTTTAAATTTACTGAACTTGCAGTCAGAATTAAATACATATTTTCCTGTGTGACTGTGTTTAGTAAGACGCATTTGTCAAATTATACATACATGTGTAAGCTGGCTAGATATACAAAGAACATACTAAACTAATCCACTCATTGTGACAGTCAGAAATATGCCCATTGATTATTTTAAAGCACATGTGACAATTATCTTTGTTGACCACTGCCCAGTGACCAGTAGCGTAGCCAGCCCTGGGGAGGGAGGGGGGGGGGAGTTGCCCCAAGTTGCCTCCCCTGAAATGTTTTCTGGGAAGTTTTTGCAGATATATTGGCCAAAAAAAGGGAAAATGAAATGGCAAGAAACATGGTGATCTAATTTTTCAGTAAAAATGGTGATATGATAAGCAAAATGGGAAAAAAATTGCAAGAAAATAGAATTAAAGGAAGAGTTTTATCAGAATTTGCCCTAAAAATATTGCCCAAATTGCCACAAAAAAGTAAAAATAAAACATTTTCTGCCCGAAACCCCATGAAAAATTCTCAACAGCTTCAAGTTTATATCTCACATAGGCATAGGAGGTCAATAAATTTTGGGAGGGCTGCCCAAAAAACATTGCCCAAATTGCTGCAGGCCCCCCAACCCCCCTCCCACCTATGCCTATGATATTACGTCTCTACCCGTCGTAAGACGGGTACCCTGCTAGTTGTACAGAAAATTACCAATCATTTAGTGGTCCAAGTAAAAACAATTGAACTGTTCAAAGCATCAAACAACTTGATGGTTCTATATAATTGAGTGTCAGAATCAGATTATAACTGATAGAATGGAACAGTGTTTGGCCTACCCACAAAGAACTCATGTAGGCTTTTTGGGAGGTTGAATAAAATTTGCCCGTATTTCCTGATCCAGATTTCACACTAACTCAAATGAAATAATTTGGAAACCTTTTTGAAGAATGTTCATTTGGTCATCTCCCAGAAATTGTTGCCTTCTAAGCTAAATGTTTAGTTTAAGTGTTTCTTTTTTTAAGGGAGATTGTTGTTATGCCCTAGAGAAAGATTCACTAACAAACATTTTGAAATGACTGGATCAGTCTACTTTTTAAAAGCTTATTTGGTTTTTAAAAAATAATATTCAATCACATTGCAAAACAATTGAAATTTTTATATCAACTCAATCAGAGCAAAATGTCTGGAGTGAAGAAAAGGCAAAGGTTATTCCCTTGAAACACAGCAGTTTTATTTCTCAATGCCAAATTAGCCATAAGGGAGCCTTATCACCACAAAGATTTCCAATGTTCAGAAAATGCAATTTGGTACATTACCGGCCATCAACTGGGGGTAATCTCGAAGTGTAGTCTCTGGTGTCGTTGCTCAGAACACCTCACTCTAGGACAGATTGAATGACAGTTTTAATCAGCGCAGTGTAATTAGATACGAGACATATGTGTGTGCTTGTATTTCACGTCAGGGCTTGATTTATTGTGATCCAGTATTGCTTCTCCTGTTCGCAATTACTTGGGGAATGATAACTCCAAATTTAGGGAGTCTGTCACCTTGTGTTGTAATGTGCTGGCAAGAAAAAGCGAGCCTCTGGAATCCCTCGTGATGAGAATCAAGGCCCAATGCTCATAAATATGCTGCATAAGTAGCTGTTAAAATAACCTATATATACTGCTGTTTTGTTACATGGAAGACATAAGTTGTTTTTTTTTTTGGTGCAGTTAATATGAAACTAAACATCAAACATTTTTGTGTTTTCTAATAACTACAGTGAGCTTGTATTGGGAGTTATTAATTTTTGTATTTTCTCTTCTTCCCTGCATGCTGCTAAATGCTCGGCCATTGGCCCATTGCCATTTCATCCACCTTTCTTCAAATGACATTGCATGAAATATGATGCAAACGGATATATAATGTGCGATAAATTGCAGGTCATTCCTACTTCACCCCTTCAGTTGACCTTGCCCTTTTTCATATGAACTATGGCCTTATAATGGCGCCCTCTGACCTTGGTCAATTTATCACAGATTTCAGATTCAGATTCAGATTCATTTATTTACCTTTCAGTTTTGCAGTACAAACCAAGCATAAACAAATTCAACTTTGTCAGGTCGGAGACCCCAAAAAGGCCTAATTGGCCACTGGCTTAGGGCCACCATAAAGAAAAAAAAAAATGATTGAGAGGCAGAGTGGGAGACAGCAAAGGAAATTTTAAAAAGTAGTCATGAATCACAGCAGATATATAATTATGAAAAAGAACACATGACCATCAACTCATATCACTGGGCTGAGATCACGACTGGTGTGGTTCCTTCTACTTCTCTCATCACTTCATTTTGATTTCAAGCAAACAATGCTCTCAGATGGAAATTAAATAGTGAGGAAAGACAAAACCTGGAGCCTCATGGGTTGAAATGCTCAATTGCTCATTAAACTTAATTTCTGTGGACGTGGGCAGGACAATGGTCTGTGTTCTTGAGATGCTCTGGCTAATCAAACCAAGTGTTTGCCACAAATTACAGCTGATCCCATGGCAATTTTGCCCACTTAGAAGAAGGAAAATTTCTTCATATGGTTTGAATAAGGGCATGTAAAGGCGTATACTTTTTTGCACCATATAGAATACATCTTTTTTATTTGCTACAGCTATACTGTAATTTTTGTGCCTTCAGTTTTAGTCTTCGTGAAAAACCTGTTTCAACTGGTCCGACAGGGCTTCTCATTAATTTTCTGAAAGGCAATTCAAATTAAACACTGCCAATTCGAAGTTAAAAGGACCATTGGCTCACCAAAAACCAATTCAAACTAGAGATATCCTTTGCCCTTGAATTGATGACATCTGATGTTTCCATCTTCTGTCCAGTAATAATAAGGCCTTTGTGTTGCCACCTTGACTTTCTGCAACCAATTTAGGAAAGTAGCGTCTCTTTCAGTAGTCATAATTAATTGCTTTTTTAATGTAAAGGTAACTGTCTACGAATTACGAGTGCCGTATACATTCAGATGCAACAGAATATAAATGACCTCACAACAGGCCCTCTCAATTGCAATGAAATGAGCTGTCTATCTGTCTATAGAGTAGCTTATTCGGATAATATACAATGATCCTTGATGAAGCATCCTCAGCTTTTGACAACCTGATGATGCTTATTTCATCATGGCATCATAATGGAATTTTGACAGTCTGACAAAAAAGTCATAACAAGGTTGTCAAGTTTTGTGTCATCTGAGAAGAGCACAACATCCTGGCATGTCAAGACTTGACATTTAATTTAGAAACTTCAATAACATTCAACTGCAGTGCAGAGGGTTTGGTGCTTGCTTGGTGGCAGTGCAGTGTGCCATCTACTTCATGTTGCAATTTAGAAGTTTTATTACACATGTAATTATATTATAACATCAGTGTACAAAATGACTTGTGTTTGCCCTTCAGTTTCACTCAGTGCAAATATTGCTGCAACCATGTGCTCTTGCTCCAATGGCTAGCTGATTTTGATTAACAAGTCCGTCACATTTATCAATGGGATTCATCCGATATGAGGGGTGCCTGGTATGAGGGAGAGTGATCCTCTCATCACTTTTTTGTCCGCTTTGAATCTACCAATTTATTAGTAGAATATGGCAATAGACAGATATATTGCACATAAGCGTCTGAACCAAGGACGTATTAGGCAAATGCCAAGGTCACACATCTTGGTGGCTGCGGTTGGTAAAAGAGAACTGATCACTGCAATACTCTGTTCATGATAGATATTACTATCATATTAGTATGCTTTACATTGAATGAAATCTGGGATGAATCAAAATTATTTCCAGTAGATCTTCAAAAGCAATTGCAGCTGAATGCCACTTAAATGAGAGTTTAACTTGTCTATCAGTGCCTGACACTGTACCCGAACTGGATTTACTGTGCATTTACCATGCATATCTACTAATCTATTTCTCAATAATGCACATCAATTCATTCCTATTTTGGGGAATATAGCAAAAACAAAAGTACAAGGGCTAGTATGTTGTATGATCTCCAGGTTATCTTAGATGTCTATCCAGTGTTCTTCTCTTGTATCTCAGAACATCTCTGATTGAATAAATATACTGCCATACCATATCTGGTCTCCTTGCAGAGGTTACTGACCTCACCTTTTCGATTCCATGTTTTTCAAGTCAATAAGAAGATAGAAAAAGATAAGATCCATTTCCGACTGCACATATTGCCTGGCCATCTTGTTCTTGAGCCACAATCCAGTACTGCAATATTCAGCATACTATTTGTGATTGTGTATTTTCTATTTGAAGGATTAACTTTAAATCCAGTATATTCATATATATTTCAATTATCTGATAAAACCAGGCTCTTTAGACATGCTCCATGCCTGGTGCATATGGGTCAATTCAGATTAAAGTTGTTCATGATAGCTCATATCACTTTACATGTGCATGCATGGTGAATGCAGAATTAAGTCATGTTGGTGCATCAGATTGGTTCTGAGGATAATACGAAGAGAATAATTGGAAATGTGAATATGGCAATTATCTTTCATGAAAAGGAGATAGTGAAGAGAGCTCACAGAGATTGCATGCAATTTCATTCATGTTTCAGAAAGTGATGGGCATTATTTTCAAAGTCTGCTTTTCAGCATGCAATTTTTCTTCAATATACTTACAATAGCCTATTTGTGATGAGAAAGATGCATTTCATTCAAAAATTTTTTTGCAAAAACAGACTGAAATGTTTTTGCTCAAGTCTGGGAAGATTTTCCGGCAAGCAACTTTCAAGCAAATAATTATTATGCTACCATTTCCAAATAAACAAATATTTCACAAGAAAAAACATACAGGTAATTTGTTTCCACGAATATATTGCAATGACAGGAATACTTAATAATCAGTTAAAATACTCATAGCAATTTAAAGGAATTACTTTCTCTCTTACTTTGCCTGAAGTTGTAGATGAAAAAAAAGAAATCTAATTTCCCAGGAGACAGGACACGAAAACAAAGTATTTTCTTCGCTTTCTTTAGAAACTTTTGTATTGTATTTTTACTTCTGTCCACTTGTCCCAGGTAGGACTTTCAAAAGAAGAATAATAGGATTTAAATTGAAGCAGCTGATGCAAACAGAGGAATGTCTAGAGTTGCTTTGAAGAGACACACAAGAATGCCAAGAATGCGGATTGCTCCTTTTGAAGTTGTCCCAAAAGTAGAGTCAAGGCTCGGGGTTCTATTGGGATTCTGGTCATTATATCTTTTAACGTCTCTTCTTATGTTCTTGAACTTACTTATTTTCCACAGCTAATTAATCATTTCTTGAAATTCTCAGTTGTAAATGGAGGCTACCATGAAACACACAGCAATACATACATAATTTACTGTTTATGCCAATAATATGCTTTATCAAATTATCAGTTTACTTCATCTTCTCACCATCATTATCAAATTATGCTGTTCAGCCATTTCCAGATGATAAATATTTTATAAATGAAGTATGTGTACAACTTGAGGTGGCATCAACAGTATAATATCCCAAAAGGTGCTCTTGTGTCAACAGGTTGAAGGGATTAACCTTTCGTCAATTTATATGACGCAGTTAGACTCTTGAAAGTTTCATCGAAGCTGTGTATCAGAAAAAGGTCTCTCATGTGGGACAGACCCAATTTTAAGCTGAGTTTGTTAAAGGATCACATCATGCCTTAATATCGTGTAAGTATAAGCAAGCGATAATTACAGTACAACACAAAATAAAGTAAGAAAATTTTCTGTCAGAAGTCCTCTGTTTACCTATTTTGCCCTCTTTTCTCCTCTCCACCCCAGATCTCCTTACAACTCCCTTTGACTCCTTACAACAACCTTAGCCCATATTGAGAACTCTTTTTATACAGCTACCAATATAACAGCAATTAGCAGAAATGCAAAATATCAAGTAAATGAAACACAATGGGGCTGATTGAGTTAAAATTGGTGTTGTTTAAATGCGATTTTAATGTAATTTTAAAAGGTAGTTTCAAGTAGGTAAAAGTAGGAAGTGATTCAGGGGTAGTCAAAAGGTGTGAAAGGGTAAAGTAGTGGCTGATTCTTCCTTCCTGCTGGGGTAATCGTACTTTATTTCGGGTTGTACTGTATATAATATATTGATGCAGACGATAATTTTGCAGCCGAGGTGACCATATTTTTTAAAACCTTGTACAGCTGTAAATGGCTGTTGAATTGTTGTCAAATCACTAAAAAGGGGGGCTATATGTGGCACACATTGACAAATTGCGTTGAGATGAAAAGGGCAAATCAGCACTGCAATCAGCTTGATAAAAAGAAATCACTAGTGTCTCTGTCTGACATAAGATCATCAAGACAGTCTTTGCAGTGACAAGATAAGTACAACACAAATGCCAGATAGGCACAAGACAAATTCCAGGAAGTGGCCGACAAATAGAGAAAGACCGAGGAAGACAGATGTGAGGATTCAAGAAGATGCAAAAGGATCACTGCCGATGACTAATGCTGAGGGCAAAGGTCAAGTGGGTTGTCTTTACAAAGTAAGCACTTTGTCTCTTGTCACTGATCAGTGATCATTCTTACCTTTTTGTGTCTTCTCGATGAGTACTATTGATCTACAGAGAAAAGCATTTGTATGATAGGCAATGTTGAACAAACAGTATAACGGGAAGATGAGGTTTTGCATCCAGTAACAATGACCATCATGTTCCCAAGTGTGGGATCTTTAATCTGTATGTATTGTCTCAGTAAACAAGGAGACACCATGACTCAGTCCATGAGATGTTATTCTCATAAAAGCCAAAGTATTGGCTCCAAAACTAAATGTTAACGTTTAAATGATTCCTGGCTGCTTTACATATCTTGTATTAAGAGATTAATGTATTTCAGATCATCTGTTATACATTTATAAATTCAATGTGCAATAAATCTTTTTTTTAATATATATTTGAAAATGAAATTACATAGATGAACATGGCAGACCCTCCAAAAACTCTGGGTGTCGCTCCCTAAGGGCTACCAAATACAAAAACTTCAAATAAGAATTATCTATTACCCATCTGGATGTCTCCAATCGCGTTTGTGTAGTGATACCAACTATGTAGTAACTCCCTCCTAGTTGTCAACCGGGATGTTTCTTCAACCACAAGAAAAACTGTCAGTATTTCTGCCATACAGAAAGGCAGAACAGATGAAGAAAAGGACAAGAGGGAAATCAGGGGGATGACAAACATTCCCAAAAGCAATAACAAGAGCAAGAGTGCAGATTGGCATGCTTGAGACACACGTCATGAAAGGAAATACAGAGACCTGTGCTTCTCTGAAGTTTATGTTTTTGGCTATTGCTAGAAGAGGAAAGTAGAATTGTTGCTCCTCATTTGTTAGAAATATAAAGATTGAACAGAACAGCTGTACCATATATTTGTCATGTCATAATATGAGGCAAATGAACATGATGTCTCATTAACGATTTTCTTAGTTTAAAACGAAAATAACATCTTGCATCAATTTTTATCATCATGGATCCGGGGCTTCAGAGTCAGGTAGTTGGTGAACCGACTCTGACTGCCGACTTCTAGTCCTGCGGCTTTCTGAAAAAGGACTCCGACTCCTTAGGTCTCTGCAATTATGACTCTGACTCCTGACTGCTTATCAGCATTATTGCACACAAACATTACATGGTTAACATGGGAGAAAACATGATTCTACAAAGTTTTCATCGGATTGTATACATAAATACATGTTCAGGAAGTTTTGAGTAAAATTTAGGATTCATTCCACATTTTTGTGACTCTGTTTTCATAAATTATATTAATTATCTTTAGGAGTCAGGAGTCACCAATTAACTTTTCAACTCCTGACTCCACCGGAAAATCAAAGTTCGACTCCAACTCCACCCAAAAACCTCTAACTCCATGACTCTGACTCATATCTTAGACAAAGCCCTGCATTGGGCAAAGCAATTGTGTTTCAAAAAGCAGATGCTGCAGCACAAAAAATTTAATTTAATTTGGTTTATTGGTCATTTCTTACACCTCAGCAGGCTGTCCAGGGAATGAGATTAATCAGCTGTCAGCCCAGATCTTAAAGCTCATAATTTGTTCATTTGCTGAACGCCTTTTTCGAACACAAAAAATTTAATTTGACAGTGAGCAATAAACACATTGCCCTGTTTCCATTATTGCCCCTTGAGATTTTCTTTTATTGCAAATTAAGTGCGTTTAATGGTTGCAAAGTAGTGCGAGGCTAATTTGTAACCAGCTCAAGACTGGACATTGTTTTTGGTAGCATAAAATGTGTACAATCTGACAACGGTTTGCAGAAATAAGACAAACTGAATATTACTTGGTGTCAGAACAAACTACATAAATAATGTCAATCAGAAAAAGGCCAGACTGGTTGCTGTTTCACACAAGATTTCTCTGTAAACTGCATAATGTATACACATATTTTCTATACAGACAACAGCTAATGTTTATTTTGTCTGTATTAGTTATCCAAACCTTTTTCGGAATGTAGTTTTGTTCCCTGTTTGTCTTCACTAAATGAAAAGCTTGTCCATGTGGAACCATTTGTGCAGCTTGCAGAATTCAACACAGCCCTCTGTCTTCTTCCGAAATATTCCCTCATCAAGTGCATGAAGTATAATAATAATAATATATATTTCTTATTGGGGCATGTGAAAAAAAATGCTCATAGTGCTTCACAATGAACATTAGTATGAAAACCTAAAATTGTAGTATAACAACGGATCAGAATACAACTAATGCATAAAAATGTACAAACAGTGATAGTGTCAATATTAAATTGAGAACTAAAGAGATTTCTGCAATAGATAGGTTGTTAATGCGAGGAGATATTGCATTGTCATACAAGTTTAGTGCTGCTTTGTCAGTGTAAAATTTTGACAAAACAACATTTAAAAGGTAAAGTCGTGTTCACTGAATCACAATGAAAGGAAAGGCAAGATGACAGAGGTGAGCAAGTTTGAGATTAAGGTCAATAGACGGAAGGACTTCCTGTCACAAGATGTTTGCCAATGTCAGTCAGGCAACAAACAAGACTGTTAAGCAGATTACCACTATATCCCAGTTGCATTAACCTACAAATTGAGTGATGAGCAGGTGACGCTTCCTTATAAAGGAGTTACTCATTGGGTTAGGATGAAGATTAACTTTCACAGAATGACTACGCCAAAGCACCAATGTTTTTGTCTGAAGGCTTGAAGTATAGATGTTTTTGTGAAAAGGCTTCAGCAAACTGAAGCCCCTGTTAACTATATTGCACGCTTCAGAAAATATTATTATTTTTATTCTTGCATAGTTATCTGAAACTTTTTGGAAATACTTGTTATACAATTTCAGTGGGTATTACAGAGGACACATTTTTTAGCACCTAGGTTTTCGTGGCCATGCACCAGTAAATGGAGTTCATGCATCTTCCAATTACATGAAAAGTGACAAAACATTCAATCGCCCATAATCACTTTTACCAACTGAAATGCAATTGATTTTGTTAATTCAATAAAAGATGCATCAGTCTCCATTATTGGCGGCAAATGCAATTTGTTTCCTTCAGTTGCATTAGCAGATTGCTTGAAACTTGGTTTCATTCTGTTCTGAAAATAGCTAATTGTTTAGTGCATTGAAAGACAGATATTGGCTAACCATTTCACTCAATCATTTAAGCTGACTCATCAAATTTTACTGTGCGCACTGTTTTTTACTGGCTGCCAGGGTGTAAATTATCATTGAACGACTTCTTTATTCAGCTTCTTTATCTTTCAAGAGTCAGAGCACATATAATATCTATTTAAGGTTTCCTTGATGACAAAGTTTGAAGAAGGTATTGTAATCACTTGGGTAAAATGTCGTCCGTCTGCCTTGGACAGACAGATCGTTTCCCGGCAAGCACTCAGCCTCTACTGAATCTGCATGGATGAAATTTAGTATACGTATGGCCAATATGGTCTTGTTGTGCCTTTTGATGGTCTTATGGTTAGATATTCCATACCATTTGAAATAATCTTAAAGATATATAAATTATTTTTGTTCGTTTCCGGGCCAAGACACAGATGGAAAGATAGATATATACTATTTCATGTGCATGGATGAAATTTGGTACAGATCTGGCCTATATGGCCTAGTTGAGCCTTTTGATGGTCTCATTGATAGATATTCTATGCTTTTTGAAAAAAAATGGGAAAAATTTTAAAATATACTTATTTTTGTTTTTTTCGGGATAAGACTCGGTCAGTATAGCATGTACATGGATAAAGTTTGGTACACAAATGGCTCATTGTCCTCATATAGTCTAGTTGTGCCTTTTCATGGTCTGACTGATAGATATTCTACACTTTCCTTGGTTTTACAAATCCTGCGCAGCCTATGTTATCACTTCACCATCAAAACTGTGTAAAGCTGTCACATGAAATCGCTTTCCTCTGTAATTTGTATTGATCTATTTAATAAGGTATGCCAATATTATTCCTAAAAACGTGATGCAATATTCAAGGCATTCCCTTTTGAAGGTCATTTGAGAAATCCTTAGCTGTTGTATGTAAGCAAAGAAAAGATCAAAGACCAAGCAGCCAGAATGACCTCTGTTCGTTTGATGATTGATTTGTTTTGGAGATTACTTCAACAAAGACCTCAAAAGGGAGAACCGAAAGGACATTGAAAGAGCAAAAAGTCAATTGGGTGCCTTTGGTCGACTGCCCGTGGTCGATCACTTGTGAAGCAAACAAACAGCTGTCATTAGTTTATAACATATATTCCTATGCAAATGGTATGAAATTATTTCTTAAAAATGTGTGAAGAGGTTATGTGCCACTGGGGTATAGCTACATTTCACTTCACCTGACCACTCCATCGCTAAAACATTAACCTTGAAGCAGTTCCAGAATCTATTCTTATCATCCATAAGAAAATCCTGCTATTGTATCTCCAATAGCATCTCCTATACAAAATTGTGAAATTATACATTGCCATTTTGTCAGTATTGCGAATGTATTCCACTTCATAAATTTTATAGGCAGCACAAAAAACTACCATGTAGATTTTCAGCTTGCATGGCCTACCCTTGTGAACGTTTTTCTTTTATGTTACAGCTTGACGTAGATAGAGTTTGAAATTGCAATCTTTCACAACTTTTTTGCAAAAATAAATCAAATTTTACCTTTTACATAAAGTGCCAAATTATTAGGTCGCAATGTTTTTTCCATATTCCAAAAGTGTTTGAGTTAGGGTATATAGCTTACTTGAGATTGATCCACTTTGAATGGATCAGATACATTGTGTCAAATATCTACACACAGCAAAAGGTCAGCATTAAGAGAGTCTTACCACCACAAAGCTTTCCAATGTTAAGAAGATGCAATTTGGTACCAGCCATCAACACTCAACAGGGGTCAATGTAAGTCTCTTGTGTTGTTGCTAAGAACGCCTCACACTTAGAAAGATTGAATGACAGTTTTAATCAGCGCAGTGTAATTAGATACAAGACATATGTGTGTGCTTGTATTTCATGTCATGCAGGACTTATTTATTGTGATCCAGGATCGCTTCTCTCACTGGCAATTACTTGGGGAATGATAACTCCAAATTAATGAAGGACGTCACCTTTTCTTGTGATGTGCTGGGAACACAACCTTTTACAGGTGTTTTCATTTCCTTGCGATTCTTGTCATTCACACTTGGCTGTGAGGAATCAATGCTAAACCAGCACTTACTACGTTTGATAAATCAAATGTGTGACGTTCTGTTGTTTCTAAACCAATCAGATTAATTAAATATGGCATGTAGTAGGTGGGTCTAGAATCTAAGAATCTCGTACTAATGAAATTACCTGTAACATACAGGGAACAACAGTGATCTTTCAAAAACCAGACAAATTATTCTGATTTGGTTTATTGGTCATTGCTCACAGGTGTACTGGGAATGAGATTAATCAGCTGTCAGCACAGATCTTAAAGTTCACAATTTGTTTAATTTGGCAATGTGCAATGAAACACAATGACCTGTTTCAATGGGGTCACCTTTGGATGCTTTTTCTATACTCCAGATATTTTGTTCGGTTGCACTTGATATCTATAGCTTTCCAATGTTGAGAAAATGCAATTTGGCACCTGCCATCAACTGGGGGCAATCTCAAAGTGTAGTCTCTGGTGTCGTTGCTTAGAGAACGTCACTCTTTGACAAATTGAATGACAGTTTTAATCAGCGCAGTGTAATTAGATACGAGACATATGTGTGTGCTTGTATTTCACGTCAGGGCTTGATTTATTGTGGTTCAGGATTGCTTCTCCCATCTGCAATTAGTTGCAGAAAGATATCTCCAAATTTAGGGAGTCTGTCACCTTGCTTTGTGATATGCTGGAAATATGCTGGAAATAAAAAGCAAGCCTCTGGACTCCCTCATGTATAAATCAATGCTAACAGATTTTTTATTTTTCAAATAGGAAGTCCTGCATAAAAGCAGATCCCAGATGTGGGACGGACGAAGCTGGCTCCTCTATTCCACAAAGCCGTTTCACTCCGTTGAAATGGTTCTACATGTATATATATATTGCTGTTTTGTTATAGGGAAGATATGAGTCTTATTCTTTTGGTGTAGTTACGTGAAACTAAACATCAGACATTTTTGTGTTTTCTAAGAAGTACAGTGAGCTAGTATTGAGAGTTATAAATTTTTGTATTTTCATCCTCTTCTTCCCAGCAAACTGCTAAATGTTCAGTAATTGGCCCTTTGCTATTTCATCCACTTTCTTCAAATGACATTGCATGAAATATGATGCAAATGGATATATAATATATGATGCTTCGCAGGTCATTTCTGCTTTGCCCCTTCAGTTGACCTTGCCCTTTTTAACATGAACTATGGCCTTATGATAGCACCCTCTGACCTTGGTCAATTTATCACACGACCACCTACTCATATCACCTCATAATACCCATCTGAGATGCAATTGACTAATTCTCAGGAGGATGGATTCCTCAGAATTCTTCATTTATTGGTTTAGTCTAATCGAAAGTCATTTACGACGTGGAAATATCAGAATAAACATTTTTGCAGTTACTCAAGGAATAATCTAGTCAAAATTTTAACTAGCCAATTTAGGTGATTCAATCCAACAAATTCCCGAATGGGTTGGGATCATGCCTGATGTGGTTCTTTCTAGTTCATTGTCCCTCATCACTTCATTTTGATTTCAAGCAAACAATGCTCTCAGATGGAAATTAATGTGTGAGGAAAGACAAAACCTGGAGCCTCATGGGTTGAAATGCTCATTAAACTAAATGCATGCTGTGGACGTGGGCAGGACAATGGGGTGTGATCTTGAGATGCTCTGGCTAATCAAACCAAGTGTTTGCCACAAATTACAGCTGATCCCATGGCAATTTTGCCCACTTAGAAGAAGGAAAATTTCTTCATATGGTTTGAATAAGGGCATGTAAAGGCGTATACTTTTTGCAGCATAGATTATATATGTATTTTATTTTCTACTGCTGTGCTGTGATTTTTGTGCCCTCAGTTTTGGTCTCCCTGAAAAACCTTTTGGTCTCCCTGAAAACCTGCTTCAACCGGTCCGACAAAGGCTTCTCATTCATTTTCTGAACGGCAATTGTATAATTCGAAGTTAAAAGGACCATTGGCTTACCAAAAACCAATTCAAACTAGAGATATCCTTTGCCCTTGGATTGATGACATCTTATGTTTCCATCTTCTTTCCAGTAATAATAAGGCCTTCGTGTTGCCACCTTGACTTTCTGCCACCAATTTAGGAAAGTAGCGTCTCTTTCAGTTGTCATAATTAGAGTCAAGGAGGGTAAATCCGTCCACTTTTGGCTAAAACTGCATTACCAGGAAAATGGTATAAGATGCAAAAATTAAAATGAGTACATTGGAAAGGGAACATTCTGTACTATCACTGGCAGAAAAAAAAAGGAAAATATTCAAATGATTTTTGGTGAAACCATGGCAACAATAAATTAAGGTTAGGGCATCTAAATCCGTCCAGGTTGCTGCTAAATCCGTCCAGCAAGGATGGTAAATCCGTCCACAGGGCATTATGTAGCATATATCTATCATATCTTATGATTTCTTGTAGTTTTGCATTATTTAACTTTCAAATAGAATATTCTGTCGATATTAGAACATTGGGGTGCTGATTTCACTTATAATAGAAGAATTAAATAACAGATGTTAAGTTAACTATCACGAATTTCAATTGACTGCCTCAATCGCAATTTGAGAAACATTTTTACCCCATGAAGTGGTGTATTTGCTAATTCTAATTTCTTTAATCAGTATTATGCCATTTATAAATATTAAAAGTCATAAAAGTACCTTTAAATAACATTTGAAGTGGGTGGACGGATTTACAATCACCCAATCAAACCAGTTTTAAAATAATGATGGTAAATCCGTCCACTTTTGTTTTCTTTGCATCTCCTTTCAAAGTGTTGGAATTAAGTTTTTTAAGAAACCCTACACGAATAATACAATTATTTGTCTCATGCAACAGTTATTTACCTTTAATACATTTTTTGTTGATGGAAATAAAGCCAACAAAGAGCAACTCTCTGTATGACAAAATGGCTGTGATGACGTCACAGGATTTCATTGTATTTTGTCTTCAGGTTTTAAAAAGACCTGAAAAGTCATTTAAAATGCTGTAAACACAATAAAAACTGCAAAATTGATTGAAAACGAGTTTTCCTTAATTATGCAACTCACACAACTGCAACAAATGTGAATATATCCCTATAATAGAGGGTGGACGGATTTACCATCCTTGACTCTAATTGCTTTTTTAATGTCAAGGTTACTGTCTACGAATGACGAGTGCCGTACACATTCAGATGCTACAGGACATAAATGACCTCACCACAAGCCCTCTCAATTGCATTGAGTAATTTGTGACCTCATTGATACTCAGTTGGTGATTTGTATTGGTAGCATTGAAAGTATAGGATGTGACCTCACAAATTGCTTATGATTCATAGAGAATAACATGGTATGGATAGGGATGTGACCTCACAAGGAACATTTCAGTCCAATTCTGTAAGCACTGGACATTTGTAGAATGTAAGTGAAATCTATCCTAATATGATTTTGTCACTTTTCAATACACTACATAATGTTATCAGAAACGACTTGCAAATGAATGTGGGCATAAAACTAAGGATAAAACAGGCAACGTATTAGATCAAGTTCTCACCACTCAGGGTTGAATGTGACATTGCTATAAAGTGGTTGAAGACTTGAAGTCCAGACCAAATCTGCTGAAGGTCTTTGCCGGTATGGGTTAAAACCCGTGTAGTGAATCCAAACTATTTCCAATGGAGCTTCAATAAATGTGTAACATGTTGAGTATTCCAGCTCTCTCTCTCCCATCTCATCTATCAACACTCATTAGCACCCAGAACCCGGCTTTAAGGGATGCACTTCGACCTAGCATGTCTATCTGTCTATGGAATAGCTTAATTGGAAAATAATATTATACAATGATCCTTGATGAAACATCCTCAGCTTTGACAACCTGATGACGCCTATTTCATCATGGCATCGTAATGGAATTCTGGCAGTCTGATAAAAAAAATCATAACAAGGTTGTCAAGTTTAGTGTCATATGAGAAGAGCACAACATCCTGGCATGTCAAGACTTGACATTTCAATTTAGAAACTTCAATAAAATTCAACTGCAGTGCAGAGGGTTTGGTGTTTGCTTGGTGGCAGTGCAGTGTGCAATCTACTCCATGTTGCAATTTAGAAGTTTTATGACACATGTAATAATAATTGTTATTATATTGAAACACCAGCTCACCAAAAATACTTACTTTTGTGCATCAGTTTCACTCAGTGCAAACATTGCTCCAACCATGTGCTCTTGCTCCGATGGCCGGCTGATTTCGATAAACAAATCTATCACATTTATTGATAGGATTCATCAGATATGAGGAGTGCTTGGTATCAAGGAGAGTGATCCTCTCATCATCTCCTCAGTCTTTGTTGTCTTATAATACTCAGGGAATAAACCAATTTATTAGCAGAATATGGCAATAGACAGATTTATTGCTCATAAGTGTCTGAACCAAGGACGTATCAGGCAAATGCCAAGGTCACACATCTTGGCTGCGGTTGGTAAAAGATAACTGATCACAGCAATGATCTTGTTCATGATAGTATGCTTCACATTGATTAAACTCCAAAATGTTTCCAAATTATTTTCAAACTTGTCTTACCGTGCTATTACCATATCTATTAATATATTTCTCAATCATGCAAACCAGTTCATTCCCTTTCGATTTTTTAATCAAAGATGCACAACATCCACCTTCTTTACTTGCCGACCATTAATAAAAATCATCAGACAATCACTTTATGATATTTGAAATGAAAATAAAAACATGCAACATATTAAAGAAGCAAACAATCAACACAAATTACCTTCAGAAATTGACATGAAGTTGCCCTAATTTCTTGTCAGATGAAATTACCCTGATACTATTATGCCTGATCATTCTGAAAAAGAATATTGGATTTTTTTTTCTGTATTGTTATACATTTTTAAAAAACCCCTGTTCTCGTGCTCTCAGAATAAAATTAACCTGTCTACAGTTTTAGAAAAATTTCCAAGGTTAAGCCAGAATCACAGTTTGGGAATATAGCACAATTACAAAAAAAAGGGCAAGACCAACTATTTCGCTACAGTACGTGATATCCAATCTTAGATGTCTATCCAGTGTTCTTCTCTTGTATCTCAGAACATCTCTGAATAAATATACTTCCTTACCATATCTTGTCTCCTTGGACTTGGAGAGGTTACTGACCTCAAGTAATCGATTCCATGATTTTGAAGTCAATAAGAAGATAGAAAAAAACAAAAACAAGATCCATTTCTGACTGCACATATTGCATAGCCGTCTTGTTCTTGAATATTCAGCGTACTATTTTTGATTGTGTATTTTCTATTTGAAGGATTAACTTTAAATCCAGTATATTCATATATATTTCAATTATCTGATATAACTAGTCTTTTTAGACATGCTCCATGCCTGGTGCATATGGGTCAATTCAGATTAAAGTTGTTCATGATAGCTCATATCACTTTACATGTGCACGGTGCATGAAAGAATTAAGTACCAGTAATGCATCAGATTGGTTCTGAGGATAATACGAAGAGAATAATTGGAAATGTGAATATGGCAATTATTTTTCATGACAAGTAGACAGTAAAGAGAGCTCACGAAGATTGCATGCAATTCATTCACATTTCAAAAAGTGATGGGTATCATTTTTAAAGTCTGCTTTCAGCATGCAATTATTGTTTGATATACCAACAATAGCCTATTTGAGAACAGAAATATACATTTCATTTTAAAAATTGTTTGCACGAACAAACTGAAATAGTTTTTCCTCAAGTCTGGGAAGATTTTTAGGCAAGCAACTTTCAAGCAAATAATTATTATGCTACCATTTCCAAATAAACAAATATTTCACAAGAAAAAACATACAGGTAATTTGTTTCCACGAATATATTGCAATGACAGGAATACTTAATATAATCAGTTAAAATACTCATATCAATTTAAAAGTATCACATTCTCTGGCGCTTTGCCTAAAGTCGCAAATGAAAAATAAATCTAATTTCCCAAGAGACACGAAAATAAAGTATTTTCATAGCTTTCTTTAGAAAGTTTTGTATTGTATTTTCACTTGTACCAGGTTGGACTTTCAAAAGAAGAATAATAGGATTTAAATTGAAGCAACTAAAGCTAACAGGGGAATGTCTAGAGCTGCTTTGAAGAGACACACAAGAATGCCAAGGACGCAGACTGCTCCATTTGAAGTTGTCCCAACACTGTAAAATTTGAAATTTTGAGTTAGCTCAAATGATTGAGTGAGATGGTTGCACAAATTGTTTGAACTAACATAGCTTGATGTTTTGAGTTATGATAGCTCAAAGGAATTGTGCAACCATCTCACTCAATCATTTAAGCTGACTCAGAATTCAAAATTTACAGTGAAGAGTAGAGTCAAGGCTCGGGGTTCTATTGGGATTCTGGTCATTATATCTTTTAACGTCTCTTCCTATGTTCTTGAACTTCTTAATTTATTTTCCACAGCAAATAAAACATTTCTTGAAATACTCAGTTGTAAATGGAGGCTACCATGAAACACACAGCAATACATACATAATTTACTGTTTATGCCAATAGTATGTTTCATCAGTTTTCTTCATCTTCTCACCACAAATTAAGCTGTCCAGCCAATATCCATATGAAAAATATTTTATAAATGAAGTACAACTTGTGATGGAATCTGCAGTATAATATCCCAAAAGGTGTTCTTGTATCAACAGGTCGAAGGGAATTAGACCCTTGACAATTAATATGACACAATCAGACTCTTGAAAGTTTCATCTAAGCTGTGTATCAGAAAAAGGTCTCTCATGTGGGACAGACCCAATTTTAAGCTGAGTTTGTTAAAGGATCACATCATGCCTTATCGTGAAAGTATAAGCAAGCGATAATTATATAATATATTGATGCAGATAATTTTGCAGCCGAAGTGACCATATTTTTTAAAACCTTGTACAGCTGTAAATGGCTGTTGAATTGTTTTAAAAGTAAAAGATTTCAAAGCAAAAAAATGGGGGGCTATATTTGGCATACATTGACAAATGGCGTTGAAATGAAAAGGGCAAATCAGCACTGCAATCAGCTCGACAAAAGGAAATCACCGATGTCTCTGCTTGACAGGAGAATAAAGACAGTCTTTACAGTGACGAGATAAGTATAACACGAATGCCTGATAGGCACAAGACAAATAGAAGGAAATGGGTGACAAACAGAGAAAGACCAAGGAAGACGGATGTTTCTCTTGTCACTGATCAGTGATCATTCTTATTGAACCTCATCTGTTTTGTGTCTTCTCAAGAGAGAGGCATCTGTATGATAGGCAATGTTGCACATAAATTATAACCGGCAGATGAGGTTGTAAGTCCAGAAACAATGACTACCATGTTCACAAGTGTGGGATCTTTACCCTGCGTTTTGATATTCAGTACACAAGGAGACACCACGAGAGAGAGAGAGAGAGAGAGAGAGAGAGAGAGAGAGAGAGAGAGAGAGAGAGAGAGAGAGAGAGAGAGAGAGAGAGGATAATTGGCTTTATTTAGCACATATGACGTTTTACATGTATTTCATATAATAGGTAGATCAAAATAGGCTAGTGTTCATGTCATCTAAACTTTTAAAAATTATGTGCAAGGAGACCCACTGAAGCAATGCTTGTAGTTATGGGCCACCTAGAGGCTCTCCTCATAAAAGCCTAGACACTGATTCCTAAACTACATTTTTATTATATATTCAATAATTCCAAGCAACAAAGGTCTATTTTTTACTCACAGGGAGCTTTCGTCCTTGTCTCAAGGACTTCTTCAGCCTTCTGACAAATGCTCAGGGGTCACATGACCGCCGGTGGTCAAGGTCATGTGACTGGAGGAGACTGCCATAAATCGGGGGGAGGTCCAGGCCTTGGTCCCGATTTAACGATGGTTTGCGCTTCTTAATCTCTATAGCCTCCTTGATCTTTCTCTTCATAAAGTTCTCTTCTCTACCGAGAATCCTTGGATTGTCCCAATCAATCCTATGGCTCGTGTTGGTTAAATGTTCATGAATTTAACCAACACGAGCCATAGGATTGATTGGGACAATCCAAGGATTCTCGGTAGAGAAGAGAACTTTATGAAGAGAAAGATCAAGGAGGCTATAGAGATTAAGAAGCGCAAACCATCGTTAAATCGGGACCAAGGCCTGGACCTCCCCCCGATTTATGGCAGTCTCCTCCAGTCACATGACCTTGACCACCGGCGGTCATGTGACCCCTGAGCATTTGTCAGAAGGCTGAAGAAGTCCTTGAGACAAGGACGAAAGCTCCCTGTGAGTAAAAAATAGACCTTTGTTGCTTGGAATTATTGAATATATGAATTTCCAAAGGTCAGGATTAAACCTACATAGTTATACATTTTTATTATTCCTGACTGCTTGACACATCTAATATGAGATCAATGTATTTCAGATCGTCCAATAGACAATTCTAAATTCATTGTGCATAGGATTAAATCATTTATTTTTTAATATATATTTGAAAATAAATTAACAAAGATGAATATAGCAGATCCTCCAAAAACACTGAGTATCCCTGCTGGAGGGTTACCAAATACAAAAACTCAAATAAAATAGTCATATGATTATTACCCATCTTGATGTCTCCAAGCACTTTTGCAATGTTGTCTGAGTAGTCAGCCGTACAACAAGGCACAGGGATGTTACTTCAGCCGTAAGAAAAACTGTCAGTATTTGTGCCATGCAGAAAGGCAGTGCAGATGACGAAAAGGTCAAGAGGGAAATCAGGAGAATGACAAACATTCTCAAGAGCAATAAGAAGAACACCATTGCAGAAGGGCACGCTTGAGACACACGCCATTAAAGGAAATATGGAGACCTGTGCTTCCTCAAGTGTATCTTTTGGCTATTGCTTGAAAAAGGAAAGTAGAATTGTTGTTCCTCATTTCTTAGAAATATGAAGATTGCATGCATTGGACAGAAAAGCTGAACCATATATTTGTCATGTCATAACATGAGGCAAATAAACATGATACCTCATTAACCATTTTCTTTGTCTGAAACCAAAAGACCATTTTGCACTAATTCTTACCATGCTTAGACCAAGGCAATTGTGTTTTAGAAAGCAAATGCTGCAGTAGACAGATGATTTTAATTTGGTTTATTGGCAATTTTTTACACCTGTGCTGGAATGAGATTGATCAGCCGTCACCACAGATCTTAAAGCTCATAATTTGTACATTTGGGATATGCCTCTGCTGGAATTATAGAAAAATTTAATCTGACAATGAGCAATAAAACACAATGCCCTGTTTCCATTATAACTCAATGAGATTTGATTTTATTGCAAAATGAAGTGCATTTAATGGATGAAAACCAGTGTGAGGATAATTTGTAACCAGCTCAAGATTTGGTAGCATTAAATGTGTAAAATCTGACGACGGTTGTGCCGGTATATATATTTTTTTAAAAAGCTTATCATGCTTCAAAATATACAATAGTACGAAACCGAAAATTTTGTTATTTTACAAAGGAACAGAATACAATTAAAGTGTAAAAATACAAACTGTGATCGTGTCAACATTAAATTGAGATTTCTTCAATAAATAAGTCTTTAATGCGAGGTGATATAGCTTTGTCATACAATTTTAGTGCTGCTTCGTCAATGTGAAATATCGACAAAACGACATCAGGTAAAGTTGTGTTTATTGAATCACAATGGAAGGAAAGGCAAGATGACAGAGGTCAGCAAGTTTAAGATAAAGGTCAATAGATGGGACCACTTCCCTGTCACAAGATGTTTGCCAATGTCAGTCAGCCAACTAACAAGACTTTTAAGCAGATTACCACTCTATCACAGTTACATTAACCTACAAATTGAGTGATGAGGAGGTCACGCTTCCTGATAATGAAGTTGCTCATTGGATTAGGTTGAAGATTAACTTTCAATGAATGACTATCTCAGTGGCGTCAGCATAGTTGGGGCTGGTGGGGCATTTGCATGAAAGCCTCCGCACACTTTTTTTTAAACAAAAGGAAACTGACACTCCTGGTCACTATTTTGCTTACTTCTGAAAATACATCACATTAGCAATGTGATAGGACACCATGATTTATAATTTATATTGTTTCATCACAATGTAATTGTTTGTTATTTACGTGCTTACACAGTCATCTGGAAATTATTTGGGAACTAAATTCGTTCTAAAATTTCAAAGTTGGTAATACAGAGGACACAATTTTACCATTGAGGCTTTTGTGGCAATCAGTAAATGGAGTCCATCTTCCAATTACATGATGACTGACGCAACATATTCAATCACCCGGAATCACATTTACCAAATGAATTGCAATTCAGTTTGTTAGATTCAATAAATTAACCAGTTGTCTCCATTGTCAGTGCAAATGCAATTTGTTTCATTCAGTTGCATTAGCAGATTGTCCGTAACTTTGTTGTATTCTGTTCTGAAAATAGCAGATTTTAAAGTGGGAGGATAGATATTTTGCTTATTGATATAGGCTAACAAACAGATTATTTTAGCTGAAAACAATGAGCTATGTTTGCCCAAAGATATTGTGCAACCATCTCACTCAATCATTGAAGCTGACTCAATCAAGGGTGCCGGAACAGCGGGGGGGGGGCAGGGGGGGCAATTGCCCCTCCTGCCCTTGGCCAGGAGGGGCAGGGGGGCAAGGTTGCCCTTTACATCTCATTATGCCTTAATTTACAGTGATTTTAGTCGAAAATGTGTAAGTATATATTAATTGTAATTGTAATTTTAATTGTAAATACTCTCAGTCACGCACTGCAATGCAGGCACGAAATTCGTGGTGAGCCTTCCACAATGATACAGCTCAGGGCAGCCATAGAACGGCGCCCATGGGCAGAGACTAGAGGAACATTGCCCAAAGTTCCTATGCCGCAGCATTCTCTTGTGTTGAAGACCGCCGTATGATGATGATTGATGAGAAGACTAGGAGTCTGGCACGTACCCTATTAATTAAAATGTTTTATTGCTGCTACATTAAAATTTTGTCGCGTGAATTAGATTTGCCCTTTTCTCGCTGACCGCCGCTGCCGCCCTCGTTTCCTTCCGGCACCGCTGTACTCAATCAAAAGAAGTGTCACTTCACCATCAAAATGGCATGAAGGTGTCACATGAAACTGCTTCCCTCTGTAATCTGTATTGATCTGTTGAATAAGGTGTGCACATATTATTCCTGTTTTACCAAAGATACATTGTACACAATCATATTCCTCCAAATTATACTCTTTTTGACTGGAAACTGGATATCAAGTCGGCAGTTCTAAACAAAAAATCAAATGAAATATTATATTAGAAGCATTCCGAAGGTCATTTGAAGAGTCACTGGCCTGTAATATCCATGCAAGCAAAATAAGATCAAAGACCAAGCAGCCAGAATGACCTCTGTGTTCTTTTGATGATTGATTTTCTTTGAAGATTACTTCAACAAAGAACTGACCTCAAAAGGCTTCAGAGATACGGTACCTAAAAGGAGAGAGTAAAAAGTCAAGTGGATGCCAGTGGTTCACTGCCCACCGCAGTTCATCTGTTCTGCTGATATGTGTGAGGTACAACTGTCGTTAATTTATAAAATGCATGTCTATGAAAAACGGTATTCTGGGCAAGTACAGAACAGAAAAATGTCTTTCTTCTTTGCTATCTATCTAACTTTGCCATGCACGGACACTAAAAGAATTATAATCCACAGTGTCCTTGAACAAAGTTTAGGGTTTAAAAAAATGTACAAAGAATCTGTCAACACAGCGTTGTAGTATGTGGTCTCAGCTTCAATTTGATGTAAAGATTTAAAAAATCTGAACAATTTTGAGAAAATTTAAATTTTTTTCACACAAAATATCAGTTATAGGTATATTATAAGACATTGCAGTGTTATTGAAACATCATATGTTATCTAGTTATACATTAAGTTACTCAGTCAGGTTAAAAAAATACCAGAAAAAGCATTTTATTTGCAATTTCACATCTTTTCCAAAATTTAGGGGTGTTGCAAACTCAGTGAATCTTATAATGGGTCAAAATCAAATATGAACATGGCCATTTCAGCTTTATTACTTCTTGAACTAAAGAAAAGTGGCAAATGAGCCACCACGGTGTGAGAAAATGCCTTGTTAACTCCAATAGTGAAGGAAATTGAGAGTTTTAGCATTTCACCAGTCAATGTTTTTCAAGTGGGATTCCCAAAAACATCTGTAAAGTTATTGGACAATAAACAGTAGACACATGTAGAAATACCTACTGCCAGCATCTGACAAGTGTTTATCTTCACCACAGGTTTCCATGTAAGTT
The DNA here is from genome assembly GCA_026936325.1 of Platynereis dumerilii. Taxonomy (NCBI): domain Eukaryota; kingdom Metazoa; phylum Annelida; class Polychaeta; order Phyllodocida; family Nereididae; genus Platynereis; species Platynereis dumerilii. The sequence continues at coordinate 37,377,520 of JAPTHN010000003.1, read as the reverse complement.
GTATTTGATATCTAAGGAAATAATATTTTTTGCGAAAAGTATTTGTTTAAATCAATAAAAAAAACATATGCAAGTGGCCTAATGGCGGAGATGGCCAATTGCAAGTTTTATTACAATGTCCCTGTTCATATTGAAATATTGGTTGCAATTTATGGTTCATATTGAAATATTGGTTGCAATTTATGGTCTTCTGAAGAATTCTAAGTACTTTCTTCACCCATTTTTGCCAATTGTTAAGATTATTTCATAGAATTTAATGATTGCCGACTTCCAAAATTCAGTTGTTCAGTTGTAGCATGCCTTTGTGCAACCAACAGAGTATTAAACTATCAATCAACAGATTTAATTCTCTTACATGGTCACATAGTTAATCTTGGTTATATGTGATCTTTCCAGATGGAATTAGGAGATATTATGATTTTTAAAAAGTTAACTTCAAACCAGATGATCTGAAATAAATATTTATTGGTGATTTCATTTATTTTTCTTTCATGATATGAATGACAACACTCAAAAATGCATCTTATACATAGTTTCTAGCCAATTCATTGCATTAGTAATGTAAAATCTGCAGAGAAAGTACTAAATTGAGACTTATGCAAAATTGAAGAAAATCAATAAAATACCATCGGAAACTAAGACCCTAAACAAAAATTTCAAATTTAAGGAATGCACAATTGCAATCATGTTTCTTCAGATTGTGATTAGAGGTTTTGATATATTGATATGAAGAGATATGCTTTGAAAGTGTTGCGACATACATCTTAAAATATTGATAGAGAAATGCTGTAACAGCCCTAAATATGTCTTATTATTGGCTATATTGCTAGTGTTCTGCTACTCAGCTAATGCAGTAGGTGAATTAGGGACATTATGCAGGTTCAGTTGATTGGACTCTAAATGGGTTCGGAGAATGCAGATTATATTCTAGCAAGTTTGTAACACCTTCAGAATCTGATATTCCTTTAAAAACCACTTAATCATAATTCTGAATTTGGTCCACTGTATATATAAGCACCAGGGTGGGAAAGGAAAGCATTTCTATGTTACGATTTTCATTTTAAACATTCTACAATGGATAATTTGTATGCAAAAAGGGTGTGAAAAACTGAAAGTTTTAAATTACAATTTTCCCAACAGATTTTTTCGATCTTTACATCAAATCGAAGCTGAGACAACATTCTACAACGCTGTGTTGACAGATTCTTTGTACATTTTTTTTAACCCCTAAACTTCGTTCAAGGACACTGTGAATCATAACTTATCTGATGTATGAAGTCACCATTATCATATTTTTTTGATTGCTATCTATGCACTCAAAGAAAATGCAATTAAATGGTATTTCCACAAATCTGAATTGAATAACATGGAGGACAAGCCCAAAAACATATCAGGGTATGTTTGTGATTTCTTTTTTTAGAGTGTAGGAACTTTATATAGCATTTGGCCTTGGTCCTCATCTCGAAGGATTCCAAGGGATAACTTTTCTTAATAAGCATTAAAAAACATAGGGTGACAGACTCCCTAAATTTGGAGTTATCATTCCCCAACTAATTGCGAGGGGAGAACCAATCCTGGATCACAATAAATCAAGACCTGACGTGAAATACAAGCACACACATACGTCTCGTATCTAATTACATTGTGCTGATTAAAACTGTCATTCAACCTGCTCAACGGTGAGGTCTTCTAAGCAACAAGCTGAGCCTCAAGAGAGTAGATTGCAGCCAGTTGAAGGCTGGTATCAAATTGCATTTCCTCAACTTTAAAAAACTCATTGGTGGCGAGACTTGCTTGTCGCTGACAACGTATCAGCCTGTCATGTTGAAATTACTTAGAGCTCATTGCAGATTGGTGGTCCAGTGGAAATCTTGATTTTTTCATTTTCAACTTCCAAACTGGCTTTGCCACGTCATTCACAGTTACCTGTTTGTCTTCCAATCCTCTTGACAGTTGCATATTTTTCCAACAAAGTCAAATAGTTTGATTAATGTTTATTTACAACTATGCTGATAGGTTTATCACATGCTAACTTAACCAGTAAACAGTAACTGATGCAAACAAATCATTGAAACACCTCAAAGCCAGTGACATCACATGGCCAAGTTGAAAGTTAATTTTGGAAATGATGTGGGACACTGATCTGCAAAGATCTATAATGGAATCAAAGCGAAGTTTCAGGGCACCTACAGTTGTGCTTGAAAATTAGTGAACCCATAGAGATTTACCATTGAAGACAATGATGAAGTAGCCTCACTGTACTGGCCATAACATCAATAATATTGCACGAATCATTGAACAAAGGACTGTATTATACCATTGAGGTTTCCCACTACATGTACCAGCCTGGCCATTGGATTTGTATCTGGGGTCTTTGCGCTTGATAGGGGTTATAATTGTGCAAAAGTAAGTCCACCCTCTGCTCCTATCTTTTAACATTACGCTTAGGGTGCACTTACTTTTGCATAATTATAAGCCCTATCTAGCGCAAAGACCCCTGATTATAATTCAATGGCCAGGCTGGTACATGTAGTGGGAAACCTCAATGGTATAATACAATCATTGGGTCAATGATTTGTGCAACGTCATTTATGTTATGGCCAGTACGGTGAGACAACTTTATCATTGTCTTCAATGGTAAATCTCTATGGGTTCACTAATTTTCAAGCACAACTGTATGTATATACTGCTGCATCACTTATAGAACAAGGACTCTCAAAATAGAAAATCTAACATCATCCATCCATCACACCTCAACTATTACTTCTTTTTTTTCTGACTAAAGGGGATTCAGACGGACGGTAAGACAGGTACGTAGAGATGAAAACATGATTCATAAATGCCATGACAGGACAGGTGGATGGATGATTGGAGCTTCATGTCCTGTATTTATGTACTTGGTAGGCTTACTTGGACTGGAGGAGGACACGGCAATGAGGCAAGGGATGATTGAAACAGCCGTCGAACATAGACCCAGGTGATTCGGCAAGAGCTGGATTCGAACCCTGGACCCAACGATTGGTAGCCCAGCAGACTACCACTAGACCAACCCTCCCCCTCCATGACAGGACTGAAAGAAGTCTTTGTGCAACTTGTACAAGTCACCAAGCAAGGCACACATTTCAGATTTTTAAGACATGCCATGACTCAAAATTAATTTTAAGACCAACATAAGACAGGTAAGTGACAGCGCCATCGCATTTTTCTTAATTTCGCTTGGCAGATTTAATCTTGTACATACTATGGAGACTCTCTTGTCAGCCCCTTTTTTATCATAAATTTGTGTCAAGAGGTACATGTTCTTGTCAGACTTCTTTCATTATGCATATACACTGCTGACTGCCCACATGATTTAAGGGAACAAGGAGGCAATCATAGTCAGTTCCAATTATATGGCTGTTTCAACTAAACATGAATATGCTGTCAAAAATTTAAAAAACAGGTGAGGATGATTATCCGAAACAAAAATTTAATGACAAAACCCAAGGTCAACATATCAGATGTTAAAACAGACCCAGGGTTAGGTTTAAAATCTGCTGGGGTAGCTCAACCTCCATCTTTGTGGAGCGGGTTGTAGGCACATTCATTTTTGGTGACAACCATAATATTATGATGATGAGATGAGAAGACTGGACGTCTGGCACATGCCCTATTGATTCAGGGATGTCCACAGTCTTTTTGATGCACTAACATAGAATACTGGATACAACCCGCCTCCATTTAATGTCCCATGGGCATGGACTAAAGTGAGTTCACAGGGTGAGATTTGAACCCACGCTGCCAGAGCCAGTGGACACTGGACAAGCGCATGCTTAGCCAATATGCCATAGAGGAACCTAGAGTCTGACACGTGGAGTCGGGGGTTTTCAGGTGGAGTCGTTGTTGTATAGTTGTTAACGAAACTTGTGACTCCTGACTCCATGAAATCATCTAAATAACTGACTAAAACACATCAGGAAAAATGCCAACTGTATTGGAGTTTTAAAGAGATCACAGACCTTCAAGTTTGAGTTTTGAGTTTGTGTTTTACAAACAGACCTTCATTAAAATTCCTAAACAAGTTTTCTAGTGCATAATCCAATGCAAAGGGTTGAATTAATCCTTTCTCTTTAGTTAACTATGTAATATTGTGTGTATTATCGCCCATTTAGTGAAGTTTGAGTCCAAATTCCGGAGACCTAAGGAGTTGGAGTCAGGGTCGCTTCTCAGGAGGAAGCCAAAAGATTCGGCAGTCCGAGTCGGTTCACTTGATACCCAACTCCGAAGATCAGGAAAAAACTTTCCGTCCCGCCTGATTAATATCATTTCTTTTTAGATTGCAATAATCTGCTCTGTCCTTGAGGAAAGTATTCTACACACAGGCAATTTCCATGAATATTGATTTCTCAGGGGACGATGATGAGGCATATTGGCATACACCAAAAAGTCGTTTGCCAAACAAATTGTGTCCTTGACTGGCCCTGAGCTGTAATGATATGTTGTCAGGAGTTTATGCTTTACTGCCTTTGTAGGGTTATCCTATTTTACTCTTTCATCAGCAAATATTGGAAGTGGGTATTAAAATCCAAGGTTACAGAGGTAAGGAGAAGGAGAGAGATCTGAAGCTACATCACACAATACAAATTATATGAATTCACTTTTAGAAATGGAAACATCATATTTTTATTCGAACAGGTCCTCCAGGTGATTATTGCATCCTTCTTTGAGTCAGTAGTAGCTAGTGCACTACACTGGGTTCGATAAATACCGGTCGTACCGGTACAGTCTGACCGGTTCCCGAACCGGTGTTCAAAGCAGCACTTTCGGTTCAGTTAAATTATGCCATAACCAGCTAAAACAAGCCATTTATTGCCGAGATTTGGGAGAAAATGTCCGTAAAATCATAAACTGAACTTGAGGAAGCGGATCGGCACAATTTCGTGGACCGACGGTCCGAATCATGTATCAATCAAGTGTATCGATGATACGTATCATATCAATTGTCGGCAATAGTATAGAGCCATACTAGTAGTAGCATAAGGGGCGCGGGCCATGCAAATCTACTCTCGCTCGTAATATTGAATATATAAGCCAGTGTCAAAAAGTAATGAAAAAATTTGAACCATTTCGCGATCATGTTCAGTTTGAACATCCTATATAATTTACGTTGCATTTACATGTACTCTAATTGTCACTCACTAAGCTGTGTCCTGATTTGCTATGTGCTTGATGAGATTCAATGTTAAGTTAATTTTGATTGGTTTAAAAGTTTTGCACATACTATAATTGGCCTGGACAGAATCAGTGTGTCACTCCTTGCCCAGCATTCTTGCTGTTCAGTGAGGTTCAGCAAAAACTGCTTCGTCAATACTGATGAAAATGTACAATTTCTTTATTGTGACATGCAACACAAAAATCTGTGGATATGGCTTTAATCTGCTGGAATAGCATTTATAAATGATTGGCCATTTATGCATTATGTCAGTCATAATATATTAGACATACTGAATTGAAGCAGTATACAGATTTTCGAGTTTTGAAAGAAAAAACTCTGGGGACATTCTAAATGTTGGGGACATTCTAAGGACATTCCTGCTTCAGATAATGTGTGTGTGTTGCAAGCTTCAATTGGTAAGTCAATCTTAATAAGTTACTGAATAAACCATTATTGCTATATAATTTCTCAACTCCTGGCATCAATTAATGCTGTTGGCCACTCATTGAAGTTTGTGGCTCATCATATTTGTCAGTAATCAATTATATATGCTGTCAATAAATGTGAATGGCTATTTGACCAATGTTTGTTGGTTTTCTCAAAAAGTCCTACACAAATGTCAACGTACGTGTCATTCAATAAAACATGACTTGATCTCGAACAGAAAACAATGTTTATTCACGCTCCACAACAAACAAGATAAGAAGCAGGTGAAGGAATTATACGTATATGATTAAAATGTTATATACATAATTGATTCAATTTATAGTACAATAAATACAGTTTGAAATTCATCTTGTGTAATTATTATTATCATAAACCATTCAGCTTAATTTCCGCAGGTCTGCATGAAGTTGTGGTTAACGTAACCCACCCCGCCCCCCTCACTGTGTTCCGCCTGCTGTCTCACTCGTAATATTTAACATGATTTTTAAGATAGTGAATGATATCACAATTGGCCTGCCAAGTTTAATGTTAAATTATTTTTGAAGTAGACTTCTCCACAGCTTTTTCCTGGCTGTTTTACATGACGTGTGGCGGGTACCTACTCAAGTGAAACTAATATCTGATTCAGAAGTAAATGTATTTGTGTTTTTGAATGGAAGTGAAAGCTTTTTTCACGGTTTCTGTTGCTTTTTGGCAGTGTTTCATTATGGTACTACAATTTGTTTTTGATACTGAATTTCTATATCTTATTAGTATGCACCATTTTTTACATGTCGCGATTTATAAACACATTTTAAGTAACTATGCAGTTTTGGCTGATTTTACTGCCAAATTTAAAGTCAAAGTATCATTAAAATAAACATCCCATGTTGCAGACAAAGGCAGAACAAAATTTGATGCATACTCTTTCAGATAAAGAGAAAAACGGTTTGGGAGACTTTTCTGCTTATACAATTCGACACCATTGTTTGCTAATCACATGTCAATATTTCAGGGTAATGGTTTCCATATTCTTTGGTGTACACTTGATATCTCATGTTTGACTGTTTTAATGTTTGTGTCATGGTTTATTCACCATGAGATCGGGAATATGCATTAACCACATCTCGGGCTACAGCGATTGACAGGGTTCCCACAAAATCTTTCGACGGAAATTCCCTGACTTTTCCATGACTTCTCCCTGACCGAATTTCAGATTTTTCATGATTTACAAGAGAAAGATTCACGCGATTACCATCGTCAACTGTCCAGCCATCAAATCAATCAACCGTTCACCATAAATGCAGAAATTTGTTTAATTTTAATGTGAATTATAGTCAAAATGTTTTGTTTCTCCATGACTTTTCAAAACATTTTGATTTTCCATGACTTTTCCATGACTTTCCATGACCACAATTTTTTCCATGACTTTCCCTGACTTTCCATGACAGTGGCAACCCTGGATTGAGTGATGAATCACATATTCCCTGTCCCATGGTGAATAACCTATACAAATACCTCAAATACAATATTAAAGTACCTGCAGTTCTCAGATAAATAGACTGTCAGTCAGTTGCCCAGTTATGCCGGCTAGTTTTCAGATTCTGGGATCATGAACAATATCCTATATGAAGTTGTCCATCCTCGTATGGATAATCCATTTTTACAATCTAATTCATCGCATCGATTTGCTTTATAGTTTGCGGCATTCATACTTTGATTGGCGCAAATATTGTTAACACAATCATAAACCGTTCCAAAGGTATATCCTGAAAGAACAAAAACATAAACTATATATACATTGTACATTAATGATGATTTGATCCCAAGAAATGGTTTGTCACTTGTTTTGGCCTAATCAGTTTTTTTTTCTGGGGAATGGCTGTCACTTTAGTTTAATTTCAGTAGTCTCTGCTCTCAACTGAATTTGGATCAATCTTATGTTATGCAAAAAAAGCTTATACATACGTAGAGATGACTAATATTTAAAGCTATAGACAAACTCAATATAAATTCTCTTGTACAGTGTACATGTATTAAATTCCGACAATTCTACCAATCAATTTTGGCATCGTAAAATGGCCTTGTTGTCATAATGCATTGTTTTGTCACAAGCAATGTTCGCTAAACCATATAACTCACCGACAGTGGTACACCGCGCAACAACCTTCCGCCAGTCCGAAACCAATACTCTCTCTGTACAAGCTGAAAGAAAACAAACAGACAAAACTCGCTCATTTTTGTTGTTATGGGATAGCTCTGTAGCCTATTCCTATTGGCTGATTTCACCAAAATAGCTGAGACTAGGCTTAAATTTAACCTGGTCTTTAGTATTTTGCTTACTAGGAAGTAAGGCCATCCAATCACTGAAATTGACCCTACAGTTTTAATTTGGAACTACTTAGTCCAGGTCTTAGGCTGACACCTTGCTTAACTCTGTCGGTGAAATCGGGCCTGAGTGTCCCGCACGAAACCTGAAAACAGAGTTTGGCCCTTACTGCAAGATTCGCGACCTGATGACACAAAGGAATGAAAGGATAATATTTAGTTTATTATCAATTTGACCACAAGATAGAGCCCGGAACCATGTCAGCCACTTTTAGTCAGCTGACTTGAAGAAATTGAGGCTGACTTTCTGAGCTAGCTGGATTTCTTGATTGCAACTTCAGCTGACTAAAGTCGGCTGACTTGATGCGTTGTTTTCACGTACCTTCAGGACAAGGGTGAACTTAGATGATACCTATTGCAAGATAAACTCTTTCAATTTTCAGGGACAAAATATAAGACAATGATTTAGTGTCTCTGAAGCTAAAAGTGTGAACTGCAATCAGACAACACACAGTGTCCTTGAACGAAGTTTAGGGTTAAAAAATATACAAAGAATCTGTCAATGCAGCATTGTAGTAGTATGTGGTCTTAACTTCGATTTGATGTAAAAATCAAAAAAGTCTGTTGGGATAATTTTGATATAATTGAAATTTAAAATTTTTGGTTTTTCACACCCTTGTTGCCCGCAAAATAACAGTTACAGATATATCAAATGGCAGTTCAGTGATACTGAAAGATCATAATTTATGTAGTTATACATTAGGTTACTCAATCAGGTAAAAAAATCAAAGAAAAGCCTTTTATTTTTAATTTTCACATCATTTCCAATAGTTAGGAGTGTTACAAACTCGCAGAATATTATAATGTGTTTAAATCATATATAAACATGACCATTTTGGCTTTATTATTTCTTGAACTAAGGAAAAGCGGCAAATGAACCACCAGCGTGTCAGAAAATGCCTTGTTAACTTCATTAGTGATGTAAAGTGAGATTTTTAGCATTTCACCAGTTGATGTTTTTTCAAAAAAGATTCACAAACCATCTGTAAAGTTATCAGACAATAAAAAGCAGACACATGTATTAATACCTACTGTTAGGATCGACAAATTTGTGTCTTCACAACAGCTTTGCATGTAAGTTGTATTTGATATTTAAGGAAATAATATATATTTTGTTAAATTATTTTCCAAATCAATACAAAAAACTATTCGAATGGGCTAATGAACATATAAGATAGCCAATTCCAAGTTTTATTACAGTTTCGTTATCCATATCGTACCATAGGTAGCAATTTGTGGTCTTCTGGAGGATTTCAAGTACTTTGTGAACCTGTTTTCGCCAATTATTAAGATCATTTCTCGGAATTTAGTAGTTGCAATCGTCCAAGATTCAGTTGTTAAGTAGGATCATGCCTTTGTGCAATCAACATATTATTAAACTATTAGTCAACTGATTCTATTCTATTGTCACATAGTTAATATTGGTTATCTCTGAACTTGCCATACTAAATAAAGAGTTATCAGCAATTTGAACTAGTTAACTTAAAACCAGAAGTTATGAAACAATTAATTATTGGCAAAATTACTTGTTTTTCTTTCATGGTTAGAATGAAAACACTCGAAAGTGCATCTTATACATATTTTCTTGCCAATTCATTGCATTAGTGATGAAAAATCTACGGAGAAAGTACTCATTTGAGAGTTATGCGCAATTAAAGAAAATCTATAACATACCTTCGGAAATAAAGTCCCTGAACTGATATATTGTATTTAAGAAAAGGACAATTGAGACAATCATATTTCTTCAGATTGGGATGAGAGGTTTTCATATTGATATGAAGAGATGCACTCCGAAAGCGTTGCGACACAATTCCCGGAATATGGGCATGAAATTGTTTTAAATATCTAAATATGTCTTATTGTTGACCATATTGCTGCAGTGGTTGACTACTTAACTTAGGCACACAATGAATTAGTAAACCTATGCAGGTTCAGTTGATTAGATGTTCTAGAACCTATGCAGGTTCAGTTGATTAGATGTTCTAGAAATGTGCTCTGAGAATGCAAGATGTTGTCTACCAAGTTTGTAACACCTTCTGACTATATTTCTTTAAAATCGACTTAATCATAATTCTGAATTTGTTCAATTGTTAATATAAGCACCAGGGTGGTCAAAGAAAGCATTTCGACTTTCAACTCACTCCAATAGATCGTTTTCAAAATTCTGTAATGGATATTTTGTATAGAACAAGGGTGTGAAAAACCAAAAATTTTAAATTTCAATTTTCTCAAAACTTTCTCAACAGCTTTTTTTGTTCTTCACATCAAATCGAATCTGAGACTATATACTATAACGCTGCATTGACAGATTCTTTGTACATTTTTTTAACCCTAAACTTTGTTCAAGGACACTGTGAACCCTTAATTGCCATCACGAGACACTAAAGTAGAGACACTCTTTGAACTTCTTACAGTCTGTCAGTTTGATATAGAAAAAAAGTTGAATATTACAAGTCAAATGGCCTTCTCTTGATCATGACTAATCAAACAGCCTCTATGTTTCCCATGTATTGCCTTACTTCTTGGGTAGAATGAAGACTCGAACATGATGGAAACCCTGGAGGATGGCAGTGCGACGACCGGAATGAGGTGCCTTTTTGGACAATATTGGATGCTACATTCCTTGTTGTTGGTTTCGTGGAAGGTCACACCATTTGCCTGTTTGTGCAGGTTTGCCAGTTCTGCACATTGTGTTTGGTTCTTCACTTTGTAATATCTTTGAAGTACATTGCAGTTTAACATCAACCGTTCGTCCAGCTTTGTTGCCTCTTTAAAGGTTTTATCATCTGGATCACCTGTTGAATAAATCATACAATTTAAAATTTTGAAGGACTTTGTTGAACAAATTATCTAATTAATTTTGGGATAGAATAGGTCGGGGCAAGAGGCCCGGGTTAGGTGAGAGGCCCTCCAGGGTTATATCTAAATGTACATTTTTGGTGCGTTTTCTTATTGATAGGATTGAAACTAGAGGCTTTTTGGGTGGTGTCACAAATTTTCAGGGCAAACAGCACCAAACCATAGTGAAATTAAAGAAACAAAAAAATAAGCATGGTTTTTGTAACTTTGAAATGGGTTGTCAGAAATAACTTTGGAAATTTTTAAAAGTATAATAGATATCTACATTGATTAACTTTATGATCATCATGTAAATATGATTTTAATCTTTGATGTTGCTTCACAACGTTATGACAACATAATTTCTACCATACAATTCTACGTCATTTTATGAACAGGGTGATGTTGTTGCAACGTTGCTGCAACATTGATGTGCCCATAGGGAAGGGCATCAGGAGCTGAGTTACAAGGCAAAATGTCATTGTCTCGAATGTGCTGCGTGGCATTTTGCCTTGTAGCTCAGCTCCTGTTGCACTTATTATTTTATAACAATTTGTATATTCGCATTAATCAATAGCTGCAATGTCATAGTTTTTAAAAACCTATTTGCTCTCCAAGATAACTAATCTAAAAGCACTTCATGAGGCATGGGCAAAGACAAAATGATGACATCTAAACTCTCACGCCGTCTCTCACTGGGTCAATTCCACAGAAGTGTACCACTTATAGCATTTTTTCAAATCTAAGTGATCATCAAATCAATCAGAGTAACAAACCAGTATGATCTCTACTGCGCAAAACAAGTTAAATTTTGCAGATATCATGTTCCGTTTGGAAATAATCAATATTTTCGTCAAATCTGTTCGGATTTTTAGGCAAAAACAAAATGGAAAGAAGCAGCTGCTTATTATCTTCTTACTGATCACACATACATCACAGAAAAGCAAAGTAATGTTTTTCTGGCTTGCAAGGGTTCTGGGCAGTTGTTTTGAAAACATATTTACTGACACTTATGTTGAAGACGATTCACACTTCATTTATGTAAGACATTGCTTGTACATTGTCCCGAAGTCACGCTCAAACATGATAAATTGATCTCACTCAGTGAATCATTTGTTTTCAGCAGACATTTTGTCATTGCTATCTAGTACAAAGTGACAGAAAACAGGACATGAATTGTCTTGAAGGTTATTCACACTCGTTTGTATGACAAATGGTGTGTAAACTTTGTCCCTTCAGTCACGCTGAAACATGATAAATTGACCACAAGCAGCTAATTACTTGTTCTTGTTGATATTAATCAGTATCATTTTGTGTAAAGTTACACACAAATGAATGTGGATTGTCCTTTTTAATTTCCAATAATTCTTAGGACAAAAAAAGTACTGAAATCCTGTGCCCAAAGTCACAAAAATCATACTTGGAGTATCGTAAATATTTTGATGATGGAAGACTTGTTACTGAACTGTATGCCAGGGTCTATTAATGTTGAAAGAAATATAAGAACAAAACGGTCAGGTAAGTTTATATGGAATACAGGTTGGAAAACTCATAAATATAAATTTTTGAGAGTAGATTTCATGTCATCAATAATAAAAACAACCAAATGTTTCACAACGCCTGACAGAACTGTACAGACTCAAATCAGTTGGTAGCTTAGATAAAATCATGTTTTCATGCCAGGGTAATAATTATTTCAGTGCAGATTTTCATATTGTAAGTTGGTTAGTCAGCTCAGTTGGTAGCACCCTGAGCTGCCGATCACTGCATGGGTGCAGAGTCACGCTCATTTCTCGCCCATTTAATTTTGCCCATGTCTCCTATCCTAATAAGTCTACCAAGCACATAATTACAAGATGAGATTTGGTCATTCACCTGTACCGTGTACGATGTTATAGTGTATCATCAGAGATGCTCATTTGATAAATGCAACTGAGTGAAGGATACGGAAAGGCCGATAAAACAATCTTATATTGCTGTTCATGGCTATCACTATTATTTTAGATGTAAAATATCATCAGGTTCATGAAGTTAAGGTCAAATTTGTTTTAATATATTACTGCAAATATATACAATACCTCATGTCTGTACATATCAAAATTTGCTATCTTGAACCTATAAAATGTATTACATTGATAATGTATACTTTTCTGATGAATCATTGTGTTACCATAACAGCATATTTCATTAATAATATTAATCAAAAGTCTTTTATTAAATACTTCTGAGATACTGTCCCATCAGTTACAAAGAGCTGTCCCATCAGTCACAAAATGAATGAGGTGCTGCTGGAGAACAATTGATCAACCAGTCTAAATGTGGGCCTGATTTGAAAGCTTATCTCAATGCAATTACAATACACTATGACAATAAGGTGTGACATGTGAACTGAGATAGTAATTACAAGTGCAGTAAACTCACAAAAAGCGGTGGTCAAAAAAGTCCCATCAGTCACAAGAGCATATTTGACCTCATATCAAAAGTAAGAATCAAATTCCAGGGAAGTTTTTATAACTTTTTGCAACTTTATGGGCACAGCAACAAAACAGCACAACAGCAACACCTTCCTCTGATTCCTTCTAGCAAATTTTGACTACTATTAAGGTGGAAAATACATTGATTGTCCCAAAGTCACGGTGGAATTGACCACTGGTGTGAGCGATGTTGCTCCCTAGATAGATAGATAGATAGATATGGAAAGTGCAGCCCTCTAAGCCCAGTTCTGGGCGCTCACGAGGGTTGATTGATGAGATAGGAGAGAGAGCGGGAGTCCTCAAGATGTTACACATTTACCCCATGTGAGGGATCTTTCACTTGCCCAGCATAGACACTGATACAAGGGGCCACCAATTCAGAGTCTCATCCGAACAACATCCAGCTGGAATTTTGCTCATGAAGGTCCACTGAAAATTTTGAGTTCCCCACCCGGGGTTCGAACCCATTCAGGCAAAGACCTTCAGCGGAGCAGGCGGGAACCTTAACCACTTGGCCACCCAGCTGCTGCCCTATAAACATCTGAGACGGGCAGCCGGATACACTTTTGCGGGGAAGATGTTGGCCAGGAAAATTTTCAACAATTCTTAATTCTTAAAACCAATCAACGACTTAAGAAAGAAACAAAAGTAATTTGCAATAAGACACAGGTTAACCAAATTTATCTACTGGCCAAGCATTTTATAGCTGGCACCCTACCAGAAAATATCATGTCGTATAAGACTTTTGATAAAATTTACAGGCTACAATTTCTTTACCTTTCACTCTGAAAAACACAGCTTTATCCGCGCCATCTGCATTGAGAATTTGAGTCATGAGAGTGCACGTTGTTTTCTGGTCAAAGTAGTTGGCCACACAGTTTGGATAATCTACACATTTCAGTGCACAAGCAAGTGCTTTGCTGGGCATTTCAGGGCTCAATTCAAATGTAGTGTTATGGAATGACATGGCCACAGAAATTTGTTTGAATTTAAAGTTCTCTGTAGCAGCAGCTGAAAAATAAAAGGTAGAACCAATTTATTAGAAAAATAGAAGATCATCAGCAAGATTAGTAGAGAGATTTACTGCATGTTTCCGTGTACCATGAACTTGTAGGTTGCCATGGCAACAGCGATATAAGATGGCACCTGTACAGTGCACATGTATCAAATTATATACAGTACAATCCAAAATAAAGTAAGAAAATGTTCTGTCAGAAGTCCTCTGTTTACCTATTTTGCCTTCTTTTCTCCTCTCCATCCCAAATCTCCTTACAACTCCCTTTGAGTCCTTACTACAACCTTGGCCCACATTAAGAACTCTATTTAGACAGCTACCAATGTAACTGCAATTAGCAGAAGTGCAAATATCAAGTAAATCAAACACAATGGGAGTGATTAAATTTAAATTGGTGTTGCTTAAATATGATTTTAATGTAATGGGAGGGAAATTCTCATTTTTTTATATCCGTAAGTCAGTTAAATGCAACTTTTAATTCATTTTTACATACCTTGATGGATGAATAGTAGCAAAAAAATAAGTGCAGCTGCTGAAGTTTCCATCTTGTGACAAGATATTGTGGCCGCCAACAGTTTATTCTGGCAAATAACAAGAATGTAGCTACTACATTGGTAAAGGCCTCCTTTTGAAACGGATGTTGTTTTCAATATTTTATGAAGTTTGTTTTGAAGTAAACTATATCGTAAGTGAAGTGTAATGCAAAAGAGTAAACAGGATGGCAAAATAAGTTTAAATGTCATATTCCTTATTGTTTTTAGGATCATGGAGAAAAACAACATCCGCAAGACTGATCACAATGTGACAAAATCAATTTTATTGAGTAAAATTAAGTTTAGTTCTGTTTCAAAACTTTAGGAAATTTAAATAATTTATTTTGTTGTGCTGTTTTGGCATCAAATTTTACATGTTACTTCCTTACGATGTGGCAACAACAAAACTATAACATAAAAAACACTGACATTTTAATCAACAATCAATTAGTCTGCGGCTACTAGAAAGTGGAAGAGCTATTAATCTAGTGTAGTGCATAGACATTTGAAAGTCTGCTGATGCCAAAAATATCAGATGGCTAGCTGCTCCGCTGGACAACTAACTGGGAATGGCTGGCTGACCAAATTAGTGGCTGGCTGCAGGTGACTGTGGCTAGTTGCCTTCCGAATAATGAATTTTGGAGCTGTTGGACATGACTTCCTGATTGATCAAAACATTGGCTTACAGAAAGCACACGTTTCAGAAAGAGTCAATTCATATAAAATCAAATTGCTGACAAGTGTGGAAAACCAAAAAGAAATGTGCATGTGATCAATGTGGACCAAGCCATGCAAAGTATAACCTTGAAACATTCTTTGATAACTAATTTAAAACTGCTCGTACAGTTTCCAAATGAGTTGGCCGCTTTTGTCTGTGTTGACATGGCCACAGGAGAACTTGTAAACTGTCACCCTTTCATTTGCTGTCCATACAGTGTCACAATCAGTATTCCTATCAAGAGATATCCGGTGCGATGCATGTGCAATTTATCTACAGTTCCATATGGAAAAATAAATGCTGCAATGTGCTGCTAAATGGTTCTTGGGCAAAAAGTCACTGGCTCTGCCACATTTTTAATGGAGGTGTGTACACATCTCCATTTATGCAGTCAAAGTGACAAATGGACCGTTATGGCGGGAAATTTGAAATTTGGGCATTTTCAGAATGTCTTTTGGGCCCTGTCTTGGCTATTTTGTTACAAGATGTTTGGGTCAAGAGATATGTATAACTTGATTATAGAGCATGCATCTAGCATAGGAATGAATACCAGGCATGATGAAATTAGGACGTGACTTCCTTTTATATCTTGCTTGGATCCACTGGGGGCGGCTGCACACATTGTGTATTGGCCACTGTGCCTAAACTATTGCACTTGTATTTATGATATTTGGCACATGAATGGGATTTACAGCACATTTGTGCATATTAGTGTTCATATTTAAGCAATCGGTAGAGCTTTTATAAAATATTGAAAATTTTAAAAAAATTTCGTTTCCAGAGCAGAACTCTGAAATGGTTATACATATATGGGCATGAAATTCTACCATCATATGCATTGAATACCCTTAATGTTCCTTTTGGCGGTCTAAATGCTCTTACAAAAATTGATAACAGTAAATTCAGCAAAAATGTTATTTTTTCAATAGTCAATTTTGGAGTTACACTGCAGAAATTTTGTATTTAGATGTCTAAATTACACCTCTTTAAATGACTAAACTCATTTGGAGGGCCAATTTTAGGAAACTTTCATAAAAACCAAAAAACGCGGAAAAAGGAGGATTTCTACTATTTTTCTCAAATTTTAGGTTTCTCAAAAATTAATGGTAAGCAGAAATCGGTGAACTTCAACAAATATTTACTTAATCATATTAGGAAGTTACTTTTGTATCCATATACCTATATCATACTTAATCATGGCAGCGACTCACCGGTCTTCAGGAAGCTCCTTCACATGGTCATCAGTGTCATCTTTTGCTTTGTTTATTTGTTTTATTGGTATCGTTTGATTTGACATTCTCCTTTCTATTGTGCATATGTTAAGAAATCATATTTATTGCATTACTCTTCTCACTTTTCATTTAAATATTTATTTTTATTATAACTTTTTTTTTTTCTTTCTTTTTTTTTTACTGTTTGATAATGTGAAAATAAAGAGTTCTGAGTTCTGAGTTCTATAGTTTAGTGTACAATTTTGCTAGAAATGGATTATTTTTAAAATTTAGCACACAATATGAACAACACCTGGTTCTGGCCACTCAAGGAAAGTCTTTTTCAGGGGATATGAAGTAAGACACTACACCACCTCCATTTTGAACCCCTGGGTTCTTGTCTTATGTTCTGACAGGATTTCAAGGACCCTCCTGACAAAATAGCAAACTGGATTATCTTGTTTAGCACTGTTTGTTACAATCATCTGTTGTGATCCTCAGGTCAGTGGAGTGCAAACTTTAATTGTGATTAGCGTGGGACTCTCAGGCCTGTGGTTGTGGGACCAAGTTTATGGTACCATGGCAAACGTCAGAAAGTTCAAAAGTACTATCGATCCACCTTATACTACAGCAGGGGGGAGGGTTTGTCTAGCGGCAGTGTGCTGGACTGCCAATCGCTGGGTCCCTGGTTCGAATCCAGCTCTTACTGGGTCACCTGGGCCTATGTTGGATGGCTGTTTCAGTCATCCTTCACCTCATTGCCGTGTCCTCCTCCTGTCCTAATTAGCCTACCAAGTGCAGAAATACAGGACGTAAAGCCCCAATCATCCATCCATCCATCCTTATACTACAGCATTCATGACGTTAATATGAGTTGACACAACTTGTGAATAATTTGTTGTCAGAAGTATGCCTCGTTATTTCAGAGGGAGTATTTAGTAGCTGCATCCAGCAAACATCACTTCCAGTTGCTCTCTTCTATCTCTCATCTAAACAGTTCAACAAAAATAAGTCCCCCTTTAAATAAACTTGAATATCTCAAAGATTCCTTCTCCGATTTTTATGAAAGTTGGATCGAATCGTAGGCCTGTTTTTCAACCCTAAACGTGTGTATTTGTTTAGTGGCATTAATCCTGGCTGAGCCAGGAGCCTTCAAGTGAGCCTATCCCTGTTTTCAAAAATATGTGGCTTTTCAAATAGATATGAACAATTTGATCATGCGGGGTAGCCATCAGCTAAGGCATACTTCATCATGAATTGGAGAAAATATGTTTCTCAATCATATTTAATGGACAAATGAGTACTTCTTCTGTAAACTTTTCACAGTTAAGGTCCCTGGGTGACATCAGGAATTATTTGAGTGGAGTTTTAGCACATTTTCGAAAACATATTTTTGGAAAAGTCAAAACTTAAAATTTTTGAAAAGAGGGGTATATGCACTCAGGGTCGGCTGGCTCAGACAAAAGTGAAGCAATCAAGCTACAATTACACAGGCATAATGTCAATATGCAGGCCTACAAATACAAGAACTGTAACAGAAATCAGAATAGTGGTCTTTGAGATATTCAAGTTTTCGTAAACGGGGACTTATTTTTGTTGAACCCTTTATTATGATTCTTCTCCATTTATCTTTAAAGTTAGACAGCCATCTGTTGCTTTGTCAACTTAGCAAAAGCAATTGTTTGTCCATGTTGTGGCAATGAAAGATTGCAGTTTAAATTGTTTCTACCTTCTGGCAAATTGAGGTGAATTTTGCAAAACCCCATTCATGCTTCCGACATTTCTTCGTGTCCATTTGCAACGAAAATTTAAGAATTCAAGTAACTTGAGAAGACATAAGAATATATTTTAATTTACCAGTTAAGCGGGCTTACCTGAAGTTTAGCTGTAGTCGTTTTGATCTTGTACCGGTCCATAAGGAGTCAAAACAAGTCAAAAACAATGCACAAAACCCTCTATGGGAGACGTGCACAATGCCTGGCGAAGGCAAAAAACTTTTGATGGCCACTAGCGACATCTGGTGTTTAGTCTGACTGGATTGCAGAAGTGAAATACATTCATGTTTGCATTCTTTATTTTGCAGGAAAACAATAAGGCGATTAAAAAAAACATGTCCTTCATATAAATTTCCCTGATTTGATGATCATATTCCATATTATAGAGTAGGGCGGGGCATGCAGCCCCCCTTAACTTCGAGGTGCGATTTGACCTACTTTTTATGGGTGATTATTTGAATGCTTATACTGTCAGGAAGCGATCACTTGACTCTACTGATAACTAGTGAAACAAATGTCTACCAATTTAATAAAGTAGATACGACCATTTTTGTAAAAAATTGAAAATGGCCTCCTTACCCCACCCATCGGGCAAGAAGCCCCCCTATTATAATCCTATGGCAATTTTTTTTTGTACAGGGTTGACAGAACAGGGGGGGAGGCAAGGGAGGCAATTGCCCCTCCTGCCCTTGTCCAAAGGGGACAGGGGGGGGGGGCCAAGATGTGCCCTTTTGATCTTAATAAAAAAAACGTTATTCTGCTTATTTTCGTAATTTTAGGCACACATTAGTAATAATATATTTACAATTTAAATGGACTTTCTATTTAAAATTTGCCACATGAAATTGGTGCGAAAATGATTTGGCCTTTTTTGTCTGACCACACCTGCTGCCTGCATTTCCTTCCGGTGCCACTGACTTTGTAGCTACAAATTATATTTGAAATACATGTATATTTATACTTGCAAAATAATGTACGAGGTGTGAGAAATAATGTACGAGGTGTGAGAAATTGATAATGACGGCCTACATGGGCAGAACCAGAAAATGTGGAGATTTGGCAAATTTAAGTGAACAACAAATCAGGAACCTTCTTTCTTTTTACATTCATTCTTTTGTGTAAGCTCTATGGCAAAATAATTATAATTGTGCAGATGCAGAGCTTTATACAAGGTCTTTTTGCTATATATATATGATTTATTATATTCTTTATGTGTAACTGTTTGTTATTGCCATATCTCCACGAGTCCTATCAATTCAATACAATAAAAAGTTTCATTGACTCTGATATATGGGATGGGCAATTTATTGAAGTACTAGTAGGAGATTATAAACATCCAAATAAAATCATTATCAAAAATGTGTATAGACCTCCCAGACAAACAAAAGATAATATAACTAAATTTCTGGATGAATTAAACCTTGTGTTTGAAAAATTTCAAAACAACAGAGAAGTGTTGATAACTGGAGATTTCAATGTAAATCTTTTGAAATTTAAAGAACAAAGTAACGTAAATGAAAATTTTGAGCACTTTATTTCCAGTGGATACATCCCCAAAATAACGTTCCCCACACGCTTGACACAGAGACAAGGCTCTTTGATAGACAACATATATGTAAAGAAATCTGAACATCCCAGACATGTTGAAGCAGGCATAATATTGAGTCAGATCTCTGATCACTTGCCATACTTTGTAAGTATGAAAATGAGGCACAATAGCTCTAACAAAAATCCAAAATATATTAAAGTGACTACTTGTAATGGAAAAGCCTATTCAGACATTAAAACAGATCTTAAAAGTCCTGAGATAACACACAGACTTGCAGATATACTGTGTGAAAATCCGAACATTAGCTATGACAAATTTAATAGTATCCTAGAAGAACTTTTCAATAAACATTTTCCAACTAAGTATGTAAGGTATAATAAATACAAAACATAGAAAATGCAAGTGGATCACACCCGGAATACTTAGATCAATCCAATATAAAGACAAATTATACTGTCGACTCAAAAAAACACATCCAGACGACCCAGAATGCAGTAACAGAAAATGTAATTTTCAAACATATAGTAAAATTTTGAAAAACTGCATCAGAAATGCTAAGCAAAATTACTACAATATCAAATTCCAAACTTTCAGAAATGATATTAGGAAAACGTGGACCACTATCAATGAAATAATGAACCGAAATCCTAAGAAAAATAACATTCCAGAATATATCATGATAGAGGGAAAAGTGATATCTGATCAAACTACAATAGCCAATAAATTTAATGAGTATTTTGTGAATGTGGGCCCAACCATGGCTCAAAAGATTCAAATTCCAAAAGATAAGTCATTTGAATCCTACCTAAATAATCCAGCAAAGCAATCTTTTGAATTCAAAGTAGTTGAAAAAGAGACAGTATTAAAAGTAATTGACTCCCTCAAACCCAATTCTAGTTATGGTCACGATAAAATGTCGAATAACTTGCTTAAGTTTGTAAAACATGAATTGGCAAATGCTTTTAAACTATTAATCAATCAGTCTATAGAACATGCTGTTTTGCCCGATATACTCAAAGTTGCTAAATTAAACCAATACACAAGAAAGATGACACTAAATATCTGAAGAATTACAGACCAATCACTATCCTGCCAAGTGTATCAAAAGTATTTGAGAAAATAATCTATAACCAAATGTATGAGCACTTTGTAGAAAATAAATTATTCTACACTAGCCAGTACGGTTTCAGAAAGTTACACTCTACCGAACATGCCCTCATAGAAATTGTTGACAGAATAATTAATGAAATGGACAAAAATAGAATTCCTCTAAATGTTTATCTGGACCTTTCAAAGGCATTCGATACTCTGGATCATGACATATTGCTAACTAAATTAGAATACTATGGAATTTAAAAAAATTCACCCAAACTTATAAAGAATTACCTCAAAAACCGTAAGCAATATGTAGAAATAAACGAAATCAAATCCGAAAACTTAAGTATACCATTTGGTGTTCCGCAAGGTTCCATCCTAGGACCATTGCTATTTATCATATATATCAATGATATCAATAATGCTTCAAATCTGTTCTATCCCATCATCTACGCTGATGACATGACCCTCTCAGCAACTCTGAACACGTTTCAAAATGAGAATGAGAATCAGAGCAATATAAACAAAGAATTGGAAAAAATATCAGACTGGTTAAAAGTCAATAAACTTTCGCTTAATCTTGAAAAAACCAAAGCGATGATTTTCCACACAGTGCAACGCAATGTGCAGATCCCTGAGCTAAGAATTGAGAATACAGTGATAGAATTTGTGAATGAATTCAATCTTTTAGGATTAGTAATTGACAAAAATTTGAGCTGGAAGCCACATGTAGAGTATGTTTCGAAAAAGAAATCGAGAACAAATGGAATTCTGACCCGTTTAAAACATTACTTGCCAACACAAATACTTCGTACCATCTACTACTCTCTAATCTTGCCTCATCTAAATTATTGTCTAATTATCTGGGGAATGAAAGCCAATAGACTTCTGAAATTGCATAAAAAATCACTTAGAATAATGGCAAAAACAAAATATAATGCCCACACAAGCCCTCTCTTTAAACAATACAAAATATTTAAGATTCCTGAACTATGCGCACTGCAGGATTTTAACTTTTGCTTCAAGTTAATAAACAATATGCTTCCAAAATATTTTTATTCAGAGCAGTTCCTGACAGAAAACTATTCACATGTATACCTCACACGTCATTCTCGAAATAATCTTCGTGTTCCTGCTGTAAGACACGTCTTAGCAACATATGGCATGAGATATAGGTACCCGAAAATTTATAATAACATGTGCCTAAGTTACAAAGAAAAAATAAAAACGCATTCTTTCGAAGGTTTTAAACGATATATCAAATTAAAGGTTTTAGAAAATTATCAAGAAAACTGCACAATATCAAATTGCTATATTTGTGGTCACTAGTGTTGTCCGTGGCAAAAATTCAAGTATTACAACGCTAAACAACAAAATAAATTTAAATATATTTCGATGAATTGTTTTTGTACATGGTGGCCCTCCACCAGCGACCAAGTGGTCATCGGAGGGCCTCCTTAGTAAAGTATTTTTCATTGTCATTGTCATTGTCATTGTCACAAAATAAATTACTATTACAATTAAAATCTAGGCTATAGCTAAATCTAAACCTGATAAACAGATTATATTATTAGTTATTGCATTTCAAAGTCAACATGATCATCAATGTTTTTTATAATAAACTTTAATTGATCTGGTTATACACAATGTTTTGCAGAAGATGTCGGTGAATCTGTATTTGTCAATTTTCGTATTCAGGAATCTTGTACAACACTCTGTATGTCGCATGGTATTCCATTATCTCCAATCCATTCGAACATCTTTTTTCAATGCATTTGTCGAACCCAAAGTTTGCAGCATTACTATTGTCACCAGCGCAAAGACGCTGCACACAAGCGTCGATTGTTGCAGAGGTAGGGCCTGAAAGAATGAATTACATTCAAAGTAATTGATCACAAAGAATAAAAACATATTACATTAGAATGATAACGAAAAAATTGATTGGTGGTTTTTATTTAACTAAATCAACTGAATGCAGTATATGGACATGACAGAGTAGCGCGGGACAAGGGACATGCAGCCCTCCTTAACTTTGGGGCGTGATTTGACCTACTTTTCATGGTCGATTATTTGAATGCTTATGCTGTCAGGAAGGGATCACTTGACTCTACTTATAACTAGTGAAAGAAATGTCTACCAATTTTAATAAAGGAGTTAGGGTCTACAGCCATTTTTTTGTAAAAAATTGCAAATTGCTTTCTTACCCCACCCATCGGACAAGAAGCCCCCCCCCTATTATAGTCCTATGGCAAATTTTTTTGTGAGTGCATTCAGCTTGAAAGTTATATCTTGGGGTTCTTCTATTATTTTTAAGACATTCTGTTTACTTTTTTTGAATTTCTGAATTTTTGTGTTCATCCTGTTCTTTTTTAATATTTTTTGGCCTTTTTCAAGTTCGGCCAATTTTTTCTTTTTAATTAGCTATTCTATCAAGATTTAAGGTAATGTACAGTGTTCCTGAAGCAACTTCGAGGCCCCAGTGAAGGGGACCTAAAAGTTATTTCTGACAACCCATTTCAAAGAATTACTCAAAGTAACAAAAACCAGGCATATCTTTTTATTTCTTTAATTTCTACTATGGTTTGGTACTGTTTGCCCTAAACATTTGTGACATCACCTAAAAAGCCTCTAGCTTCGATCCTATCAATAAGGAAATGCACCACTAATGCAAGTTTAGATATAACCCTGGGGGGCCTCTCACCTAACCCGGGCTTCTTGCCCCAACCTACTCTATTAATAATACAATGCCTCAACCTGATCATGGCAAATTAAATATAAAGCTTCTCGATACGAAATGGACACGCTACTGTTTTGTCAGCATCATGAAAATACAGGGGTAATTCCATGTCAATTCAACAAATGGCTCCCACTTGACCAATTCAGAATGTCTTGAAAATTTACCAGAATCAAGGTTTCTCACCCGAATTCACAAATCCAAAGCAGTGGTGTAAGTAGGGGGTCTCGAGTGGGGGTTGGGGGCACCGGGGGCGCCACGCAATTCTCTGGGGGGCACCCAAAATACATATGTGGGGCACTTATTGAGTAACACGACTTGAGATTTCTGAACTTAAAAATTTGACAATAATCTTGAAGTTTTTATGAATTTTTGATTTCAGACTAACTGTTCATGATAACACTGTATTACTTGCATTGGGATTTGTGCTTTCTGGTAAATGTTCAAGGTATTGTGAATTGGTCAAGTGGGGAAACTCTCTGAAATTTGATGAAATGGCATAGAATTACCCAAAGTTTTCATAACAAAAATGTCTCAATTTAAAACCTTAGAAAAGCTGAATGTACTATAATTTGTACTCCAATTTGACATCATTTTTACACGTATGACAAGGTTCAAGATTTGAGTCAGACATTTGGGACATTTTGGTCCAAAATTTTATTTTTGAATTTCGGTCTGAAAAATAGCGTATCTTATGTAAAATTTCCCCAGGAATCTGAATCTGAAGTCGGAAATACAAAATCTTTCACCATTTTCATTCTATGGATGTTTTTATAACTTGTCAATTGAAATCGAGCATGTTTTAAATATCTGTCTCTTTCACTGCATGTATCTCAGTAGTAGGCCTACTCAATTTTTGTCAACAAATAAGCCTAACACAGTACCAAAGCACTAAACAACTGCTTATTTTTATCCTGTAACAACCAGGCACATGAATGAGATGGGCGCCCTGTGCCCTTATACATTTTGCATTAATAAAGCTGTCCAAGATAGCGACTCTGAAATATAGAATGGAGGTAAAAGAAGACTGCAATAATGACCAGTCACTGTCAAAAGTAATTTTCATGACTTACAAACATATTTTAGGTCAATCATGCATATTTTATATTGCCCTTACATTAGCCCTGGGTCCCATGCGTAGACAGAGCCATGGCTGAAATCCTTTAAAATTTGGTCTCAGAAAAAAAAACTCAAGCTATCCTCTGGCCTCATATTGAACTTTCTAAACATAAACTTGTTGTAGCAAATTATCTGGGTACATCAAGTTCGATTTTGGTGACTTTCCAACAAGAGACTGAGTTTTTTTTAAGACTCCATGTATATTTTTCAACTTTTCAAAATTTATCAGAGGTAAGTTAGAAAAGCATAATGAGACTCAATAAATATTTGCAGGGACCCAATTCTTGGTGCTATCGTATTCTATATTAAATTTGGAAGATATTGACGTATCATACCAATTTCTATTGCGAAAAATGACAACACAGTGTGCTATCAAAGTCAGCACTTTTATTTCAATCTGCAAAATTCCAAAAAAAAAATTGTCACCTGTCGTTTAGTCGAATATCCTGTTAGTCTGAGTACATGTTTAGCTGAAATATCTCAAGTTTACATGTAATTAGAAACAAAAAATATAGGGAATTATGACAAGGTGAAATAATAAATTATATAGAAGTGTTACTTTCCAAGTTATTTACATGTGACACTGTAAAAAATGACATGACAAAGGGATGAGATCTCTTCCTTTCTGAAGCTTTTCTTGGAAAGTAGACAATTTTTGCAAGAAGGTTAGTTTAAAACCTTTTTCAAAAAATGAAAAATTAGCCTTCAGGATTTTTTTCAGTCAAATGTCCTGAATGTCTGACTCAAATCTAGAACCTTGTCATATGTATCACTTCGTTCACACTATAACTTTAATTTGGTATAATAAAATGGCCATGTTGGCACAATCAATTTTATATTATACAAGCTGAGCAAGATAACTTACCGACTGGTGAACACGCAGCAATAACATTCCGTTCATCTGAAATCAATACTCTTCCAGTGCAGGCTGAAAGAGAATGTTCAGGCAATAACTGATGAGTTGTTTTTTTTTTTGGGGGGGGGGGGGAGTGCTGTTTAGACCTGAACTTCTAACATGCAGCAGATATGACCAGGCCAGTCTGACAGGATCTGATCATCTGCCCTGATTTTGGTTTTTGGTCAGGAGGTGTCCTTATATGCCATTCTCCCTGCATGGTGTCAACCCACTGACCCTCCTCCCCCAGGGAAATACACCTTTGTTTTTCAATTTAGGTTAGATTTGACTTTCCTTATTCTTTAACGTCAAGGGGCCAAGTAGTATTTTATATTCAAAATTTTTGTAAATCAAAATAGCAAATAATTTTAAAATATGTGTGTCATTTGCATCAGGTTAAGACTTCGTGTTATCTGTAAATTTGACTCTCTGCAAACGTTATATTATTGACAAATAAGAGAGAAAGCCTAATCATTCTGCAGAAAAGTGTCCAAAATAGAAGGAATGCTCTGTCCATATGCCATATAAAGTCACCATTTTTGCTTTGTGGTACCAAAAATGCTCCTTTATATTATTCATTTACTTTGTAGACATTGATTAACCTGGACAACAGAAGGCTTTATAATTTCTTAAAGGGTGTGTCACACTCAACAAAACGTCTTGTCTGGGCCACAAGTGACGCCATCTGTACTGCTTTCTGATTAAAATCTAAGCCAACCAGACTAGACACTTACAGAGCAGACTAGGCTGTCACCAAATTCCGAGATTGTCCTGGTTTCTTCCAGATAAAGTTGTGCAAGTTCCTCACACTCAGTTTCTATTGACCGCTCACTAGAGCTCATGAATTTTGCCCCCTAGGTGGCAGCACATAGTGGTCAACTTGTAGCCAGGTTTCTGCCAATATGAAGGTGTGAAGGGCCGATGGCAACTTGAATAAAGCATTATCTAGTATGATCGCGACACTTATTTAGTGCTAACATAATGACTCACAATGTGCGTTGCAATCTGGGAAATTGAATGTTATTTTCACAAATTTTATCTATGACAGGCTGAATTAATCACAGTTTCAGGCTATAACAACTTAACAGACCTCTCAATTGGTTATAAAATTAACTGTGTTATGCTGAAGCATCTAGTAAGGTACGCAGGCATTCTCCATTAATAGGAGTCTCTCATCTATGAACTCAACAATGCAGTGTATTGCAGTGTTTCTAAACTTTTAACTGACAGTAGAAGTGAACGTTTAACTTACTTTTTGGGTAGAATGCAGACTCCAGCATGATGGACATCCTGGGTGATGGCACTGCAAAGACCGGAAGGTTGATAGTTTGAGGGCATTGTTGGATTATGCATTTTTCATTAGTTTTATCGAACAACAAAGCATTTGCATGTTCGTTCATTATTGCCAGTTCCACGCATACACTTTGTTTCTTGATTTTAAAATATCTTTGAAGCATGGGACAGTCCAACCTCAGCCCTGCCTCCAACTCTGTTGCCACTTTGAAGGATTTGTCATCTGTTGAACGAATTACAGATTAATTATATGATGGATTGGCCTACTTCTTAGATGATTCTTATAACATAAAGAAATAACAAATGAGAAACTTATTCCAATTTGCTTCATTAACTGAGAACATCTCATGATGTCAGGCTGTTTTTGTTAGTTTTTACCCTCGGCAATGTATACATTGCCGACGGGTATTGTAGTTACTTTTGGAAAATTTGTCCGTCTGGCGGGCGGGCGGGCGTACGGATAACAGGCGTCCCACTTGTGTATTGGCAGTAATGCGAAAACTATGGCATGACCATATTTTAATTTTTGGACATTATTGTATGTATCATCCTGGTTTTGCCTTGTAAGGGTCTTATCCACATGAGATTAATACTTTTCTCACAGTAATTGAAAAATGTGGAAAAATATTATTTTGTGTATTGGGCGTCATGCCAAAACTATGGCATATATATTTTTTATTTAGGGCACATTATTGTATCTCGTATCCTAGTAGTGTTTTTTAGGGTCTAACCCTTCAAACATTAGTACTTTTCTCAGAATTATTGAAAAATGTAAAAAAAATAATTTTTTTGGCTAGTCGATGACTAGCCCTTAGAGAGATGACAAAAAAGCCCGCGAAAATCGGAAATTCAAAATACCGTAAGGCAGATTTGCCTCAGGATTCGTCTGTGGGCCAAGAACTACCTTAGAATCATCCTGCGTCCGAGATATCACTGAAATGAATCGTCCACAATCAAATTTACGATCGATACAGCTCAAAACAATCCTGTGCACTTTTCCCCATGCATGCGTGGCGCAACGCTCGAGCAAGCGGTGGACCCAATGGTACTGTTGGGATCCCGCTAGCCGGACGTATGACGTTCAGGTGCTTCTGCATTGTATCAATTGCCTGATTGGCATTGAACTGTCACTTCTGATTGATTGGTATTGTCTAAGTGCTCAAAGCCTATTTACATAATTTAGGCCTATCATTCAGCATTGATCAACTCTTTTACAGTAGTTTCAAAAGAATGAACTATCTGAACTGCAGCTGACATGTACTTTTTGAATAACAATGGATATACTCAGAGCATCATTATACAGTACAGTGCTGTTGTATAGTTCGTGCTATGGGCACTGTGGAGCAACAAAAAAAAAACAGTGATAGGCCTATTAATTTACATAATTTACACAGTCTCAGCTCTGACTGCCTGATTGTAGTCGAAAATGATCAGCTTAGTTGAAGTCACAAAACTTGGCTAAGTTGAATAAGTTAAAGTCAGGTATGTTAGTCACAAATGCATGACTGACTTGGCTCCAGGCTCTACATGATATTACTGCAAAAACTACATGATAAGTACTAGGTAAGCCTAACTTTAAATAATGTCTCTGACCCTGATATGCAGTCTAGGCTTCTATGGGAAGTTGCTAATGGACATTGCTTGAAACAACAACCAGCACAAGATGACCAGGCAAAACAAGGAGAAATCATAACATAAGCTACATTTACCTTGAGTCTTAAGATGTACTGAAAAGCCATTATCCTCTTTTTTTCTCTCCCTCTT
Source organism: Platynereis dumerilii (assembly GCA_026936325.1). NCBI lineage: Eukaryota > Metazoa > Annelida > Polychaeta > Phyllodocida > Nereididae > Platynereis > Platynereis dumerilii. Next base: position 37,348,499 of record JAPTHN010000003.1, on the reverse strand, counting down.
TGGCATGTGGCATGTTCTTCTTGAAGCATGTCTTGTTGTACACTGAACTGATGCACCCAAGCTGGTCTTTATATACTATTTACTAAGCAGTGACACATTCAGAGTTGACAGCTAGTGTCTAATGATTGCAATTACTCGTTGAGCAGTGTCAAAGAAAATATCAACTCAATTGGGTTGAGTTGGCAGGTAGTGTCTGATGATTGCAATTAGTCATGGAGCTCAGTCACTGTCAAAGGTAATATCAATTAATGGCAATTGACTTGAGTTGGCAGGCAGTGTCTAATGATTGCAATTATTCATTGATCTGTGTCAAACAAAAAATCAAGTTATTGCAATTGCAGAATATCAAAATTTCTTGAAAGTATAAAACAATGCTTTTAGTTAATTGTAATTATTTTATGTGTTATATTGTAAATTACACCACAGTGTGAATAAGAGTAAATAATTTAAAAAATGTTCAGTGAAGTGATATCCAATTGAGCAGATTATAGAAGGAATATCAATTCAATTGCACTAACATCATAAGTTACATGTCTTCTTTGATTTATTTTGTCTTCTATCAAATAAATTACAGCCAAATAGAGCACAATTTATGCAATAAGTGCTATATTTTGATTTATCAAGACGTAACTGTGTAAATAATTATACTTTTACCAATTTGGCAGTGTGGTCTTAATTTTACAACCTTACTTTCATGTTGGATTGGAACTGTTTGGAATTTTTGGTATCCAATATTTTGATTTCCTGTTGTACCACATCACAACAATAGCTTGTTTATGTGTAGGCCTATAAACAAACAGGCCTGAACTCTCTTTCATTGGTATTGCAGCCACAGTGCTGTTATTAGGCAATTTCACACATAAGCACATCACATTTATCAGACACAACTAATAAAAAAAATTTTAAAAACCCACCGCAGATCAACAAAAATGTGCAGTTGTAAATGAACACAGCTCAGTGCAACTGGTCTGCTTAGTGATAGTTTATATGATAAGTAATGCATGATAGACTGCAGCATCACAATCTGTTGAGTTTCATTGAACAATATTAAAATAAGGAATTTCATTTCAGACACATTTCTTGATAAAAAATTGAGATCAGGGCAATTACTCCTCACTGACATTTTTTTGCAAAATTCTCATAGTTCAAAACTATGATAACCATATCTGCAAGACAGATGTAATAGAGGCATATCGCTATCCCGGTTAATCACTGTTCTATAAATATAGGCCTAATACTGAATCGACTAGCCTTTGAATCCATGGATTCTTGTTTTCATTTTCCGGATTGACTCAAATACTGTTGTACTTATGTCATAGAAATTTGCATATGGTATGTATTAAGTACCCAAGATGTGTCCTTTGGGGGTCTAAATACTCTAGAAAAACTTACTTACGTAAATTCATTAAAAATGTGATAAATTACAATTTTTTTAAACCTGCATTATTCAGTCAATTTTGCAGCTACATCTATGAAATATTCCAGTTAGGTTTCTAAATTATAGCTCTTTAAACATCTCAACTCAGTTGGAATGTCAATCATATGAATGTTTTATGAAAAACAAAAACCAGAAAAAAATCAGGATTTTTGCCAATTTGCCAACATTTCTGTCTGAAACGCCAAGATAATCATGATTGAATTTAAAGCATATTATAGTTAAACATACAATAAAAGAATAGTCACAGCCACTGAATGAGTTATTGAAATTTAAGATTTAAAAAGCAAAAAATTGCTCAAATTTTATTTCCTCCACAATTTCATTTCTGATGTCATACTATGCTTTGGAATATCTAGCAAAATAAACATGACAGTGTATCACATCATTATGATCCTAATTTTGAGCCATTTGAATCTTTTTAATTCATAGCAGAGGTCAATATTTGCAAAATTTAATAAATATTATGGATTTTCAGATTATCACATATTAGTCAATTTTTGAATGGTAAGTCAAAATTTCTATAAAAACATGTCTACATTTTTTACTTGTTACTATTCTTTATCAGATATCATCAATTGGAAATATATGAGTGGATTTTAAAGCATTAAGAAAACAATGAAACATGCATTTGCTTTTTGCTATTTAAAGATTTTGACACCTGAACTCCCAATTTGAACCTTCTGTAACATGCGCATGCCAAATAATTTTTTTTAATTACCCTGTATTCAGTGGTCTAATTCTTAAGCCACTCTATCTAATTTGTTCATATTCAATTTTCATGGAAAAAAAATCAAAATAAAAGTAGGCTGACATTTCTTTGTTTTTTAAATTCAATATCACCAAGGTTAAATTTTAATCCAAAACCTATTTCTGCAAATTTCAATATGTAATTTAACATCTTGAGACATGATTTAGATAAATCTGTCTTTTAATTATTAATTTCAAGACTCATCCCAATTTATTTTAGCGTTTTGAAGAGAACAAATATCTTCATTGGTCAGGGAGGGGGCAGAGTATTTGTTGAATGGAGCCCTGGAGTCTGCATTACATAACATGATGTCAGAGGCTATTGTCTGCCCTGCTGATCCTCTCCCATGACCAAAACCAAGAGGGTGGCTATAATCAGTTACATAACATCCTCAAGTTTCTAACAAAATTCCCTTTTTTTTAAGAAATGGGTCCAAACTGCAATGATTTCACCCTAGTTTTTTTTTTTTTAACATGAAATTAATTTTAAATTTGAATAACAACACTGGGCGAAGTAGATACTGAGATATGACTTTTAATTATAAAGCCCATATGAGACTTATGGGCTATGTAACATTTGCAACCAAAGTGTTGGTTACAGAATTGTAGAAGAAAAAAGCAATAATTTAACAATTTTACTTTAAACTCATCTTTATGTTATTTATGTGTCAGCAGGCACTTTTTGTACAGACATTTCAGGTATGGTTCTTTTTTTTCTTTTCAGCTATTGTTATACCCTATTGTGTTACCCTCATGGCTCATGACCATGTTTGGACAACATTTAACCCACTTTAGTGCACGCTAATATATACAAATTTATCAGTTATTGATACAAATAAAGTTTAAATTTGAAATAGTAGGCCTAATGTTTTGTTTTTCTTAAAAGGTATGTATTATGGGCCTATACATCTTTTTAGTGTTAATACTAAAATAGATTGAATAGGTAGACAGCCTAGCCACTATTTCTGTTAGTCATAATCTTATTTGTAATTTATGATAGAAATAGGTAGATAGATAGATAGAAAGATTGATTAGACAGATAGATAGACAGTCAGATATAGATCGAAAAATTCTATCTGATTCAAGACAGCCGGAGGCTGTCTTGAGATAGAAGACAGTGCATTGGAACTTTCCAACATTACTGTGTTGCAACGATTGTTTGATAGCCCTCTGGTGTAAAAATTCCAGCCCTCTGGTGTAAAAATCCCTGCCCTCCCATTGGCTGTAGCAGACGAATTTTGCCGTTGCAACTCTCTCTCAACAGGTACATATTCTACCCTTTTCTGATCCTTCAAATTTTGGGTCATCGATTCAAAAGTTTGGAGTTGGATTAAACTGTTTTGGGGAAATGTAGAAGGCTCAGATCAGTTCATGAAGGCTTTTAATACATATTTCTCGGAAAAGAAGCCCAAGATGTCCCATATATTGCCCCTGGCAGACCTGCAGAGATGCGACATATTCTGTGTCGCACTGTGCTGGATTCAGTCAGTGCTTTGTTGGACTAATGCCTAGTTCTCACGACGGCGATTTGAGAGCGACGCATCAAGAGAAGTCATTTCTTGGAAGGTTGTGGCGTAGAACGTTGGTTTTGGCACATTACGTAATCAATTAGTGTCATGTGCGACGCTTAAAGTTAGTAGCCGCGGTGAGTCTTGAGGTGTCCGCGGCGCTGCTTAAGCTTTCTTCGCCGCGTTCCGCCTCTCTTTCCTCAGCGCAGTTCCAAACAGACGCGTCGCACTTTGTTTTGGAATTCGGCGAGGCTGCTTTTACTTCGCCCAATGTTGTTTCCTCTTACGCCGCTGATGGTTGTGAGGCAGCTACGTCTGAAATTGGCGACCTGCGACGCATCAGAAAACCTTCGGCGTACACCCGAGGTAAGATGCGTCGCTGAAAATGACAGCCTCGCCGAAGACTGTAAGGATGCAACGCCGCATTTAGGGACTTGTTACTGCGTAACTTGATGGTTCATCGTCGCACATGCATTCATAAAGCGCCGAGGACATTACAGGCGCGTCGATGCTGACCTTCTTCGTCGTCCTTGCCTTAAGCAGCGACGAAGGTCTCTTAAGCATCGACGAACGTCTGTTGTTGCAGCGCTGCGGCAAAGTGTGTTTGGCTGCTGCAGGAGTCACTTTTGGTCATTATAAAAAGGGACACAGAGGACCTCCTTGCTTCATTTGCTGATTGCCCTTCAATGAGAACACAACGACTGCCTACTGAACATATGCATGATGAATGAAGAAGAAATTATTGTTGTGGCTGGTGCTGCTGCTGTTGCTATCGGAGCTGTCTATTTGAGACACAGGAGGAGGAGGGCCAGGAGACAGAAAAGGTGGTGGATTCGCAACTGGTTGCTGCAGAGGGAACAACATGGTCACTTCCATCAACTGCTGCCTGAACTGCAAGTGCGTGACGTGTCCGGCTACTACAACTACACTAGAATGCCCCCTGCCATCTTTGCTGAAATCCTGGAAGCTGTTGGACCACTCATCGCTAAGCAAGACACCAACATGAGGAGGGCTTTGGAACCTGGTCTGAAGTTGGCTATCACCCTGCGGTACATGGCAACAGGAAACAGCTACAAGTCCCTAGCTTATGCTTTCCGTGTGGCACCCAACACCATCTGCAACTTCATCCCTGAGGTCTGCCTTGCCATCGTTCATGCCTTCGAAAGACAGCTGGCACTACCCACACAGCCTGAAAGATGGAAGGAGATAGCCAAGGCTTTTGAGACGAAATGGAACTTGCCCAACTGCATTGGAGCTCTGGATGGCAAGCACGTCGCAATCCGATGTCCCAAGGCTGCAGGCTCCTTGTTCTACAACTACAAGGGATTTCACTCCATTGTCCTGATGGCCCTCGTTGATGCCGACTACAAGTTCATCTATGTGCAGGCTGGCTGTCAAGGAAGTGCATCTGATGGCGGCGTCTTCAGGGACACAGTACTTCGACAACTCCTGGACGAGGAAGATCTAGGCCTACCACCTCCAGAACCTCTACCTGGCACAGAAGACAATCCTTTCCCATATTACATCGTGGGTGACGAGGCATTTCCCCTGAAGACATGGCTGCTCAAACCAGTGCCAAGAAGGAACCTTGACATTGCTTCCAGAGTCTACAATTACAGGATTTCAAGAGCCAGGAGAGTGGTGGAGAATGCCTTCGGTCTGCTGTCACACAGGTTCAGATGCTTCCTGACCACCATGCCCCAACGACCTACAAGAGTGACATACATCACAATGGCTGCTTGTGTTCTACACAACATTCTGCGAGACAGAGTAGGCGTCCACCATGCCCGTGACAATGAAGTGATGGACAGAGAAGATCCACAGACACATGACGTCGCTGAAGGAGTTTGGAGGGGAGACCGTCAATTGCATGACCTAGGAGAACCACTTCGACACGGAAATGCCTCCAGAGATGCCAAGGCTGCTCGAGACTACCTACGTGACTGGGTCAACAGTCCGGCAGGAAGTGTCCCTTGGCAGTTGGAGAAAATCTGAAGAAGATGCAGACTATCTATTCAAAACAACAAAGCCCAGGCCCTTTTAAGGGCCACCAAATCCTCCCAATTGAGCTGGCCATGTACACATCCTATGTTGACAAAACAAGCCCAAAAATCAATCAATCAATCAATCAATCCCTCCATCCATCCATCTATCTATCTATCTATCTATCTATCTATCTATCTATCTATCTATCTATCTATCTATCCAAGTCCAATCCCTGCAAAGTGACGACAACTGCTTTTCTTTTGCTGCAGTGTATATATGTAACGAGCATTGTGTTCCATCTATCAAGCTATCTATCTATCTATCTATCTAGCTATCTATCTAGCTATCTATCAAGCTATCTATCTATCTATCCAAGTCCAATCCCTGCAAAGTGACGACAACTGCTTTTCTTTTGCTGCAGTGTATATATGTAACGAGCATTGTGTTCCATCTATCAAGCTATCTATCTAGCTATCTATCTAGCTATCTATCTAGCTATCTATCTATCTATCTATCTAGCTAGCTATCTAGCTATCTACCTGCCACTTGCCCTAGACAAGTGAAATTACAAAGTGATGCACTTGTACTAGTGCAACCAACCAACACAAGTTTTAAAAGCAAAGCACTTGTACTAGTGCATTAAATTTTAATTAAGAAATTCATGCACTTGTACTAGTGCAATAAAAATATGTTTATACCAAAGAATGCAGCACTTGTACTAGTGCTGCACTTGGTATGTTTTGGGGCAAAGAAAGGGGGAACTAGCACCTTGCTTTTATGAAGGTGATTACTTTTAATGAAGGCCAGGACCGGACTTTTGTTTTGGGGGACTTTTTTTTTGGGGGACTTTTTTTTGGGGGATTGTCAACGTTTTTTTTGCTCTTTTTTGGCTCTTTTCGGTCAACACAAGCTCTTTTTTTTTGTCAACATAAGATGTGTACGTGGCCTGCCCTTTTGGGAGGATTTGGTGGCCCTTAAAAGGGCCAAGGTTTTTTGTTGTCTTTGCTGCATCTGGTCTTCTACTTTCTTGGAGAAAGGAGACTGGAAGTCCAACTGGGCGAAGGGGAAGGCTGGTGCTGGTGATGGGCGGCCGGTTGACCAAAGCTGGGTCCAGGGGGGTAGCCGTACTTCTCGGGGCTCTCCTGAGCATCCATCATCACTGTCATGGTGGAGTGGCTGGGCTGCATCGTGGTGTAGCTGGGAGTCTGCCTGGAGGATCCTCCTTCCCTGGGCTGGTGCTGCTGGTAGTGATGGCTGCTGCTGGAAGCCTGGTGATGGTGCTGGTGGTGGGCTGGCACATACGTCGAAGAAGGAGGAGGAGGAGGTGGCATCTGCAGGCGCTGAGGAGGATGAGGAGGCTGGAAGGTCTGCTCCTGATGATGACTTGACTGGCGGCTGGCATGATCCATCTCACTCTCCCTGTCCCAGAAGAGGGCGGCCTCTGCAATGGTCCTGACCATTTTCCTTCGGACTTCAGGGCTGGCGTGCACTCCCACGTGGTACAGGTCCTGGCACTTCATCCTCCAGTACTCCTGCTCGGGTGTCAACTCCTGGTGGTCGGGGCACATCTTGCAGCCAGAGCCTTTCAGGATTTTCTTGGCGGAGGACATGGCTTGCATGCTGCCTGCGATGACGTGCATGGCGGAGTGCATGGCTTCATCTCCTGGGGCCTTCCTCTTGGTTCCCTTGGCAGCGGCTCCAGGCTTTGGTGCTCCAGGGAAGACTTGGGACTGCTGGCTGTCAGGTCTGTCCTGTGCTGGCTGTTCAGGTGGCAGGTCCGGCATGTCATAGGAAGCTGGCAGGGAATCCTCAGGGTTGTAGCTGTCATCATCGGAGTCTGAGGCTGGCCGGTTGGCAGACAGTTGAGAGATGGCGGACAGCTCCTTCCCTGGCTTGTGGACGATGGAGTCCTTCAGGAACCGACAGTTGTTCAGGATGTACTCGTCCCTCTCTGTGAGCGTCTCCTTCCTGGCGGCTCCTGAAGCTTCAGGCCTGACGAGTCTGGAGCAGTGAGTGCGGACTGTCTTCCTCCAGTTGAAGATGTCCTGGGAGGTGTACTTGGGGCCCAGCTCCTTTGCTTTTTCTGTGTCCAGCAGCAGCTTCTCGTTCCCCTTGTAGCCTCTGGTGCCCTTCATGTACAGCACAGGATGCTCTTTGTACCAGTTGATGAGGTCATCTTCTTGTTCAGCTGTGATGCCCAGGTTGTTCCTGATGTTTTTCTTGGGGGCCTTCCCTTTGCCCTTCTTGCCCTTGGACTTGGCTTCAGCAGCTGCAGGGGTCTCATCAGCAGAGTCTTCTTCCTCCTCGAAGGTGTCCTCATGGATGGCCACTCTGTCTAGAGCAAGAACAGGCTGGCTCTCTGGTGTTTTCTTGGGAGTCTTCTTCGGAGTCTGCTTCTTTGGAGTCTGCTTCTTTGGAGTCTTCTTTGGAGTAGACTTGGCAGTAGGCTCTGGAAGACCCGTGGAAGACTTGGCAGCAGGCTTGGCAGCAGGCTTGGCAGCAGGCTTGGCAGCAGGCTTGTCAGCAGACTTGGCAGCAGGCTTGTCAGCAGACTTGGCAGCAGGCTTGTCTCCTTCATCAGTTTCAAAGAGTTCAACTGAAGAATCTTCGTCTGTGCTGTCTTCTGGCCGGCCCTCGAAGATGGTCTCGCTGACGACAGTGGCTTTGGTGGTTGAAGTGGTGGTCTTCGTCTGGCTGCCAGCTGTAGTGGAGGTGTAGAGCCCAGGTAGAGAGAGGTCTGCCATGGCTGTAGTGAAGAAGGCAGTCACTGCAGCATCTGAAGGTTCATGGAGAGGAGTTGCAGCTGGAGTTGTAGCTGGAGTTGTCACTGGAGTGCTCCCAGGAGTGTGGAGTGTTGACCTGGTGCTGAGCTTGGTTGGTGCCCTGGTGACGACGGTGCCCTTTCTCCTCTTTGGTCCCATGTTGTAGCAGCAATTTGAAGTACAATTGTAGCAACAAAAGTAGCAGCAAATGTAGCAGTTGATAATAGTGTCGTGGATTCTAGGTGTGTTCTGGTCGAAGGTCTGAGTGGGTATGGTGCTCTAAACTGGCCTCCTCTATATATATGCAGGGTGCGGACCGCCTCTTTCCCCCTCCTTCGCCCCCCCTGCTTCGCTGCTGCTGCCCCAGCCGCTGCGCAAAAAGAGGGTGACACGCAGACAAAGGGTTGATGCTAAAAATAGAACAACGCATGCACTCAGGCGCCACTCTGTCTGCTGCATTGGGGGTCCAAAAGACGCGGCGCGCACCCTCTCACGTGCGTCGAACATGTGTCTTTCTGCGACGCGTGTCTGAAACATGTGACATGAAGCAAGAGCTTTCTGCTACACTGCTGTTTCTGCGTCGAAGCTCTTCTTTGTGCGCCGCATCTTAAAAAATCTGCGGCGCGCACTGATTTCTTTTTACGCTTCTTCTTGCTTCACCACTTCTTTCCTCGCAAAGATTCAACCGGTTGAATCTTTTTTTCCTGCATCGTCAAATTTCTAGGAATTGCGTAGAAAGACCTCTTAAAACGACGCATGCTGTTCCTGTTGCGCCGTAAAGCCAAAATTGACGGCGAACATGCTCAAATCTTTGCCCTTTCCTGGAAATATAAGAAACGCCGTCTCTTAAACCCTCTGTTACGTCTCCGTGAGAACTAGCCATAAGTCAGATAAATAGATACTTTTATTGTTTGATTTACTGATTGAATGATTGCTTAATTGATTGTTTGACTGACTGATCCAGTATGAATTTCCTTGTGCAAAAATTAATTTTTTATTGCATCTAAGAATACGCCACAGTATTTGTGTGTTACCATAAAGTTAATACCTGCAAAATTGGTGACACAGCAATTGATTTATATGAAACCCCTCAGTGACCATCACATGCTATTTTTCCGTTTTTCGGGAATTTAACATGGAATTTACCCCAGTTGCTATCACACATTATATGTATATTGTATATGACTGTATTTCTACATACGTTTTCTAATTACTGCCAAATTTTAAAATTGTGAAATCATTCTACTTGAAATGACAGCCAACAATCTTCAAATATTCTTTCTTTTTGGAATTTGCCCATTTAACTGGGATTGAGCCTTATGTGCTCGAATCAGCAAATTCCGCCTCATTTGCATAACATGTATGAAGGCCTTTTCAGCAGCTGATTAGCCGAGGGTATGCTGCTGCGCAGCCTATGCTTTTTTTTTCAAGTTTTCTAGTTTATTTGACCAAAAAGATAATAGTGTACTTGCCTTTTAAACCTCGATTTGAGATATTAAATAAATCACAAAATTATAATTACAATAATTTAAATATTTTTTTAAAAATTAACAGAGAGAGAAAATATTATATATATTATATAATATATACATGTGTTAATTATTTAATTTTGACAATAAAAGTGGATCATCCTTATGTTTGGCAATGAGAAATCTCTAAACCAAACAATGGTATTCAATATCATGTATATGCTTGATATATGCATCAAGCTACAAACAGTTATTGCAAACAACCCCCCTTCAAGATAAAGTTTTACTTTACCATTCACTTTGAGAAACACTGCCGTTCCTGTGCCATCGGTTCCTTTGACAATTTTTGTCATGATGGTGCACGTTGTTATCTGGTCGAAGTCATGGGCCACACAGTCAGGAAAATCTATACATTTCATTGCACAAGCAAGTGCTTTGCTGGGCATTTCAGGGATCAACTCATAAGTTGTGTTGACAAATGATACGGCCATGGAAATTTGTTTGAATTCAAAGCTCTCTGTAGCAGCAGCTGAAAATAAAATGTAAGATTTTTTAGAAGAATGCTATAACATTATTTCATTTAATATAGCAACCACTGAAATTTTTTTTTTTAATGTTTTACAAGAATGCAAGAACTTCAAAAATTGAATAATATAATTTTCAGAAGAATGGAAGAACTTTATTTCATCTAATATAGCAACCACAGAAAATTGAATAAAAGAGGTTTTACAAGTATGCGAGAACTTTAAAAATTGAAGTTAAAAGATTTTTAGAAGGATGCAAGAACTTTATTTCATTTAAAATAGCAACCACTAAAAATCTAATAAGTAAAGGTTATTCACCACGGGAGAGGGAATATGTGATTTATCACCCGAGGCCTTTAGGCCGAGGTGTGATAAACATATATTCCTGATCCAATGGTGAATAACCGGCTTATACCATAAGACAAAACTGAAACTTGTCATTTGTTGCTGTGGTTTTTTCACAGCTTCACTTATTATTCTCCCATGGGAGAATAACTGGACAACAAAGAATATGGGATTTATTTCAGTGAAATACTGACTCATGATTGGCTGACAGAGGTGTCGAATGGTATAAAACATGTTAAGAAGAATGCAAGAACTTTATAAGTTGGATGAAAGAATTTTTAGAAGAATGCAAGAACTTTATCTTATTTAATATATCAACCACTGAAAATCTTATAAAACATGTTTTACAAGAATGTAAGAACTTTAAAAAATTGAAGTTAAAAAAGGTTTTTTATTTATTTTGCTATATTTGATGTATAGGCAGCTCATTGACATCAAGGCATGCAATGAACAGAGCTTACACTGCGCAATATTACAATTTAACAAATTGAGTTGATGCAACTTTTGAAACTTATAGTTGAATTCAATTCATTGGATTCATATTTGTTATATCAGTTCATGCATCTCATCGGTGCTACTTCTCTCTTGCCACTTAAACATGCAAATCAATTCAAGAAGCTGATCGATATTACTTAGCAAATTATATATGAATTTATTCATGCATTTGTAAGTCAGATTTTACTTACCTTGATGTATTAATGGTAGTGAGAAAATAAATGCAGCTGCTAAAATATCCATTGTTGAAATAGGCATTGTCACTGCCATCTGCTTGTTCTTGCAAATAAGAATGAAGCAGCCACTTGTATTAGATCACTGTGGTCACAGAAGTTTTTTTACTTGAATCATATGGATTGCTAAATGAACTTCAAGGTAATGTCATAGTGAGGGAAAAAACATCCAATAAGCTGATGACCATTAAATGAAATATATGTGGCACATCGACTGACTGGAATTATGCTTAAACCTGTTGAGACATTTTAATAATTTGGTTTGTTGTACTATTTCAGCATAATATTTTATGTGTTACTTTATTGCAAAGCAGCGACAGCAGATCCAAAGCATTAGAACTGGAACATTTTGACATTTCCACAAATGTATAGTCATCAATAATATTCCATTGGAATGGTTAACATTTAGAGATACATAGTGTATAGCAAACTAATCATCACACTTGTCACAGTTTATGCCATAATGCACTGAGTGGCTGACAGATAAAGAAATAATTGTAGATACTTGTCTGAATGTTACTTAAAAATTGTCTAGAAAATGTATTTCCACAGGGCAGAGTGATGTTGTAATTTTATTTGTCAATTTTCCGTCTAGGATGGGCCTACATGTCCAGGAAAAAATACATTCATGCAGGCTGAATGGCTAAAATTGCGAGAACAGCTGTAAATTTCAGGGCTTCGGAGTTGGGTTATAAGTGAACCGACTCCCGACTCCTTTGGTTTTCTGAAAAGCGACTCCGACTCCGACTCCTTAGGTCTCCTAAATTCCGACTCCGACTCCCGACTCCGCTTATTGGCATTATTTCACACAAATAATACATGATTAACAGGGGGCAAAAAGTACTTCCATAAATTTTCAATTGGCTTTTGTTCTTGAATACTTGTTTAGGAAGTTTTGCTTAAAATTCAAGATACATTTCACGTTGTTGTAAATGGGTTTGTTGTGAATTGTTTAATTTATTTTTAAGGAGTCAGGAGTCGTAAAATTAATTTTTGACTCCAAATGGGACTCCACCTGGAAATCAAGGTCCGACTCCTAATCCACGACTCCGACTCCACGACTGCGACTCCCAACTCTAGGAGTGTAACGATACACCTATCCCACGATACGATGCATAGTTGCATACCTTGACAGTGTAGCCACGATACGATACACGATACGATACATGCTGCAGACAGCCAAAGCCTTGCAGCCTACAAATTTGGCAATTTCCACCAGGAGGCATTTGCATCTGTGCAGGCCAAAATTTTGTGTGGCGCACCTTTTTGAAACACATCACACCATCCGTGAATCAGATTTCGACAATGTGACAATTTTGACAGTTGTTTGAGGTGTTTTCAGTGGATTTGCAGGCTTTGGCAAAGGTCTTTTCAATAAAATATGTATCTCGGTACATGACCCACAATACGATATGTGTATCTTAAGGCAAAATATCGCGATATATCGATGTATCGAAGTTTCCTGTACATGTTGCATATTTGAGCTAAATTTGACATTACCCACACATTTATTTCTGTTCAAAGAATACGATGCATGATACGGTAAGAATTTATTGTCATGTTATACGTGAATTTGTTTTGACAATTCTACACGAAAACGTGAGAATAATAATAAATAAAAGAATAGTCCGGGGCATGATGAACCAGTCAATGAAATAGCGCTTTGACATAATTTGATTAAATAGAAATGTACAGGAGCAAAGAATGGTTCATTAAGTCCCCGTAGTTTATCCTAGGCTCAAGTCGGGTGAGGTTTTGGACTACAGTTTGTCTCACAACATGCAAACTGGTGTTTGCCCTGATTGCTCAGCATCTACAAGTCACATTGTAGAAATACGCATACTCACGGAGAGAAGAGCAAATTTGTAATTTTTTTAATTACATTTTTGTGATGTTTTTGGTGCTTTTTTTGTCAGATGTTTGACGACGACCGTGCGTTCCAGAAATGAGACAGACTGTAGGCAAAGTTCTCAGTTTCCTAATATCTAGGCTTGGCAAGATATGCGGGTTTGAGCATTGTAATCATAGGCACTTCAATCATTTGCAAGTCCTCCTGCTCTCTGGTTTGCATGATGACCTCCTTAAACAGAACGATATGTCAGTAGTGTTGAGCACAAGTGGCAGGGTCTAGTGCTCACAGAAATGTTATAAACAATTCAAGTGCCTGTGATTGTAATTGAGGTCAGTGTCAGGTTTTACAGACCTGACTGGTGCTATTCAACAAGGCCGAATGCAAAATGTAGAATTACCCAAACTCTCATTTAATCGTGAGATGAAAAAAACAGAAATAAACTTTTTATAGTGAAATCGCAAGGTTTCTCTCAAAAGGATCAACAAAAGATCCATGAGCTTTATTCTTGAATGCAAAGGTTGTTGGGACGTTTGATAAAATTTGAATCAATGTTTGAATGAGCATTTCCTACATCTACCCCTGATAAACAGTTCATGTTATTAGTTATTACATTTCAAAGTCATGAACATCAATGATTTTTATAATAAAGTTAAATTGATCTGGTAATATACAATGTTTTACGGAAGGCGTCAGTGAATCTGTATTTGTCAATTTTAGTATTCAGGAATCTTGTACAGTACTCTGTATGACGCATGGTATTCTGATATTTCCAATCCGTTCGAACATCTTTTTTCGTTGCATTGATTTGGCTCAAAGTTCGCAGCATTATTCTCACTAGCGCAGAGACTCTGCACACAAGTGTCGATTGTTCCAGAAGTAGGGCCTGAAAGAATAAATTGTATTCAAATTTATTGATCACAATGAATTAAAATATTAAATTAGAGCAGGGTTGCAAAAAAATCCAATTTAAATTTTAAAAATTTAAAGAATCAGATTTATTTTATTTAAATCAGATTAAAATTTAAATCAGATTTAAATCGAGCTGTCGTATTTTTTCAAATATAATTGAAGAATTTGAACTTTGTAATAAATGATAACCTCTTTGTAATTAGGTCCAAATGTATTTCAGTTCCCAAAAGTCATTTAATCATGTTGAAATTCGAAGTTGAAGATCGTTCATATTTTTTACTTTTTCCAGCTCCAACAAATTCCCTCAGAATATGAATTTTATGTCAATTCAAGTGTGGTATTTCGTCAATTTTTTGGAGCTACTATTGCTAGGAATGACCAATGAAATAGGAAAAGCTTCACTTTGCTTCCAAAAGAGACTTAACAGGGTTTGATCCTATTCCGAAGTGACAATTTTTTAATGCTTAGAGAGCCACTGTTCATAGAATATCATACTTTGGAGCAAAGGAATGATTGAAATTACTAATGATGACCACAGAATCAGTATTTTATAATTTGTATAGCTTGTTATTGTTGTTTTCTTGATTAATAGGTGCTACCTTTGGCATGAGATTAGGAATTTGGTGAATGACCTAGGAGATACTGGATTGCATTCAAAACTGGATTAAATGAAGCCATTCGGGTATCTACATCGTAGCTGTGATTCCTTAACATTTCAAGGTTATACACAAACAATTTGCAGTTTTTTACACTGATTTAAATGAAGCAACCATGCATTAGAGTGACTCTCGAAAATATTGCTTGGTGGTTTTTATTTAACTAAATCAACTGAATGCAGTATATGGACATAATATTAATAATTATTATAATGCCTCAAGTTCACCTGATCATTGCAAATTATGAGGCTTCTCCGTATGAAATGGACACCCTACTGTTTTATCAGCATCATGAAAATACAGGGGTAATTCCATGTCAATTCAACAAATGGCTCCCACTCGACAGATTCAGAATGCCTTAAAAATTTACCAGAATCAAGGTTTCTCACCAGAAAGCACAAATCCCAAATGATATATATATACAGTGAAATCTTGAATAGTTTGTCCGAAAAAAAAATTCATGAAAAATTCCAGAAATTTGCAGGCTTATGCCTCAATGAGCGTAAAACCTAGGGACTTGCAATAGGCAACAAATGTTTTTTTAAACAATTTTTTTTAAAGATCTATGTAGATATAACACCAAAAGATACCAACTTGAAAATTTAGCAGCTATAAACACATTTGATGTTTATGATATGTTGAATTATTACATCTCAGAGAGGTTGAAACGTTATGTCAACAAAGGTAAATCTCAGTGAACAATAATTCAACATATCATGGATATACCTGGACCATACATTTTCTTAGGTAAGTGTATTCACTTTCTTGATACAGGCTACTATACTATATATATAGCTTGTAAAATATGGTAAGAAGTAGACCACATTTTAGTTTTTCAAACCATATATACATGTACATGGTAATACATCTCCAAGAATATTTGTGTGGCTTGCTTGATGTATGTCCACATGTGTAAAAGTCATAGCAAAGATCCTTCGACTATGATATCAAGTGGCTCCCACTCGACAGATTCAGAATGCCTTGAAAATTTACCAGAATCAAGGTTTGTCACCAGAATGCACAAATCCCAAATGATATATATATATATACAGTGAAATCTTTAATAGTTTATCCGAAAAAAAAAAAATTCATGAAAAATTCCAGAAATTTGAAGGCTTATGCCTCAATGAGTGTAAAACCTAGGGACTTGCAATAGGCAACAAATGTTTTTTTAAACAATTTTTTTTAAAGATCTATGTAGATATAACACCAAAAGATACCAACTTGAAAATTTAGCAGCTATAAACACATTTGATGTTTATGATATGTTGAATTATTACATCTCAGAGAGGTTGAAACGTTATGTCAACAAAGGTAAATCTCAGTGAACAATAATTCAACATATCATGGATATACCTGGACCATACATTTTCTTAGGTAAGTGTATTCACTACTATATATATAGCTTGTAAAATATGGTAAGAAGTAGACCGCATTTCAGTTTTTCAAACCATATATACATGTACATGGTAATACATCTCCAAGAATATTTGTGTGGCTTGCTTGATGTATGTCCACATGTGTAAAAGTCATAGCAAAGATCCTTCGACTATGATATCAAATCTCTAGTTGTTATATCGACTGAAAAATTTGGGGTAAAAATATATATAAACTGCAATTTTCTTATTTTCTTGACAACCTCTGAAACAATGCAGTAGAACACTACATATTGCCCACGCGCATGCATACCAATAATACTCTATAAGACAATACAAGCGTATGCAATTCGAATCTGGAGATTGCAGAAGCAGGGTCATTTTGCAAATAACATACAGATATGTTGAAAATACAATAGTTGACCTTGAACATGTCACTTATTTTGATAATGTTGTGGCATGCAAATCATTTTTTTCTTTATAGTATTTGCATATTTTGAAGAAATGCATAACTAGTGGGAGCCTATTCCAAAATCACATGACAAATTCTAATTATTATCGTTTTCATAGCTACGTGTCTTTTGAAAATTTCGTTTTGCAGTAAAACCGTGACATCATCAGGGTATCTTAGAACGTGATTGGTCTAACCTTCAATCTGTGACATATCAGTTCTGAGTTTGACATCACAGTTTATTATAAAGGAAATTAAAACTGCCAGGCAATGTTACTCTTTTTGTACCACCACAACAAACAACTTCTGTCCAAGCTGATTATTACACCTTGACAGAAGAGTCTCTGTTTCAATGTTTAAAAAAAAACCTGTTTTATTGTTATTCACAAGACACTCACCTTCACAATTCAAATCATTTTGTTGCATTTGTTTTTAGTCATTGTACGCTGCAGGCCAAAAGTTGGGAAACAGAATTTTGCTTGCCATCAGATCAGTGTTACAGAAATTCGCTTGAGTGTGGATGGATTGCGGCTTTCAAAAGTACTGATGGCCCCAAACAAGTTGCCAAGCATGTCAATGAAATTGCAATGGCCAATGCTTGCCTACTTTGACACTTCCCATTTGTGAGGGGTTGGGTTGGTCAAGAATAAGTGGTACCGTGCTGGGCTGCCAATCGCTGGGTCCAAGGTTCGACTCCAGCTCTTGCCTATGTTAGACGGCTGTTTCAATCATCATTCGCCTCATTGCCATTTCCTCCTCCAGTCCTAATCCTACCAAGTGCATTAATACAGGACATAAAGCCCTAATCATCCATCCCCGTTTTTGAGAGCAACCTTTGAAATTTAATGCTATTTTTAAAAATTTATTTTTTATTAATCCACTATTTTGGCTTTATCAAGTATAAGAATCCGAAATTCCAAACAACCAGATACCATTTTGAACACTAATTAGGCAGCTTATTGTTTTTTCCAAACTTTTGGCCAGCAGTGTAACTCTCCTTTGAGGACAAGTGGTCTGTTTAGTTCAGTTTCATTTCATTAAAGTATCTATCAACCTATGTAGGTATTAAAGCTATATAATCCATGTGTGAATGCATTTGGTCAGTTTCTTGAAATATGTGCTAGTAATATATAGTTATGCAATTAAATCTGTGACATCACAGTTTTGAGATAAAGCAAAGTGCAAACTGGAAAAACACGTATCTATGAAAACGATAATAACATATATAAACAGTAGTGATCACAAACTGTTATACATTGTTTGTTACTATTTGTGCTTTTGGCAGTTAGATGTAAGATAGAAGTAGATAAGAATCTACAACTTGTAGAATCAACAACAGTTACAACACCCAACAATAACTGTGAATTTTGAGAAAATATTTTTCATAATCAACTGTAAAATTGGATGGAATCTGTGACAAATATATCAAAACACACATGTCTTGGGCATTTCTTTGATTTGTCATATGCTAGTACATAGGTGGACTGAAGCCATTTGCATGCCCTGATACCTTTTGTCTCTCAATGATTAGTATGGCCGCCCATGATATTGCCTTATTGCAAGTTTCTAGATTTTACACTTATTGAGTAACACGACTTGAGATTTCTGAACTTAAAAATTTGACAATAATCTTGAAGTTTTTATGAATTTTTGATTTCAGACTAACTGTTCATGATATCACTGTATTACCTGCATTGGGATTTGTGCCTTCCGGTAAATGTCTTGTGGGAACCGTCTAATTTGAGGTTTAGAAGTTGGGACTATTAGCCTGGGTGTAATAATAAAACCCTCAGTGGTAGTTAAATGTTTGAGTCCTGGCAGATTATAGGTGTCGGCACTTGTGGCATGTTTGACAAGGGTGACTCTGCACAGTCTTTATTCAAAACCCTTCCTGCTATTTATGTGAAAGAATTACAAATACTAGGCTTATATCAAATTGAAAATTTCATGGTGATACACCATTTCTATCAGCTACTTCAGCTGTAAAACATTTTAGGACCTCCCTGATGTGGGATGAAAATCGAAAATTGCCCACACGTTAGTCAAAATGATTGATTTGAGGAATCTATGTATTCTGTCAAGACAGTGTACTAGCTGACCATGAAATTTTCATGTGTCTGGCTTTTACTGACTGCCTGATTAAGTCCTCATGGACAATTGTGTAGGAATTTTCCTCAGTGATATGTCTGTCTATTTGCTTTTCCAAATCAGACTGTCCCTCCACCGATGGTTGAGGCTTGATATGCAGAGGAACAGGTACAGCCCGATTTTTACACATATGCATCTCTTTGGTTTGCACTAACAGTAATCTGGTATTTGAAATGGCCTTGTTGGCACAATCCATTTTATATCATACAAGCTGAGCAAGATGACTTACCGACCACTGTACACAAAGCAACAACATTCCGTTCATCTGAAATCAATACTCTTCCAGTGCAGGCTGTAAGAGAAAAGGCATTAACTGATCAGTTATTTTATGTAGCAGATGTTGCCTGGGCATTGGATCTGATCATCTGCCCTGATTTTGGTCAGGATTTGCCCTGATGAAAGCCCCCCCCCCCCAGAAAAAACACCTATGTTTTCAATATGGGTTAAATTTGAACACCATTAAATTTTAAATTTGTATTTTTTTTGTTTTTGTCTTAATTCAGTTAGGTCTTGAAAAAAAAACATGAATCAGGTTTCCTTATTCCTTAATATAATGTCGAGGGGACCAATAGTATTTGATACATACAGCATTTTTGTTCTTACTAACATAGTGACTCACATAGTGCGTTACAATCTGGGAAATTGAATGTTATTTTCACAATTTTATCTTCGATAGGTGAAGTCGTCACAGTTTCAAACCATTTGATTGGATTATAAAGCCTAACAGACCTTTTGATTGGTTATGAAATTACCAGTGTCATGCTGAAGCATCTCGCTACGTACACAGACATTCTCCATCAACATTTATAAGTCAGTCATCTATGAACTCAACAATGCAATGTATTGCAGTGTTTCTAAACTTTTAACTGGCAGTAGAAGTGAACGTTTAACTTACTTTTTGGGTAGAATGCAGACTCCAGCATGATGGACATCCTGGTAGATGGCACTGCCATGACCGGAAGGTTGACAGTCTGGGGGCATTGTTGGATGATGCATTTTTCGTTAGATTGATCGAACAACAAAGCATTTGCATTTTCGTTCAATTTTGCCAGCTCTGCACATAAATTCTGGTTCTTGATTTTAAAATATCTTTGAAGTATGGGACAGTCTAACCTCAGCCCTGCCTCCAACTTTGTTGCCGCTTTGAAGGATTTATAACCTGTTGAACAAATTATATATATATATATACAGATTGATTATAAAAGACACTTCTGACTTCTCAAATATTTCTTTAAAAGGAATAGCAAAATTAGAAACTTACATTGTTACGGAGGCAGATTCTATTTTGTTTTACCAGAGGCATGCTGACAGCATTTTGGTGTTTTTTACTTGTGAAATTGTTTGAAATTGTGTGTTCGAATAAGACTTTGGATAAGAATCTAGTACTACTTCAAATGATACAGCTCGACTGCTGCACTATGCGAATATTGACTGATGCGACATGATCTGTTGTTCAATCTGTTCGATTCTCTCAAGAGGTACATTTTGATAGTCACTTTGCTGTTTCACATAGCAGCAAAATCACTTGTAAGGTATTGTTGAAAATGCTGGCAACTGTTTTGACATTTAAACCTTAAGCAACCGAAGTTTGCCTTGAACATTATGACTTCATCTAATGCAAGAAACCACACTCGACCATTATGTTTTACGATATACCTTTCACTCTGAGAAACACTGCCGGTCCTGTGCCATCCATTAGGCCTACTTTGTTAATTCGTGTCATGATGGTGCAAGTTGTAGCCAGGTCAAAATGATGGGCTACACAGTTTGGATAATCTACGCATTTCATTGCACAAGCAAGTGCTTTGCTGGGCATTTCAGGACTCAATTTAAATGTTGTATTGACGAATGACATGGCCATTGAAATTAGTTGGAATTCAAACTGAAAGCTCTCCGCGTCAACCGCTGAAAAAAAAATGAAAATTTTCTTGAATGCAAGAACTTTCTTGTATTTTATGTAGCAACTGCTGAAAATAAAATGTATGGTTCTTAGAAGAATGGATAACTTTCAGATATTAAACAACTGCTCTCCTTTCACTGAAACATGCACATCAATTAAAGAAGCTGATCGATATTATTTTGCAAATTATGCATGAATTAATTCATGCATTTGCATTTGTAAGTCAGATTTTACTTACCTTGATGTATTAGTGGTAGTGAGAAAATAAATGCAGCAGCTGAAATTCCCATTGTTGAAATAGGCATTGCCACAGCCATCTGCTTATTCTTGTGAATAAGAATGAACACTCTAAACACAGGGTGGTCAAGATGACAACTCTAGAGTGGTAATTCCTGGTACCTAAACTGACAACTCCTTGAGTCAAAATTACTAAAATGTTGTCAAAGTAACAAATCTTGGATTAATAAGCTGTACCACTCTGGTAATCTAAGCTATCAGATTGTGATAAAGTTGACTACCTGTCGGACACTTAAATAGTCAACATATAGTCATTATGATTATGATAGAATAGTCAAAATGATTTTCCAGGAAGTTTTTGCAACCATTACTACCCCGAAGTAGTCATAAACTAGTCACAGTGACAACCAAATGTTTAGAGTGAAGCAGTCACATGTACTAGCCCACTGTGGTCACAGAAGTTTTGTCAATATTTCTTGAAGTTCACTCAAAATAAAATCAAAATGACATTTTAAAATAATAATATTGTGCTTGTCTGAATCCTAAATTGCTAAATGAACTTCAAGATAATGTCATAGTGGGGGAAAAACTCCATTAAATAAGAGCTAACAAGCTGATGACCAGTAAACAAGATATATGTAGCGTATCGACTGACTGGAAGCATGCTCAAAACTGTTGAGACATTTTAATAATTCAGTTTGTTGTACTATTTCAGCATAATATTTTATATGTTACTTTTTTGCTAGGCAGCGTCAACAGATCCAAAGCATTAAAACTGGAACATTTTGACATTTCCACAAATCTGTAGTACTCAATTAATAGCATTGCATTGCAATAGTTAACATTTAACGGTAGTGTTTACTACACAGAATATATATATATATATGTATATGTATCAATAATAATATTAGTCTAGACAGTAAATAGAATGGAATAATCTAGTCATATTGGATTTTGAACAATTCAATTGTTTGGTTTAGAAAATTAAAAGATAGGACATATAAATAATACTATTGTACAATCATTGTCTGAATCAGACTCTCCCAATCTTCAGTATCACACATTTTTATAATGCATTGTTTATGCCACGCGTGATTTCAACAATTATTAGACATAAGACGAAATAGCAAAGGTTCTTCATATATATTCATACATTTATTTCATATTCACTGAGACCGAGGTGAATATCTAGGTCATGTCCGTAAAACCTGATATTGACCTAAAGTGAAGTACATTATTGCTTTGTTTGATGAGATTTTTTTTTATGATATTTGTTTGGAAGTTGTTGTTTGTTTTTTTTCTTGGAAAATATCTTTTTGGAATTCCTTTTTGTTTTTTTCGAAATTTTTGCTTTTTGGAACTAATTGGATGACTTAAGGTACTTCATCGATTAAGAAGATTAGGAGACCAACAGAAAACTGTCAATGATGTGGGTCCAGTTTGCATAAGAAAAAAAAATTTTCCAGTGGACCGCCAATCTGCAAAGAGCTCTCATTGAAAGTTACGTAGTATTTTCCTCAGCGACATGTCGTTCAAATTGCTTACCCAAATCAGACTGTCCCTTCACCAACGGTGGAGGCTCGATGTGCAGAAGAACACTCAGAGACAGGTACAATCTGGGAATTACCGAAATGCTCATTCAAACGTGAGATGGAAAAACAGAAACTTGTAATAAAAGTTTATTGTGAAATTGCAAGGTTTCTATCAAATGATCAACAAAAGACCACTTGAGCTTATTTATTCTTGAATGAAAAGGTTGTTGGGACGTTTGATAAAATTTGAATCAATGTTGGAATGAGCATTTCCTGAATATGCTTCATAGGAGATGGAAAAAAACGTATTCAAATATTTGATATGAAAGATTTCTTTCTTGTGGATATTTGCAATATACTAACAAATTTTTTAATTTTCAAAAAGGAAGTAGGAGGGGCGCATGCGCCGACGTAAGATGCTCGTAAAAGCGGATCCCAGATGCGGGACGGAGGAAGCGGGCTCTTCTATTCTAAAAAGATGTTTTACTTCGTTGAAACCATTCTTTGGTTATTCTTACATTGATAATTTCAAGCTTGTCAGAGCTCACATTATTTGCTTCAAAACATGCAGGGATAGTAGAGAATACTAGAGATCAAAGGAGTGAAATTGCAAGAAATATGTGTCAGAAATATTGCGTCTGAACATCTTACGCAAGGTTTCACAAATATTCAGGATGACCTAGAAAGATATTCAGCTTAAATTATCCGAAAAAAGTATATCTACTTCAATGAAAAAGGCATGCTTATTTCCAAACCTGGTCAGGGGTTGTAGCTTGAAGAATAATTTTATTGCAAATAAGCACCTTGCATGAAAGTCTGCCCGATTAATTTTGAGATTAAATGGCCACCTTATTTCGGTGTACGACAAAATAAAGTTCATTCGGCAGATTTATTGTGATAGGATTTTTCAAAGAAATATTGTGAAAATGCTTAACCCTGCATACATGTTAATATCTCTGATGGATTGAAAAAAATCTCTTCTGTCATTCACGATACTTTGAAATTGTGTATAAGCCGTGATAGTGGAACTCTCCTTTTTCCAGCTCTCCTGTGTTGACGAGCAGAATAAAACTATTTCCGGGAACAAGCTGCCATTTTGTACCATTGCTGAGTCAGTGGAGCTGGCATTCCAGGCCCCAGTGCACTTTTAATCCATTGAAAACATTACAGATTTGCATTGCCGAGTCTTAAATGGAATGTTTAGCATGGATTGCCACCATATTCCAGTACTGTCAGGCTGATTAGACTTTGTTACGGACCTTAGAAACCCTGACTCTATTGTAAATTCCCAGGCTGATGTTTCCGGAAATAGTTTATTCTGCTCGTCAACACAGGAGAGCTGGAAAAAGGAGAGTTCCACTAACGCCCGCTATTATAGTTGACAAATATTACAGTCATCGTCATATTTACGGGGAATCACAAGCTCTTCTCCTTGCTGTCAGTGGCGTCAGTGTAGGTGGGGCTGTTGGGGCAAATGCCCCACCACTTTTTGGCCAAAGCTAAGATGTTTATGAATTGAAAAAAGTTTTAAGTTTCCCCCTGACATCTTCCGTGAGGTGTTCGGTATGATTTGCCCCACCACTTTAAAATGAAACTGACACCCCTGCTCGCTGTTGAAGTGTGATGTCAGAGATGACTCTCTCCTCCAGCATTACGATATATGTAAAATAACTCCAAGCTGTGATGTAATTTTAAAATGGGTCAGATTCCCCGGCTTCTAGCCAATGTGAATCCACCAAAACTGAGCATCATAGTTTCAACACAATGTCAAAGTAAGCATTTTATCAGGGATAGCCCCTCCAACCACATCTTCACAGCTTGATACCAATGGGCTGACAGTAAATGCATGCATCACGGTTTGAACATTGATATATTCAAGAAAAGCATTACATTTTATTCTATGGTCACAGCATAACTGTTGATGTGTTCCCAATGATCTATCATCGCCGATCACCAGTCTAATCTCACTAACTGGCAGCTTCCTCAGTATTCACAGTAAGATTGACCATTTACTTTCTTTATTAAATTTCAGTTGGTTATGGTTGGCCACCAAGAGCTTTTCAATGCGAATTAGAAAGTGTGAATAACATTGGTTTTAAAGAGGGGCGCACCCCTGCAAGTGGTCATAAGTTTTGGCAAAATTTCTTCAGAAAGAGCTTGCGCTTCGCGATCCTTTCAACCTTAATTTTTTTCCTTGTTGTTCACCTTCCCTTTTGCAAATCTATGTGGTGTTTTTAGCACTCATCTGGAAACTGTTTATTTTAATATTCCTCTAACATAATTTGCAAATCCCTCAGAAGAACCACAAAATATTAGAGCTGTCAATGAAATAAAAAGTAGCAACTTGCAAATGTAAGTTGAGCATCTAAGCCTTCTTTCCTTTTGATCACACAATACTACTCTTTGGGATATAATCTCTTAATGCATTCTGATGCAATTTAGGAATTTGGTAAAATATATCTCTTGTAAGAAAGAATATCCCCATCTCTCTTCTTGAGCTTTCAAGATGCTTAAGATGTAAAAATGAGAATAAGTTTTTGAAATCGGAAGAGATTCCATAAGAATAACAGTCCTCATTTCCTTCAGTCCTCACATATCTTTGATGAAATATGTAATATGTTTATTATTCAATGGCTTTCACAGGGTAAAGGAGAACAGCATCCCACCCCTTTCGTAAATCAAATCAGAGATGCCATGCTTTGTATTATTGTAACTGCCAAAGGCCCCCTTACTTGAATTTCAAAATGATATCCATTGCATTATTCCATGTGAATTGAATTTTTTTTTGCAATTCTACTTTGTTTCATAGGCGTATTTCACAGGGGGTCAGGGGGCTGCACCCCCCCCCCCCGGCATCAAGGCAAATGGCTCACCAGGGCAAATCCTGGCCCAATATTAGGGCAGATCCACTGCCCTGGTCAAATTAGTGCCATGTTAAAATTTCAGGCAAAATGGTCACAGCCCCCCGCGAGACAGCCGTCCCGTACGCCTATGACTACACATATATATATCTCTGGCAAGGCAGATCCAGAGAAGGTTGCCAAGGGAGCAGCTGGCATTTTTCGGGATTCATTGGCCGGCAGTGAAAACAATCTCAAATTACTAAATCAATATTTTGATATTCTATTCTTTTTTTATAATAAGATGTAGATCTGATGATCAATTTTGTGTTGAATATTAAGATATCAGATGACATTTAGGATAACTGATGGGCCAGTGATGGCGGGATATTCCTTGATATTTTGCATTGCATTTTAGGAGGTCTGCTGCTAATTGTTAGATGTCACTGCCTCTCCAGTCCTGCAAATTTCTTTCCTTAGGTGGCCCCGCTCTTCTCAGTTTTGTGCTATTCTTCTAAAATTCCTGTAAATCTTGTTTCTTGATAAATTAAAGCTGATGGCTATAGGTGTGATCACTAGAAATAACATTGCTGTAGTAATATTTGTTTGAGTCATTTTTCAATACTTGTGGTAAAGTAGTTCTTGGTTTCCCTCTAAATCCTTTTGCTTTTCTTTGAAGTGAAGTGCAGTTCCATTGCACATGTTTGATATATTCGTCTTATTATTTGTTCAAAGTTTCTTTGGATATACCATCCGTTTTTTTTTCCATCTGGCTTTTCAAAGACATGACAAGTG
Organism: Platynereis dumerilii; assembly: GCA_026936325.1. Taxonomy (NCBI): domain Eukaryota; kingdom Metazoa; phylum Annelida; class Polychaeta; order Phyllodocida; family Nereididae; genus Platynereis; species Platynereis dumerilii. The sequence continues at coordinate 37,322,296 of JAPTHN010000003.1, read as the reverse complement.
ATAGCGTATTTATAATGGTTAAATTTCAAGTGGGGACACTGATATCCTTTATATCTGTTTTGTGATATACAATGTATAAGGTATCACTCAGCCAACCTCGACCTATGTTGGACAGGAGTTTAGATCACCCTTCACTCATTGCTGGGTCCTCCTCCGGTCCTGAAGTGCATAAATAAGGGAAGTAAAGCCCCAATCATCCCCCATCTTGTGTCAGCCAGTTAAAAATTGTTTTTGAAAATCTAATGCTTCTCCTATTAGGAATTATAATTGCCACCTGACATGTTGTCTTGAATTTTGACATGCTGTCAAGGCTTTCTCCTGGTAACAAGCATTTGATGTCAACCTCCTATCCACTCCCTTGAGCTTTCCTGTTGCTTAGGAAACCTCGCTGTAGGACAGATTGAATGACACTTTTAATTAACACAGTGTAATTAGATACAAGACATATGTGTGCTTGTATTTCATGCCAAGGCTTGATTCATTGTCGTTCACAATTACTGCTCCCAGGATTGCTGCTGCTCAGGCTATTAGCAGAGAATGATGACTCTTGAATTTAGGAGGACTGTCACCTTGGGTGAGTCCGGAGGAATCGAGAAAAAGTTAGTTAAGCCAGGAAGATTGCTGGTAGTAAAGTGCAAGGTCATTATATGGCATATGGTTGTTATTCATGCAGATTTACATGATTCTATATTTTGATATTTACTTTTTTATTGACCAAACTATGAATCTCAGTTCCAGTCTATTCGAATATCTATGATATGAATTAGCAGAAAAAGTTTATTAGCCATACGCTCTAGTAACTGATCATGATCTTTACCTGTATATCTTGTGATGCCTATAGTCAGTGAAAAAGTATAAGATGTGAAGTCTCCCACCAGGATACACTTACCCTCTAGTGACTTGACCAGCTAGAACTGTGCATGATGATTAAATGTGTGATTTTAGATTTGTAGCATCCCTATCTTGTGCCCAGGTTTCAATGAACAAACCTGTGTGGAAGTGCAGAAAAGAGGCCTCCAAAACAGAATGTCATTAAGCCCAAGGTTGTAGGATTACATTAGCATAGGATTCATTGTACTCTTAAGCCTGTGATTATCTGTTACGTTAATTGCCAGGCAGCTAAATGAGGCTTTCAGCATGTTTAGCATAAGCTCAATCATTCAGGTAATTAGCAATTGTGAATAGGAAAACTTGTAAAAGCCCTTGGTATAAATGAGATGGATTACATGCATGCAGTGCTGCCAAAAAAGTTCTCTGAGGACCAAAATGAATAGATGAAATGAAACTATCTAATCCTTATTCATTTTGTAAATATTTACCTCAAAGTTATTGGCTGCCTGAAAGGTGTATCTCATTGTTGAAAGACGAGGATTAACATTTTGGGCTTCTATGGCTGGGTCCCAGGTTCAGTCCTGGAGCCAGCCTATAGACCCGCAGAAATTTCTATGTGCGCTAAGTTTTATGATCGATTGTTGTTGGTGGGTGTCTAAACTTCAAATTTTTTTTGGGTAGACATCGCCAATCCTGAGCATAACTCCAGCAGCCGCCATTTTCCAAAATGGCCGCCAAACACCCATTTTCGTCCATAACTCTGGAAATATTAGTCATATTTTCATGATTATTGGGTCTAAATATATGTTTTCATACATGGGGAATGCATTAAAAATGGTTAGAATTAAGTAGATCATTCCTAAAGCTGCCATTTTCCAAAATGGCCGCCGTAAATATCTTTTTGTCCATAACTTTGCAAGTAATTGTCATATTCTCATGATGTTTGGGTCTACATATAGGTTTTCATATATAAGGAATGCATTAAAATTGGCCATGATGATGTAAATCAATTCTACATCTGCCATTTCCAATATGGCCACTGTATACCTATTTTTGTCACAGATGTAATTGTCACAATTTGGTGATTTTGGGTTCTGCGCAAAGATTTTCTCCATTTGGAACCTAAAGAAGTTGGTTTAGAAAAGCAGATATATAGAGGAACTTGTATACTATACTAGAAAAGCCCTGTTGGGGACATGGTATTGTGATTCATTGCTACTCAGATAATTTACAGCGCACATCAATAGGCCAGTCACTCCCAAAATCTTATTTGAATATTTAAAAAATCTTGCAATTCTGCAACTGGATTGGATTTTAATAGTTGGAAGATAGCCTTATGACACTGCTTGCATTATGCAGATATGATCTTATGTCTAAAGTGTGAAAATCAGATAATTATAGTGGTGGATAGGCCCCCTTGGTATAAAGGCAGAGAGTTTGCTGCAGCACAGCTTACTTGAATGATGCCACACACATGATCTGCATTGCACACGCTTCGCAGACCGTCAACATGACTTGCATGATGGCAGAAGAAATACTTGAAAAGTTGGTTGTGAAATTTAGCAAGATTGGGTGGAATTTGGCATTACTGAACTGCCAAAATTAGTGCATAATATGCAGAATGACTATTTATGTATGCTGCTATGGGTCACCAAAACACGCATGGTAAATGCATGGGAACAAAGCGTGTTACTACAAAGCTCATCTTAAGATATATTTGGGCAGGGAGAGCTCTGAAGTACCTTGCAAAGTATAATTAATTCTGGCCAGTTGATTGAGACATGCTCTGTCAATCCAAAAAGAGATTGAGCACTTCAACAAAGTTTTCCAGCATTTATGCGAATATCAAAGATCAACCCACACACCACATTAAGGTTATGAGTTTTAAATTCATCATACATTTTCAACCACAATTGACGTATTCTACTAGACTAATTGAGGCATCTACTGTGGTTTTCAGTTACTTTGTTGCAAACCCTATTGCAGTTTATGTCTACATTTTGCTGTAATGATCGTCTTCCCCCCAATCTGTATCTGTATCTGTATGTTTGAGCCACAGGATTCAGGCTTGAATATTGTCGTGGCTTGTGCACTTCATAGGTAAACGAAAGGATTAAAAAGTGCTTTAAAACATTTGCAAAAACTTCAGCTAAAAACTAACAATTTAAAAACAAGACAAGCAGCCACTTCTGACAAGCAATGCTTACCTAGTTTACCTGGCATACTAGTGTGGCTTAGAAAAGCCTGGCAGGTTGAAGCTTCAAAATGATCATATCTTGGATCAATGCCTTGAACTCCCTTGCTGATGCTATATCATCTTCCAGAGGAACTTAAAAACTATGGTAGTCTCGATGTTTTTAAATGCAAGACAATGATATATACTTCCGCAGAAATGTATTTCAATGCAGGTACAATGTGTGCTATTTTAATGTTTTACTTCTTTTAATGCTGATTATCTATACAATGATGTTCTTATTCTGTTTTTCATTGTTATGGGCCATCTGATAAATGTTTCACAGAGTGTGTTTACCATTGTAAAATATATTCTAAATGAAAAAAAAAAAAATAAATAAAAATCTGCAGGCAGTGAATGCCACAGGGAGAGTCCGCTGGGATGCATAGCTTACAGTTTGGTACATTTTTACCCAAAAAAAAAGATCACATACAGTGTACCATTGCTTATTTTTCCTTGTTTGTTCACATAGCAGGGTACCTACAGTTGCCATGAGAGAACTACTGCAGCCAGGGCCGTAGTCTGCAGGACAGGGGGAGAGGCGCTGCCCCCCCCTAGAATTTTACAATGTAAGGTGTTGAACATGCAAAAATTTGAAATATTCTGAGTTTTTCCGGGGAACGTATCGTTCAGTACCAGTCACTGCCCTTACCCCCTAGGATTCTGTTTAGCCTAAGGCCCTGGCAGCCCGCATCATTGATGTAATGCTTACATCAGTTAATTGTAAACCATTCTTATAGCTGGCATTGTTCGAAATAGGACCAATTTACTTATTTTTACCACAACTTTAGTGATTCTAATATGTTCGTAATGTTTAGGTCTACATATTTATTTTAAATTTTCAAAATTGTGGAGTGCAGTAAAACGGTTCAGGATGAAGTAAATCTGTCATCCATCTGCCATTTCCAATATGGCCAACACACACCTACTTTGTCACAGGCACTATTATAATACAAGTTTGGCATGTATTTTCAAACATAAGAATGCTATCTTTGCCAACTCTTACCGTGAGGATTTATAATATTTGGCAATTCTTAATCAATTTTCCGATGGTATGCGTCCACACACTTTACTCCATTCTATTTGGATGTTTTCTGTCTTATTCTGCTTTGATATCACATGTACTGCTTCCATGATTAATAATATTTCATTGTTGCCTTTTAGTATAAAGATGTCAACGTTATTAGAAAGAATAAACGGTCCCGGAGGCCTGTTCCTGTTACTATGTCAATTCACAGAAAATGGAAGGTGCAGTCAGAAAGAATGGTTAGGGGGTTTTTATTCTGGACAGGGGTCGTGTTTGATAGAAATATATCCTATCCCAATTAAAGACCCCTGCTACAAATTCAATGGCCACTATTGGCCTTACGAGAAAATGTAGAAAGAAATCTCAATGGCATGTTGTTCAAATTGCATCAATAGTGCAGACAATATTATTGCTTTTATAGACATTAGGCCTACTATGAAATACATTAAACTGTATTCAATATCTGAGGGGGAGGGGATACTTTCAAGAGCAACTGTGGGTGAAAAAATCCTTTATTTTTGTAAAAATGTATGAAAAACTATAAGCTGTACATACCCAACCTAGTCTAAGCCACACTAGTGTGTCAGGTAAACCAGTCAAGCATTGCCTGTAAGATCGGCGTAAGACAATCATTATAGTAAAATGTAGACATGAACTGCAAAAGGCTTTGCAGTGCAATCTGTGAATGCAAAAAAGTAACTGAAAACCACAGTAGATGCCTCAATTAGTCTAGTAGAATACGTCAATTGTGGTTGAAAATGTATGATGAATTTAAGAACCCATAACCTTAATGTGGTGTGTGGGTTGATCTTTGATATTCGCATAAATGCTGGAAAACTTTGTTGAAGTGCTCGATCTCTTTTGGATTGACATAGCATGTCTCAATCAACTGGCCAGAATTAATCATACTTTGCAAGGTACTTCAGAGCTCTCCCTGCCCAAATATGTCTTAAGATGAGCTTTGTATTGACATGCTTCGTTCCCATGCATTTACCATGCGTGTTTTGGTGACCCATAGCAGCATACATAAATAGTCATTCTGCATATTATGCACTAATTTTGGCAGTTCAGTAATGCCAAATTCCACCTAATCTTGCTAAATTTCACAACCAACTTTTCAAGTAATTCTTCTGCCATCATTAAGTCATGTTGACAGTCTGCGAAGCGTGTGCAATGCAGATCATGTGTGTGGCATCATTCAAGTAAGCTGTGCTGCAGCAAACTCTCTGCCTTTATACCAAGGGGGGCTATCCACCACTATAATTATCTGATTTTCACACTTTAGACATAAGATCATATCTACATAATGCAAGCAGTGTCATCAGGCTACCTTCCAACCCTTAAAATCCAATCCAGTTGCAGAATTGCAAGATTTTTTAATTATTCAAATAAGATTTTGGGAGTGACTGTCCTATGGGTGTGCGCGGTTAATTGTCTGAGCAGCAATGAATCACAATGCCATGTCCCCAACAGGGCTTTTCTAGTATAGCATACAAGTTCCTTTATGTATCTGCTCTTCTAAACCACCTTCTTTAGGTTCCAATTGGAAAAAATCTTCATAGAACCCAAAATCACCAAATTGTTACAATTACATCTGTGACAAAAATAGGTATACAGTGGCCATATTGGAAATGGCAGATGTAGAATTGATTTACATCATCATGTCCAATTTTAATGCATTCCTTATATATGAAAACCTATATGTAGACCCAAACTCCATGAGAATATGACAATTACTTCCGAAATTATAGACAAAAAGAGGTTTATGGCGGCCATTTTGGAAAATGGCAGCTATAGGAATGATCTACTTAATTCTAACCATTTTCAATGCATTCCCCATGTATGAAAACATATATTTAGACCCAAAAATCATGAAAATATGACAATTATTTCCAAAGTTACAGACGAAAATGGGTGTTTGGCGGCCATTTTGGAAAATGGCGGCTGCTGGAGTTATGCTCAGGATTGGCGATGTCTACCCAAAAAATATGTGAAGCTCAGATGCCCACCAACAACAATCAATCATAAAACTTAGCGCACATAGAAATTTCTGCGGGTCTATAGGCTGGCTCCTGGACTAGTTCTGTCCCACCGCCAAGTATTTTATTAATGCTACACTCTTAACAAAAAGGTTTTATATGGGACTTTTAAGGGTTCTATAAGCTGGTATAGATAAGGAGCACTAAAAAGGTTCATTACTGAACTTTTAAAAAGGTTCCAACAGCAAACAAACAACATTTAGATATTCCAGCTACACTGAACTCCAGCAATGGAACCCCTTTCTCTCAAGTTGGGGGCATAGGGTCCTATCATAGAGCCTTCGCACCAAGTATTACCTTTTCAAATCAATTGAACCCTTAAAAAATGTAGAACCCTTTTTTAGTCCAGGAGCCAGCGTATAGACCCGCAGAAATTTCTATGTGTTTTATGATTGATTGTTGTTGGTGGGCATCTGAGCTTCACATATTTTTTGGGTAGACATCGCCAATCCTGAGCATAACTCCAGCAGCCGCCATTTTCCAAAATGGCCGCCAAACACCCATTTTCGTCTGTAACTTTGGAAATAATTGTCATATTTTCATGATTTTTGGGTCTAAATATATGTTTTCATACATGGGGAATGCATTGAAAATGGTTAGAATTAAGTAGATCATTCCTATAGCTGCCATTTTCCAAAATGGCCGCCATAAACCTCTTTTTGTCTATAACTTCGGAAGTAATTGTCATATTCTCATGGAGTTTGGGTCTACATATAGGTTTTCATATATAAGGAATGCATTAAAATTGGACATGATGATGTAAATCAATTCTACATCTGCCATTTCCAATATGGCCACTGTATACCTATTTTTGTCACAGATGTAATTGTAACAATTTGGTGATTTTGGGTTCTGCACGAAGATTTTTTCCAATTGGAACCTAAAGAAGGTGGTTTAGAAGAGCAGATACATAAAGGAACTTGTATGCTATACTAGAAAAGCCCTGTTGGGGACATGGCATTGTGATTCATTGCTGCTCAGACAATTAACCGCGCACACCGACAGGTCAGTCACTCCAAAATCTTATTTGAATAATTAAAAAATCTTGCAATTCTGCAACTGGATTGGATTTTAAGGGTTGGAAGGTAGCCTGATGACACTGCTTGCATTATGTAGATATGATCTTATGTCTAAAGTGTGAAAATCAGATAATTATAGTGGTGGATAGCCCCCCTTGGTATAAAGGCAGAGAGTTTGCTGCAGCACAGCTTACTTGAATGATGCCACACACATGATCTGCATTGCACACGCTTCGCAGACTGTCAACATGACTTAATGATGGCAGAAGAATTACTTGAAAAGTTGGTTGTGAAATTTAGCAAGATTAGGTGGAATTTGGCATTACTGAACTGCCAAAATTAGTGCATAATATGCAGAATGACTATTTATGTATGCTGCTATGGGTCACCAAAACACGCATGGTAAATGCATGGGAACAAAGCGTGTTACTACAAAGCTCATCTTAAGATATATTTGGGCAGGGAGAGCTCTGAAGTACCTTGCAAAGTATGATTAATTCTGGCCAGTTGATTGAGACATACTATGTCAATCCAAAAGAGATCGAGCACTTCAACAAAGTTTTCCAGCATTTATGCGAATATCAAAGATCAACCCACACACCACATTAAGGTTATGAGTTCTTAAATTCGTCATACATTTTCAACCACAATTGACGTATTCTACTAGACTAATTGAGGCATCTACTGTGGTTTTCAGTTACTTTTTTGCATTCACAGATTGCACTGCAAAGCCTTTTGCAGTTCATGTCTACATTTTACTATAATGATTGTCTTACGCCGATCTTACAGGCAATGCTTGACTGGTTTACCTGACACACTAGTGTGGCTTAGACTAGGTTGGGTATGTACAGCTTATAGTTTTTCATACATTTTTACAAAAATAAAGGATTTTTTCACCCACAGTTGCTCTTGAAAGTATCCCCTCCCCCTCAGATATTGAATACAGTTTAATGTATTTCATAGTAGGCCTAATGTCTATAAAAGCAATAATATTGTCTGCACTATTGATGCAATTTGAACAACATGCCATTGAGATTTCTTTCTACATTTTCTCGTAAGGCCAATAGTGGCCATTGAATTTGTAGCAGGGGTCTTTAATTGGGATAGGATATATTTCTATCAAACACGACCCCTGTCCAGAATAAAAACCCCCTAACCATTCTTTCTGACTGCACCTTCCATTTTCTGTGAATTGACATAGTAACAGGAACAGGCCTCCGGGACCGTTTATTCTTTCTAATAACGTTGACATCTTTATACTAAAAGGCAACAATGAAATATTATTAATCATGGAAGCAGTACATGTGATATCAAAGCAGAATAAGACAGAAAACATCCAAATAGAATGGAGTAAAGTGTGTGGACGCATACCATCGGAAAATTGATTAAGAATTGCCAAATATTATAAATCCTCACGGTAAGAGTTGGCAAAGATAGCATTCTTATGTTTGAAAATACATGCCAAACTTGTATTATAATAGTGCCTGTGACAAAGTAGGTGTGTGTTGGCCATATTGGAAATGGCAGATGGATGACAGATTTACTTCATCCTGAACCGTTTTACTGCACTCCACAATTTTGAAAATTTAAAATAAATATGTAGACCTAAACATTACGAACATATTAGAATCACTAAAGTTGTGGTAAAAATAAGTAAATTGGTCCTATTTCGAACAATGCCAGCTATAAGAATGGTTTACAATTAACTGATGTAAGCATTACATCAATGATGCGGGCTGCCAGGGCCTTAGGCTAAACAGAATCCTAGGGGGTAAGGGCAGTGACTGGTACTGAACGATACGTTCCCCGGAAAAACTCAGAATATTTCAAATTTTTGCATTTTCAACACCTTACATTGTAAAATTCTAGGGGGGGGCAGCGCCTCTCCCCCTGTCCTGCAGACTACGGCCCTGGCTGCAGTAGTTCTCTCATGGCAACTGTAGGTACCCTGCTATGTGAACAAACAAGGAAAAATAAGCAATGGTACACTGTATGTGATCTTTTTTTTTGGGTAAAAATGTACCAAACTGTAAGCTATGCATCCCAGCGGACTCTCCCTGTGGCATTCACTGCCTGCAGATTTTTATTTATTTTTTTTTTTTTCATTTAGAATATATTTTACAATGGTAAACACACTCTGTGAAACATTTATCAGATGGCCCATAACAATGAAAAACAGAATAAGAACATCATTGTATAGATAATCAGCATTAAAAGAAGTAAAACATTAAAATAGCACACATTGTACCTGCATTGAAATACATTTCTGCGGAAGTATATATCATTGTCTTGCATTTAAAAACATCGAGACTACCATAGTTTTTAAGTTCCTCTGGAAGATGATATAGCATCAGCAAGGGAGTTCAAGGCATTGATCCAAGATATGATCATTTTGAAGCTTCAACCTGCCAGGCTTTTCTAAGCCACACTAGTATGCCAGGTAAACTAGGTAAGCATTGCTTGTCAGAAGTGGCTGCTTGTCTTGTTTTTAAATTGTTAGTTTTTAGCTGAAGTTTTTGCAAATGTTTTAAAGCACTTTTTAATCCTTTCGTTTACCTATGAAGTGCACAAGCCACGACAATATTCAAGCCTGAATCCTGTGGCTCAAACATACAGATACAGATACAGATTGGGGGGAAGACGATCATTACAGCAAAATGTAGACATAAACTGCAATAGGGTTTGCAACAAAGTAACTGAAAACCACAGTAGATGCCTCAATTAGTCTAGTAGAATACGTCAATTGTGGTTGAAAATGTATGATGAATTTAAAACTCATAACCTTAATGTGGTGTGTGGGTTGATCTTTGATATTCGCATAAATGCTGGAAAACTTTGTTGAAGTGCTCAATCTCTTTTTGGATTGACAGAGCATGTCTCAATCAACTGGCCAGAATTAATTATACTTTGCAAGGTACTTCAGAGCTCTCCCTGCCCAAATATATCTTAAGATGAGCTTTGTAGTAACACGCTTTGTTCCCATGCATTTACCATGCGTGTTTTGGTGACCCATAGCAGCATACATAAATAGTCATTCTGCATATTATGCACTAATTTTGGCAGTTCAGTAATGCCAAATTCCACCCAATCTTGCTAAATTTCACAACCAGCTTTTCAAGTAATTCTTCTGCCATCATGCAAGTCATGTTGACAGTCTGCGAAGCGTGTGCAATGCAGATCATGTGTGTGGCATCATTCAAGTAAGCTGTGCTGCAGCAAACTCTCTGCCTTTATACCAAGGGGGCCTATCCAACACTATAATTATCTGATTTTCACACTTTAGACATAAGATCATATCTGCATAATGCAAGCAGTGTCATAAGGCTATCTTCCAACTATTAAAATCCAATCCAGTTGCAGAATTGCAAGATTTTTTAAATATTCAAATAAGATTTTGGGAGTGACTGGCCTATTGATGTGCGCTGTAAATTATCTGAGTAGCAATGAATCACAATACCATGTCCCCAACAGGGCTTTTCTAGTATAGTATACAAGTTCCTCTATATATCTGCTTTTCTAAACCAACTTCTTTAGGTTCCAAATGGAGAAAATCTTTGCGCAGAACCCAAAATCACCAAATTGTGACAATTACATCTGTGACAAAAATAGGTATACAGTGGCCATATTGGAAATGGCAGATGCAAAATTGATTTACATCATCATGGCCAATTTTAATGCATTCCTTACGTATGAATAATTATATGTAGACCCAAACATCATGAGAATATGACAATTACTTGCAAAGTTATGGACAAAAAGATATTTACGGCGGCCATTTTGGAAAATGGCAGCTTTAGGAATGATCTACTTAATTCTAACCATTTTTAATGCATTCCCCATGTATGAAAACATATATTTAGACCCAATAATCATGAAAATATGACTAATATTTCCAGAGTTATGGACGAAAATGGGTGTTTGGCGGCCATTTTGGAAAATGGCGGCTGCTGGAGTTATGCTCAGGATTGGCGATGTCTACCCAAAAAAAATTTGAAGTTTAGACACCCACCAACAACAATCGATCATAAAACTTAGCGCACATAGAAATTTCTGCGGGTCTATAGGCTGGCTCCAGGACTTTTTCGGCTGTGGGTTCTTTAAATATACCATCAATTACCGTTAGCATTAAGAGTGTACATGTATGCACACTTTAAGGATATTCTTTACAATATGACTCCATCATTTTGGTGAATACCTTTTAGTCCTAAGTACCCCCTGCAGCAAATTTAATGGCAAACAATTCTTCACTGTCTCATGGAATAATGACGAATTTAAGAGTACATTTTTAAAGAAGTGGCATTGTTATATTATGGAAATGCAGCAAACATCAAGTGCTTCAAGTTGTCCCTTTCTATCTCCCATCCATCATGATTCTTCTCCATTTATCTTTAAAGTTAGACAGCTATCTGTTGCTTTCTTAATCTAACATCAGCATTTGTTTACCCCAGGCTGCTGTTGTAGTGAAATATCGCCGTTTATACATTGTCTCTACCTTTGTGCAAACTTAGATTGTCTTTGTCTAGACAATCAGACCGTATGAGAGCAAAAAAGTTGGGCCCGAAGCCTAGCTCACTGTAAGTGCACCAAACTGCTAATCTCCGGGACCCAGATTTGATTCTCAGACAGGGCTAGCAGCACTTTCCCTGTACTCTTTGCCTCATGGCAGTTGTCCCAGGCCAAATTTGAGGTGTTCCCTTAAGCTGCCCTGCGTGAGTTGAGTAGCTCTTGGGAATTACACGGCTTCAGCTGCTGCAATCTCGTCACATCTTAGGAAACCAAATTAGGTCTTAATGCACACGTCTGGAGGTTATAAATCAGCCGTGAACTGATTTGCTCAACTTGAATGAATCAAATGCACATTATTCACTCTAAGGAAAACCCCAACGAGCAATAATGGAGAAAGGGAGTTGATTAGCCTGGTCCTTGCCAACTAATACCACTCAACTTGAAGGCAGCTTGGAATTGAACAAAATGAAAAAATTAAAAGCACTTCAATCTTCACCAAGAGCTAATTAATCTCAGTTGTACTGCCAGTGGTTGGATTCATAGGCTGCACTGGAGAGTTTTGAAGCCTGAGAGATGGGTTTTATTACTGCTTCATTTGCAATTTAAATGCATCTTCATGGACAAGTTAACCATCCTCCCAGAAGTCAATCTTGCCTGCTGAAGAATTTGAGGATTAGCTAAGTCTGTCAGAGCTTTGGTTCTGTTGACTAGAGATATATCTGCCTTGGTTTGGACCCAGTCTGGGGCAGTGCATATGTGTATTTCTAACTTGAATTCTAAGAAATCGAATGGTTATAGATTAAATTAGGAGCAACAGATCTGTCGTTCTAATCTGATTGTAAATTACATTAATCAATGTGATTTGTCATTGTTGCAACACCCATAAATTTAGTTGTCATTGCTGGTGAAAACTGATTACTCTTGATGAACAGACAATTGAAATCGCGTGATTGATGGACGGACCTCTGTTTTAGTATTACATGAAAACCAAGATGTTTCTTTGGTAATTTGTTAAACTGTTTTTTGCAGTAAAGCAAGATAAATGTGTCTTTGCGGTTGCCATGGTAATCCTTTCTTCACAAAGCCACCCTTTTGTGACGAGTAATCCTGACAAAATCTAACAACAATATGACAAAGTAAGATTTTAAATCACTCCAAGGTGTCTTTATGAAATGTCTTCCTTTCTTTGAAATTCTTTCGCAAGAGACAGCATTGTTCTTATAAGCACAGTGTTACAGGTGATTTCATTACCATGCGATTCTTGTCATTCACACTTGGCTGTGAGGAATCAATGTAAAGTCTTACTGATGGTGCCTGTCACGCAATGCATGGGACTGCAAGTCAGCTTTTGTGTCTTTTCTTTGAAAAAGTTATCCTAAAGTATTTCAGGAGTATCACATCACACTTAAATTTATAGCCATCTAAAGATCTCCTGCACCAATGTTTCAGGTGTCAACTTGATGAGATTTTAAAAGTACATTGTTTACTATGGAGAATTCAGTGAAAGTCCTTCCCTTGGCCATTTCTATCTTCCATCAATCATAATTCTGCTCCATTTATCTTTAAAGTCTGACAACCATCTGTTGGGTTTTTAATCTAACGTAGGCAGTTGTTTTGCCAAAGCTGCTGTAATGAAAGATTGCTCTTTAAATTGTCTCTGCCTTCGAGCAAACTTCATTTGTCATTGTTCAGACAGTGTGAGGGCATTCAGTTGGCCCAAAGTCCGGTTCACTGGAAGGGCACCATACTGATAACCAAGGACCCGGATTTGATTCTCAGCTAGACGTGCCCATGACTGGTAACAGTTTCATCCTGTGCCAAAAGAGCTCTTTGCCTCATGGCTGAACGTCATTGCCTGTCAAAGTTTCTTGCTATCTCACAATCCTCTGTGATCAACATGTGCATTGCATTTTCTGTTTCCGTGAATGACTGCCTTCAATTATGTACAGTGCAGCTAAGTCTGTGCTTATTGGGTCGGTCCAAGTGGAGTTCAATCCAGAGGGAAAACCCTTACCCCTTTGACCTAATTGCCATCTCAAGGAAGAGTCTGTCGGCTGCATTTCACGTTGTGGTAGATGATAGGGCTTTGTATCCGTTATTTATGCTTTAAATTATCTACCACTAGTGGCGAGACTAAACAGGACCAAGGAAATGAAGTGCACTCATCATCATTTTATCCTACGCCATGAGTGACCAATGACACAGGATGACACATCCGGCTTACATGTAGTACATGGGTGGACCTGAATTAAGGACTACATGAACATCTTGTCCCCCTCCTCCATTTGTGAACTTGTGGTCTTTCTTTGACACTGCTTGATATATTCCGGTGTTCAGTGGAGTGGACATCAGCTCCAATTTGAGGTGTTCTCTTAAGCTGCCCCTTGGTTGGTTGAGTAGCTCTTGGGAATTACACGGCTTCAGCTGCTGCAATCTCGTCACATCACAGGAAACCAAATTAGGTCTTAATGCAACGTCTGGAGGTTCTAAATCAGCCTTGAACTGATTTGCTCAACTTGAATGAATGAATCAAATGCACATTATTCACTCTAAGGAAAACCCCAAGGAGCAATAATGGAGAAAGGGAGTTGATTTGCCTGGTCCTAGCCAATTAATACTACTCAATGTGGAAGGAGCTTGGCATTGAACAAAAGGCTGCCTTTGAGAGTTTTGAAGCGTGGGAGATGGGTTTTACTACTCCTTCATTTGTCATTTTAAATGCATCTTCATGGACAAGTTAGCCCTCCTCCCAGAAGTTAATCTTGCCTGTAGGCCAACTGGAGTATTCACCTCAGTTGGTCCCAGCTGATATACTGTATCACTGTATCACTGTTTCTAGTTTTGTCGCAGTTGTTTCCTTCTCCAGCTAACGCCTTTCCGTGGAAGTCTTACTGATAGTGCATGTCATGCGATGCATGGGACTGCAAGTCAGCTTTGTGCCTTTTCTTTAAAGAAGTTATCCTAAAGTATTTCCAGAGTATCACATCACACTTAAATAGCCATCTAAAGATCTTCTGCATCAATGTTTCATATACTACTATGTCAACATTTGAAGATTTTGAAAGCGCATTTAAAGAAGTGGCATTATTTAGGCCTTATATGGAGAATTCAGTGAAAGTTCTTCCCTTGGCCGTCTCTATTTCCCATCAATCATGATTCTTCTCCAAATAAATTTGAAGTCAGACAACCATCTGTTGCTTTGTTAATCTAACCTAAGCATTTGTTTGCCTAAGCAGACGTAATGAAAGATCGCTCTTTAAATTGTCTCTGCCTTTGAGCAAAAACTTAGTTTGTCGTTGTTCAGACAGTGTGAGGGCATTAAGTTGGGCCCAAAGCCCAGCTCACTGGAAGGGCAACAGACTGCTAACCAGGGACCCGGATTTGATTCTTCGCAAGGAGTGCCCAGGACTGGTAGCGGTTTCATCCTGTGCCAAAAGAGCTCTTTGCCTCATGGCCGAACGCTATTGCCTGTCAAAGTTTTTTGCTATCTCACAACTGTGAGCTACATGTGCATTGTATTTTCTGTTTCCATGAATGACTGCCTTCAATTACGTACAGTGCAGCTAAGTCTGCGCTTATTGTGTCGGTCCAAAGTTGAACTGGAGTTCAATTTTTGAACTTGTGGTCATTCTTTGGTACTGCTTGATACATGCCAGTGTCTGGTGGACTGAGCATCAGCTCCAATTTGAGGTGTTCCTTAAGCTGCCCTGGTTGAGTTGAGTAGCTCTTGGGAATTAGCCGGCTTCAGCTGCTGCAATCTCGTCACATCTCAGGAAACCAAATTAGGTCTTAATGCACACGTCTGGAGGTTATAAATCAGCCTTGAACTGATTTGCTCAACTTGAATGAATTAAATGCACATTATTCACTCTGAAGAAAAACCCCAAGGAGCAATAATGGAGAAAGGGAGTTGATTTGCTTGGTCCTTGTTGAATAATACTAATCAACGAGGAAGGAGGTTAGCATTGAACAAAATGAACGAATAATTTAGCATTTCAAGTTTCACCATGAGCTAATTAATCTTAGTTGAGCCACAAGTGGCAGCATCCTTAGCCTGCCCTGGAGAGGCTTGAAGCATGCAAAATTGGTTTTATTTAACTACTTCATTTGCAATTAATGCATCTTCATAAAAATGTTAACCCTTCTCCTAGAAGTTAATCTATCCCACCGAAGAACTGGAGGTATTATCTTTGGCTCTGCTGGATAGAGTTGCGTCTGCATCTCCAGTGAGTTAATGTAACAAATTAGGGTAAATTATCATAAATCTGAATTACTCAATTTTCTGTGGACTTTAAAGCCACCAAACAATAATTTCCTTTAAATATTCATTAAAAATAAAAAAATGTTTGTCTCAGGCTGGAAATATTTGTGCTTTTATGCAATTTCAGTCAATTATAGGCCTATAAATAGCCTATAAATAGCCATATTTGGCACCCACCCCTGGAGCCACGCTATGGCAACAGCTGAAACAAAACTAATTTTTAATATTGTTTTCTGAGGCCTCCAAAAACAATTATCTGCAGGGACAATTTTGAGATAGCCTTTTTTTTGGCTAAAAAAAGGCAAAATGTGGTTTTCCCGCCAAAAATGAGGCTGAAATTTTGGCGGGAAAACCAGTTTTTGGCTATTTTTAGCCCAATAAGGGGCTATCTCAAAATTGTCCCTCCACAAAATTGATTTTTTAGGCCTTAGAAAACAATATTAAAAATTAGTTTTGTTATAGCTGTTGCCATAGGGTGGCGCCAGGTATAGGTGCCAAATATGGCTATTTATAGGCTATTTATAGGCCTATAATGCCCTTAAATGGCATGAAAACAAAAATATTTCCAGCATGAGACAAAAAATATTATTTTTCATTACCATTTTTAAGAAATAATCTTTCTGTGGCTTAAAACATCACAGGGAATTAAATTATTTGGAATTTTGGCAATTTTTGCCTTAATTTTTACATTAAGTCACTGGAGATGGGTTCGAGCCCAGTCAGGGGGCACTTTGGCACAAGAATGTATTCAAAGCAATAGTGTGATACGAAGTTGTTGCATTTATCCATTCCTACATTTTATGACCCCCAATGAAATCCAGCAGTGTGGCTTGATTATTTTTGAGATAGGCCACAAGTGAAGGTGTCTTGAAATTTGATCATCTTACTAACTTTAATTCTAAGAAATCAAGTGCTCATAAATAGATAAAATTCAATATTTTAGATTAAAAAGGATTGACAGCAAATATGTTATTCAAATCTGATTTTCAATTTGCTAAATCATTTGGATCAGTCATTGTTACAACACCCATTAATAAAGTTGTCATTGCTGGTGAATTACTCCTGGTGAACAGACAATTGGAACTGGTTGATGGGTGAATTGAAAATTGGGCATATATTGTTATCTTTTGAGAAAACAATAAGATGAAAGTGCTCACTTTTTCCTAGCACTTCTTGAAGGTACAGGCTATGATATACAGTTGTGCTTGAAAATTAGTGAACCCATAGAGATTTACCATTGAGGACAATGATAAAGTTGTCTCACCGTACTGGCCATAACATAAAAGATATTGCACGAATCATTGAACCAATGACTGTTTTATACCATTGAGGTTTCCCACTACATGTACCAGCCTAACCATTAGATTTGTATCAGGGGTTTTTGTGCTAGATAGGGGTTATAATTGTGCAAAAGTAAGTGCACCCTAAGCGTAATGTTAAAAGATAGGAGCAGAGGGTGCACTTACTTTTGCACAATTATAACCCCTATCTAGCGCAAAGACCCCTGATACAAATCCAATGGCCAGGCTGGTACATGTAGTGGAAAACCTCAATGGTATAAAACAGTCATTGGTTCAATGATTCGTGCAATATCTTTTATGTTATGGCCAGGACGGTGAGACAACTTTATCATTGTCTTCAATGGTAAATCTCTATGGGTTCACTAATTTTCAAGCACAACTGTATTTGATTGCCATTGATATGCCATATTCATATCTCCGTCATTAGAATTAAAACCAACTTGACACCCAAAACATTTGATACTTTGTTTCTTTGAACTCTGGGTGGTTCAAAACATCAGAAACACTCTAAATATGAATAAAAAAACTCATTTTCCTTCAGGGATAAATTGATTTAAGAGTTCAATTGTGAAACATGACAGCTTAAGTGGCCATGGCCGCCATGTTCATGAGAGGCCCAATTACCACCAATTACATTGTAATTGTCCTCTGTTGTGAAACGATATGACACTAATGAGAGAATTGACTGGCATAAGGGAATGGAAATGTGCAGTGAGTCGGTAGAATGGAACAATCACTCTTACAGTACAAATTTCTAAATGTGGCTCAACTTAGCTGTCATAGCTATTCATTACTAGTCTTATCCATATCTATCCATAACTATCCACTTCTAGTCTTTTGTATACCCTGGAATCTCTTTACCCCTTGTTTAAACAACAGTAATTGTGGATAGCTCTGGCTAGCTATGGATAAGTGTAGCTTAGTTTAGCTTGGAATGGCTATGGATAGATAGCTAAGGCTAGATTTTAAATGACGAGCCACTTTTAGAAATTTGTACTGTACACATCTACGCTGCCTTGTGGTGTGTTATTTACTTT
Organism: Platynereis dumerilii; assembly: GCA_026936325.1. Taxonomy (NCBI): domain Eukaryota; kingdom Metazoa; phylum Annelida; class Polychaeta; order Phyllodocida; family Nereididae; genus Platynereis; species Platynereis dumerilii. The sequence goes on along the minus strand of JAPTHN010000003.1, from coordinate 37,304,042 downwards.
ATCTCGTAGTCAGAATCATAGTACCTCTCACAATCATGTATACGAGCAAAGGTGTACCGAAAGAGTGGGATCAGGGGTGCCACCCCGCCCCAGAAATAGTTAAAACCTAAAATTTGGGCAAGAAGGCTAAAAATTTGGGTATCGATGATAAAATAAAATTAATATCAGTGAAAATCAACTGTTCAGAAGTTATATCTATCATCTATATATCATTTCACAAGTGAAATATGTTACTGTTACAGAATGTGGTTACTGGTTATTCAAACACAGCAACACCAGTACATTATGAATGTGACATGGGAAATGAGGACACATATCTCCTATATTACTGGTGGTATCTCTGACATTTAGAGACATCTGTAAGCTAATACCTGGAATATACCCAAGTGTTATTTGGCAAGCAGGAACACAAGACAGTGCAGGAATGTGACAAACCAAATCTGTCTGGTGACACTGATATCGCGAGAATTATTTATCCTGACATTTCAGAGCCTTGCGATAAGCGGTATCTGTTTCAAAAGATGTGGAAGTCCTCACCTCTTAATCTGTTTCTATAAGGATTCATTCTAAGGCCTGCAAATAGGCTGTAATCCCGGGTGACATTCAGATTCCTTTGCAGAAAATGAGATTGCATATCAATTTGCCATTTTGAATCTTCTCTCAGAAATTCGGGGGGGGGGGGTGGTCTAGTGGTAGCATGCTAGGCTGCCAATCGCTGGGTCCAGGGTTCGAATCCAGCTCTTGCCAGGCCACCTGGGCCTATGTTGGATGGCTGCTTCAATCATCCTTTGCCTCATTGCCCTGTCGTCCTCCTGTCCTGATTAGCCTGCCAAATGTAATTAGTGCATATATATACAGGATGTCAAGCTCCAATCATCCCTCCATCTCTCAGAAAGTCACATGTGCATGGAACGGAATTTGGATATCTTCCGAAAAGATTTATGTTGTTACAGCAGTTCCGATAAGCATGTAATTATTTTTCGACTTCAAGGTACTAGACTATACTATCATATTCTCGCCATTGGACATTTTTGTTTGTTGCTGGCATTAACAAACCAAAATTTTGAAAATGGGATAGCAGCACTCTTTGAAACTAACCGTAGACTGACATTTGCTTTTTTTAAGTATTTCAAAACGGTTAGATTTGAGCCACAGAGTCATAAGTTCGGGCACAAGATTTCTTTAGATAGCAGACCCCTTTAGTCAGCATGATTGTCTATAAATATATTAGTCTTACCCTGCAAGTTTATCTTGCCTCCCTAAGCATTTCAGGAAAAAAAAATCTAAGACTTTTCTCCAATAGTGGTGTCTGAAACTTTAAAAGAAACCAAAGGGAAAGAGATAAAAGAATGAGCAAAGTTTTAAAAGGACTGATAAGCAAGTTAAAGTCAGTAAGCAAAAAATACCAGGTAGGCCTACATCTGTTATTCCGATCTGATTGTTTACTACCTGTTAGAAATCAATTTGACTTCGCATCCTCCAGTTAGGCCTATATGTAGCTTAATTTTAAGAAGTATTGATCAAAACTTCATATATATATACATGTAGGTCTTCAATTATACCTTAATCATTTTAATTTGTCAATTTAAAACACCAACAAAGTGCATCAAAACAGGATGTATCTACAGCATTTTCTTGCTACTACTTGCAACTTAAAGGTTGTTGCATGTTTTTAAGTCATAGTCATCAGTCCTAGCTGACTTGCTGGTCTGGAATCTGATACATAGATTAGGTGATTGTTATTTATTTCAGGATTTTCAACATTACATTCGCACATTAAATTACATATATGTAAATTTATAAGTATTGTAATTGTACATTGTATCACTGTCTCTGAACCAGTTGTGTCGCAGATGTTTTCCACTTTTAGCTTTTCCAGGGCGTGTCATGCAATGCCTGGGACCGTAAGTCAGCGTTTGTGTCTTTTCTATGAGAAAGAGTATCACACTATAGAAATATTCTGCTTTTACTTAAAGACTAAAATAAAGAGCCATCTACCTGCACCAGTATTTTATTTGTCAAGGTTCATGAACTTAAAAGTTATAAAGATACACTCGGTCACATGTCTTCACCAAATGATTGTCTGATAGACTGAGTATTCTATTAATGCTACATTCTAGACAAACAGGTTTTATATGTGTCCTTTAAGGGTTCTATGAGCTGGAATAGATAATGAATCTTTTTTTCAAGCTACACTGGACTCCCACAATGGAACCCCTTCTCTCAAGTTGGGAGCATAGGGTCCTATCATCAGGCCTTCCCACCAAGTATTGAACCTTTTCAATTAAATTGAACTATTAAAAAATTTGGAACCTTTTCCCGGCTGTTTGTTCTTTATATATACCATCAAGAACCATTAGCATTAAGAGTGTGTGTGTATGCACACTTTAAGGATATTCTTTACAATGTGGCTCGATCATTTTGGTGAATACCTTTTAGTCCTAAGCACCCCTTGCGGCAAATTGAATCGCAAACGATTCTTCACTGTCTCATGGAATAATGAAGAATTTAAGAGTACATTTTTAAAGAAGTGGCATTGTTTTCTGTGGAAATGCAGCAAACATCACTTCCAGTTGCTCTCTTCTATCTCCCATCCATTATGATTCTTCTCCATTTATCTTTAAAGTTAGACAGCCATCTGTTGCTTCGTTAATCTAACATAGGCATTTGTTTGCCCTGGGCTGTTGCAGTGAAAGATTGCTGTTTACAGTTGGGCCCGAAGCCTAGCTCACTGTAAGTGCACCAAACTGCTAATCTCCGGGACCCAGATTTGATTCTCAGACAGGGCTAGCAGCACTTTCCCTGTACTCTTTGCCTCATGGCTGTTGTCCCTGCCTGTCAAAGGTTTTTTCTGCCACCCAACATCCCTGTGAGCAAGAAGTGTGGTACACTTTCTCTTTTCACTTTACATTCTTATTGTCGTCATGTACAGTGTAGCAATGTCTGTTCTTATTGGGTCACCCAACAAGAGTTAAATCCAGACTAATAACTCTCAGCCCTATTTGCTCATTTTTGTCTCAAGGAAGAGCTGCATTTTAGTTTGTCCAATAACAACAGGGTGGACGACAAGGCTTTGCATCCTTTATCTATGTACTACTAGCGGCGAGGCCATACAGGATAGACATGGTCCGCAGTAATGAGGCAAGTGCACCCTTTGCACAGGCTAAAACCCTTCCAACTTTTGAACATAGGCCAGAATCCATGACTACAGGTATGTGCTGCCTACTAGATTTTAGTGTGTACTCGTGGTATTCCTTTGGTACTGATATATTCCTGTTTCCAGAGTTGTAGCCATCAGGCCAAATTTGAGGTGTTCCCTTAAGCTGCCCTGCGTGAGTTGAGTAGCTCTTGGGAATTACACTGCTGCAATCTCGTCACATCTCAGGAAACCAAATTAGGTCTTAATGGACACGTCTGGAGGTTATAAATCAGCTGTGAACTGATTTGCTCAACTTGAATGAATCAAATGCACATTATTCACTCTAAGGAAAACCCCAAGGAGCAATAATGGAGAAAGGGAGTTGATTAGCCTGGTCCTTGCCAACTAATACCACTCAACTTGAAAGGAGCTTGGAATTGAACAAAATGAACAAATTAAAAGCACTTCAATCTTCACCAACAGCTAATTAATCTCAGTTGTACTGCCAGTGGTTGGATTCATAGGCTGCACTGGAGAGTTTAGAAGCCTGAGAGATGGGTTTTATTAGGCCTACTGCTTCATTTGCAATTTAAATGCATCTTCATGGACAAGTTAACCATCCTCCCAGAAGTTAATCTTGCCTGCTGAAGAATTGGAGGATTAGCTCAGTCGGTCAGAGCTTTGGTTCTGTTGACTAGAGATATGTCTGCCTTGGTTTGGGCCCAGTCTGGGGCAGTGCATTTATTTCTAACTTGAATTCTAAGAAATCGAATGGTTATAGATTAAATTAGGAGCAACAGATCTGTCGTTCTGATCTGATTGTAAATTACATTAATCAGTTTGATTTGTCATTGTTGCAACACCCATAAATTTAGTTGTCATTGCTGGTGAAAACTGATTACTCTTGATGAACAGACAATTGAAATCACTTGATGGATGGACGGACCTCTCTTTTGGTATTACATTAAAACCAAGATGTTTCTTTGGTAATTTGTTAAACTGTTTTTTGCTGTAAAGCAAGATAAATGTGTCTTTGTGGTTGCCATGGTAATCCTTTCTTCACAAAGCCATCCTTTTGTGACGGGTAATCCTGACAAAATCTAACAACAATTATGACAAAGTAAGATTTTAAATCACTCCAACGTGTCTTTATGAAATGTCTTCCCTTCTTTCGCAAGACAGCATTGTTTTATAATATAAGCACAGTGTTAGAGGTGATTTCATTACCATGCGATTCTTTTCATTCACACTTGGCTGTGAGGAATCAATGCTAAACCAGCACATACTATGTTTGATAAATCAAATGTGTGACGTTCTGTAATTTCTAAACCAATCAGATTAACTAAAAATGAATCGTGTACTAATGAAATCACCTGTAACTTGCATCATATTTTTTGCCTCTCTGGAATACATTGTATTCATTTGTTGTTATGCATACTGTTAATATTGGGTTAATGGGTATGACGTTTGTTTATGCATTGGAACTTATGGAAGGATAGCAGCTCTGTATACAAATACTGTGTTCCAATTACCTCCTTGTGCAATGAGCTATATCCTAAGTGCTAAGCGTCCTTGATCAAAATCCTTTCTGATGTAAAATGGTTGTAAATGATTCATAATACCCAATTCCTCTTTGCGGTGTCTTAGAACCTCTTTTCTGTCACATTAAGCCATTATATCATAATATTTCTTGTAACTTGCTGTCGTCGCATGTTCGTAACTCATTGTGATCTGTGTTGACTACAGGTCTGGAATCTGATATATTGTATCACTGTTTCTGAAATAGTTTTGTCGCTTTCGTTTTCCTCTCCAGCCATCGCTTTTCCGTGGAAGTCTTACTGATGGTGCCTGTCATGCGATGCGTGGGACTGCAAGTCAGCTTTTGTGTCTTTTCTTTGAAAAAGTTATCCTAAAGTATTTCAGGAGTATCACATCACACTTAAATAGCCATCTAAAGATCTCCTGCACCAATGTTTCAGGGTTCAACTTGATGAGATTTTAAAAGTACATTGTTTACTATGGAGAATTCAGTGAAAGTCCTTCCCTTGGCCATTTCTATCTCCCATCAATCATAATTCTTCTCCATTTATCTTTAAAGTCTGACAACCATCTGTTGCGTTTTTAATCTAACGTAGGCAGTTGTTTTGCCAAAGCTGCTGTAATGAAAGATTGCTCTTTAAATTGTCCCTGCCTTCGAGCAAACTTCATTTGTCATTGTTCAGACAGTGTGAGGGCATTCAGTTGGCCCAAAGTCCGGTTCACTGGAAGGGCACCATACTGATAACCAAGGACCCGGATTTGATTCTCAGCTAGACGTGCCCATGACTGGTAACAGTTTCATCCTGTGCCAAAAGAGCTCTTTGCCTCATGGCTGAACGTCATTGCCTGTCAAAGTTTCTTGCTATCTCACAATCCTCTGTGATCAACATGTGCATTGCATTTTCTGTTTCCGTGAATGACTGCCTTCAATTATGTACAGTGCAGCTAAGTCTGTGCTTATTGGGTCGGTCCAAGTGGAGTTCAATCCAGAGGGAAAACCCTTACCCCTTTGACCTAATTGCCATCTCAAGGAAGAGTCTGTCGGCTGCATTTCACGTTGTGGTAGATGATAGGGCTTTGTATCCGTTATTTATGCTTTAAATTATCTACCACTAGTGGCGAGACTAAACAGGACCAAGGAAATGAAGTGCACTCATCATCATTTTATCCTACGCCATGAGTGACCAATGGCACAGCATGACGCATCCGGCTTACATTTACATGGATAGACCTGAATTAAGGACTACTACTTGTCCCCCTCCCCCATTTGCACTCTAACAAAGTGTTTAAGAAACAACACTAAAATAAACACTTTTTTGTTACACTTAATAAACGCGTGAAAGTGTTTATGATTTTTAACACATTTAAGTGTTTTTGATTTTAAACACATTTAAGCGTCTTTGATTATAAACACAAAAACGCTTTAATAGCTTGTTACACTTTATTAACACTAAAAAGTGTTTATAACAATAAAAGTGTTTGATCTTAAACACTCGATGTTTTTCCAGGATGACTGCAAAGAAGGTGTTTATCATATTAAAGAGTTAAACAAAAAGCGTTTATAAATAAACACTCTGGTGTTGCAGTATTAACACATTGTTAATGTACATTACAATATCAGTAGTTCAGCTGCTTTCTGAATAAATAACATGGTTACAATAGTGAAATCAATTAACAATTTATAAAAAACAGTACAAATGAAAATAGATTTAATTGAATTTTTAAATACTTCATAATATTATGTAATTAAACAAACTATCCACATCAATTTCAAAAGGCCACTTGTTATAACCAGATGATGACTGCCATCGCTTTTCCGTGGAAGTCTTACTGATGGTGCCTGTCATGCGATGTGTGGGACTGCAAGTCAGCTTTTGTGTCTTTTCTTTGAAAAAGTTATCCTAAAGTATTTCAGGAGTATCACATCACACTTAAATAGCCATCTAAAGATCTCCTGCACCAATGTTTCAGGTGTCAGCTTGATGAGATTTTAAAAGTACATTGTTTACTATGGAGAATTTAGTAAAATGCCTTCCCTTGGCCATTTCTATCTCCCATCAATCATAATTCTGCTCCATTTATCTTTAAAGTCTGACAACCACCTGTTGCGTTTTTAATCTAACGTAGGCAGTTGTTTTGCCAAAGCTGCTGTAATGAAAGATTGCTCTTTAAATTGTCTCTGCCTTCGAGCAAACTTCATTTGTCATTGTTCAGACAGTGTGAGGGCATTCACTTGGCCCAAAGTCCGGCTCACTGGAAGGGCACCATACTGCTAACCACGGACCCGGATTTGATTCTCAGCTAGACGTGCCCATGACTGGTAGCAGTTTCATCGGCTGCATTTCACGTTGTGGTAGATGATAGGGCTTTGTATCCGTTATTTATGCTAGTGGCGAAACTAAACAGGACCAAGGAAATGAAGTGCACTCATCATCCTTTTATCCTACGCCAAATGACCAATGGCACAGGATGACGCATCCAGCTTACATGTAGTACATGGGTGGACCTGAATTAAGGACTACAGGAACATATTGTCCCCCTCCCCCATTTGTGAACTTGTGGTCTTTCTTTGACACTGCTTGATATATTCCGGTGTTCAGTGGAGTGGACATCAGCTCCAATTTGAGTTGTTCTCTTAAGCTGCCCCTTGGTTGGTTGAGTAGCTCTTGGGAATTACACGGCTTCAGCTGCTGCAATCTCGTCACATCTCAGGAAACCAAATTAGGTCTTAATGCACACGTCTGGAGGTTATAAATCAGCCTTGAACTGATTTGCTCAACTTGAATGAATGAATCAAATGCACATTATTCACTCTAAGGAAAACCTTAAGGAGCAATAATGGAGAAAGGGAGTTGATTTGCCTGGTCCTAGCCAATTAATACTACTCAATGTGGAAGGAGCTTGGCATTGAACAAAAGGCTGCCTTTGAGAGTTTTGAAGCCTGGGAGATGGGTTTTATTACTCCTTCATTTGTCATTTTAAATGCATCTTCATGGACAAGTTAGCCCTCCTTCCAGAAGTTAATCTTGCCTGTCGGACAACTGGAGACAGGAGTATTAACTTCAGTTGGTCCCAGCTGATATACTGTATCACTGTTTCTGAAATAGTTTTGTCGCAGTTGTTTCCCTCTCCAGCTATCGCTTTTCCGTGGAAGTCCTTCTGATAGTGCATGTCATGCGATGCATAGGACTGCAAGTCAGCTTTTGTGTCTTTTCTTTAAAGAAGTTATCCTAAAGTTATCCTAAAGTATTTCCAGAGTATCACATCACACTTAAATAGCCATCTAAAGATCGTCTGCACCAATGTTTCATATACTACTATGTCAACATTTGAAGATTTTGAAAGCGCATTTAAAGAAGTGTCATTATTTAGGCCTTATATGGAGAATTCAGTGAAAGTTCTTCCCTTGGCCGTCTCTATCTTCCATCAATCATGATTCTTCTCCAAATAAATTTAAAGTCAGACAACCATCTGTTGCTTTGTTAATCTAACCTAAGCATTTGTTTGCCTAAGCAAACGTAATTAAAGATCGCTCTTTAAATTGTCTCTGCCTTTGAGCAAACTTAGTTTGTCGTTGTTCAGACAGTGTGAGGGCATTAAGTTGGGCCCAAAGCACAGCTCACTGGAAGGGCACCAGATTGCTAACCAAGGACCCAGATTTGATTCTTCGCCATGCAGGAGTGCCCAGGACTGGTAGCGGTTTCATCTTTGCCTCATGGCCGAACGCTATTGCCTGTCAAAGTTTTTCCTATCGCACAACTGTATGCTAGATGTGCATTGTATTTTCTGTTTCCTTGAATGACTGCCTTCAATTACGTACAGTGCAGCTGTGCTTATTGTGTCGGTCCAAAGTTGAACTGGAGTTCAATTTTTGAACTTGTGGTCATTCTTTGGTACTGCTTGATACATGCCAGTGTCCGGTGGACTGAGCATCAGCTCCAATTTGAGGTGTTCTCTTAAGCCGCCCTGGGTGAGTTGAGTAGCTCTTGGGAATTACACGGCTTCAGCTGCTGCAATCTTGTCACATCTCAGGAAGCCAAATTAGGTCCTAATGCACACGTCTGGAGGTTATAAATCAACCTTGAACTGATTTGCTCAACTTGAATGAATCAAATGCACATTATTCACCCTGAAGAAAAACCCTAAGGAGTAATAATGGAAAAGGGAGTTGTTTAGATTGGTCCTTGCTGAATAATACTAATCACAGAGGAAGGAGCTTAGCATTGAACAAAATGGACGAATTATTTAGCAGTTCAAGTTTCACCAAGAGCTAATTAATCTTAGGTGAGCCACAAGCAGTGCGCGCAAAAACCGTCGGACAATCGGCTTTTGCCGATCGTTTTTACGATTGTCTGACCATTCCTCTTGCTCTGGTCAGTCAAAAAAGCCGACAGCAAACTGCTGAAGACATCACAGCAATCAGGTGGACAATCAACAAGCCTTCATTCTTGTTCAGATTGCAATTATTGTTGTTTCAAGTTGGACAATCTGAAGGTCAGTGAATTGCAATAACCAGGTGTCAAGACTAATTACAATCAACTATTGTATTCAGCCTTTATTTCATTCTCTTTGTCAATTAATTTGACAACAATTATTCACACAAAAGTAGGCCTAGGCCTCCTCAATTTTATTTGACCACTAAGTAGTTCCATGATTGAAAAATAGAATTTGCAATAATAGGTTCAGAATCGAACATTGAAGCCTTTGACTTGTCTCCAATGATGTTGTATACAACAAAATATGCATCTTAGCTGGAAAGCATTGCAGTTGATCTATGTCACTGAACATGCTGAAGACCATGCACTCTGAGTCACTGAATTAGGCATATAACGTATTTATTGACCAGAGGAATGGTAGTAATGGGGCACATGTATATGAAATCAAAAATATGAAAGATAAACAGTTATTATTGCTTTGAGTTGCTTGCTCCTTTGAGACATATTTGATGTTGGTGTCAACAAATTTTTGAAATCTACAATGTCTGCATAATTTAACATTTTTTGTGTATCCGGATGAAACCATGTTTGTCTGACAGAAGTGAAAATTGTCTGACCAGAGCTTTCCCTTGGTCAGACAAAATGTCTGACCAAGGTCAATTTGCTTTCGCATGCACTGGCCACAAGTGGCAGCATCCTTAGCCTGCCCTGGAGAGACTTGAAACATGGGAAATTGGTTTTATAACTCCTTCATTTGCAATTAATGCATCTTCATAAAAAAGTTAACCCTTCTCCTAGAAGTTAATCTATCCCACCGAAGAACTGGAGGTATTATCTTTGGCTCTGCTGGATAGAGTTGTGTCTGCATGGGTTCGAGCCCAGTCAGGGGGCACTTTGGCACAAGAATGTATTCAAAGCAATAGTGTGATACGAAGTTGTTGCATTCATCCATTCCTACATTTTATGAAATCCAGCCGTGCGGCTTGATTATTTTTGAGACAGGCCACAAGTGAAGGTGTCTTGAAATTTGATCATCTTACTAACTTGAATTCTAAGAAATCAAGTGCTCATAAATAGATAAAATTCTAAGCAATATTTTAGATAAAAAGGATTGACAGCAAATATGTTATTCAAATCTAATTTTCAATTCGCTAAATCATTTGGATCAGTCATTGTTACAACACCCATTAATCAAGTTGTCATGCTGGTAAATTACTCCTGGTGAACAGACAATTGGAACTGGTTGATGGGTGAATGGAAAATTGGGCATATATTGTTATCTTTTGAGAAAACAATGAGATGAAAGTGCTCACTTTTTCCTAGCACTTCTTGGAGGTTCAGGCAATGGTATTTGATTGCCATTGATATGCCATATTTATATCTCCATCATTAGAATTAAAACCAACTTGACACACAAAACATTTGATACTTTGTTTCTTTGAACTCTGGGTGGTTCAAAACATCAGAAACACTCTAAATATGAATAAAACAACTCACTTTTCCTTCAGGGATAAATTGATTTGAGGGTTCAATTGTGAAACATGACAGCTTAAGTGGCCATGGCTGCCATGTTCATGAAAGGCCCAATTACCACCAATTACATGGTAATTGTCCTCTATTGTAAAACGATATGACACTCACGAGCACGTTTATTGGCATAAGGGAATTCCAGCACTGGGGCCATTCCATGCCAAATGGACCAACGTCTCCCACATCATGGCTTCAGATTTTAATGAAATTATTACACAAGCTACATGTACATGTTTAATGAAGCCATGCAAAATATTTTCCCTGTATTCCAAGTATTTTGAATCTGACAGCATTTTCAAATTAAGGTCTGCAAAGTAAAATTTCTATTTTCCGCATGTCAAGTCATTTCAAAAAGCTGCTGAAGCTACGTTTTTCAAGATATTGTGATAAAATTGTACACAGATCAAGCTCAGATATATAAAATGCTGCTGGCCAAAGCTAATACAGATGATGCTTTCCATCTGTTCGCACCAGCCTGTTAAAATTGGTTCATTTTTGCGGAATTTGGGTAAATTGTGGGTTTTTGGAATTTTTTCACTCAGAAACCAAGCTTTCAATAAACCTGAAACTTTGCATGAATTGAGGCAGTATCGAGTGCTAATGGTACGAATTTATTCATATTTCTAACTCCAATACTTTTTATGCACATGAAGAAAATCTCAGGACGATTCCTAAAATTGACTAATTTCAAGTGCAAAAATGGCATAGAAACTTGAAATTTATTTTTTAAGCAGTTTATGTGATCATCTTATATTTCTGCAAAAATGGTAGAGGTGTTATGTTTCATTTTTCAGGAATTAATTTTTAGAATTTCGAAGAAAAGCCTTATTTATGCTATATATCGTATGTAGGATCCTTCCAAGACCAGGTGGAACCTTAGATAAAGAGCTGAATTTATTTCTGGAAGTACCTCAGATGGACAAATTTTAAAAATCCAAACTTTAAAGAGGTATATTGGTTTCTCACAAAAGGAAATAGTAAAAAAAATATGTTGAGAGAATTTTTGCAAATAAGTTCAAAATTGACAATATGGGACTGTTGTGACAGATTTTGTAAATTAGATTAGTTGATACAGTTGCCTTTTAATGATGTTAAAAATATGAGAAGGTATCTTCGGTTATCTACATGTTAAAAAATATGTAAAATTAATGAGCAGTGACATTTATCTCAGTTTTGGAAATAACATCTAGTGACAGATGACCAGAATTTAGCAAATGCGGCTTTATAATTATTAAGTACTAGAAAAGCCCACAGAGTCACATTAACCGATAGGGGCCTACCAGACAATAGTAGGGGGGCTATGGATTTTGCACACGGGACAAACTTTTCCTTTCGTTTGTGAAGCGTCGACGAAAAATTTTCTACACATGCGGTAGGTCTGGAACACACATGTGACACAGGTCTGGGCCATCGCCATCTTTTCTTGGGTAAAATAATAGAATCTTTCGGACATGTTTTTGGGGTTATTTCTGGCTTTGAAAAATCTAAAAAAGTTATAAGCATCTACCCTATGCCTTTATTTATTTTATGGAGAAGTGACAGGAAATATAACATGTAAACAAAACTTCGGACATCAACCTCGAGTGCTTCGGACGCACTTTTCACATAGAAATAATGGTCGTACACAGCCGAAACTTAGCTCAAAATGTAGAAAATTAAATTTCCAAAACATTGGTATAAGTTAGAAGTTGCTGCGCCCGATATTAAAGGAGCCAGAGCGTGCTTAGCACTGGCTCTGCTCTGCTGATCTACACATGTATGCTGTCGATGTTTGTCACATTTTTTGCAAGAGTGGGAACTCTCCAGCTTAGGAATTTCGTCTAACGTCACGAATGATGACGTCACGCCACGTGCACTTCATTACAGTGACGTCATGTCTATTAAGGTTGCTAGGCGACTCAACCGCACACATGCGCATAGGAAACCACTCAAGATGACGGCGATGGCAAGAGCTTGAAATTGTGTTTTCTGGAAAGTGGAAACAACAAATCTAGGGTCCGTTGAACTACCAAAAGTGCCTCGGACGCCTCTTTGGGACAAAGTAAGAACCCTGTGCGAATTTGACTGTTGTGGGCCACCCAGATTCCTCAATCCTAAAGGTGAAAGATATGTGGCTCAAGAACATGAACTTTATTAAGATAGATGTGGGTATATATATACCCCAGGGACCCCATGATGTGTACAAAGTAATGCATTCCATTGTTGTCTGGGAATCTGACATGATTTAACACGAAAAGAACTGGACAAAAAAAAAAATCCTGGTGATTCTAAATAAAACTGATTTGTAATGTTCAGAAGGCAATTTGAGGCACCTTAAAAAAAATTGGCACTTTATTTTGAGTTCCACCTGCTCTTGGAAGGCTCCTACATAGTGTAAATAAGGCTTTTCTCCACATTTCAAAAAATTAGTTCCATAAAAATAAAAAATAACACCTCTACCATTTTTGCAGAAATACAAGATGATCACATAAACTGCTTAAAAAATAAATTTCAAGTTTCTATCACCTGTCCCACATGGCCATTTTTGCACTTGAAATTAGTCAATTTTAGGAATTGTCCTGAGATTTTCTTCATGTGCATAAAAAGTATTGGTGTTAGAAATATGAATAAATTCGTACCATTAGCACTCGATACTGCCTCAATTCATGCATAGTTTCAGGTTTATTGAAAACTTTATTTCTGAGTAAAAAAATTCCAAAAACCCACAATTTACCTAAATTTTGCAAAAATGAAGCAATTTTAACAGGCTGGTGCGAACAGAGGGAAAGCATCATCTACATTATATTCAGCGTATATTATGCTCTACATCTCACCATGATATATGCGTAGTTTTGTGGCGATATCTTGAAAAATGAACCTTCAGCAGCCTTTTTCAAATATATCAAAAGATGAAAAATTAATTTTATGTTGAAAGCCCAACATTTTCAAAGTGCTGTCAAAAGCAAAATGGGTGGAATATGTCCGAAATATTTCGCATGTGCTCATTAAACATATACATGTATATCAGGTTAAAATTTCATCAAAATCGGAAAACATGATGTGGGAAAATGTCTTGATTTTGGTCCATTTGGCATGGAATGGCCCTAATATGAGCAGAAAGTCGTTAGAGTGGAACAATCACTCTTTCACATTTACGCTGCCTTGTGGTGTGCAATTTAATTAACCTCATAGTCAGAATCATCATACCACTCACAATCATGTATAAGAGCAAAGGTGTACTGAAAGGGAGGGATCAGGGGTGCCGCCCCTCCCCCAAAATGGTTAAAACTTATAATTTGAGCAAGAAGGCCAAGATTTTAGGTAGATGACAAAATATATAGGATTGAAAATCAACTGTTCACTAGATGTGTCTTTTCACAAGTGATACCTGTTACAGAATATGGTTAAATTCAAATACAGCAATACCAGTACACTATGAATGTGATATGTAAAATGAGGACAAATGCATATCTCCTTTATTACTGGTGGTATCTCTGACATTTTGAGACATCTGTAAGAGAATACCTCGAATATACCCAAGTGTTATTTGGCACGCAGGAACACAAGACAGTGCAGGAATGTGACAAGCCAAATCTGTCTGGTGACACCGATATCACAAGAAATATCAATCCCTGACATTTCAGAGCCTTGCGATAAGCGGTATCTGTTTCAGAAGGTGTGGAAGTCCTCACCTCTTATTAATCTGTTTCCATAAGGATTCACTCAGAGGCCTTTAATGCCGAGTGACATTCAGATTCCTTCGCAGAAAATGAGATGGCATATCAATTTGCCATTTTGAATCTTCTCTCACAAAGTCGGGGGGGGGGGGGGGTCGGTGGTCTAATGGTAGCATGCTAGGATGCCAATCGCTGGGTCCAGGGTTCGAATCCAGCTCTTGCCGGGTCACCTGGGCTTATGTTGGATGGCTGCTTCAATCATCCTTTGCCTCATTGCCCTGTCGTCCTCCTGTCCTGATTAGCCTGCCAAGTGCAATTAGTGGATATATACAGGATGTAAAGCTCCAATCATCCCTCCATCTCTCAGAAAGTCACATGTGCATGGAACAGAATTTGGATGTCTTCCGAAAAGATTTGTGTTGTTACAGCAGTTCCGATAAGCATGCAAATATTTTTCGGCTTCAAGGTATACTAGACTATGTACTACCATATTCTCGCCATTGGACATTTTGTTTGTTGCTGGCATTAACAAACTAAAATTTTGAAAATGGGATAGCAGCACTCTTTGAAACTAACCGTAGACTGACATTGCTTTTTTTAAGTATTTCACAACGGTTATCTAGATTTGAGCCACAGAGTCATAAGTTGGGGCTCAAGATTTCTTGTTAAAATCTTTAAATAGCAGACCCCTTTAGTCAGCATGATTGTCTATAAATATAATTAGTCTTACCCTGCAAGTTGTTCTTGCCCCCCTAAGAATTTCAGCAAAAAAAAAAATCTAAGATTTTTCTCCAATAGTGTCTGAAACATTAAAAGAAACCAAAGGGAAAGAGATAAAGTTTTAAAAGGACTGATAAGCAAGTTAAAGTCGGTCAGCAAAAGATACCAGGTAGGCCTACATCTGTTATTCTGATCTGATTGTTTACTGCCTGTTAGAAATAACTTTGACTTCGCATCCTCCAGTGAGGCCTGTAGCTTTTAAGAAGTATTGATCAAAACTTTATATGTCTTCAATTATACCTTAATCATTTTAATTTGTCATTTTGGCAACATAGCGATGACAAGAAAAGTTTGAAATCAGTTATGGAAGGACAAATGTCTCTTTTGTTTTACATTAAAACCAAGATGTTCCTTTTGTAATTCATTAGGCCTAATCCTGCACTGTAAATTTAGAATTTTGAGTTAGCTTAATTGATTGAGTGAGATGGTTGCACAATTCCTTTGAGCCAAGATAACTTGTTGTTTGCAAGTTATAACAACATAAAGATTATCATAACTCAAAACGACAAGCTATCATGGCTCAAACAAATTGTGCAACCATCTCACTCAATCATTTGAGCTAACTCAAAATTTCAAATTTACAGTGTGGTTTTTTCTATGAAACCAGATAAATGTGTCTTCCCTGTTTCCATAGTAATCCTTTCTTCACAAAACCTTATTGTCAGGGGCGGACTGGCCTATGTGGCAGCTGCCACGGGCCCATCCACTCAGGGGGGCCCATGCAAGATGCAAAAATATAGAAATTTCAAGAAAGAGTGAAATTTTGCATTAAGGTTCATGCCTTCATGATAGTTTGTTGCAACCACACTAACTAGAGTAGAATACACCCACTCATGTAGGGGCCCCTGCCCAAATTTTAACAGTTTGTCAAATTAGGCCTGCAGTATTTTGCTTTTGTATTTTTAAATATCACTGATAGTAGGAACGTAGGGGCCCATTGACTTATTTTGCCACAGGGCCCGAAATGCCACCAGTCCGCCCCTGCTTATTGTGACAAGTAATCCTGACAAAATCTGACATAAGATTGTAAATCCCTTCTTACGATAAGAGATAGCTTTGTTCTTATTAACCCTTTTTTAACAAAAAGAACGATTTGGTGATGATGTTCAAATATTTCCTAAAACTACCCAGCTATGCTAGTTTAATTGGTTACCAAAGGTGCCGCATATCCAATTCCCCAAGGCTGTTTTTAAAAGCATGAAGATCAGTATCCACCACATGTCATGTATATAGGCTTGTATAAATTTTATAAATTGCTCTTCCTTTCAGATTTGCAGTGGTTTTACCACTACAGAAAGTTTATTTTGTATTGATAAACTTAATTGCTTCAACTAATACACCGGGCGGATGTTGTTTTGCCCAAAAATCTCAACATATAGCAGTAGCCATGGCCAATGGTAGGATTTGACGCGATTTCCATACCAACTTATTGATGCCTTCTACGTAATGCAAGCCTACAAGTATTGGCCTAACTCATACAGTAAGAAAGCTTGAGGCCAATGTACCCATGAGATGAGAACAAGTCCCCGGCCAAATTAGCTAATACCAAAAACAAGCTCGACACAGACTTGGGCATGTGCTTGAAATTGCCAATAACAATTTATCTTGATGTGGTCAGTAAAAAGGACCGGATTGAAGGACTTGGTAAAGAGGCTGACCACATTGTCAAGACTTATCATGCTAAACCATGCCACTTTTATTAAAGGATCAGCTTTGTACCAGTGACACTCGCCAAATTGTTGACATGAAAGTGATTTGTCACTTGCATGCCTCTTTGACCTGTTCATTAGTGTTCAAAGTCTCAGGAGTCGATGGTATATATATCAACATGTAAATTTCAAGGTAGGCCTATTATAAGTAGAATTGATAGTAGGCCTATGCGTCTTGAACAATCCTGGGAGTTGCATGCTGCAAAGGCTATACATTCAGGGCCGTATTAACCTATGGGCAAACGGGGCAGTTGCCCCGGGCCCATGACCTCAGGGGGGCCCATGAAGAAGCTAAAAAGAATTGTGACAGTAAAAAAAGTGTGTCGGGTAACTGGCGCGAATGTACTCTTCAGAATTTAGAGTGTTTTTGGTGCGCAAGGGGGCCCATTAGAAACAGTTTGCCCCGGGCCCAGAAATGCACTAATACGGCCCTTTATACATTTTAGACAATAGTGCTGACTTTCTGGTGTGAATTGTGGTTGGATGTGTCGCAGTCTCTGGAACTCGTCGTGTTTTAACTTCGTTCTAAAGTTAAGACTTGAGCTTTCAATTATCAGCGAAACCCTATCTAAGAGTGCAAATCACACCACTCACAAGACTTTTGGTCAACTCTTGTGCCTGTCCTTCAAGAAAGTATAAATTATTCAATGTTTTATTATACACCATTTCTACTTTTTACTGCAACGCTAGGTGTACATGGGTCACTAAAAACACATGGAGTGTCAAATGTCGGAATTTAAAGGGAAAACAAATGTCTCATGTCCCTTTTTATCTAAGCATAAATGATAAAGAAATGTCGTTTGTCACTTTTTATCAGTCAACCTGTCAGTGTCTCTCGATTTTTATGAGGGCCTGTGTCCCTGTCTCACTTTTTAAGAAGGGCTGTGTCGCCATGGCGATTGTGTCCATTTTTACCTTTGTACACCCCCAACGCTGACAAAGCCTTTTGAAAATTGGTTTTAAATGTCTAATTTGATTCTTTCGAGGGAATACTTTGTCCCCCACCCCCTTCTTTTATTTTTTACTCTTTTTTAAGAGTTTAATAAATTGCGTACTTGTTTGTTCGACTTAAGCGATATTCTCCTTTTGTGTGTGGTTCTCCTTGACAGTGTAAATCTGCGGTCCATGCATCATTTTGGGTACTCTCTCTACCTTAAGTCTTTCCTGGTGGCATTTTGAATAGCAAATGATTCTTCACTGTCTGGCGGAATAATGAAGTGAGAAGGTTTAGCAGTTAAGTGAGGAAATGCTTTCTGTTGTGGAGAATGAAGATAATGTGCCAAAAAATCCACTTTAAGTTGGTCCTTTCACTTCAATCTCCCATTAGGGTGGGCTGAAAAAAACTTTTTTTGGAATTTCAATATGCCAGTGGTATAGAAAGTTGGCTATGGCCAAAAAATGATAATTGGTGCAAAAAGAAATGTGTGGCATGCGACGTGTGCCGGGCCACTCCGGCTTTTAAGAAAATGCATATTTTCAGTCATTTCTCATGCTTTTTTAGACCATTTTTTGGCCTGAGTCAGCTTCCTTGGTTTCAGAAGGCTCAATGGCATACTTAGATCTTCTTTGAAGGCCATTTTGGATATGAAACACCATAAACAGGTGGCTTATATTTAAGATGTAGCCATTTCTGGGTAAATGTTGGGAATCAGAATTTGGCTTTTTTTTGCTAAAAATTGCCCGAAAAATTTGAAATTATCGGAATTGTCCCAACAAAAAATGATTCAAGGGGAATTGTGATTACCCTGAGTCCTCCCCAACGCCCTAAAAAACATTTCCAGCGAATTATCTGCATTGAGTTGTGGTTTTAGTATCCAGAATAGGGGCAATTCCGTAAAGTCAAATTTACAGATTTGACACTTTAGCAGCTTGTGTAGCCCTACCATTACACCTCAGTTATTTCATTGTTAAATAGGGATGAGGCCAGTTAATAGGGGTATCAGACAAGCCATCAACCAAAGCTCCAAGTGCAATAGGAGCTGAGCTACAAGGCGAAATGTCATCGTATCGAACGTACAGCGCGTGAGTAGTATCGAGTACATTCGACAGAATGACATTTTGCCTTGTAGCTCAGCTCCTATTGCACTGTGAGCTTTGGTTGATGGCTTGTCTGATACCCCTATTAACTGGCCTCATCCCTATTTAACAATGAAATAACTGTGGAGTAATGGTAGGGCTACACAAGCTACTGAAGTGTAAAATATGTAATCCGACTTTACGGAATTGCCCCTATTCGGGATACTAAAACCACACCTCGATGCAGATAATTCGCTGGAAATGTTTTTTAGGGCGTTGGGGAGGACTCGGGGTAATCACAATTCCCTTGAAATCATTTTTTGTTGGGACAATTCCGATATTTTCATTTTTTTCGGGCAATTTTAGCAAAAAAAGCCAAATTCTGATTCCCAACATTTACCAAGAAATGGCTATATCTTAAATATAAGCCACCTGTTTATGGTGTTTCATATCCAAAATGGCCTTCAAAGAAGATCTAAGTATGCCATTTACCTTTCTGAAACCAAGGTAGCTGACTCAGGCCAAAAAATGGTCTAAAAAAGCATGAGAAATGAATGAAAATATGGATTTTCCTATAAGCCGGAGTGGCCCGGCACAAGTTGCATGCCACAAATTTTTTTTTGCACCAATTATCATTTTTTGGCCATAACCAACTTTCTATACCACTGGCATATTGAAATTCCAAAAAAAGTTTTTTTCAGCCCACCCTATCTCCCATGTATAGATCTACAACGATCTTCTCCATTTATCTTCAAAGTTAGACAGCCATCTGTTGCTTTGCTTTTTTAATTCAACAGCACCATTTGTTTGCCCCAGGCTGCTGAAGTGAAAGACTGCAGTTTAAATTGTCTCCACCTTGTGGCAGACTTAAAAATAGCATGCAATGCATGCACCGTGTCCTCGAGCAATTTAATAACCCTTATAACTCAATGGGATATGATCATTACATTAACACATCTCTATAAATTGTTAAAAGTTGTATTCTCTCTATAGATCTATCAATCTACCTATCAATCTATCTATCTGTCTATCTATGTGTCTATCTGTTATCTATCTATCTTTAGTAATTGGCTGAAGCATAAATCTCAGGTTGTGGTGCACCCCCACTTTGTCTCAGGGCGGAAGGGCCAAAGGGAAGAAGAAGAAGATGCTTCTCAGAAATCGTCTGCTGAGTAAGGAGGAATTTGGGGGATTAAAGTTAACTATTTAGAGCAGTGAGACATAAGATTAAAGCCAGGGCATCTAGTGCAACAGTGTAAACACTGGGCATCATAATGGCATCATAACTTTGGGTTGTTCTTGCATCTGTGAAATGCTTTTCGATCCACACCAACTTTGATATGACAATCCCATTGATGACGACAAAGGGCCCGAGGCCCTGCTCTCGGACACAAAAACTGTCTTCAAAAATGCTTAGACCTTGTGAGGTTCCTGGCAAGTCAGCAGGTGTTACGTCTGTGCAAAAAAATAATAATTAAATAGCCCGCATTTACAATCTCATGCCCACATGTACCAAATCATGTGTTACTTCTATCCATATCTTAATTATTATTCAGCTTATTGTTTTAATACACATAAATATCGTAGGCCGTTATGAATTTTGTATCTCATACTGCAAATCACCAATAATACTGCCTCCCCCCTCCCTGTATAGTAAGGTTGACTAATATTCTTTCTTGGGTCAGCTGTGGCAGCTGCAACCAGGGGCGTATCTAGAAATGGCCTGAGGGGGGGGCCATTACATGGGGTGAATACGGGGTGCTCAGCGGCATTTCCTATCTTCTCCATGTTAATTTTTGGCCTGAGGGGGGGGGCCATGGCACCATGGCCCCCCCCCTAAATACGCCACTGGCTGCAACTGCTTGATATATTTTGGTTCGCAGTGCAGTGAACATCAGCTCCAATTTGAGGTGTTCCCTTAAGCTGCCCTGGGTCAGTTGAGTAGCTCTTCGGAATTACACAGCTTCAGCTGCTGCAATCTCATCACATCTCAGGAAACCAAATTAGGTCCTAATGCACACGTCTGGAGGTTATAAATCAACCTTGAACTGATTTGCTCAACTTGAATGAATCAAATGCACATTATTCACTCCTAAGGTAAACCCCAAGGAGCAATAATGGAATACTAGGCCTGTATCTATCTACCTAATTATCCTTTTGTCTTCCACCTTCCTTCCTTCATTCCTTCATCCCTTCATTACTTAAGCCACTTATTAAAGCCATCCCTCCCTCCCTGCCTTCTATCTATAGGCCTATGTGTTATGAAGTGTTTGATTCAATGTGTAAAGAATCACTCTGACTGCTGCTGTGCACTAATGTCACAGTGACATGAATTTGAAAACTTTTCAATACTTTTTTTGGGGTCAAGAATTAGAAAAGCTAATTTTAAAAAGGGTTGTGTGAATAATGAGCAATGGCTGCAGAAAGTTTCTCGGTAAGAAACGTACCAGCAAGATAACACCAAGAATATAGCATGATTATGGTCATATTTGGTATTTTGGGATAGGAAAAACAGTAATCTACGCACGTGGCTATATTAGAATGGTGAACAATGAACCTGGAATGCTGAAATTATGGAAAACGGCAACCACCTGGTAGCTATCCCAGAATCCTTAGAATCACACATTAATATAAAGATTGCAGAAAGGGTCAAAGGGAGTTGATTTGCTTGGTCCTTGGCAGTTAGACTTGATACTTCTAAAATGTGGAGGGAGTTTCACATTGAATCAAAGATAAATTGTTGCCGTTTCCATCCTTGTTTAGAACTAATTCATAATTTGTGCCAGCAACTGGACAATTCAAAGCCTACAAAGGAGAATTTGTGAGCCGCAACCAAGAGAAATAGGTTTTATTTCTCCTTCCTTTACAATTATTGCATATTCAAGGAGAAGTTTTCGAGTTGATCTTACCTCCTGAAGATTAACAAAAAAAAATATCTTTAAGCTATAAGTGGCATCCAATTAAAATATCTAAGCCTAGACTAAGAGTACGGACCACTTTTGGCGTCAGGGGGATGGTACTTCCTGAAAACTTGGGTGAATTTGGGTGATTTTGTGACATCCCGCCGACAATTTTTCACACCCCACAGAGGTATTTTTGTATCCCAGGGGGGTTCCTAGAAATGGAGGATGGATGTCAAAAAAGATTCAACAAGCTGAAACTTTTTTCCAAGTCGCCGGGATAGAGCCCAAATTTTTCTCAATTTTTGGATGTCCGGCGGGCATTTTTTCAGTGAGAACGAGTCAAAAACATCTCCAGCGGGATATAAGGACATCCCCTTTCCCTGTGGGATATTTGTACTGCCCCTGTGGGACATCTGCAGCCTCACCGGCAGTTTTTGACATCCCGCCGAGAGTGGTACCCTCTCGGCAAAACTCCCAACCGCTCCCCATTTTTCATGAATTGTGAATGGTCTCTTAAATAGAAGTAAAGTACATTAATGCAACTTTAAATCAGAAAACACAACAATTTTAAGTGATTAATTCTCAATGTTTACAATTGTACACCAAAATCGTTGTTGAAATAATAACATAGGCCAGAATAAAGTTTACAATCAACTTCTACATCATCAGCTCCATTTTGGTATTTGTCCGCCTTCTGTCTCCCTCCCTGGCTTATCAAGGTGTTCGAGATCCATGATTGGAGTTGTTCCAGTACCTGAAATAATTGCAAACAATTTTAAATTTTCAATGCAGGTCAGCTGACTCAGCCTGACTGAATAAAATTGTTAATTCATCGGATCTTAGAATAAAATTAAGTGGATCACAGGCCTATGGTTAAAGCTTTGATGTGATTTGATGATCCATGCCTGGGAAGGTGCATCTATCCAGTGCCACCATACCTGGTGAATTGCCATTTATATGAAAATTGCCTAATGTGTTTATCTATTTATTGGCCATCTCACTGCCTATTTTGAAAAGTTGCAGTCAAGTAAATACGAATTCAGGCATACCTTTTGTTTTTCCATAATTTTACTTAAAAATTTGGACATGTGTGCAATGATATCAACTTAGTCACAGGGAATCACCTTGACAGCCAATCACGGAACAAGAAATGAGGATATCCCTTATGACTGTGACAGTCATGGTCCGACCAATGGCAGCCAGTGCAGCTTCTATTTCCTGGAGCATTCCACACACATCAGATAATATTAAACACCAAGGAAAGGCACTTTAACAATTCGTCTTTACTAATCTTGAGTACTCTGGGACCAGAGACATGTGATTGGATGGAACCATAGAGTAGATTAGTGCACGGAGACTCCCCCCCCATGACTTTCGAGTTGCCATGTGACCTACTTCTTTAAGGTTAAACACTGAATGCTTGTGCAGTTAAAATTACTGACTTTGTTTACTACAAAGTCTCTAAGAGGAAATAGAATTTTAAAACTATACATATCTATCACACTCCCTCGCGATTATTGGATTCTCTCACAATCTTTTGTGTTTCTTAGAAATCTTTTACGTTCCCTCGCAATTATCGAGTTAACTCGCATTCTCTCACGTTCTCTCACGAAGAATATTGCATTTCCCTAAAAAATATTATATCGCATTTCCTTGCGATAATTACTGCATTCCTGCAAAGATCATCGCGTTCCTGCAGGATGCTATAACCAGGCAGATGTTGTCATTATATCCTTTTGGGTTGGTCAGTGCCTGGAAAATTACTGCCATCATGTTATTGTATGGTTTTCTGCCAAGGGGGCCACCATCTAATCTCAAAAGGATGAGGGGCCAAATTTCTGGTGGGGGTATTTATTAACAGAATGATGCTTGATTTAGAAGGGAATAAATTGCAACATCACGGGCGCGAAATAAACAATTACGGTCACCGTTACCGTGAAATAAGTATTGCCCGAAGAGGAAAACCCCAAACCGTCCCCCCCCCTGATTATTTAATGGTCGCCAAGGGAATGATGATCGTGAGGGAACATAATGATTATTGCGAGGGAATGCGATGATCATCCTGAGGGTACATGATCCTCTACGCAAGGGAAAGCTTAAGATTGCGAGGTACCATGATGATCACTAGGGAACGCAAAAGATCGTGGGGGGAAAGCGAAAATTCCATGTGCTCTTGTATGGGGTTCCGCATTTTTATGTTGGTTGTCTTCTGCATCGCAATGCGGATCACATCCAATACTAGCTCTCGATGTCCCATGTTCTTTAAAATGTTTCCTTACCAAAGTCAAACTCTCAATTAACAGCTTTCTTCGCCAAATCGCATTCTTTCAATGTGTTTCTGCAGCCGATGACCGGGCACCTAAAAGAAATACACTTTCTGAAAATGTATGAATTCATAACCAAGATAGTTTGCATTGCAGCAAACATGTTTTAGCCCAATATGGCTTTTGATCAATCGGTTTTGGATAATTCTACTATTGATAGGCACTTACCAATGCTTTCTGCTGGTTTTCAAAATATGCTGCGCAGCATTTCTCTCATACACATGGCCACATACTTTATTTTTGACTGGCGAAATCAATGGTCGCAGGGTTATTGGGCACATGTTACGCCGAATTGCTTTGGTGATTACAACCTGCAAAAATACACAAAATTGAAAAGAGAGACAAGACAAGCTGGTCCCATGATCAAGCGCCACTTTCCAACTTTTTTTAGCAGACTACCATAAGTTCGGTAATAATAATCCATTAGGCCTAGAATAAAAATTCTTTAAATTGATGAAAGAAAACTTCTGAGCACTTTTACCTATGGCCAACGGGCAATTCAATACCTTTGATAAAGTCACAAATATTGGAATGGAGTAAACCTGTCTTTTGTTGGATGTCATCACAGCAGTCTGCAAACATGGATCAAGGCCATAAATGGGCAATTAATTGGCCATTACAAAGCCTGCAATTGGCAGTACCTAGTCTAAGGTCCATTAATAATCATGTTTCAAAAATGAATTGCAGTGACTGTAACACTCACTTGAATTGTTTAGGAACACATACACTCTAAAAAATTTCAGACAAAATTGTTTTTTTAGATTCAAAATGGTTTTTTGAAAAACCAAATTTCAATGCAAAAAACCAACATGGATTTTTTTTAAAATCCATGTTGGTTTTGCATCGAAATTTGGTTTTTCAAAAAACCATTTTGAATCTAAAAAACCAATTTTGTCCCGACATTTTTTAGAGTGTAGATCTAGGTATAGGCCTTCTTGAATTTAATTTTTAAACAAATACACAAAAAGGCTAGAACTATACCTACATCATTCCCTGGTGATTGTTGGATAGCCTTCTTTGGAGTGATGTTGTCTCCGCTTTGGCCAAGATGCAAAATGGGCGAAGCCATTATGTCGAAGACACCTTCGTTCCTCTGTGGTTCTGGCGAATAAATGATAACACTAGCATCCTCTTGCCTCACGCCCCCTGCTTCATATGACATCAGTATGCAACTTCTCTCTCCCCTGAAATTAAATTAGGGGTAAACAACTAGATACTTGCAGTGGCGTAACTAGGGGGTCTCGAGCGGGGGGGGGGAGTCACCCCCCGGGAGTGCACGCTATTCTCTGGAGGGGCGCCCACAATGTTAATTGTATATTTTAGCCAAGGTTGGGAAGTTCACATGGGGGAGCACCTAGGTCCTAGGGGGGCACAGGTCCAATATGGGGGGGGGCACATGCCCAGGGCTCTGTGCCCCCCATAGGGGCGCCACTGGATACTCTGGGGGGCTTGGAATATTTTTTCAACAGAAATTGAGTTAATTCTCGAGAATCCTGGATGTACTAATTTATCTTGAGCAAGCGATGATCTAAAATTGACAAAAAAAGTTTGAGATAAAGAAATGTTTCGCATACATGTACAGCCTTTTTGTACATAGCCTATTTCAGGTAAAATTTCTTCGCCAATTTTATGCGTAAACTCATCAAAGAAAATAAGAGCTTTCTGTTTTTGTACATTGAGTTTGAAAGGCAGCCAGCCAATGTTTGATTTGTCGGTTTTAAACAAAAGACATTGTTTGATGACCTTTGATATGCCCAGCTGTAAGTGTAACACATTTTTCTTAAAAATTTGAAAATTGAAGGTATATTAAAGTACAAGCTTCACAAAATTAATGATGAAAATTGACAATATAAAAACACAGAAATTTGAAAATGGTCCTGTGTTGCTCAATGCTCATGGCTTGAAAAGAAATTAGTGGCTGACTGAAAAATTTGTCACCATGACTACTTCTGATGGCTCATAGCCGAGACTTCAGAGTCTAAAATTCACCAATTTGAAACTATTTATTTCAAGATGGCGCAAGATTTTTTTTCCTTACCAAAGACTGTCTCTCTTACTCTTCTCCCTCTCCTCTCTCTTCTCTCTCTCCTCTTTCTTCTTTCTCTCCTCTCCCTCCTCTCTCGCCTTTATCTTCTCTCTCTCCTCTTTCCTCTCTCTCTCTTGCTCTCTCCTTTCCCTCTCCTCTCGCTCTCTTCGGTTTCTCCTCTCTCTCTCACGCTCTCTTTCTTCTCTTTCTTCTCTCTCTCTCCTCTCTCTCCTCTTTCTTCTATCTCTTCTTTCTTGATTCTCTCTTTCCCGCTCTCTCATCTCTCTCCTCTCTCTTCTCTCTCTTCTTTCCCTTCTCTCTCTCCTCTCTCTCTCGCTCTCGTTCCTTTCTCTCCTGTCTCGTCTTTCTTCTCTATCTCTCTCCTCTCTATTGTGCCAAACCGACCTGCTGGAAAAAAAAATTTCTTTCTACAGTTCTGCAGCAATTACGCAGGTCGTCCCAAATTCCTGTTTGAAGTGGCTCGCTCAGTTGGGACCTCCCATATTCTTGAAGGTCCTGTCACATGACTTGGGCAGTCATGTGATTTTAACTGAGCCAATTGAAACAGCTGATGAAGCCCATGTGAGAAGGGTGAAATCTATACTGGTGAGTTAGAAAATTTGGATTAAGCGTTCATAGTTTAAAAAATCTGGAGTCAACATGGGAGAGACGTCCTCAAATTGCTCGGAAGATTGGAGAAAATATCAGAAAGTTAGCTCGATGGAAGAACAACAGCCATTTTAACTGGAAATGCGTCCATAGCAACATCGTACCTGAGTGCTTTCACTTCAAATCCGCAGTCAAATAATGGACAGCCGATAGAATAATAAGGAAAACTTGCTCAATCTAGCCATGCGAAATGCCAATTCACGATCAGAAATTTGAAAGAGGAATGGGCACAGATTTACAAAAACTTTCCGGCAGAAATTGACAACCAAATAACCAAGGCCACCATTGATAAACATGTGATGCAAATACATGAGCGAGAATTCGCCACCATAAAATAATGGCAACAGCGCCATTAGGAGAAATCAAGATGTTAAATAGGCATTCCTGGATGTACAAGTCCACATCTAGGACGATGGTGGCATGAAACTACAGTCTTCAGGAAGAGTACACACCCTGAGCAGTACCTGAACTTCAAGTCTAACCATTATCTTGAGCACAAATGGTCAGGATTTGGATTCAGCACAAAATTAAGGAAGCAACAGCTAAACAACATCACACATTGCTCAGAATATGCAGGGATTGGCTTTCACAAAGTTGTTAAAAATTGTCCATTGACACTTTAACTTTGTGAGCAAAAAAAATTTCCCAGGGTAAAAATCCTCCCCCGCCAACAATCATCTGGTCCACGAGCACTTGGATCTACATTGATCATGACGTTATGATTATGTCAAATGCATGAGGTGGCTGGAACAACAAATTATGTAGGCTTAACACCTGGGCTACATTAAAAGCATGCTGCCTACCCAATGTGCACACGACGTAAACCCCGACGTTGCTAATTGGTGGGGGGCTGGTCTGTTGGTCCCGTAGATATGTATGGTAGAGATTATGTTGCCACAACATGAACACGACGTCAGGGTTTTTTTACAACATTGCCACAACGTCGCAAGCTGACGTTGAACCATTGACTATGCCTCACAATGTTGTGAAAACATCGCCACAATGGCGCATGCTAACGTCGTATCTTTGATGTTGCTTCACAACATTGTGACAACATAATTTCTACCATACAATTCTATGTCATTTGACGAACAGGGTGACGTTGTTGCGCAAATCCCAGTAAGTCCATCTCTTACTTTTACGCCAAAATGCTAATTTCTCAGGCACCAGTGAGTGTGTTTATCAGGATAGCAATCCATAACTGTTCTTTACGATGTATCTAATTCATACAAGCACTGAGAAAGCCTCATTGTTTATGGTTTGTCCACAGAATGGTTTGAATTGAACCCCTCCATATTTACTTTTCCTCGCCATACTTCTGGATGTGGCTGTAATTTGTCAATAAAACGATAGAAAAATCAGGATATGAAATTACAAGATATGATGGCACTACCTTATCCAGTGCTTTTCCTTGCCATTAGCCACATTAGCATTGGCTAGTGCATCCTCCATGTGGCTAATGAAAATCACATATTTTGCATGCAAATTAGCCACACATGCATGCATCTCACTCAAAATTGGCCTTTGTGGCTAATTGCATTTTTGTCCTAGGAAAAGCACTGATATCATATACCTCGCCAAGAACCAAGAAAACCCCACCATCCCATAGTGCCCCGCGTCCCAATGTGCCCCGGTTCTCCCTGTCAACAAAACCACCAATGTCATTGTGTTGATTTTTATGGACTGCAGAAACAATGCAAAATTTCTGTCCCAATGCTTGACGTGACAAACTGTAATCATTGTATTAATAAATTGCAAGTCTCTAGGTTTTACACCGAATGAGTTACAATGCCTTCAAATTTCTTGACTTAAAAAAAACTTGACAAAAATCTCGCAATTTTTTTATGAGGGATAGTGCATCTGTGCTTTCTGGTGAGAAACCTTGATTCAGGTAAACTTACAAGCATTCTGAATTGGTGGAGTTGAATTGATAGAGAACTACCTATAACTGTCAAAAAGCCTAAAAGGTGGCACCCAAAAAACTTTTAAAAGTAGGCCTAATACCCGGTAATCATATTTTAAAAGCGTATGATAAACTGAAGACTAATTATGCAGAATGAAATAACAGCAATTATCAATGTTGTAAATACCCGTAGTTACGGTTCATCATGCTTGTTTTGCCCAGGTTTGGGAGACGAAACACAATGTATGCAGCTCGTGGCCTGCTAACCTTGATACAGATCTAGGTCATTTACGTCACAAATTTTGCTGCTTGGATGACGTCACTCCCATTTGGGTAGCTTGGCAACATAATGACGTCACAATATTATGACGTCATCACTGCAAATGAAGGTAAAAGGCTATGATGTCTAGCTGGAAATTTCTTGATTTTGAAATATTGAAGTAAGATCTGCACAAGATGACAGATGTTTCTTGATAGGTCACAACCACATCGATTAGGGGCAGACCCGATGTTCTTGGGGGGGGGGATGGATATTTGGTGAAAAAAAAAGTTTGTTTCCCACTTGACAATGAAAAAAAAAGTTTGTTCAGTACAGAAAATAAAAAAGTTTGTTTCCACCTGTAGCTGGGGTACCATATTGTTAAAATTCCAATAAAAAAGTTTGTAGCGCGCATGCGAAAAAATTGTTCATTGATAGATAGATAGATAGATAGATAGATAGATAGATAGATAGATAGATAGATATGGTAAGTGCAGCCCTCTAAGCCCAGTTTCGGGCGCTCACGAGGGTTGATTGATGAGATGGAAGAGAGAGCGGGAGTCCTCAACATGTTACACATTTACCCCATATGAGGGATCTTTTACTTGCCCAGCACAGACACTGATACAAGGGGCCGCCAATTTAACGTCTCATCCGAACGACATCCAGCTGGGATTTTGCTCATAAAGGTCCACTGAAAATTTTGGGTTCCCCACCCGGGGTCGAACCCATGCAGGCAAAGACCTTCAGCATTGACGCGACGCAAACGAAAAAAGTTTGTCCCGGGGGTAAAGACAATAGCTCCCCCCCAACTTTCGTCTGGTCGGCCCTTTACAGTACGGGGTAGGCCAACCCAGTACCTTAGCAAGACTGGAAGACCAAGCATCTTTTTTTCAAATTTTGAAGGAACTTTGTTTTCAGTGTAGTACCGTATGGTGCCCTATTTTCGTCAGGGTACTATTAGCTATCGTCACTTTCATGCAATGTACCCTTAATTATTTAAACCAAATCTTAAATAGGTGGGGGAAAAAAGTCATATAAATGCGGAATACATTAATCCATTTACAGCTTTTATGACATATTGACAACTCCACAATAGCTTCTTAAACTTGGGAGTGGTAAAAAAGTTGACAAAAAAACACAATATTTTTTGTAATTTTGAGCAAAATTGCCCTGAGCTGGCCTAGCTTCCGCTGATTTTTAGACCCATCTTTATAACCCGACTAAATTTATATAAAATGTCTGTTGGACTTACTGTTAATTTACAGTCATGTTGAAATATGACGGAATTAGGACACCCCAGCTGACGATAGCCTATATTAATTATAGGTCCCTGGGGTCCTAATAATATTGTCATAATAATGTCTTTGCAATGAATAACTGCTCTCAAAACCTTGTAGGCCTATATATAAAGTGAGTGGTGCATGTCATCACTGAACAATTTTGCAAAACATTATTTTGGTTTACTGGTAGCAAGGCAGATTTGTCACGAATAGGGAAGTAATTATAAATAGAAGCATGAAACTTGGCGCATGGTTAAAAAACATCTTATAAATATAGGCCTATGTCCACAATATTAGGCCTAAATTTGACAAGATGTTTTAACTTTGGAACATTAAGAGAAATTCCTGAAAACATCAGACTGTGAAGTTTGACATTGACGAATTTCTTTTTTTTTTTTTTCTTTAATTAATAAATGATAGCCAAGCATTCAGGCAATGGTCTACGTTCACTTACCGGATTCCTTTATAAATATTTGTGTCCTGGAACTCCTACCTGTGGCTTCAAAATCAAGTTTTGTTTACCTGCTGCTGGCCAAGTGAAAAGGTGACATCACAAAAAAATTGTGATGTCATAATGATAAAATACAATGGGAATGTTTGAAGGTTATGCCATAGCCCTGGGGCCAATGGGTCGTCCCATACAAAATCTTGATATTTCGGCATGGTATCCGCAGAATTTGATTAATTAGATTAAACAATTCTTATCCAAATATGATGATATTTTGGATTTGGGTAGCCTACATATTTCACTGTTAACGGCACTACTTTTCCAAGCATTTCCACAAAGATTGGCCGGGTAAAAATTGATATTAAACTAAGGGAAATGTCAAAAGAATTGTGAGAGACAGCCATCAGCCTCACTTTGATGTGTGATGTAACCATTTGACGTCACCAAAAGTACCTATGACATCATAAGTGTTTGTTATGACATCACTCTGTCTGGACCAATCAGGAGTTTCTCAATGTAGGCCTATTATATAATACGGATCAAAATCACTTTCCCAGGTTCAGAGGAAGAATTCTAGCTAATAATGGCCAGTATTAGGCCTACAATGCCCTATACATAAATTATTGTTATAGTGATGGATCATTTATTTGGTGCTTCTATTTTAAAAATTATATTTAATTTATAATCTGTATTGCAAAATTAGTCTTCAGATGCAGTCACTATTTTCTTCTTTTGCATATATATGTCTTAGTATCTTTTTATTTTATTACTAGCTATCACTATTTTTATCTGCCATGACAGATGTATCTTGTAGATATTTTCGTTGTTAATAAGAGAACATACACATAATACTTACGTTCTTGGACGAATGTACACTCCAATATCCATATCCTTGAATAGAAGAAAGGCATGGACAAATTTAACATGCCACTGTTGCAATTCCAGTGTTTTTGTTGGTCAATGTTGATTATATTTGTATGATTCACAGTTAGCCTATAGATTGGCATTTTGTTGCTCTTTCAACGGTGTTTTCAACAGGCTGTGATCAACAGGTTTTTATTGAACTTAAACGATTTGTTGTTAGCAATGGTGTTTTGTTGTTTAAAGATGCTGTTGGTCATAACTATACATTGTGTTGTTTTTGTCTGTTAGTAGTGCATGCTTTTTCTGAGAATATGTTGTTTGATTTGATTCATGACTAACCAGAGCTAGTATATTATCTTACCACCTTCAAGCGCATGGGATCTTCGTGGAGCTGGCGACCTCACTTTTGACTGAAGTCTTAGTCTTAGTCTTAGTGTTACTGGAAGCAGGCAAGGTTTTGCCTCTTTTTCCAGATCATATATATCCAGTTTGTCACTCATGTACAATTAGTCAATGTGTTAAAAATCTTTTTTGTGGATATTAAGATTGTAATAACTCAGACCTGTGAATATAAAATATCCATTTGGCGTTGTTGAAAAAAACCATGGTTTAATTAAAATCCCATTTAGCAAATTTGAAAAACCAGGTTGCCCATGCACATTGTAGGCATCTTAATGGAACTGAATAAGATCTTTTTGTAATCCAGGTTTTATAAAATAAGTTTTGTATATTTTTTTTGCTGGATATTGTCAAAATATATTTGTTTTTTTTTGGTATGTAATCCATCGGTGTGGAGACAAAAACATCAATAAAAACATATGGGTGGTCTCATTGTATAGTCCATTACCCATTAAAAATGAAGTGGGTTACTGTAGCTAATCCATGACAGCCAGGAAGAGAGTGGACAGTTGCACTGTGGAATATTCTTCTTTGTATTTTGCAAGTGAATTCAAATTTTGAAGATGGTTGTGGACTCTGTTTTTGTAATATATACCTTTATTTATTATACACTATGTACTATGTTTCACCTTTTATTAAGTTTTGACCATGCCAGATATCCAGTTCTTATACCCTAATTCTGTTGGATACCGGACATCCTGCAAATTCTAATATCAGCCAGATAGGCCTACCGGATACTGTGCCGATTTCAGTGCATCCCTAGTTCTTTGGCATATTTGCATACATTTGATTCACTTCCATACTCCAGTTATATGCTCTTATGAAAAGCAACAGCTTTTACATCCTAACTTGTCTTTACTTCTATCATAATACAGGTATCTGATCAGTTGCTGATATAGATACTTAGGAACTGAGATTATTGCCATTACCAATGCCAATATAAGTATATTGTAACTGAATAAAAACATGTGGACAGATATTTTTACATTTTAAAGTTGAATTGGAATTGGAATTTATTCACTTGATATAGCACGCTTATATTGTTATAAATACATTCTTTGGCACTTTAAAATGTATATGGATATAATATAATTCATTTTATACACTGAATATTTTATTACGTACAACAAGCACATATAATGGCACAGCATCGCCCATGCCCCACATGTTTTACTGGAAAAGATGATGTGCTTATGTGTGTGCAAGGCTCTTTAATGGGGACTGTTGCTCATTCGATAAGGCCTGGTGGCTAAACTATGTGAAGAGGAACTAAGAGGTCGATTCTTTTGAAAGTCTCGTTTTTTTTCTGACGCATCTAGATGTTTAAATTGTTGGAATACGACAACTGTGAAGGAATCTGGAGCCAAAATGCTTTAGGGATCCGCATTTTACCCACTTTTCCCGCAACCGCTAGCCCGCAATTGCTGCCCGCATTTCATATGCGACGTAATGACGGACGCTGTGGAAGGGAAAATGGCGGCGCCAATGCAGGCTTTCTGGACCTTGGATAGCCTCTAAAGCTGATGATAGTAAATTGACTAATATTGAATTAAACTGAAAATACGACCCATTGTGCCCATATACAATTTCATTAATGCTGTATGCATTTGAAAAGAGCTTCAAAATGGGCTGGGTAAGGCCACAGCGATGGGCCACAACGATGGGAATTTCACCCCCACACACTGTAAAATTTGAAAACTGAGTTGATGCAATAATTTGAGCTGTCTGAGAATGTTAATAATTTTCAAGCTATGATAGCTCAATCCTATAAGTTGTCAAGGTATGATAGCTCAATGCTTTAAGTTGTCCAAACGAATCACAACATTAAGCTGTGACAGTGATGGAAATGGGGGGAGCTCGGGGGAGCTGAGCTCCCTTGACCAAAAAACAGGGGGAGCTGTACCCTGCTACAGCTCCCCCAATGACCAGTGGTGAAATTACAATTATCATGTTACTTTTTCGGTCCTCATGGCATTTTTGCCAAAATTATGCTCTGGTGGAAGAATTCTTTCCCTTTTGAAAATTTGGAGTGGGCAAGCCGCTGCCGCACGAGCCGAGAGATCCCCCGACAAAAATATCCCATTTCCATCACTGAGCTGTGAAAACATGAAAGCTTCAGTTGTTGCAGATAGTTTGACATCTCAGTCATGCCACATATAGCGCCATCTATAACAAGCACTTCTCATAAGACTGCATTTAGTTTTAAATAATTATTTACTTACAAGAAAAAATAACATTTATATCACACTATCCCAGAGAAAAAATGAGTAGCACACCACTTTAACTGGTTACTTTTCTATTTTTATCTCTCTTAAATTAATTTGTGGGAGTAATTAGATGCATGCTTTCACACGTCAACCAACATTTCCAAGTCAGAGTGTGTTCAAATATAGGCTTCTAGCACTGTATACCAATTGAGATGAGCCACAGGCCATTGGGATTTATTCACAAGAAATTAATTTTTAAATCTCCTTGTGATGCAATGGTCTTTGTTGAATGCATCTAGGGCCTGTCCATGATGTGCTGAAATGAAGCATACTGGATCAGGTGGATCCCCTTGAGAGATCAAACAATATTTTGGGATTACAGCCCATATTCATAAATAACTCTATAAGACAGGTCATATAAATGAAAAACAACTAAAAATAAGTCAACACAGCTCAACATTTTGAGTTGTGTCAGCTTGGATCAATAAGTCAACAAAACTCAATATTTTGAGCTGTAAGTCAACACAGCTCATTGTTTGGAGTTTTCTCAGCTTGAATACCTTAGTCAACATAGCTTAGTATTTTGAGCTATCTCAGCTTGGTACTTTGAGTTGTCTCAGCTTAAAACATTAACCTATGTTAGCTCAATCAACTTGTGCAACCATCTCACTCAATCAATTGAGCTGAATCAGCGAGTCCGATTTTACAGTGCAGGACAGAAGCACATTCGCCCTATGCATAGCATGGGCAATAATAATTATGTATGCCATCAGGCTTCTGGTTTCCAGTCCAGGCAGTGTTGATAGAGTCTGGCTGGAGTTGCTACTGCTCACACCTGGAGGGTAGCCCCTGCCTACACAAGTGGCCAACCTCCCCAGCCACAGCCACAACCAACTCGCTCCAATTGAGATCCAGAACCGGGATTCGAACCCACCTCCTCAAGTGCCAGTGGATTCGCAGTCAAGCACTCTAACTTTGGTATCATTGCCTGTAACATTTCTGGTGTTTTAATAATTAATTTAAAAGTGCTCAACTGAATGCTTAAACCAACACAGTTCAGGACTATATGGTTCTGTGGTCAAGAATAGAAGGACAAAGTTGTAAGGGGCCGACCAGACGATAGTTGGGGGGGGGCTATGGATTTTACCCCCGGGACAAACTTTTTTTTTCGTTCGCGGCGCGTCGACAAACAATTTTTGTTGCATGCGCACTCGCGACAAACTTTTTTATCGGAATTTTAACATTACGGTACCCTAACTACAGATGGAAACAAATTTCTTCTTTTTTTTTCCTTGTTCTGAACAAACTTTTTTTTTCAGTGTCATTTGGGAAACAATCTTTTTTTTTCACCAAATATCCATAGCCCCCCCCCCCCCAAGACTCAAGACTCAAGACTCAAGAATTTTATTTCTCCACAAAATTTACAATTATACAGTTTTGATTTTTGAACTTATTATCACTGATTTGTAAAAGAAGCAACTTTAGTTAAATACAACATGTACAATTAAAGGCACACAGTCATCAAATACAGACTTTGACTAAATTATCCTTTCATTGCTAGGATGTAGTATTATGAATACACAGAGGTAGTTTTTAAAATTTTATTGTTAGTCTACACGTTATAAAGGAGCTCTGAAATTGTTGTTTTGGTCCTGCTTCGTGGGCCTTCAGTCAGCTGGCTCATTTAATATGTGTGACGTAAGGTTGGGGAGCCTCAAGCCAGCCAGTCAAGAGTGACCACTGGCCAGTCATGCATGCCATGAATACCGGAGAAATTGTAGTTATGCACAATGCATAGACTTGTCAGTGGTTTTGGGTTGTATTATGGGTAAAGAAACTTACACAAATTTTATTAATTTAAATGTTTCGTTACACTAATACAAACCAAAACCACCCAACATACCACCCTGCCTCCCTCTATCTCGATCTTATTCTGTCACGATCAAAATAGAGCCCTTGGGCAAGTGTAAAATACCTATGATTGAGTGATTCATCTATACCATCACCCTAGGACCATCACTTGACCTGTATCATCACTTGAATGGTGATATTTAGGACCATGCAGACACAGCTGAAGACAGAATAAAGCCACGGTGGAAATGATGTATAAGCCTTATTTGGGATTTCTACTATTATCAAAATCCAATGCAACAAGATATAAGCAGGCAAAAATATTTATTCTAATTTAATTTCTGTATAAATTTATTATTATTTTTAACATGTCTGAAGATAAAAAATGTATGATAACAATATATTGCACTGCTTTGGATGAAAAACTTAATAGACCTGTGGCTCACCTTCTGGTCATATCAGGCATGACATTAGGTGATCATCGATCTCTTATGGTCATGCACTGTAAAGTGCTGCCATCTCTTGGAACATATTAATTGGTAGGTCCGAGATTTTGAGACAGCCTTGCTTTAATTATATCTTGTCAATTGAACAAATGTTGTAGGCATGTCTGGTTCACCCATGCATACGTTACATGCAAGGCTCCAGACTTACATATATAACCCTTCACTGCCAGAGACTGTCTTCAGCATGCCACATTGCCATTTGTTTACCTTTTGCCCAGCATGACGTGGGCAGCTTGCCAATGGCTCACAAGAGGTCGCTTATAATTGTGCCATCTTTTTGGGCAAAAATCGGAAATTGATATTAACTTTTCTGGACTTAATTTAGCACAAATACACAAGTGGCTCTGTCAATGCATATAAAAAAGGAAGTCTGATTCGAATATCAAATAAAAATATTGCATGATTGTGGCCCTTTAAAATAAATTCTGTGGACAGGATGACCTATCTAAGACAAGATTCTTGTCGCTAGCGACAAGCCAACCTGGGGAGTATGGGAAAATCCAGTCATGATATTTAAAAAAAGTATACTAAATTATTATCATTGACATTCCATCAGGAATTTTGAAATATTTGACAATCGCCAGACATGATATATAAAAATGATAGATTATTCAAGTGTTTTGCTTATGACATTCCGTTCAACAGAATGAAAAGAACAATTAAATAATAATTCATGGAGCACAGTAAATCAATCCAGTAGATCAGACATTGCATTAAAATACAGGAGCTTATTTGAACATACACACAGAATATTAGTTAGCAAATTCGCAACCAATCAGGTTTTCTTTACCTTAGTCAGCCAGACTATCTATGGCAAATATAGCAATGAACCCTATTACAGGTATTGTTGTATGTATTAAGCAAGAATTGCTTTGCATATTTGCTAAAACCCTCAAAACTATGTGTTGTAATTTTATTTTTGATATCAGTGGGGCGATTGTTATATTGATTTGGAAGACGGTATCTAATACTGTTTTTCACAAAAGCATGTTCGCTTTGAGGAATTCTTAAATTAGATCTTCCTCTAGTGTTATGATTGTGAACTTGTGAATTTGTTGCAAACATGTCTGTAAGAAAGTGCTTGGGCAAGGTTCTGTTTTGATGTTTGTATATAAAGCGCATCTCCTGGAGTTTAAGCATATCACTGATTTTTAGAGTATTTAAGACTTTCATTATTGGTTCAGCATGTGTATTGTATTTGGCATTTACAATTATACGAACCGACCTTTTTTGCAATTTGTACAGTTGTTCACATTTTGTTCCCCATACAAGTAATGCATAATTTAAGTAAGGCAAAATAAGAGAATTATAAATAGTTTTAAGAATATTACATGGGAGAATGTTCTTCATTCTATTCATCACGCCATTTGTTTTTGCAATTTTTTGGGAAATCATATTTAAATGAGGTTTCCATGTGAGATGGGAATCCAGGATAATACCAAGGTATTTAAATTCATTTACAATTTCAATTTTTTTGTCATTTATGAAAATATTTATAGGATTTAATTTTCTTTGTTTAGTGTGGAACCTCATCATTTTTGTCTTTGCTTCATTTATAGATAATTTGTTAAGTTTAAACCAGTTATTAATGACATTTAATTCATCATTAATGGTATTGGTTTGATTTAGGCGGCTTTTTAATACAGTGTAAAGTGTTGTATCATCAGCGTAGATTATGGGTTGAAAGATGTTGCAAGCTTGTTTCAGATCATTTAGATATATTATAAATAATAAGGGACCCAAAATGGATCCTTGTGGCATTCCTGTTTGAATAGTTCGGTAATCAGATTGGACATCAAATATTTCAAGGGTCTGTTTTCTATTTGAGAGATAGCTTCGTAAGAGCAACAGAGAGTTCCCTGCAAATCCATAGCTTTGTAGTTTACATAAGAGTATTTCATGATCAAGAGTGTCAAAGGCCTTTGAGAGATCAATAAATACCGTCACTGGGATTTCTTTTTTATCCATGGAGAGTATTATCCTGTCTATTAATTCCAAGGCAGCAAGCTCTGTAGAGTGACCACTTCTAAAGCCATACTGGTTATCATAAAATAGTTGATTGCTTTTAAAGTAGTCATAAATTTGATCATGCATGATTCTCTCAAAGACCTTTGACAAGCTCGGTAAAATTGAGATAGGTCGATAGTTGTCGAATATAAATTTTTCTCCTTTTTTATGGATTGGGAGCACTTTCGCAATTTTCAATTTGTCTGGAAAGATTCCTGATTCAAGACATTGATTAATTATTAGGGTAAGGGGTTTAAGAATATAAAGTTTAATTTCTTTAAGCAGCTTATTTGAGATTCCATCAATGCCACAGCTAGATTTAGGTTTCAAGGTGTTTATAATTTTAAGAACACATTCCTCATTCACGTTTTGGAAGTGGAACATGTTATTGTTATCATTTTCAAGGAAATTTTTAAAATCTAATCCCTGCGGTTGAGCAATTTTATCTGCTAAAGACGGACCAGTTTTGATGAAAAAATTGTTAAATTTGTTTGCAATTATGTTTCGATCACTGCAAGGAAGGTCATCAATAATGAAGTGGTCAGGATGAGAGTTATCTTTTGAAGGTTGAGTGATATCTGTAATTACATCCCATGTTTTTTTAATATCATTTCTATGTTTTTCAAAACATTCATGGAAATACAGTTTTTTCGCCCCTCGAATACTTTTCTTGAGTATCGAGTTGTATGTGCGCAGATTTATTTTTAGAGTTTCATGGATGGGGTCTATGTTTGGAGTAGCATGTAAACGTTTGTACAGTTTGTCTCTGAATTTAATAGAATTAATTATAGCTCTTGTTATCCAAGGAGTGCTTTTATGTTTATATTTGTTGAATTTAACTTTCTTTGTTGGAAGATGATTTGAAAGCGCAGATTTTAGGATATCTTCTAAGGTATCATAATTTGTGTTGAGATATTCAGACTCGTTAATGAATTTATTCATAGTGCAGTTTAATCTTATTTCATTTCTAAAATTGGTTAGAGCAGAGGGATTATTTGTTTGTATTGTAACATAGTTATTATGCATTTGCTTTGTAGTCTTCAGGAAATCAAGACTAACAAAGTAAGGCAGATGATCTGAAATATTTTGTAAAAGTATGCCTGCAGGTGCATAAGAGTAATTGTTAGTCTTTACAAAACAGTTATCAATTAAAGTTTTAGAATGATATGTTATTCTAGTAGGTTTTGTTATCTTGGGTATTAAACCATGACTTAAGACAGTTTCAAAAAAATTAAAATCTCCCGTTAATATCACATGATTAGTGTTTTGATGCCGAGAGAGAATATTATCCATCTCTTTGATGAAAGTTTGATAATTTTCTACGCTGTTACAAGGAGGTCTATATATATTACCCACAACAAATTTACTACCATTTCCAATGCCCCAAAGATCATCTGGTCGGCCCCTAACTTGCCTAGACCGTTGAGTTTGACAGTAAAGCCTAACTTATGAAAATGTCACTGTGAGGTTGTTTCAATTGGAGGAAGAATTGATTTGGACACGATTTCAGAGGAATTCAATGTATTTTCATTTTTAATTGTCAACATCATAGTATTTTGCATTAAACATGTTCAAGGATTTGAAGCAGTTTCCTACTTCACAAGGAAAAGATTCTACAAGATTCTGAAAGATTCTAAAAGCTGCCAAAATTGCAAAATGCATTAAGAGATTATAGCCCAAAGAGGAGTATTGTGTGATCAAAAGGAAAGATGGGCTTAGATGCTCACCTTGCATTTGCAAATTGCTGCTTTTTATTTGATAGATTGCTCAAATATTGTTTGGTTCCCAAGAGATATTTGCAAATCTCAAAGACCTTACACTTCTGAGGGATGAAAGCTTTCTCTAAGATTTTTATAAGATATTTAACATTGATTTTGTAAAAGGGAGTGAAGAAAATTGTAGCAGATTAATTAGTTTTAAACATGGAGAACCCATGTGAAGGGGAATACTGCTGATAGCCTGATACAAAGTATGCCTGCCCAATGACCATGTTGGTTTCATACAAATAGGTAAGACCGGATCATTGACGCTGTTTTTCAACTGGGCCCTTTGAAGTTTAAAGTGAATATTTTCTGTTTAGTTTCCGCTTTTATGAAAGACTGGAAGTAGCAAACACAGAATAAGAGCTCTGAGAAGTTTATTTTTTAGTTTTAATTCAGAAATTAAAGATCATCATTGATTTCAATTTCCACATAAGAAAAAGTATGTCGGAAGTTCTTGACAAAATTGATTTTTATTTTAGCCAACCAGCAAAATTTAGTTATTGGCAAATTAAAGCAGATCTTTTCAGGGGATAAGCCTATTGATCTTTCCTTGAACCTTGAAAAAAAACCTTGCATTTCACAAGAAATTTCTTCCTACCTTTCATCTGCACTCTAAAAAATGTCGGGACAAAATTGGTTTTTTAGATTCAAAATGATTTTTTGAAAAACCAAATTTTTGGTTTTTTGCATTGAAATTTGGTTTTTCAAAAAACCATTTTGAATCTAAAAAACCAATTTTGTCTGAAATTTTATAGAGTGTGGAGTCTAAGTAGGCAAATGGGAAAGGCTGTGTAAAATGAACTCCTAATGATCAGATAATACCTTCAGACATGTACATGTATCTGAGTATCTCATTTGAGACAATTTTTGCAGCATGCTCTTTTAACTTCTCTACTTTTCTTAAAATTAATTATCAATGAGCTATTTGCAATTTGCTATGTGTTGCTTTAAAGGCAAACACCAAACCGCATATGAAACCAAGATAATGCTTCACAAACAGTAATGCATAACTTTGATCCATTTAATCGAATCTTATGACATGTCATTAATCTGTCAAACGTGAAATGGACAATGGAACAAGGACGTTTAAAACTAAAAGCGAGCAAAGAATGGAACTCAACACTTTAAAGTGTGAAATAAGAATTTTAGTGAAACGCAATAGCCAATAACAGATAATAGGGGGAGATGCACAGAAAGTTGCAAATTAATGTTGACTATGTCAAGCAGGAACAAAATACTTTGAATATTGAAGCTTCATTAGTTACAGGTGATTTCATCAGCACGTGATTCTGCAGGTTCTTGGCCACAAAATACATAACATTTTTGCTTAATCTGATTGGTCCAGAAACAAAAAAAGTCACATATTTAATTTATCAAACGTAGCAAGTGTATGTTTAGCATTGATTTATCACTGTCAAGTTTGAATCACCAGAATCATGTGCTAATGAAATCACCTGTAATGTTGACTTCAGACGGTTGACTTAATAGTTTTAAGGAAATTGCCATTCTTGACTACAATCGACACCCAGTGCCAGATGTTAAACATGAATCAACGCGGGCCCGCCAATGCCAAAACGACACACACACAGCCTTGCGAGTACTAAAATTGCACCCGGGTCCCTCCCCCTAGACAACACTGTCTGGATTTGCTCCTGGAAACATACAGGCCCGTTTTCACCAACATGGTATTAAGAGTTATGCCAGGTCTTAGCTAAGACCTGGTCTGGCTAAGCCAATCACTCAAGCGGAGCAGGATCAAGGAACATTTGCTGAGTGAAAGTCTGCACATAGTATTTAAACAACTCAACTGCTACAAACACAATTAATCTCTGAAGTTCCCAAATATGGCCACATGACAAGGTAAGAGAAGAAGAGGGGTGGGCTTGGAAATTTATAAAAAAGAAAATTAATTAGTTGTCTGTCCAGTGTTGGTGACAGAAATGCATTTTTCTTTAGCCCCCTCCCCTCAAAAAATAAATTAATACAAATCAGCTGGTCATGCATTTTTGCACAATGAAACTACAATAATGGTTGAATCCCTTTGAATATCTTGTATGTCAATTTGTTCCAAAAAGTGAAAGTGCAAAACCTCGTAACTCAAATCAGAACTTTGAATCACATATTTAGGATATTTCAACCTTTTTTGAAAAATTATGATTGTGGTACGTTTTTTATGGCTCACAGGAAATTTCCTTTTTAAAAATTTTTTACCTCCCTATATTTATGGTGGTGATACAGGCCATTGAAAAAGAGCGTGCACAAAAATTTGAAAAAAGGGTCATTTTCCTCATTTTTGATATTTTAGCCACTAATTAAAATTAGCTGTTGTCATTTATCGTGGTCAGATTATATTTTTTACTGTTTACCTATAGATTACAGGGACATTCAATGCTGCAAGTTGCTTTAAAATGTGATAAATGGTTGAGTTACAAGGTTTTGTACTGTAAGAAAGTGAAAGTGCAAAACCTTGTAAGTCAACATTTTCAATCATAGGCCTATCTGATGGTGACATCCACACTAGGGGTCAACGACCTCTGACAAAAAAATATGCTAAAACAGGGTGTCACTTTCTATAAATCAAGTTGAGCCTAACTTACATATTGATAAACATTACCATAAAAAAAGATCGGTGATAGTTTTTTCCAATTTCTGAAAAATGGCTTTTTTTGACATACGAGGTTTTGCACTTTCACCATCGATATGTTCTGTTTTCATTGGCCTAATCACTTTTTGACACCAAATCAGTTTGAGATGGCTGATCCTTAAGTTTGGTGACAATGTGTATGATTCACAGAACCTTGACAGGTTTACATGCTTAGCACACTCTTGGTGAAATGGACTTAGTTATACCAGGTTTAAAGGAGTTAACACCAGGCTTAACTCTTAATACCATGTTGGTGAAAACGGGCCACAGAGAACAGAAAGGTTTTTGCAACAGCAAAGGGACTAGGCCTATAATGGACCTAGAGCATACTAGAGGAACTGTAATTCAGTTGCTAATGGAAACATTCAGGATAAAGAGTCTTGTCTAAAGAACCACAAAAAGGATTAGGGAAGAAGTGGGAATTGGTATTACAACCCTTTTATGTCATCTGAAAGATTATGACCATCAAAAGAGCTCATGATACAAGTAGGACAATCAGGTTTACAACTAAACCCAGAAAGGTTATTCAAAGGATACACATATACAAAGAGAGAGTATAGAATCACGTGGCATATTTTTTAGGCCCACAGAAATAAGTATGACCCACCAAAGGAACTTAAGCTTTCTTTCTTTTTTTTAAGGTTATTGATATTAGTATTGACCGGAGAATGACCCTTCGACAAATATATCTTCATCAATCTATATGTGTAACAGTCATCAAAGAAACATTTATTTAAAAGTATAATATAATTAGCTGTACATATTACATTAACCACAGATTTAAACTCCTTGCAATAAAGATCAGCTGCCGGCACTGTTGGAAACGAGCTCTTTCCACATTGAGTAATATCACAGGTGATTTCATTACCATGCGATTCTTGTCATTCACACTTGGCTGTGAGGAATCAATGCTAAACCAGCGCATACTACGTTTGATGAATCAAATGTGTGACGTTCTGTTGTTTTTAAACCAATCAGATCAACTAAAAATGGCATGTATTTGGTGGGTCTAGAACCTAAAACTCGCATGTTAATGAAATCACCTGTTATTTGCAAGGACCAAGCAAATCAACTCCCTTTCTCCATTACTGCTCCTCGGGGTTTTCCATAGAGTGAATAATGTGCATTTGATTCATTCAAGTTGAGCAAATCAGTTCACGGCCGATTTATAACCTCCAGTTGCAGCAGCTGAAGCCTTGTAATCCTAAGAGCCACTCAACTGACCTAGGGCAGCTTAAGAGAACACCTCAAATTGGAGCTGATGACCACTGGCCTGGAAACCTGAATATATCAAGAAGTTGCAGCTAGAGTGTACCATATACATGTGACACGTACAAACGAAAAGTCTGGGAAGAACTTTCTTGCAATATATGAAGAAATCATATATATGGATGAGATTTTAAAAGATATACACTCGATCGATGGATGTAAACAGTTCATTTTAAGAGGTGGTATAACAAATCATCATATGCCTCATTTTTTACTTCAGTTCAACACAAGCCAGTTTTTATTGATGCCCTCTGTAGACTAGTCTATGGAAGTCACACAAAATGTAATACACTTGCTGCTGACTTGCTAGGAACCTCAAGCAGTCTAAGCAAAGGCAGTTTAAGTCTTTTGGTAGTTAGAGATCATTTAAAAAGCAATCTTTCACTGCAGTCTGGGACAAACAAATGGAGCTGTTAAATTAACAAAACAACAATTCAGTAGCTGACTAACTTGGAAGATAAATGATGAAGGATCATGACAGATGGCTGATGAAAAGGACCAACTTCAAGTAGATTTTTGCTGCATTCTTTTCATTCTCCAACAAAAATCGAAAGTAATTCTTTGATATTCTGCTGAACGTTTTCACTTC
This sequence comes from Platynereis dumerilii, assembly GCA_026936325.1. NCBI lineage: Eukaryota > Metazoa > Annelida > Polychaeta > Phyllodocida > Nereididae > Platynereis > Platynereis dumerilii. The sequence goes on along the minus strand of JAPTHN010000003.1, from coordinate 37,259,323 downwards.
ATTATTCCATGAGACAGTGAAGAATCATTTGCTATTCAATTTGCCGCAAGGAAGAGCTTAATATAGACCGAGTATTCACCCAAAATGATTGACTGCAGATTTGCTTAGAAAAGGAAAACAGAGGAGTATATCCTTAAGCAATGCTTATTAGGCCTTTAATATCTTTAATATTCTGCTGAACTCTTTCACTTTGTTATTTCACAAGACAGTGAAGAATCATTTGCTATTCAATTTGCTGCAAGACAGTGCTTCATATACAGCAAGCATTCACCCAAAATGACAGACTGCAGATTTGCTTAGTGAAGGAGACCAAAAGAGTATATCCCTTAAGAAATGTGTAGGCCTCCAAGTACACAATGAATGCAAAATGTTTAAAAAACGGTTTCAGAGAAGTAAACAGGTATCCATTCAAAAGCATAAAATCAATCACTTTCGCTCTTGAAGTGACATTGCAAAAACAGACCCAGTCTCCAGAAATACTTTAAGCAATTTCTTGTAGTACCGCTAGACGCAAGAACTGATTGGCTGTCATATATGCGCGATACTTTGTCTAGTGATGCGCGTGACGAAAAGGATTATATACAAATATGTTTGCTTAGAGCTGTTTGTGGATTAGCGATCTGAAAAGTTTCAAAATTACCATTCAACTTGGTTTTGTGATGTCACTGGCTTAAAAATGTTTTGTTTGTGTCAGCTATGGTTAAACAGTTGATTCAGTGCTTATCACATCTAGCTGCATAGGTGACGATAAACAAACTAATTAAAGTACTTCATCAAACAAGAAGATTAGGAGACCAACAGAAAACTGTTGATGATGTGGCAAAGCCAGTTTGCAAATTGAAAATAAGAAAATTAATTTTTCCAGTCGACCACCAATCTGCAAAGAGCTATAAGGACAACTGCTGCAGTGGGTCCCATATTCAAACTTTTTTTTTTAAACAATATTTTGATATCTTTCATGTCCTATAATACCCTTTAAATTTCATTGCTCCATTGAGTTGTTATGCCAATAAGCAGCCACATAGCAGGCTTTTTGGTGTTTCAAATATTGATTTAGGCCTATTGACAATAAAAGCAGCCTTTTTCAAAATGATGATTCTATTTTTCAATAAGCATCATGGGGTAACTGTTTATAACATTATAAGTTCAATTGGAAATGTTTGCGTATTTTTCTTGACCTTGCACGATTCATTTGTGAAAGGAATATTGTGTGATTGAATGGAAAGATTGGCAAAGACATGGTCATCTCACATTTGGAAATTGCAGCTTTTTATTTCATTAGATTGCTTCAACACTGCTCTGTTTTCCTTACAGGGCCTATTACTGTAGGCTCTGGGGGGGGGGGGTCAGAGTGTCCAATAATTCTGGGAATGGTTGCACCTGATAATGAAATCCAGGTTTCAGATGTTTTGTAAATGCCCAGCCAGGCTTTGAATCTGCAGATTCTAGTTCATTTTGTGATACTAATAATAATATAATTGGTGTAAATTGTACTTACATTGTCACATCCATTATTTTTTTTCTCTTCTGTTGTTTTTTTTATGGAGTCAGTTACGGAGTTCACTGCAATTGACCCATACCGAAATTTCACTACGTCTCATGTCCAGGAAATTATGATGAATCTCATAATTTAGATCTAATACTGATAATAAACATGTTTTTGCATTAAAAAAGAGGTGTTAATGTGAATCTAAATCATATTTGATATAAATAAAACATGACCACAAAAGCAGATCATCCTTTTGTGGCTATTACTTTGGAAAATGTTGATTCATGAGAAATTGCGGAATTTATCCGAACTTTGGGGTAGGGCAGATTTTGAAACATAGATCAGTCCAGGAGCAGTGTACAATGTGTATAAACTGTAAATGGAAGTAATTGCTGCCAAGAACACCTCATAAGGAAATTTTGGGTAAAATTTGATAGCTCTACCCATGATACTTTTTGACTGAGAGAGTATCGAAATTTTGCACGAGTTCAAATTGAAAGGAATTTATTGACGATATTCCGGTGAATTTTGCATTTTTTTCACAAAGTGCTACTGCTATAGAACCAAAATTGTTTTAAAACTTGTCAGTTACACCCTTGTAATTGAAATAAATCACTATCATTGAATTACTAATTCTTTTTCTTGATTTATTCAATGAAACTCACATTTTGTTAAATCAGTAATTTTGATGTCCACAGCAATTACTAAAAAGGCTATACAGAAAAAATGCGCACCGACCTGAGGTGTTACCCAAACTTTTCTTGAAGGTCTAACCATGCGGAACATGATTATAAGAATTTTTGCTCTAAAAGAGAGATGGACACTCTGACCCCCCCCCCAGAGCCAGGAGTATATAGTTAAAAAATAATGAAGCCAAAGTGTGACATGACCATCAAAATTGTAAAACGTACTTGTGTATCAAAAGACCCTTGATATTGTAAAGATATGTTTAAGTCCAGAAATTATATTTACCACTTTGTGTTTTGTGGAAATAACTGATAAAAGCTGAATATTACCAAAATTGAGAGTTCTTAGAAGTTTTTTCAGCTTAGAATTAGCAATTAAAGATTGTCGTTGATTACATTTACCATAGGGCCTACAGGCCGAAGAAGAAATAGGCTTGAAGTTGAAAGGTCTTGATAAATTATTTCTACCACCAGCGATGAGAAGAATCTCAATACAAATTTAGTTCTTCTTCTTCTCCTGTTAGGTTCAGTCCGCTTTTGCGTATCCTTGAATCTTGGTTAATCTGATTTCTTTAATATTTACATGTATTATCAAGGAGCTAATTGCAATTTGCTCAGTGTCGTTTTCAAGGCAAACACCAACCAGCATACAAAACCAAGATAATGCTTCACAAACAGTAATGCATAACCTTGATCCATTTAATCCGAATCTTATGACATGTCATTAATCTGTCAAACGTGAAATGGACAATGGAACAAGGACGTTTGAAACTAAAAGCGATCCAAGAATGAAATTCAATGCTTTAAAATGTTATATCAGAATTTTTGTGAAATTCCTTTGCCGATGAGATTACAGAAGTAGGACAGAAAGTTGCCAATTAATCCAAAGTCAGAAGGGCAGATTTACCTTCAGACTGATACGACAGTGATACGTGTATAGGCGTTAAAATCAGTGATTGCTGTTGGTTTTAGTTGAGATGGATTGTGTGCCTAGTTGGATGATTTAGCATTACATAATAATTTCACAACCAATAAAAGGCCTTGAAAATATGACATGTTCAGGCTACTCATGCAGTCAAATTTGCTTATATCTGTCCTTTAGACTTCATCTGTAATGTTGACAATATCAATCAGGAACAAAATGGCTGCAATCTTGAAGCTTCATCAGTTGTTAACTTCAGCAGATGCACTTTGATAATTTAAAGGCACACAGTCATCAAATACAGACTTTGACTAAATTCTCCTTTCATTGCTAGGATTTAGTCTTATGAATACACAGAGGTAGTTTTTAAAATTTTATTGTTAGTCTACACGTTATAAAGGAGCTCTGAAATTGTTGTTTTGGTCCTGCTTCGTGGGCCTTCAGTCAGCTGGCTCATTTAATATGTGTGACGTAAGGTTGGGGAGCCTCAAGCCAGCCAGTCAAGAGTGACCACTGGCCAGTCATGCATGCCATGAATACCGGAGAAATTGTAGTTATGCACAATGCATAGACTTGTCAGTGGTTTTGGGTTGTATTATGGGTAAAGAAACTTACACAAATTTTATTAATTTAAATGTTTCGTTACACTAATACAAACCAAAACCACCCAACATACCACCCTGCCTCCCTCCATCTCGATCTTATTCTGTCACGATCAAAATAGAGCCCTTGGGCAAGTGTAAAATACCTATGATTGAGTGATTCATCTATACCATCACCCTAGGACCATCACTTGACCTGTATCATCACTTGAATGGTGATATTTAGGACCATGCAGACACAGCTGAAGACAGAATAAAGCCACGGTGGAAATGATGTATAAGCCTTATTTGGGATTTCTACTATTATCAAAATCCAATGCAACAAGATATAAGCAGGCAAAAATATTTATTCTAATTTAATTTCTGTATAAATTTATTATTTTTTTAACATGATGTCTGAAGATAAAAAATGTATGATAACAATATATTGCACTGCTTTGGATGAAAAACTTAATAGACCTGTGGCTCACCTTCTGGTCATATCAGGCATGACATTAGGTGATCATCGATCTCTTATGGTCATGCACTGTAAAGTGCTGCCATCTCTTGGAACATATTAATTGGTAGGTCCGAGATTTTGAGACATCCTTGCTTTAATTATATCTTGTCAATTGAACAAATGTTGTAGGCATGTCTGGTTCACCCATGCATACGTTACATGCAAGGCTCCAGACTTACATATATAACCCTTCACTGCCAGAGACTGTCTTCAGCATGCCACATTGCCATTTGTTTACCTTTTGCCCAGCATGACGTGGGCAGCTTGCCAATGGCTCACAAGAGGTCGCTTATAATTGTGCCATCTTTTTGGGCAAAAATCGGAAATTGATATTAACTTTTCTGGACTTAATTTAGCACAAATACTCAAGTGGCTCTGTTAATGCATATAAAAAAGGAAGTCTGATTCGAATATCAAATAAAAATATTGCATGATTGTGGCCCTTTAAAGAAATTGCTATTCTTGACTGCAATCAACAACACCTGGTGCCATATGTCTGAATCATATTCACTTAAATCTTCTGTATGACATTTCTTAGGTTATTTGTACATGCAGTCATGCACCCTCCAAGAAAATATAAGAACTGATGTGCTATTCACTTCAATTGACAGTCTGGCTCAGAGTAGATATTATTACTGCAAATAATCAGATTCTGATCTGGTTTTTTTCTTTTTTTATCAACAAATTATCACTTTCTTTGATTGAAGTGCAGAATTCTGGCCTAGGCTTATCTTCTGTCTGAAACACAATGCCCCCCCCCCCTCCCATCCACTGAGATGGAATTAACATTTTGAAGGCTAAAATAATATCCGGGATTGTCCCGGGTCCCCCCCCCCCCAGACTACACTGTCTAGATCTGCTACTGGAAACATACAGAGATCAGAAAGGAGATAGCAATAGCCAAGGGACTATAATGGACCTAGAGGAACTGTCATTCTGTTGCCAATGGAAACATTTAGGATAAAGAGTCTTATCTAAAGAACCACAAAGAGGATTAGGGGAGAAGTGGGAATTGGTATTACAACCCTTTTATGTCATCAGAAAGGATTATGACCATCAAAAGAACTCACGATACAAGAAGGGCAATCAGGTTTACCACCAAAACACTGAGGCCCGTTTTCACCAACATGGTATTAAGAGTTAAGCCTGGTGTTAACTCCTTTAAACCTGGTATAACTAAGTCCATTTCACCAAGAGTGTGCTAAGCATGTAAACCTGTCAAGGTTCAGTGAATCATACACATTTTCACCAAACTCAAGGATCAGCCATCTCAAACTGATTTTGTGTCAAAAAGTGATTAGGCCAATGAAAACAGAACATATGTTTCTTATGAGATGGCATGACAAATCAGTATTATAGGCCTTTGTCTATTATATTCGCATGTTTCTCTAATTTAACAGTCATCAAAGATTTTTTCAAGAAAGATATGTCACATCATGAGATATAAAGTTTGCAAACCAAGAACACACACTCACCTAGAAAATATACTTGTTGAAGTAACTGTTGCAAATATACTAGCCATACAGCATTAAGCACACAATTTAAAAGTATTTCATGCATGAAACTATGTTTTTATAGCATTTGCCTATGATAGTCATGACACCAAATAGAGGCAATTCTTCTGTGCTGAGTTGTACAAAACCTCTGCACTTGTTGTTGGTCTTAGCACAGGGGTTCTTTCGAAGGGCAGGAAATTCGGACGTGGGTGCAATCTATGCATCCTATAACCCCCCCGGAAATCAGGCGATTTCGGAAAATTCCAATTTAGCCTCCCTTGTGACTGGTCCACTGGGCATACATACATATATGGGTTTTAATGAAGCGATTGCATGACTAACACGCTTCACAATCCTTGAAACTGAGGCGACACTGATACCACTCAAGTCACCAACTACTTGTTGGTAACTGCCGGTAGCAAAAAATCGCAGGCACGTCAGCCATTCTGGGTACATCAGATTTTGAGGACCCTTATCATTAGATATTCAAAGGGATTCAACCATTATTGTAGTTTCATTGTGCAAAAATGCATGACCAGCTGATTTGTATTAATTAATTGTTTGAGGGGAGGGGGCTAAAGAAAAATGCATTTCTGTCACCAACACTGGACAGACAACTAATTAATTTTCTTTTTTATAAATTTCCAAGCCCACCCCTCTTTTTCTCTTACCTTGTCATGTGGCCATGTTTGGGAACTTCAGAGATTAATTATGTTTGTAGCAGTTGAGTTGTTTAAATACTATGTTCAGACTTTCACTCAGTAAATGTTCCTTGATCCTGCTCCGCTTGAGTGATTGGCTTTGCCAGACCAGGTCTCAGCTGAGACCTGGCATAACTCTTAATACCATGTTGGTGAAAACGGGCCTGAAAGGTTATTCAAGTGATACACATATATAATATACAAAGAGAGTATAGAACCATGAGGCTGATTTTTCAAGCCTACAGAAATGAGTACGGCCAAGTTAAGCTTCTTTTTTTTTTTAACATTACCTATATTATTGACTGACAAATGACCCTTCAACTAATCATATTCATCAATCTGTATGTGCAACTGTCATCACAGAAACATTCATTAAAAAGTCTAATTAGCTGTACATATTACATTATCCATAGATTTAAACTCCTTGCAATAAAGATTGGCTGCCAGCACTGTTTGAAATGAGCTCCTTCCACATTGAGTAGTATTAATTACAAGGACCAGGCAAATCAACTCCCTTTCTCTGCTATTGCTCCTTGGGGTTTTCCTTAGAGTGAATAATGTGCATTTGATTCACTCAAGTTAAGCAACTCAGTTCAATGTTGATTTATAACCTCCAGACGTGTGCATTAAGACCTAATTTGGTTTCCTGAGATGTGACGAGATTGCAGGAGCTGAAGCCGTGTAATTCCTGAGAGCTACTCTACTGACCCAGGGGCAGCTTAAGAGAACACCTCAAATTGGAGCTGATGTCCACTTCACTGGAAACCAGAATATATCAAGGATTTGCAGCTAAAGTGCATCATCCTTGGAATAAACGAAAAAAACAGACAGTTCTATCTTGTACATATTACATAAATAGTGTGACGAAATCTGTGATGGGTTTATATATGTTCACGTATGTGATTTTAAAAGATGTAGAACGATGTAAACAGTTCATTATAACAGACAGTAACAAATTATTGTATCACTAATTTTTCCCTTTATTCTGCGCATGTCAGTATTTTAGTATGATGTAAGTAAACTACTCATGCGATGAAGTAAGTAACACAAAATATAACACACTTACTGCTGACTTGCCAGGAACCTCAAGCAATCTAAACGAAGGTACCGTAAAACGGGGTTACTTTGGCCTTTCTGTACTACTTTGGCTGCTGAATGAGAAACAGATTCAGTATCCTGTATCTCTCAAACCAATGTAGATACCAGGAAATTTCTTTTTGCATCTGCTAGAGTAACTTGTCTATTTTTATGTGTCTTAATTTTGTTTCAATATCATGATACCAGTGCTTCTTGTGAAGGCCATTCTGGGAAAAGGCAGATTTGCAAAAAAGTTCAATTTTGCAGGGAAGTGTCTACTTTGTTCTGGACGGGTCAAGTGCAAGCTTACGTGGTGAAAATTGTGGACGATTTTTAAAGATAATATATCACAGTTTGAACTAAACAGGATTTGTTTATGTGTTATGCAATTTAGTGAGTTTAGGGCTATGGCCAATGTTACCCCAAATCTTCAAGTCAGTGTCGGGGTTACTTTGGCCACCCCTGGAAATGGCAATTGGCAAGAGTTGGAACAGTTTGCAGTTAATAGCAGTCAAGGAGGTATAAACCTTGATTTGACACACAGGTGTATGACCCTAAAAATTATGTCGACTGCCGTAGATGCTAAAAAAAATACCGTAATTGGTCCAATGCAATAATTGCAATTTATGTCTTTTTTTAAAACAAGCATAACATAGCGATGATGTACTGGCTGCTAGGAAAGCTGTGAACCACCGTAGACGTATGATGTCATCCAAAATAGCATTAGACAAAGTTATTTCATCTTGGATAAATTTCTATGGTGTTTGTCATCATAATGTTAGATCGTTGAATTACGCCAAAAATTGTGAATTAGAATAGAAATTCAATATGTCATATGATTGATAAAAATTGTTTTGAAATGACACCTTTTATGACTGGTAGCGTATCTTACATTCTTGTGACCTAAAAACTGGGGTATTTTCACACTATGTCATACTGAATTAGGAGACAGTAGTACACAGAGTGTGGTACACCTATCAATTCTTTATTTTTGTTCAGAAATCTGCGAATGAGAGATTACAAAAATACATTCCTCGGCTTGTTGGCTGGCCAAAATAACATAACTAATTAAATTCTACTGCGGTACATGGTTTTACATGCCAAAACAACCCCAACTCCGGGGTTACTTTGGCCGACCCTTTAATTATGTAATAAAACATAGAACCATGCATCATCGATTTTGGAAAGCTTTTTGACAGGTGAAATCCTCTATGTACTGGCTGTGTTATGGCACAAAATTGTTGATATTCAATGGGTGGTTTTTCTCAGAATAGAACACAAATTTGGTGCTCCGAAATGGCCAAAGTAACCCCGTTTTACGGTAGTTTAAGTCTGCTGTAAGATAGAGACCATTTAAAAAGCAATCTTTCACAAAACAAACAAGATGTGTTTAAATGCCTTGCAGTGAATATTCAAAGCCTAAATGCTAAACATAGCCAGCTTGAGATTTTCGTTCAATATCTAAGGGAAAATAAATGTTATTTTGATGCCATTTGTCTCCAGGAGACTTGGCTTGGTGCCGTGAATGATACAAGTCTGTTGCAGCTGGAGGGCTATAGTCTTATCTCTCAGCCATACAGATGCTCTACCCATGCAGGGTTGGCAATTTACTTAAGAGCTGAATACGCCTTCACAACATTAAATGTATGTGGGAGTCCTAGTAATAGTTGGGAGGGACAGTTTGTCAAAGTAAAACTTAACAAGGATAGGTATGTTACTTTAGGAAATTTGTATCGACCACCACGAGATCTAACTGAAAACTACAAAGTATTTACTGAAGAATTGCAAAATAGCCTGAGGGAATTACGAGGTGAAACTATTATCTCAGGGGACTTCAACATAGATCTTTTACGAATAAGAGAAAGACCAATATTCAATGAATTTCTTGACGCCTTATTAACCAGCGGATTTACCCCTAAGATTACCCTACCAACTCGACTTACTGACAGAAACGGAACCCTCATTGACAACCACTTTTGCAAGCTATCAAACAATTTTTCAAAAACAACATCAGGTATTATTTTAAGTAGTATGTCCGACCATTTACCTTATTACACTTGTCTGGATTACCTAAAACTTACCAAAAAGCCACCAAAATATGTGACCTACTCAGTTCAAAATGAAAAATCAATATCTGATTTAAAGCTCTACTTGAATCAACAGAACATTTTTGAGAAACTAGACACTAGCTGCAATGCAAATACTGATGATAACTACAACATTCTTCATGAGACAATACAAGATGGAATGAACAAATGCATGCCTCTCAAGACCAAGAAATATGATAAACATAAACATAAGAACTGTCCATGGATATCCTCAGGCATAATACGATCAATAAAATTTCGAGATAAGTTGTATCAGAAGATTAAAGAAACCTCCCCATCTGAGTCCATATATGATCAAATGAAAGTAAACCTGAAAACGTATAATAAAATACTAAAAAAACTAATCAGAGAAGCTAAAAGGCTATACTATGAAAATCAATTCAATAAATTTAAAAACGATATAAAAAATACATGGTAACAATAAAAAGCATCATAAATACAGCAAAAAAAGATAATGCTTTGCCAGACTTTTTTACTATTAATAATAAAAACGTTACAGACAAACAAGAAATTGCAGATGAGTTTAATCGCTTCTTTGTAAATGTAGGTCCTCAACTTGCTTCTCAAATTCCTGAAGTTCCAAACAGATCATTCGCGTCATTTCTGAAAAAGCCAACTAATGAAACTTTTGTTTTCAACCCTGTTACAAAGGATGATGTAATAAAGATGATAACTCAACTGAAAAACAAAAGCACCTCCGGATTCAATAGACTCTCATCAAGACTACTTAAGAATATAAAGGAAGAGTTATGTCAACCATTGCAGCTGATTATAAACCAATCTCTTGAACATGGAATATTCCCACAAAAGCTTAAAATAGCTAAAGTTATCCCCATATACAAAAAAGATGATGATAAACAATTAACAAATTACCGCCCAATCTCACTATTGCCCTCTATCTCCAAAATATTCGAGAAGACAATTTTCAATCAAATCCATACATATTTCAAAACTAAACAACTCTATTTTTCAAATCAATATGGCTTCAGAGAACTCCACTCAACGGAACTAGCTGCCCTTGAAATAACAGACAAGGTTCTACTTGAAATGGATAAAGGCAATTTGCCAATCAGTATTTTTATGGACCTTTCTAAAGCATTCGATACTATTGATCATTACATATTATCAAAAAAGCTTGAATATTATGGAATTCGAGGAAAATCATTGTCTTTACTCAAAAGCTACTTGGAAAATAGACAACAATATATTGAATATAATGATACCAGATCACGTAAACTAATAATCCACTCAGGTGTGCCACAGGGATCCGTTCTTGGTCCTCTGTTATTTATTATATACATTAATGACCTTTGTATGTGCTCTGAATACTTCAAATTTATTTGTTATGCTGATGATACCACTCTTTTTGTATCCATCAATATCCCTCAGTATAACCCAAAAGAAACTGAAGAAAAAATTAATACCAACCTTGATAAGGTTAGTAAATGGCTTATGGTCAACAAACTGTCACTTCATACCAAAAAAACTAAGTGTATGGCCTTCCACACACCTCAAAAAAAAGTGGTGCTTCCTGTTGTGAAACTTGGCAATGATAATATTGAATATGTGTCAGAGTTCAATTTCCTTGGTATAATACTTAATGAACATTTCAACTGGAAAAGTCATATAAATTACATTAGTAGTAAAATGTCAAAGACAATAGGAATTATGAATAGACTAAAACATACTCTCCCTCGAAATATTCTGAAAACTATATATAACAGTTTAATCAACTCTTACTTGAACTACGGAGCTCTTTGCTGGGGATTTACTAATAGTCATATACAATCACTCCAAAAAAAGGCTATTCGAATTATAACAAATAGTAAATATAATGCCCACACTGCACCGTTGCTGAAAAAACTACGCATTTTATCTTTTGAGGACATGGTTAAGAGAAAATTATACAAATTCTACTTCAGGTATAGCAGTAATCAACTACCCCACTACTTCCTTAACTCCTCTTTTGTGAAAAAGCTGGAGCATCCGTATGGTACAAGACAGATATCTTTCCAGCTGCCACGGCTAAAACATAAATTTGCGGAACTTAGTATAAGATATAAGCTCCCAAAATTATTAAATGAAAATGTAAATTCCATATTGGAGAAGACAAGTACCCACTCAGAATTTGGTTTCTGTCTCTATGTTAAAAATTATTTTCTAAGTTTATACAATGATGAATGTTCCATATCTAACTGCTACGTGTGTTGTGTCACTGATGTTTGAACCTTCTCGTCAAACATCAATCAATTCCTATAACAATGCTCATTAATCATAACCCATTCCATTCTCATCCTATTTTCTCTGCACTTCTTTAAAAAAAAAAAGCACCAATAGACGATCTTGAAAATGTCGTAGCTACTTCAAATTTTTTATGTTTTTTCTTTTTAAATTCTATTATATTAGACTTAGATGTTCCTCCATTATTAAATATAACAATTACACTGCCTGTTATAATTTACTACAATACAAATTATTATGATTATATTGTCTGTTTTGCATAGGGGGTGTACACGATAGCGCCAGTCAAAGCTGGCTTAGTGTACACCTCCTAGACCCGTAGAAAAATTGTTTCAAAATTTAATTAATTATGTAACTGCAATTCTTTATTGGTCTGAATAAAAATTTTGTCATTGTCATTGTCATTGTCAGCAGTCTTGGACAAACAAATGGAGCTGTTAAATTAACAAAACAACAATTCAGTATAGCTGACTAACTTGGAAGATAAATGATGAAGGATCATGACAAATTGGTGATAGAAGGGACCAACTTCAAGACTTAGTAGATTTTTGCTTCTTTCTTTCATTCTCCACAGAAAATCAAAATTATTTCTTTACTCTGCTGCTAAACGTTTTCACTTCATTATACCATGAGACAGTGAAGAATCATTTGCTATTCAATTTGCCGCAAGGAAGAGCTTAAGATAGAGCGAGTATTCACCCAAAATGATGGACTGCAGATTTTCATTGTTCAGTAGAACCACACAGAAAAGAGAATATCCCTTGAACAAAACATACAAGTACACGTTAAGCAATGTATGTAAAACTTCTTTTATTTTTTTTTTATTTAAAAAGCTTGCAGAGAAAGACATCGACTAATCAAGCATTAAATGAAAACCGCACAATTAAATATTATAATCAATCAAGTGTTAGAAAGCTTTGTCAAAAGTGACATTGTCAGAAGTTGATTCTGGAAATACTAAAAGTATTACAAAAGCTGACTGGCATGCTTTTGTTCTATTTTTCATGTTAGATGTGATGTTGCAGTGCCAGAGAGACTTACGTGAAAAAGAGTTCGCTCGAAAACCGCTAATACTAAACAGAGACTGCAATATATACATATATATATGTCTTTACAGCACAACTGTTACAAGTTTTCCTATTCACAATTGCTAATCACCTGAATGATTGAGCTTATGCTAAACATGCTGAAAGCCTCATTTAGCTACCTGGCAATTAACGTAACAGATAATCAAAGGCTTAAGAGCACAAGGAATCCTGTGGTAATGTATTGCTACAACCTTGAACTTATAACTCCTTGCAAACATGAATTCTACACCGCATCTGACGAAATTACGCAAGTAGCTTATTTCGCACTAGTTCAAAAACTTTTGGGCCCAGCGGTGTATACTTTTCACATAACCATTGGATGGGACTGAGAAATATTCCATGCGACTTTCATCAAGTTTAGTTCAGGCACAGTTGAGTTATGCCATATATTCAAATATTTTGGTGTCTGACGAAATTATGCAAAAGCAACATAGTAGGTGGATAGACAGTACAAAAGTGTAATTTTCAAATAATTGTGCTCAAAACATTAGCGTTACATCATTTGGCTACCATCCACATCAAAAAATTTTGCTTACTTGCTGTCACTGCCAAGTAATATGCATAAATTGCCTCCATTGGATTAACATTGATTTTGCCCATTTTTCTCAAATTTTTGCTCTTCAAAATCGAAAAATCCTTTTAAAAATGCCTTCAAAAGTTCCCATCTGATGTCAATTAAATTCAGTTAAATTGACAGACAAGTTGTGCATTGTAAATTGACAGACTGTTGAATAAGGAACTGCACATCGTAAACACAATGCAATTCCAATGGTAGGTCGCGGAAATAATTTTTGATTGCTAGCCATTTCAGAGTAAACGATGTTACTTCAATTTCCTTTTCATACAGCTAAATAGACAAACTTAGTTGAATGCTAGAGGCTTTTTTTTTCAAATGTTTGGAACTATCTTGAGGTCTTATATAGGAGCATAAATTTGAAAAAAATATGCAAAATCAATGTTATTCTAATGGAGACAATTTATGCATATTACTTGGCTGTGACAGCAAGTAAGCAAAATGTTTTGATGTGGATAATAGCCAAATGATGTAATGCTAATATTTTGAGAAAAATTATTTGAAAATTTAACTTTTGTACTGTCTTTCCACTTACCATTTTGCTTTTGCGTAATATATGGCATAACTCAACTTTGCCTGAACGAAACTTGATGAAAGTCACATGGAATATTTCTCAGTCCAATCCGATGGTTATGTGAAAAGTATACACTGCTGGGCCAAACAGTTTTTGTACTAATGCGAAATAAGCTACTTGCGTAATTTCATCAGATGCGGTGTAGATAGAAATGACAGTGTTTCTACTACAGTACAAGTATTGTTATGTCCTAGTCATAGATTACACAGGGAAAATCTTATTACTATATCATCTAATTTAATACACAACTTTGATCATCTCAATAATTTTTAATTTTTTAAGCTATTATGACAGCATGAGAACCGAATTATTAAAAGTTATAGGTACATTATAATGAAAGAGGTTCTGATTCTAATTCACTTGAACTTGCCTTCAGTAGAATGGGCTATCCACACGTTCCTCAGGTCAAAATAGGCCAACATATAACTTATATATGTTAATATTTTGTCAGAGACTATAGCGCTAACTGGCTTGCTTTCATCATTAAAATTCCAAAGTCATTTAAAATGGTCATACTCTAAACAGTGCCTCCAACTCTGACAAAATGTGATATAAGCCAATGCATAACTTATACTGCAAGAAAGCTTGAGGTCATTGTACCCAGGAGATGAGAACAAGTCCCCGGCCAAATTAGCTAATACCAAAAACAAGCTCGACACAGACTTGGGCATGTGCTTGAAATTGCCAGTAACAATTTATCTTACTGGGACCCAGTGAAAGAACCTGGTAAAGAGCCAGGCCTCATTGTCCAGGCTTATCGTCCTAAACCAGGCCGAGTTAATTAAAGGCTTAGCTTTGTAGCAGGCACACTCAGCCAAATTGTTCACATGATGAAAGTGATTTGTAACTTGTATGACTCATTGATCTGTTAAATGTCTTAGGATTCAAAGGAAATTACGTTCTTCAAATGGAAAATACTGGTTTAAAATATAATGCATGCTAAAATGGTAGATATTTAAAAATGTTGTTACATCAGTACATGCTCCTTTTTTGATCTAATGATTGGAGAAATTTAAGACTACTGAACATCATAGAAATAATTGATAATAACCACTTTATTCTTTTAAACTACTGTTCATTTAATTTGTGAGGAATATGCCAGACATTGCCAGAGTTTGGGAGAAAATGAATACCAAACAAATTCATGAATGTGTATTTAGTTTTCACGAGCAAAACACGAAGCAACAAATCATTATGTAGGAACGATGGCGCATGCATGCAAGTATTTTTTGCCATGGGTCAATGCTTGTATAGTTTTCTGTTAAACTCCAACCATCAACTAAACTTTGTGGGAGTAACCACACTTGTCCTATATGATAAGAAAACATATGGGGTCATAATTGTCATAAAGGACAATATTTTAGGCATATGACATGCATATGGCTGCTAGTTTTATTTGGCCATTTATTTGCCAGGTATAAATGCGGATGCAATAATCTGGCAAAATGGGGAGAAAAAGTGCATGAGGACATGGAGCTGAACGGACACAATTTTCGATTAACTACAGTGTGTCTCATCTACCATGCGAACTGAAATTTAACACTGATCTGACAGCCTGTATAAAATCAGTCCATGGGCTTGGAGGAATGGAGGAGTGGCACTGGCACCAAGTTGTCAGAAACTAATGCACGAGTGGTGCTGCAGTGTTTTATTTGTGACGTCACGACTTTTAGAATATATAACCAAATTAGGTGCTGACTGCTCCTTATTTCATCTCAAATAGTCACTTGAATAAATGTTTAATTGTCGTCTAAACTGGAAAAGTGATTATGATCCTTATACATTGAACAAATGGCCTCTTTTCATTGGTCCAGAGAGAGTGATGTCACAGCAAACATCTATTTTGTCATAGGTTAAACTTGCCATGAAAAAAGTGTTTATACCATGCTGGTCTTTGTGGAAATGCTTTCAAAAGTAGTGCCGTCAGTAGTGAAATATGTGGTCTACCCTAATCCAAAATTTCATCAAATTTGAAGAGAAATTGACTGATTCAGACCAATTCTCCCAACACAAAGTCAAAATCTCATGATTTTGCATGTGATAACCCTACGCATGGGTCGCATACAAGGGCTACATTGCCGACGGGTATTGTAGTTACTTTTGGAGAATCTGTTTGTTCGGCGGGCGGGTGGGTTTCGTCCAGATAACGGGCTTCCCACTTGTGTATTGGCAGTAAGCCAAAACTATGGCATATGTATTTTTTTTATTTTTGGCACATTATTGTATCTTGTACCTAGTTGTGCCTTTTCGCTTTTAGGGATCTAATCCACAGGATATTAATACTTTTCTCACAATTATGGAAATTTTGAATTTTTTTTCTGTGTATTGGGCAGCAATGCCAAACAATTGCATGTGTATTATATGTTATACTGTGACCTTCATTGATTAACACATTGCGTGTTGGCCGCTGTGTCTGAACCATTACACCTGTATATGGGTAAATCTTGTGAAATTTTCATGAAAACCATATAATAGTCACCTACATGAATGTGCAGCTCCTTCCACAAATAGGAGGTTGGCTACCTGGCTGATCACACATTTCCATACATCATTTTAAAGCTCCTTCCTAGTTCTTTCATGAAATATATAAGTTTTTCAATATCACCCTTGCCATATGACCATTTTGCAGCTTGAAAGTGGATTATTTTGTAAAGTTCTGAGATTTAGGACACAATTATATTACAGCGAAACGCTTTGATATAGAGTTAGAGTGGACTGTGGCACTGTGAAAATGGCACTTCGTGTGTGATCATGCTGATGATTTGTCATGATCAAACCCAATACTTTCAATGTTAATTTGATTGAAGGAGACTTATCCCACTTGTTGGTGACAGCCAAACGAAAGGATTATGAATCTGATTTTCACCTAAAATCCGTTATGAGAAGTCAAATGGCTTTCTCTTGATCATGACTAATCAAACAGCCTCTATGTTTCCCATGTTGAAAGTAGAGAAGATGACACTTCATCGGCTATCATGAGTCACGAAGTGCCATTTCCACAGTGCCACAGTCCACTCTAATTCTATATCAAAGTGTTTCGCTGTAATAACAGATGGTTCTGGCCAAACAAATGCAGAAATAGTCATTTTCAGGGGATGTGTCGACTCAGAGGACACTACTCCACCTCCATTTTGAAGCCCTGGGTTCTAGTTGAATGCTAAGTCTCTAATCTTTGTTGTGCTTCTATTCTAGGAGAAATGTTTACCTGGAGTGCTTTTACTTGTTATCAATGGGAGAGCAAAATTGGAAGAAAATGTTTTTCATTCATTAGTCTTGAGTCCATTGTCAAAATGCATTAGGCCTAATGTTGCCATTAGAATCATCATGAATGTTATCTGTTATAGAACCTTTTTCTTTCAACAAAGGAGGAGGAAATAATTATTTGTAGTGCATGTTTACCAACATGAGAGGAGCATAGCTCACCAAGCTTGCTTATTGAAAAATACCATTAATTCCCTTCCGGTTATTCAAGAATATGTACAATGGGGAACAGCTCTTAATTCCATCTGTGAGAACCAAGCTCTTTCTTCTTTTAAAGCATAACTAAAAGTTGTGTAAAAGGTAGCAGTTATTATTTGTGCCATAGAAGAGAGCAAGCAAGGGGTAACATTCATCTCATGAAAATGCCAAACAGCATTGGATTTGTCACAGACAAGGGACTGTTGTGTTCTCCCTGAAGAGGCTGACA
Organism: Platynereis dumerilii; assembly: GCA_026936325.1. Lineage (NCBI taxonomy): Eukaryota > Metazoa > Annelida > Polychaeta > Phyllodocida > Nereididae > Platynereis > Platynereis dumerilii. The sequence goes on along the minus strand of JAPTHN010000003.1, from coordinate 37,241,578 downwards.
AATTCACCTTCCAGCCCGGTGTTTCAGGTAAGACCACTTGTTACTGGAACTTAGTATTAATTAGAAATAACATAGGGCCTACACTCTAAAAATGTCGGGACAAAATTGGTTTTTTAGATTCAAAATGGTTTTTTCAAAAACCAAATTTCAATGCAAAACCAACATGGATTTTTAAAATTTCAATGCAAAAAACCAACATGGATTTTTTTTAAAATCCATGTTGGTTTTGCATTGAAATTTGGTTTTTGAAAAAACCATTTTGAATCTAAAAAACCAATTTTGTCCCGACATTTTTAGAGTGTAGTGCGTCAAAAGATAAACAGTTCAAAAATAAGTCCCCTTTTACCAAAACGTGAACATCTCAAAGACCTCTTTTACGATTTCAATGAAAGTTAACCTGTTGTAGGCCTGCATATTGACATTACGCGTGTCCTATTTAAAAAATTTGAAGCTTTGGCTTGTCCAAATTTTTTTTTTCCCGAACGGTGTATAAACTCCACTCGAATTATTTCTAATGTCACCTATGAAACCTAAGCTCTAAAAATGATAAAAAAGAAGTCCTCATTTGTCTTTTAAATATGATTGAGAAACAAATTTTCTCCAGTCAGCTGATGAAGTCTGTCAAGCTGGTGGCTCTTCCGCATGGTGAAATTATTCATACCCGTTGGAAAAGCCACAAATTTGTTAAAACAGGCACTCGAAAGCAGCCAGAATAATGCCACCACTGAGCTACAAATGCACAGTACACACACATAAGGTGGATATGCAGGGATAAAATTCAGCCAGCTGTCATAAAAATCAGCTTAAGAATGTCGGAGCTAGATGTTCAAGTTTGTCTGAAGGGTGACTTATTTTTGGTGAACAGTTTAGTTTATCACCCAAAATCTGAAAAATAGGCTGAGGACTGCTACAGACCTGTAGCATTGGGGCTGATGACCTGATGTGGTGCTTCACAAATTGTTGGCCATAGGGCAAGTTTGCAGCACTGTAATTATATGATAAATACTTAGAGCTATGTTAATTATTGTTCTTCTCTATGATATCAGAATTTTAAAACAGTTTCATTCACCCAGAATGACTTGAATGGATTTCAGATATCACATATTCTTATTAATTTTGGCAACTTGTACCAGGGCAAAGCCTTTATAATGGCCTAAATTTCCAATTATACTTTGCCATAACACTCATCTTGTATCACAAAATACTTTCCATATATATATATATACTAGAATTACCCATTATAAGGGCAAGACTGTAATTGGGAAAATCAAGGGAAGTGTAGCCCCCCCCCCCCTGCATGATAGTTAAGTAATTATCAAGGTACTTTAATAAGTAATTGACACATACGTGTACAGCAGGCAGGGGCAATTGAACAAATGTGCCTATAGATAACATACAACAATTTGTTGAGAATGCCCTGTGGTACAGCATGCATAATGAAGGAGGGCAAACGTTTTTGTAATCTGAAGGAAGGTTTGAGAATGGGTGATTGTGATTTCAAGATCCCCATGTATATCTATGTATTTATGTTGTAGGCCTATATGAATGGTAGTTAATTAAGATGGTTGAAATATGAAAATAAGGAAATACTGATGAATGGAGGAGTGAAATGTGAATGACAGAGAAGTGCTGAAAAAATGTATTGACCAATTGTTTGATTTATATAAATGAAAGATAGCCCAGTAGTTTTATTGACGTTGACCTTGTATATTAAGGGTAGTTAATTAAGATGGCTAATTGAATTGATACAGAAATATGTGTTGGAGGTGTCAAACTTAATTGGTGTTGGAGGTGTGAAAGTGAAGTGCACTTGAAAAGGTAAATGGGAATATGAAGTTTAAAAAGGAGTATAGGGGCTTTGAGAGCAATTAACAGGTCTGATTGGGATATTATGAATGCAAATGCATTGAATACACACAGAATTGCTGGCTGAAAGTGGCGGGAGTATGTGGATCCTCCTGGATCACAACAAAGCAGACGAAACGGAAGTGAGCTGACGAAGGGATGGGCTCAGCAGCAAAGAAAAAAGGAAAATATAGTTGAATCGAGGATAAAACGGCGATGATAAGTGGTTCAAACAGTATCCCATTTGAATAAGAGATACGAAATAGGAAGGAAAATGTATGGTAGGTGTGCAAAGGAGTAGGTGGCTGGCTGTGCATTGTGTGCAAAGAAGTGAGGAATAAGGGGGTGACCATTTAATAATGTTACACTTTTATTTAAATAGATATATGATCAAGAGTATAATACTGATTTAACAGGGGTAGAACTCATCACACATGAAAGACGAATTGGTCTCCAAAGTTTACTTTATCATCTGTCTCAGAATAGGTTTGGCTGACACAAGGAAAGCTGGAGATTACATATTGAGGGCTTTACACATTTGTAAGGGGCAAGAAGCTATAATACCATGGAGTTCAGCGAAGTGACAACATTTTCGGAAGTTCTCTCAACATTTAATGCTGGTAACTCTTTCATTCTAAACCCTTGATCATGTAATTCTAGAAATTCTTGAATTGTAAATTTTGCGCAGAACCACTTATAAATAAGTATTTGTAATATTATGTTAGAACTTGTTATCATCACTGGTACTTTTAACAGTCAAATATGTCACTTTATAATTTGTTAAATATGTTGATAAGCATCAAATCATTATACCCAAGAGTATGACTGGTGTAGTGTCACCAGTAGGCCTTATGGTTGATATGTTTCCTTTAAATAGCAACAATAATCCTCTTTTACAAGTCGTACTATCATGTCTGACTGATGAATATTATTATTATCGATGCAAAACAATGACAATATCATTCAATGATATGAATAGGCCGTGATAGTGGAACTCTCCTTTTTCCAGCTCTCCTGTGTTGACGAGCAGAATAAAACTATTTCCGGGAACAAGCTGCCATTTTGTACCATTGCTGAGTCAGTGAAGCTGGCATTCCAGGCCCCAGGGCACTTTTAATCAATTGAAAACATTACGGATTTGCATTGCCGAGTCTTAAATGGAATGTTTAGCATGGATTGCCAGCATATTACAGTACTGTCAGGCTGATTAGACTTTGTTACGGACCTTAGAAACCCCGGCTCCATTGTAAATTTCCAGGCTGATGTTTCCGGAAATAGTTTTATTCTGCTCGTCAACACAGGAGAGCTGGAAAAAGGAGAGTTCCACTAACGCCTGTTATATAATATTGGACAATCAACTATTTGAACTTCAATTTAAAAATGATAATTTTCTTCCTGTGCTTCCAGATGAAGGCGATGGCGATCCATCAATAAGTTCATTCAGCATTTTCTTCGAGTGGTTCCTGACTGCGCTGGTCATTGTGATGAATATTCCAGTGTTCGTTGTGACACCTCGGCTTGAAGGAACATCCGAAGGAACGAAGATCACCATGCTGTCATTGGCTGTAACTGACATGGGACTTGGAATTCTGTCTTTCTTGAAACTCCTCTATTTTGCTTTTGAAGGCAGGCATTATTTGGCAGAAGACTACGTTTGCCGCATTGTCGGCATTACGAAGCATGTCCTTAGTGCAGTTTCTGTAATGAGCGTAATATACTTATGCATGGACAGGGCAATGACAATGAAATACCCATTACGTTATTCCATTTATTTCACTAGAAAAGTAGTTTTAAGTATTAATCTGGCGATATGGTTTTTTTCAACAATGATGGCTATTGTTCACTCCATCTTTGGTATGGAATTGGTCATGTGGAAAGAGGCTTTCATGTGTGTTTCCGTGCCCAAGTATCAGTCTAGACTTACTTTGTCGACAATCATATTCGGTTTTGCCTTTCCAGCATGCATCATGTTCACCTGTGCTATCATCTTGCTCCATATCGTCCATCACCAAATCTGTATGATAAGAGCTTTGGAGACATCCCCTGATGTAACAGCTCAAACCCAAAGTCTCGTATCCCACAAGCGAGCTATCAGGACCATCTTTTGCATGGTGGCTGGGTATTACATTTGCTGGAGCCCTCTTATGATTACTGTCACCTTGAAGTATGTAAATGGCCATTCCGTGACTCCGATTACAAAGGTCATAGTGAGCAGGATGGCGTTTAGCAACTCCCTTGTTAACTCTTTGGTGTACTTGCCAACGATGAGAGAGTACAGGGAGATTTTCAGTCGAATATTTATACCAAAGATATTCTCCTGTGGAGGAGGACAAAATGGGTGATCAGAGGCGGATCCATCCTCCGGGATCCATCCAGGGCACCTCCCCCCCCCCCCATAGAAACTTGAGATTGAAATTAGAAGTAAATGTTGAGCAGCGCGGGCCCAAGAATGCCAAAATTATGCTAAAAAGGGCCCACGTAGGCCAAAACGGCGCTGCCCCCCCCCCCCTGGGCCTAGATTAACCTGTCGAGATCTACCACTGGTGATTTATAATTTTTTTCATAAGTTCCAACGTAATATTTGATATGAAATTTGTATCTTGAACAGTGTGCCTTGACTTTTTATTGTGAAATTATATCATGAATGTGATTTTCATATTAATTTAAAGAGTTATAAAATTGAGATGCAAAGCGAAACCATAAAATGTTGTTGTAATATGGAGGCACATGAAAGTGGTAGAATCATATTGAATGTGACAGTTGTATCTTGAAAGTTGTATCATAAATTTTGATGAAAATTTTTATTGTGAAATTGATTTCTTATATCTATATTAGTAGGCATGTGATTGTCACAAAATGCAAAATATAAAAGTTTTGCATTGATTGTTGAAACCTGAACATTGTATCAAATGAATACTTGTAAGAAGTTTTTTCGGCCTGGTTTTGTGACTCGGTGTCCGTATGTGACTATTCCGGGATGGCGATTGTAATGTGGATCTGTTCAAAGTAAGAGTGGTTTCACATAAAAGTTCAGCGTATAATGATATAAAGATTGTATCTTGAAAGGTGTATCTTGGAAGTCAATAATTAATCGTTTCGTGATAGTGGGTTTACTATATTAACATAAAATGGAAGTTGCATATTGACAGGTATGTGTGAACTGGTTTTATTTAAATATTGTAGCATAATACGAACATGGTAATTGAATCCTTGTAGTTTGCAGACTATCATGAAAATTAATCATAAAAGTATGCATCTTGGAAGTTGTGTTCATGAAATATGTGGAGATGAATCATTGTTAAGTATTCAAATGTAGAGGATTTCCTTGGTGCACTCTGTATATTTAGTTTATTTGTAAACTTTTGTATAGCACAAAAAGTAAGTACGTGAGAAACTGTCCTATGTCCTAAATGCGCACTGCATAACGGGAGTGGAATTTAGACAGTAAAAATAAATAATTTCACTAAATGACTCTTGTCTTAGTTTAGTGAGATGACGAACAACAATGCAGGCATCCGGTCCACAGGATTCAAACATTTTATAAAGAAAGCTGTGTGGGGCACAGTGAGACAGTTTAGGTGGAGCAAAGTGAGACATCACAAAATACACCCGAAACGACCTGAATGTAATGCATCTATAGCTCACAATTCACTATTGAAACAAAATGCGTGCCATAAACTACTGATTTTAGTGAGTCGTATCCAAAAGGAATCATCAGAGAAGAATTTTGATTAGAATGTAACAGGTGCGGCGGGTTAATAAGTTGTGCATGTGTCCTGTGCGATTAATTTTCCAAACACGCTCAAAAAAGGAACTCAAAAATTACCTAGGCAGCTGGTTTTACTAGAGCATGGTAGTTTTTGTAGCAACAATTGATAGAACAATTCCGCATGTCTTGAGGATCTGCGGTTATGGCCGCAGATGCCCTGTCTCACAGTGCCCCGCCTGCTGTCTCACTGTAAAAGGTAGGAACCTGAAACTAATGGAAAATATAGCCATTTCATTGTCTACAATGGTGGCTGAACTCATTTTACTGTTAACTGCCAAAATTTTGAAAATAAACAGTGTCTCACTGTGCCCCGCTCTCTCCTGCCTTTCTTTTTTGCCTCTTTATTCCATATGTTTCAATCCTGGGTGGTGGTCATTAAATAGAACAATGCAGATATCCACCCTGCTGTATTAAGTTTCTAAAGCTATTTCTAACAACCCATTCAAAGAATTAATTAAAATTATATAAACTATGATTATTGTATGTATGGAATTTGTTTTGTCTTTTGTTAATTTCTGTTGTGGTTTGGTTCTGTTTGCCCTGCAATTTTTTATGTCACCTCTGTACCGGATTATATCAATGCTTAAAAATATTGTTCAAACAGAGTTAGATAACTAGTTTTAATTAACTGAACATATATAGCAACATGACAAACGTTTTTTTGCTGATACCCCGTTTAGAATATATAAGTTACAGGGGTTTTAAAACCATTTCAGGATAACCCCTGTTAACTTAAGTGTTCATACAATCTGGAACTGGGTCAACATTAGCAACAATAAAAAGCACTGAAAATAGAAGTTGTTAAAATAACTTTTCCCCTGACACGGGCTTCTAGCCACTCTATACAGTATTACTTTAAAAAAACTTGAGGCCAATGTACCAGGAGATGAAAACAAGTCCCCGGCCAAATTAGCTAATACCAAAAACAAGCTCGACAAAGACTGGGCCGTGTGCTTGAAATTGCCAATAACTGTTTATCTTACTGGGACCCAGTGAATGGACCTGGTAAAGAGCCAGGCCTCATTGTCCAGGCTTATCGTCTTAAACCAGGCCCAGTTAATTAAAGGCTTAGCTTTGTGTCGGTACATTCACATCAAATTGCTCACATGAAAGTGATTTGTCATTGGCCTGTTAAGTAATGGTCTGAGGTTATATCATACTTTTTGTGCAAGTCAGATGGACGAATAGCTCATTGAAGTATCAAAAGACTCGAAACTTGGAATTAACTATTCCTGTATGTATCTATCAATCTATCTATCTATCTATCTATCTATCTATTTATCTATCTTTGTCTCTTTTCATGAACCACTTGTCTCAGGTCCAGTCCATTTAAAGTATATATAAGTTTTAATAGGCCTACAGCTGCGGCTTCTTGACTATGCTGTTGCAGACTCAAGCTATCAATTTGCTCTAGTTGTTGAAAAAGAGCCCACATTGTGCATTTTTGAGCGAAATATAGCAGAATTCGCCATGCCTATACCAGATTTAAAGTATGAACCCTTTTGTAGTAATAGACCAAATCAGTTAGTGGCTTCCTGTCAGGTCAATGAGCAGTATTACTGTCAGCTATTAACCTAGCCCTGGAATATGACCCTTTGTTTGTGGCCTGTAGTCAAAGAATTGCAATGCCAGAACGCTTTCTTATAGGAGTGCAACGTCATTCTTCCCTTAGGGCAAGTTGACCTAACTTCAGCCTACTTTGGGTTTTGATCGCTTGTCATTGGCTGGCTATTCATGGGAATAACATGTAGCTGTGGACCTAACCCCAGCCTCCACTCCTCTTCATGACCATATTGTGAAAAAACATCCGAATGCCTTATAAGGCAGTGCAAATGTGCTTCCGATACAAAAGCGGGACATGTACCTAACTTTAGCCGCATAGTACCTAACTTCAGCCTAGGGTGTACCTAACTTCAGCCCCGTACCTAACTTCAACCAATTAATATTGGTTTTTCTGTCATAAAAACAGCAGACTGTTTAAATTTGGCTTTAATTACTTACCTGTATATAAAGCATGATGGTCTGAAAAAAATCAGTTCTCCAAAAATGTATTTCAAAAAAGCTTGGAAAGAAGTCATCGTTTTCGCGGAAAGAGGATAAAAATTTATTTTAAACTCCATTTCAGGCAACTGGTCTATACCAGACTACCAGTATGCCAGACGTAAAAATGCTTTGAAAATTAAATTTTTAGATAGATAGATATTCAGGGATGAATAAACAAACTTCTCAGGTGAGATTTATTGGCTGGAGTTTGGGAAACCTGGGGGCTGAAGTTAGGTCATATGGGGGCTGAAGTTAGGACCATGGGGGCTGAAGTTAGGTAAGATTGACATGTCTTATAAATCAACATATTCATTGAATGATCAAGTAGAAAATATTGAAAAAAACCTTAATTTATGGAAGATTACTAATTTTCCCTTGTGATGAAACTTTTTTTGGTTGCTCCTGCTTGGGTGAATTGGTTACAGCCAACCGCCAGATTTAACGTTTTATCAATTTCTTTTTCGTTTCGCGTTTTATTCGCGTTGCAAAACAAGCAAAATGCGGTCCATCAAAAAAACATGTAAAATTCCTGAATAATATGTTATGATGGTCATAACTTTTTGATAATTCATTTTAAACGCATTGACATTAAATTTAAACCCAAAAACTGACACCTTGGCCAAATGGAAATTTAATTAAATGGAGTTTTATGTAGGGGAGCTGAAGTTGGGTGAGAGGCTGAAGTTAGGTCAACTTGCCCTAGAGGGTGACCATTTAAGGTGACTCAACCGTGGTACACTGCACATACTTCTGAGCAGCCTGGTTGCCTTGCAACATAGCATCACAACTGCAGCAGGCCCTGAAAAAGTTGTGACGTCACCATTATCTGCTCTCTCTTTTTTAACAGCATGGCAGCCAGTAATTTGCTATTTAAATGAGATCTAATGCAGCTAGAAGCATAATTATTTTTTTATTGAATGCAGTAACACCTACTCTATGCTAGTTCAAAGTTTCATCTTCTCATCTTTATCCAAAAAATTTTCTCAACTAATTTCAGTCAACTGTGTCTAAAATTGTCTTTATTTCTTTAAATTGACATTGGCATAGTCATGGTACTGCAGTTAAAAAATGACTCAGTGAAATTTTTTTATTTTTGGCCATTGGTTTGATAATAACTTGTTTATGATATATGCAAATTTTTAAAAAAATCTGTACGATCGTTTTCCTAAAATTTGATTACTGCCAAAATTGATGCATACAAAATCAGCAATTAATTTGTGTATTGGTGCCCTTTGAGCTCTTACAGAAAAAAGTATTTTAACCTTTTTCTTCAAATTTGTGGCAAATGTATTGGTTAACATCCATGGGAAGACATTTCTGATGTTTTTGTGTGACAAATACATGTAATGCTTTATTCTGTGGTACATAACCAAAAACTCAATTTATGACTTTTAAGCAGTCACCAGGCCAAACATACTGTTGCCATGGCAACAAAACGAGTCGGTGAAATTTTTTTGTTTTTCATTTTTGGATTGTATGGGTCTCATAGAGTAACTGTGCAAAATTTTAGAAAAATCTGTATGATCAAACCACCATAGTTGAGTCACCTTAATAACAAGGGGGGGGGCTTGTTTTTTTTAAATAAATAATTACCTGCTCAGTTTTGGTGACAAAAAAATTAGGGCAGTCTTCTTTTTTTTTAACTGCTAGGGTTATTTCTTGACAAGGAGTTGCTTGATTTAGGAATGGATATTCGAAGACTTTGAGCGCTTGAAATAAATAATTGCTACCGCCGTTACCATGAAATAAATAATTTCCAACCAAGGAAAACTCCAAGCTCAACCCCAGAAATTAAATGGTTGCCCCCTTATGACATCAGAGATCATATATATCAAAGGCGAACAAAGCCTTTCTATCCAGTAGCATCCAGCTTTAACTTTGTTTCACTAACTGTTGAGAATGATTCATACTTATATTAGTAAAATCAGTACCAGCAGAAGATGTGGAAAGATGATAGTGCTTTATGTCCTGTATTTATTATGCAGACAGGGATTTTTTTTTACAATGTAATCTAAAAATTTGTAATATATTTATTCAGTATGAAAGTTTCAGTGTAAAAACTGTTTTTCAAACTAGTCCTGACCATGAATAACAATGACAATAAAATATATACAATGCTAAAAAAAAGGATAAAAAGTTATATAATATAAACATGGAAATACTTCAACATTAAAACATGATAAAACATTATGTAGTATACTTGTGAAAAGTTTTGAGTTTAAATTTAAAAACATCAATAGACTTAGATGACTTGAGTTGACCAGGCAATTTGTTAAAAGCTGAATTACAAGGAAAAGGCATTAAAACATCATACGAATCACTAGACCTGAGAGCATAATTAACATTGACTTCATTGCAGAGTGTTGCATTATTAGACAAGAGCTAGAGCAGCACCATACGCTCCTGGGCAAAAAAAATGGACCACCCTAGAATTCGACTTCATTCCATTAGGCTTTAATTTTTTACAGGATATACACATTGAAAAAGTTCCAGATCCTGTCAGTTAATCAACAGAAGCATTGTCTTAATATTAAATTGCTTTTCCTCTTGACTTTTTAGGCAGAACAGTTTTCTGGCTGCACTGCAAAATGTGCATATTTTCCCATTCCATTTCACTGCCTTACAAAGCTCCTGAGTGTTGCTAGGTTTGTAACCTCTTAGACAACATCGGTATGAGCCTGCAAATTCTGAAATTAGTTGAAATATGGACTTTGTCAAACATGGTGGTGGAGGAATAATGGTGTCGCAAGCCTTTTCAAGCACTCTTCTGAGTTATTAAAAATCATCTAAGCTTCTAAGTATATTAGAAGAATGCATCAGGACCTACTGCTGGCCATTTGGAAGCTTTTTCTTGAAGAAATCATAAAAAACATGCTGTTCCAGGATGACAAGCTAATGCCCACACAGTGAAGGTGACAATTAGTATTTGCTGTGCAACAATGTATCGACTGTGTTCTGACTGGGACGAAATATAGATATCAATCAAATTGTGAACTTTTTGGGTCATGTTGATGTTGATCTAAGATGACACAAGTTTGGTAACACAAATGTGCTTTGAAAATCATTGAAACAGCAATGGGAAAAGATGCACATTTTGCAGTGCACAAAGTTTTCAAGAAGTGGGGCCAAATATATGTTTTGCTTAAAAAGTCAAGAGGAAAAGCAATTCAATACTAAGACAATGCTTCTGTTGATTAACTGACAGGAAATGTGGCTTTTTTCAAGTGTATATCCTGTAAAATCAAAGCCTAATCAAATGAAGTTGAAATCTAGGGTGGTCCATTTTTTTTGCCAGGAGTGTACATGTATACATTTAAAGTATTGCGACAATGTAAGATAATCACGACGTTGGACAACATTCATCCATCCTTGAGACTTAATAAGGTCAGCTCCCCTGATATTAATATGGCACTGAGGCGACGAGCACCCGTGGCTCACGATGAAACATCCATCTGACAGGACTGGGATTAGAACCTGGGTCCCAGATACTCACATATGTGAGGGCCATAACCTCTTGGCTAGGCCATAATACAACAAAACTTTCTTGAAGAGGAAATATACTTCAGCAGGTGGCTGGCAGTCAGGCAGATAACAGGACATGGAGGGTGTGAGTAAGCAGACTGTAGCTATTCAAATATATTCTGTTCCTTCAAAAACTCATGTAGTGGAGGAGAAAGTGCTAATTTAAGGTTTTAAAAGTGGTTGAGCAAAGGGCTTCCAAAAACATAAAGTATAATGGATATCTGCATTGCTTTACTTCATGACCATCACATAAATATAATTTTGATCAGGTTTTTACAGCTGCTTGCAGCCTGCATTACGAGAGGAGTTTCAGGAAAACTTATGACAACTGCCCTGGTCGTGCTGTTTCACCTATGTCATTAAAACTTGGCTTGCAGTCTGAATAGAATATTATCTTGCTTCCATCAACTTTTGGTCAACTTCTGTGACAATAAATTTTTATTTCCTAAACTAAAATGTACATTTTTCCCGCAAATTTTAAATGTTCTGCTGCAGTGATGGCAGCTGCCAAGTGCCAGCCAGGGGGATAGTTTACAAATTCATTAAAAAGCTTAAACCAATAAAAGAAGAGAAGGAGAAAGGAATGAAAGAGGGAAGGAAGGAATGAAGTAAGGAAGGAAGGAAAGAAGGAAGGAATGAAGGAAAGAAGCAAGCATGAAAGGAAGGGAGATATATAGACAAATATAGATAGTTAGATAGTTAGATAGATAGATAGATAGATAGATAGATAGATAGATAGATAGATAGATAGATAGATAGATAGATAGATAGATAGATTTGTATCTGTATTGTATTTGTATTTGTATTTATTGAGTTCATGGCATATATATTCACAATGTTTCATGTTAATTCATCATTCAGTACAAATTGGTTGCAAATTAAGGGTAAAGAACGAAAATAAACACAATATCCTGGCCATAGGGAAAGCACAAAAGACTTTCGTCTGTAGTCGTGCTCCCTTAATGATGAGTGAATGAAGTTGTATAAAAATGAAGGTGATGGGTTGATGGGCTATGGGAATGAGTTAGGTGGAGGGGGGAAGTGTTGGGGAGAGTTAGGGAATATGATGATGAGTGAAGGGGGGGGGGGGGGGTTCTTCATTTTTAAGAGTTTAGGCAAACATAACAATTATCAATATTACAGTTGGAGGAATATTTGGAGATCAGGAATGATTTTATTCTGTGGTCTATGGTTCTCGTGTTAGTGGGATGCTTCAGAAATTCCGGCAGTTCATTCCAACAGATGGGGATTTTCACATTAATCAATTGGTGTTTTAATTCTGATGATCTATTAAAAATATGGAGGTTGTGGCTATTCCTGGTGGAGTGTGTATGGAGATTGCTATTTTGGGGGAGGAGTTGTTGGAAATACAATGCAGTTTTATTCGTTTTCACTTTATTATAGAATTTAATACATGAATGATAGAATATGTCTCTAATTTTTAGGAGGTCTAACTCTTTATACAATTTATTAGTATGGCTATTATATTTGGCTTTGCTGATGTTGCGAATGGCACGTTTATGAAGCAATTCTAACCTTTTCATCTCTCTATTGTTGATGTTACCCCATGATGTTATTGCATACGATAAGTGTGGATATATTAGACTGGAGTAGATTGTCTTTAATGTTTGCTTTGGTACTATGTTTTTTAAGCGTGAGAGGATTGCATTCACCTTAAGAATCTGATTTGCCTTTTTTGTTATGTGTGTTTTCCATGATAATGTATTGTCTATGTGGGCTCCAAGGAATTTTATTTCTTTAACTTGTTCTATGTTAACGTTATTGATTTTAATTTCTATGTTGCTATCATTAACTTTCTTTCTTGGTTTGTGGAAAAGGATGTATTTGGTCTTCTTGATATTTAGAGAGAGTTTATTCTTTTGGAACCATAAGGAGATAGTTTGGAGAGTTTCATTAGTTGAGTTGATTAAATTTAGCATGTCGTTATTATGGAAAATTAGGTTAGTGTCATCTGCAAAGAGTATAATATTGCAGTTAGTAGGATGAGGGATGTCATTTATGTAGAGTAGAAAAAGTAATGGTCCTAATATTGAGCCTTGGGGTACTCCGCATGAAATGGGCAGTTTGGAGGAACAGTGTTCTAAGTATTGGACATACTGCTGTCGATCGGTAAGATAATTTGTAAACCACAATTTTGGGAGACCTCTTATTCCTAATTTTTCCAATTTATTAAGTAAGATACTATGGTCAAGAGTGTCGAAAGCTTTAGAGAGATCGAGGAATACCCCAAGGCTCAGTTTATTGTTGATGAGTTGATTAGCTATTCTATCCTGTAATTCTAATATTGCCATTTCTGTTGAGAGGTTTTCCTGGAAGCCATATTGAGCTGGAGTAATAAGTTTATTAACTTTGAGTACTTATTGAGTCTGTTGTGCACTAACCGTTCGAGCATTTTAGAGAATGCAGGTAAAAGAGATATTGGCCTATAGTTTTTAAATATGTGAGGGTTATCAGATTTAAAGAAGGGTGACACTTTAGCTATTTTACATTTACGAGGAACAATACCAGTGCAGAGTGAAAGATTCATTATGTGACAAAGAGGGTCAGCTATTGGGAATATATATAGATGGCCAGATAGGTATATAGTCTATCTACAAGCAGCTGTTAAAGTGCTTGCACGTTATTTTTGCATTTTAGTTCAAAATATAGAGGTCAAATTAAACTATGTGGGTTTGGGCCGAGAGGCCCCACATGGTATGGAGCATGAGGCCCCCTTCACTGGGGTCTCGAAGCTGCATCAGGAACCATTTAATAATGTGTACTTTACCCTAAATCTTGATAGAATAGCTAATTGAAATAGAAAAAATTTAGCCGAAATTGCAACTGAACAAAAATATTAAGAAATAAATGTATGAACAGAAAAATTCTGAAATTCAGAAGAAGTGAATAGAATACCTTAAAAATGATAGAAGAACCCCAAGAAATAACTTTCAAGCTGAATGCGCTAAAAAAAAAGCCATAGGATTATAATAGGGGGCTTCTTGCCCGATGGGTGGGGTAAGAAGGCCATTTTCAATTTTTTACAAAAATGGCCATTACTCCTTTATTAAAATTGGTAGACATTTGTTTCACTAGTTATAAGTAGGGTCAAGTGATCCCTTCCTGACAGCATAACCATTCAAATAACCGACCATAAAAAGTAGGTCAAATTGCACCTCACCCTATTCTATTCAGTCCTAGTGGTTCAGTGTTAGTGCTATCTAATTGATTATTCATAATATTCAATATTCAATTTAATATTTCATCGATGTTCCATTTTGAGGCATTAGTTTCATGTAAGTGCACTAGATTTAGTGCAATAAAAATGTTATTTTTGCAATATAATGAATTTGCAATTATTTGCCTTTAATATTTAAATTGGCAATTACTTTGATAACTTATTGTATCAATAACAAGAGCATATTAGGCCCTATGTCATTTGTTTGTTGTGAGTTATTCTATTATGAATTATATTAAAACTTCTGTTTGGAATGTGAAGACTTGCCTGTTGCTATAGTAACAGAATCTTTTCATGTCATTGCAAACGTTGTTTGTCGATTCAATATGATTCAATTTTGACTGAAAGTTGATTGCATTTATGCATGACTTGAATATTTTCCAAGGAAATTTCTCTTTAAAGTCTTTATTGGAAGTAATTTGAGTGGTCTGGAATATTTTCTGTCGGAATGGCTTTATAAATCTCTTTAGCTAGCTGTATTTCACCATGTGAAGTCATTTTAGTGGTCTAAATGTAATTTGGCAAAATATTCAAGAGAAAAACTTTGAATTCAGAGCAAATGCGGATATGCTAATCTCCTTTATTGCTGTAAATCAGAAATTCTAATCTGATGTGAATCAAGTGACAACTCGGAGATAGCTAGAGCGACAGTATATTTAAGATTTCATCAGAATGTCTCATGCTGAGGCTTGGTTCGGAAATTAATTCTGAAATCTGCATTCGAATGTGGCATTTCGATGTGACAGACGTATAAATTGTCCTGCATTTTGCATGAGTTTTCTCTCTGGATTCTGAGAGCAATGTAACTTGATTACTTCACTCAAACAAAAGCCTTGATTCTAATTAATTCTCAAAATTTGTATTTAAAATTCCGACAATACAGCAATCCACATCTGTCATGGCGTAACGAGATTAGCATGCTGTGGGCAAGTCCCAGGATTCTATTGTACATGTATGCAAATTGACAAGTGAAAGACAAAATTTGAACAAAAATGTCGGATAAGCTGACTGGCACACTGAAATGTTGATGTTTTCGTTATGGCTCTCAGAGCCTGGGCAAGAATATATGTACAAGAGATCCAAATTAAATGCCATCTTGACTACACCAACATTTGTAAAACACTGCTTCAACTTCACTCAGAGAATCTCCTGAAGCTGAAGTGCAGGACAATGCTCATGATATTTGTGAGAGCCATCTGTGTGAGGAATGGCCACAAGGCATTTCACTAGCGAAAAAAACTCTTTTCTTCAGACTTAGAAAAGTCTTCCTCTGCTCTTTAACAATGTAACAAGGAAGAAATAACGTCTTGACTCTTGATTCTTGGAAATGTCTCGCCACTTGCTTGAAGAATGGCCACAAATCTGTTTGAGAGATGGCCTACACTTGAAGAAAAGCACAAGAGGGAAATCATGAATGGTGAATATCCCCTTGAGAAATTACAACCTTCAGAAATATGGACATAGCACCCTGGTGGATTCAGTGAGAAATCTGGATAAGTATATCTGACAGGACTGGCTGACATGACAAGAAAGCAAGTCAGTTTCTCATGGCTGCCCCCTCAGTCCCCAGATTGAGCTTTGGCCAAAACCCTATTGCATTTTTGTTTGCTGCCAAAATCTCATTGCATATAATACAGACAACCAGACCTGCAACTGTAGTGTTGTACACTGTGTACTGTGTCCTGGTTAAAACCAACTACACCTTGTTCCTTTTTTGTCCATATCCAAATTTCCTGATAAATAAGGATTTTAACTTCAAGTCTGACTTGCAAGGCCAATTTAAAACAAGTTTCAAGGTATTTCAGAAATTTATGCCGTAATCAGAACAGGTATCCTTTGCATGAAAGTTTACTGTGACCCTCTACTATGTTATGTCAAGGGCTTTTCTGTTTCTGTGGTCTAACTTTTACAGCAGTTTTATTTTCCAGCAAGACGCTTAATGTTATATAAATGTCAGGACCATCTTTTTACTTCTTGGTTTATGCCTTCCAGTCTTACTTTATGGCCAAAGGTTCTAAGAGAAACTGTCACCTTTGACCCCAATCAAGAGTCACACCTGGTACTAAATGTCGGAACTATTGTGGCAGTCTCGATAATTCTGGCTACATGATGTTCAGCAAGACTTATCTGTCGGAAGATAAATTCTAAACAAATAAACTAGTTATCTTTGCCAAACCAATATGGCAAAGAAAAAAGAAGACCACCATGTTAGATATTGGCCAAAACTGCCGAAGAGTTGCAAGAAGTTTAACAGCAATAGCTGTAATTCTCATGCTAATGGCCTAATATGACAGAAAAGACTTTCCTGGTAAGAGGAAGATGCTTAGGGAGGAGTAGGAACAGAGTATTACGAGCCTTTTACGTCATCAGTAAGGATTATGTCCCTCAAAGGAGCTTAGGACTTAGGCAAAGGTGCACAAGGAGGTGATTGGATTTATCACTGCAGAAAAGGACAAAAATATTTCTGTAAGTATCTAGAATGCATTAATATATATACTAATGGGATATATAATAATGGGATACATAATAATGGGATACCTAACAACTGAATTCTCTGACAGATGGTAAAACTATAAGGAATATTAGTTATAGAAATGATTAAGGCTCTTCCATATTATTTTCTATAATTATTCTACATTCTAAATATTCTATAAATGTAGGCCCGTCAACATCGGGCAGTATATACTATATGATAGTGGTCAATGGAAAGACAGAACAAGAACATCCTTGATATGTTTGGTAAAAAGTGATCATCTTCACCTAGTTTTTTTGTGAAAGATTA
Organism: Platynereis dumerilii; assembly: GCA_026936325.1. Lineage (NCBI taxonomy): Eukaryota > Metazoa > Annelida > Polychaeta > Phyllodocida > Nereididae > Platynereis > Platynereis dumerilii. Next base: position 37,224,379 of record JAPTHN010000003.1, on the reverse strand, counting down.
CACTGTGCTCCTGAGAACAATGCTGTCTCCGGCGAAAGAAAGGAAGACATTTCATGTAGACACTTTGGAGTGATTTACAATCTTACGGCTTTGTCAGATTTTTGTCAGGATTACGTGTCCCAAAAAAGTGGTTTAGTGATGAAAGGATTACCATGGCAACCACAAAGACACATTTATCTTGCTTTACACTGAAACCCGGTTCACAAATCACCAAGGAAACATCTCGGTTTTAATATAATACCGAAAGAGATGTCCATCCATCCATCAACTGGTTTCACCTTTCTGTTCACCAGGACCAGACCAGCAATGACAATTTAATTAATGGGTGTTGCAACAATGAAAAAATAAAAACAATTTCGTGTAATTGACAATCAGATTAGAATGACAGACCTGTTGCCAATCCTTTTAAAATATTCCTCCTTATTTAATCTAGAACCATTTGACTTATTAGAAATACAACAAAAGTTCCAGACACCAACATTTTATGGACAAGAGGAAAATATAGACACAATCGACATGGCATCATAGCCGTCCTTAAAGAACGACATTGCGATGACATTGCGACATTTTGGTTCTTATCTAGTGACAAAACACACGGTAGCTTTATTCAAATCCAACATTTGACACCCTGTTAATTTTTTTACGCAAGATACGCAGGCTGATAAGAGGGTTAACCTATCCACGAAGAGGCATTAATTGCAATGGAAGGATTCTTAAAACCCATTTTCCTGCTTCCAAACTCTCCAATGCAGTTATGAATCATGCCACTTGCAGTACAAATAAGATTAATTAGGTCTTGGGAAAAATTGAAATGCTATTAATTTGTTCATTTTGCTCAATGCCAAGCTCCTTCCACATTGAGTAGTATTAATTGGCAAGGACCAAGCAAATCAACTCCCTTTCTCCATTATTGCTCCTTGGGGTTTTCCTTAGAGTGAATAATGTGCATTTGATTCATTCAAGTTGAGCAAATCAGTTCAAGGTTGATTTATAACCTCCAGACGTGTGCATTAAGACCTAATTTGGTTTCCTGAGATGTGACGAGATTGCAGCAGCTGAAGCCGTGTAATTCCCAAGAGCTACTCAACTCACCCAGGACAGCTTAAGACAAGGTTCAAGCTTTGAGTCCGAAATTTCTGAAAATTGACTAAAAAAAATTCTGGAGGCTCATTTTTCATTTTTTGAACAAGATTTTAAACTTACCTTCTGGGAACAATTGTCTACTTTCAAATAATGGCATCCAAAATGACGAGATATCATCCCTTTGTCATGTTTCTGGGCCAAATATGTCCGAAAACAGGCAAAAATGCACATTTTAGGGTGACAAAATTTTTCAGTGTCACATGTTAATTGCTATAACTTGGAAAATAACACTTCGATATAATTTATTCACCTTGACATAATTCCCTATTTTTTTTGCAACAGGTTTGGGCCGAGAGGCCCCACATGGTATGGAGCATGAGGCCCCCTTCACTGGGGTCCCGAAGTTGCATCAGGAACCATTTAATAATGTGTACTTTACCCTAAATCTTGATAGAATAGCTAATTGAAACTGGACAAAAATATTAAAAAATAAATGTATGAACAAAAAAATTCTGAAATTCAGAAAAAGTTAATAGAATACCTTAAAAATGATAGAAGAACCCCAAGGAATAACTTTCAAGCCGAATGCACTCAAAAAAAAAAAGCCATAGGATTATAATAGGGGTTTCTTGCCCGATGGGTGGGGTAAGAAGTTTTTATAAAAATGGCCATTACTCCTTTATTAAAATTGGTAGACATTTGTTTCACTAGTTATAAGTAGGGTCGAGTGATCCCTTCCTGACAGCATAACCATTCAAATAACCGACTATAAAAAGTAGGTCAAATTGCACCTCACCCTACTCTATTCAGTCCCAGTGATTCAGTGTTTGTGCTATCTAATTGACTATTCATAATATTCAATATTCAATTTAATATTTCATCGATGTTCCATTTTGAGGCATTAGTTTCATGTAAGTGCAATAGATTTAGTGCAATAAAAATGTTATTTTTGCAATATATATAATTTGCAATTATTTTCCTTTAATATTTAAAATGGCAATTACTTTGGTAACTTATTGTATCAATAGCAATAGCATGTTAGGCCCTATGTCATTTGTTTGTTGTGAGTTATTCTATTATGAATTATATTAAAACTTCTATTTAGAATGTGAAGACTTGCCTGTTGCTATAGTAACAGAATCTTTTCATGTCATTGCAAACGTTGTTTGTCGATTCAATATGATTCAATTTTGACTGAAAGTTGATTGCGTTTATGCATGACTTGAATAATTTCCATTGAAAATTTCTCTTTAAAGTCTTTATAGGAAGTAATTTGAGTGGTCTGGAATATTTTCTGTCGGAATGGCTTTTTAAATCTCTTTAGTGAGCTGTATTTTACAATGTGAAGTCATTTTAGTGGTCTAAATGTAATTTGGCAAAATATTCAAGAGAAAAACTTTGAATTCAGAGCAAATGCGGATATGCTAATCTCCTTTATTGGAGTAAATCAGAAATTCTAATCTGATGTGAATCAAATGACAACTCGGAGATAGCTAGAGCGACAGTATATTTAAGATTTAATCGGAATGTCTCGTGCTGAGGCTTGGTTCGGAAATTAATTCTGAAATTTGCATTCGAATGTGGCATTTCGATGTGACAGACGTATAAATTGTCTTGCATTTTGCATGAGTTTTCTCTGTGGATTCTCAGAGCAATGTAACTTGATTACTTCACTCAAACAAAAGCCTTGATTCAAATTAATTCTCTAAATTTGTATTTACGATTGCTTTTGGAATTCCGACAATACAGCAGTCCACATTTGTCATTACGTAATGAGATTAGGCTGCTGTGGGCAAGTCCCAGGATTCTATTGTACATGCAAATTGACAAGTGAAAGAAAAAATTTAAACAAAAATGTTGGATAAGCTGACTGGCACACCAAAAAGTTGATGTTTTCGTTACGGCCGTTGGCATATTTTCCTCTCAGAGCCTTGGCAATAATACATGTACAAGGGATCCAAATTAAATGCCGACTACACCCACATTTGTAAGACACTGCTTCAACTTCACTCAGAGAATCTCCTGAAGCTGAAGTGCAGGTACAATGCTCATGATATTTGTGAGAGCCATCTGTGTGAGGAATGGCCACAAGGCATTTCACTAGCGAAAAACCACTTTTCTTCAAACTTAGAAAAGCCTTCCTCTCCTCGTTAACAATGTAACAAGGAAGAAATAACGTCTTGACTCTTGATTCTTGGAAATGTCTCGCGTCTTGCTTGAAGAACTGCCACAGATCTGTTTGAGAGATGAACTACACTTGAAGAAAAGCACAAGAGGGAAATCCTGAAATGGTGAATATCCCCCGGAGCAATTACAACCTTCAGAAATATGGACATAGCACCCTGGTGGATCAGTGAAATATCCGGATAAATATATCAGACAAGTGGCAAGACAGCCTGACATGACTACAAACAAGTTGATGTTTTTCACGCATGGTTGCCCACTCAGTGCCCAGATTGAGCTTCGGCCAAAATCCTATTGTATTTTTGTTAGTTGCCACAATCTCATTGCATATAATAAAGACAACCAGACCTGCAATTGTAGTGTTGTACACTGTGTACGGTGTCCTGGTTATAACCAACTGCACCTAGTTCCTTTTGTCCGCATCCGAATGTCCTGATAAATAAGGATTTTAACTTCTGACTCGCAAGGCCAATTTAAGGTTAATTTCAAGGTATTTCAGGGACGCATCCCATCATCAGAACAGATATCCTTTGCATAAAAGTTTACTGTGACCCTCTACAATGTTATGTCAAGGGCTTTTCTGTTCTGTGGTCTAACTTTAACAGCAGTTTTTTTTTCCAGCAGGATGCTTCATGTTATAAATGTCAAGAAAACCATTTTTATACTTCTTGGTTTATGCCTCCCAGTCTTACTTTATGCCCAAAGGTTCTAAGAGAAACTGTCACCTTTGACTCCAATCAAGAGTTACACCTGGTACTAAATGTCGGAACTGTTGTTGTGGCTAGCCCTGGGACCCATGCGGAGCATGGGTCATGGGTCGTCCCATTCAAAATCTTTAGATTTTGACATGGTATCAGGAGAATTGGTCTAGATTAAACAATTCTTATCTAAATTTGATGAAATTTTGGATTTGGATAGCCTATTTATTTAACTGCTGACGGCACTACTTTTGAAAGCAATTTCACAAATATTTCCACGGTAAAAATTACTTTTAAATCACATAAACGTGAGAAAAGTGTGAGTGAAAGCCATCAGCCTCACTTTGGTGTGTGATGTCACCATTGTGACGTCACCACAATCACCTGTGACATCATAAACGTTTGTTATGACATCACCCTCTCTCAGCCAATGAGAGGGAGTCATTTCTTCAATATATAAGGATGAAAATCACTCCTTCAGTTTCAGAGGAAGATTAAACATTTATTCCACGGACTATTTGCGACAAAATAAGGTGCAGTCAGCAGCAAAACATGTGTACTTTCAGAATGTATCAATAATTCATTATAAAACAGATGGGAAAAGAGTGAAAATTTAGTTCTCCCACATCATGTCCTTCAAATCTCATGATTTTCCAATGGGAGGATTCATGACCCCTGTCCCCAGGGGTCCAGGGCTATGTTGTGGCAGTCTCAATAATTCTGGCTACATGACGTTTAGCAAGAGTTATCTGTCGGAAGATGAATTCTAAACAAATAATCTAGTTATCTTTGGCAAACCAATATGGCAGAAAAAAAGACCACCATTTTAGATATTTGCCAAAACTGCCAAAGAGTTGCAAGAAGTTTAACAGCAATAGCTGTAATTCTCCTGCTAATGGCCTAATATGACAGAAAAGACGTTCCTGATAAGAAGATTAGGGACGTAGTACTAACTGGGTATTACGACCCTTTTACGTCATCAGTAAGGATTATGTCCCTCAAAGGAGCTTAGGACTTAGGCAAAGGTGCACAAGGAGGTGATTGGATTTATCACTGCAGAAAAGGACACCATATTTCTATAAGTATATGATGCATAACATATATATAATAATGGGATATATAACAGATAATAATTGGATACCTAACAACTGAATTCTCTGACGGAGGGTAAAACTGTAGGAACAATATTTATTATAGAAAAACAATTAGGGCAATCAAAGGATCTTCCAATATTATTTTCTATAATTATTCTACCTTCCAATTAATTATTCTACATTCCAATATTTTATCAATGTTGGCCTGTCAACATCAGGCAGTATAGAAAATATGACAGTGGTCAATGGAAAGACAGAACATCCTTGATGTGTTTGGTAATAAGTGATCATCTTCACCTAATTATTTTTGTAAGAAAGATTACACTGTGCTCATAAGAACAATGCTGTCTCCAGCGAAAGAAAGGAAGACATTTCGTAAAGACACTTCGGAGTGATTTACAATCTTACGGCTTTGTCAGATTTTTGTCAGGATTACGTGTCCCAAAAAAGTGGTTTAGTGATGAAAGGATTACCATGGCAACCAGAAAGACACATTTATCTTGCTTTACATTGAAACCCAGTTCAACAAATTACCAAGGAAACATCTCAGTTTTAATGTAATACCAAAAGAGATGTCTGTCCATCAATCAACTGGTTTCAATTTTCTGTTCTCCAGGAGTAATTCACCAGCAATGACAGTTTAATTAATGGGTGTCGTAACAATGACAAATCAAAGTGATTAATGTAATTGACAATCAGATTAGAATGACAGATTTCTTGTCACTACTTTCAAAATGTTGCTCCATTCAATTTATTAGAAATACAACAAAACTTCCAGACACTATCATTTACGGGTCGTACAAGGGGTAAAAATTGCATTTCTTAAAGAACGTTCTTATCTAGGGACGGACCACACAGTAGAATTACTTGATAAAATGACAGGAGATTTATTTAAATCCCAACATTTGACACATGTCCATTTTTTAGCAAAGTGAATGTCCTTGTGTAGACATGATAAACAGTTTGAGGAGAGGGTTAACCTGTCCACGATGAGGCATTAACTGCGAAGGAAGGATTCTTAAAACCCATTTTCCTGCTTCCAAACTCTCCAATGCAGTTATGAATCATATAAAATTAATTAGGTCGTTGAAATGCTATTAATTTGTTCATTTTGCTCAATGCCACGCTCCTTCCACATTGAGTAGCATTAATCGGCAAGGACCAAGCAAATCAACTCCCTTTCTCCATAAGTGTGCCTTGGGGTTTTCCTAAGAGTGAATAATGTGCATTTGATTCATTCAAGTTGAGCAAATCAGTTCAAGGTTGATTTATAACCTCCAGACGTGTGCATTAAGACCTAATTTGGTTTCCTGAGATGTGACAAGATTGCAGCAGCTGAAGCCGTGTAATTCCCGAGAGCTACTCAACTCACCCAGGGCAGCTTAAGAGAACACCTCAAATTGGAGCTGATGGCTACAGCTCTGGAAACTGGAATATATCAAGTAGTACCAAAGAAAGACCATGAGTACACGCTAAAAACTAGGGGGCAGCATGCCCCCGAAGAACTAGTCCCAGCTTTGCCTCTCAACCCAGAAATGCCAATCCATGTACCAAAATTAACAAACGGAGTGCACTGCCATTAAGCTAGGCTCTAGGGCTAGGCCCGACTTGTAGCTGACACTGTCTGAATGAAGACAATCTAAGTTTGCACGAAGGTAGAGACAATTTAAACAGCCATCTTTCACTACAACATCTTCATAATTCTTCAATTTCATGAACCATGACAAGTTATATGAAACATTGTTGTAGGCAGTCTTCGGCTGGCTACTTTTAAATAGAAAGTCCTGGAAATACTTTAGGCATACTTTCTAAAAGAAAAGACATAAAAGCTGACTTGCAGTCCCACGCATCGCATGACGTGCACCGTCAGTTAGAATTCCACGGAAAAGCAAGAGCTGGAGAACATCTGTGACACAACTGTTTCAGAGACAGTGATACAACATTAACAGATTCCAGACCTGCAAGTAAACTCGTATTGATGACTACGACTTACGAATGTGCAACAATAGCGATAGTTGCAAGAAATCAAGAGCTATCAGACAATGGATGATTGACCTTTAGGAGCTTTACGCCCTGTACCTATGCACTTTAGTAGGCATATTTGGACAGCATGACACAAGAATGAGGCAAATTATGATTGAAACTGCTGTTTAACATAGTCAGTAGCTGGTTTAGAACACCCTACCAAGCCATGGAAGCCCAAAATGTTACTGAGCTAATCCCCGCTGTTTCAAGGATGAGACACACTTTAAACCTTTCAGGTAGCCGATGATATTGACATTATTGATATCAATAGGATAGTTTCTTTTCATCATTTCGCTTTCGTTTCAGAGAATTTTTTGGCAGCACTACCATCTCTTTATACCACATAGAATCTTTGTTTATACGTACTACACATACAAATAAAGATGACGTAAGATTTTCGCTCATATTTATTTTGGCATTTACAGGTATTAGATCACAGTGATGAAGTTATGTACAGACAATATACAATACATAATAACAGTAAAATATGCAGAAACCCTTTATCAATTATATCATGAACTTGTGATTAACATGACATTTATTTCATGTAACTTCAATAACTACATCACATTATAACTATTATACAGAACAATAAGAAGTTGTCTTTCATTTTTAGTAAAACCATTTTAATACATCTTCAAATGATTCATTAAGATAATTATTAAATAGGCCTAGTCAAATGGATAGTCGACCCCAGAGTACATTAAAATATGGAAACAGCATCAGATTCTAACTGAATACAATTTATGTTATGAAATTCTTTTATTTTCTTAGAAATTTCTTCTATCGTATGATTTTACCATAAGCTTAACTTAATACTATTCAGATACCATTCTTGAAAAAAAAAATTGCCTTGACCAGGAATCAAACCTCAAACCTCATAGCAAAGCAGTCGAGACCCCAAATGGCTTTTCCACTGAGCCATTTTGTGAACAAGCATTTCACAGAAGATTGAGAGGAATAAAACATTGAAAGATTTAGTTGTTGATGAACATTTCTCATTTCTGCTAAAATCACAATTCTAATGCTGATAACAGGTTCGCCAGTAAATATACAGTGTAAATATATTTGATACATTTGTTACATTTTTAGATAGCGATATAATTTTTACACCATAGCACCATTAATTGTAATAGCACATACATGAAGGAATATATGTTTTAATCTATATTTTGTAGACATTTCAGAATAAGATTTTTATGCATTGCAATTAACTACTTAACATGGAAGAAGGCCATATAATAGGAAAAGGTTGAATGATCGGTTAGCTAAAATGTCATTTAGGAAAGTATCATTTTTAACTCACAAAAAAAAGTAAACATCAGAAAATAAATGAATCTTTTCAATTTGAGCGATAACTTGGGACAAAATATTAATTTACATTCTAGATTCAAAATCTGCAAGTCAATTAGGAATAGCATTATTAGATTAGAAACCAATTCCACAAATCCTAGAAGTGATAATTTCCTAAGAGCACATTAATTAATACCTTTTTAAAACTGTTGTTATGGCAACTGAATCACAGTCAAGGACAGAGAAATGGTATTTTCAGCTAGATGGCTGGTTTAGGCTTTACGTCCTATATTTATGCCCATGGTTTATGCACTTCGGAGGCTGATTAGGAGAGTAGGATGACATGGCAATGAGATGAAGGATGACGGAACTGCCATCAGAAATATTATTTCTACATCCTTGACTGCAGGCAGACAAGTGGCACATCTATCTAGAATTCAAATTTATCATATATGCAATAACTTATAAGCAAAGGTTTCGAATCATCTCCTTTAATCGTAACAAATTAGGTCTGCAAGATATTAACACAACTGATTAAATTATATAACAAACAGATTATATACAATAATACAAAAATAAATCGAAAATAAATATATCAATAATTAACAATAAATAAGGTAATTACAAATAATACATAGCGAACTAGCTAATTTATATTTTAGTTATATGATCTAATCTGCTTATGATATAGTAATATAGAGTAATATTTTCATTTCTGCTTTCAAGTTTCCCAGCATACTCTGTTGCCAGATTCTTATCACAGTTAACATGTCAACACACACTCACAAAAATGTTCCTAACATATTGTTGTAATATATCTCATCAGATTATAGGAAGTTATCTTATTATTTCTATGCTGAGATTTCTAAAATGATATAAATTAAGTGTAACCAGCAATCTACTTTAACAGGCACCTATGATATATATTATATGAGAGATTTCGTATTGGAAGTTTTATCTTTATACATTTTTTAAAGTACACACACTTCAACTGAATATTTACAGAACATTTATAGGTTAAGGCTAAATGGGGCTGTGAAATAGCTTTGAATTAAATTCAGTGACTGCAAAATGATTTAAGGTTAAAGTACATGGCTGTCGCAGTGTCACTGTCTCATAATAGTTTTTCCACCTACTAAAAAGTTGGGCTGAAAAAATTGTTGTGGTTATTATTTCATCTATAGATAACCAATAATATTTCTGCAAGTCAGAACCTCCAAAATTGTCATAACTGATCAATAACATCTAAAAGCTGGCCAATCAGAGACGAGAATTTGGGTTTTGAAAGACACTAAACTGAATGCCACAGGTGTTGCAACAGCCGGAGCGCAAACATCAACTTTTTGGTGTGCCAGTCAGCTTATCCGACATTTTTGTTCAAATTTTGTCTTTCACTTGTCAATTTGCATGTACAATAGAATCCTGGGACTTGCCCACAGCAGCCTAATCTCATTATGCCATGACAGATGTGGATTGCTGTATTGTCGGAATTCCAAAAGCAATTTTAAATACAAATTTAGAGAATTAATTCCAATCAAGGCTTTTGTTTGAGTGAAGTAATCAAGTTACATTGCTCTGAGAATCCACAGAGAAAACTCATGCAAAATGCAGGACAATTTATACGTCTGTCACATCGAAATGCCACATTCGAATGCAGATTTCAGAATTAATTTCCGAACCAAGCCTCAGCACGAGACATTCTGATTAAATCTTAAATATACTGTCGCTCTAGCTATCTCCGACTTGTCACTTGATTCACATCAGATTAGAATTTCTGATTTACAGCAATAAAGGAGATTAGCATATCCGCATTTGCTCTGAATTCAAAGTTTTTCTCTTGAATATTTTGCCAAATTACATTTAGACCACTAAAACGACTTCACATGGTGAAATACAGCTCACTAAAGAGATTTAAAAAGCCATTCCGACAGAAAATATTCCAGACCACTCAAATTACTTCCTATAAAGACTTTAAAGAGAAATTTTCAATGGAAAATATTCAAGTCATGCATAAACGCAATCAACTTTCAGTCAAAATTGAATCATATTGAATCGACAAACAACGTTTGCAATGACATGAAAAGATTCTGTTACCATAGCAACAGGCAAGTCTTCACATTCCAAATAGAAGTCTTAATATAATTCATAACAGAATAACTCACAACAAACAAATGACATAGGGCCTAACATGCTATTGCTATTGATACAATAAGTTACCAAAGTAATTGCCAATTTAAATATTGAAGGCAAATAATTGCAAATTTACAATATTGCAAATGTAACATTTTTCATTGCACTACAACTAATGCCTCGAAATGGAACACGGATGAAATATTGAATATAATATTGAATATTTTGAATAATCAATTATATAGCACTAACACTGAATCACCGGGACTGAATACTCGCTATTACTCAGCAAGTAGTGCAGGAATATTTATATGTGTAACACTTGTTTTATGATATATTTGCATTTGCTGTTATAATGCTTGCTAGATGTCACATCTGATACACTTATTACAAAGCACTTGGAACGGCAAGCTTGACACTGAACAATTGGCAAAGCACCATTAATTGAAAACTAACAGCAGTTTTAGACAAATTTTAGGACCTTAAAGGAGTTGAGCATTGTGGTGACTCGCTCTAGTTGAAAGCAACCGTCTTTCATATTTTCCTAACCAGACATTGACAGCACATTCCGAGTTGAATGAGCCAATTTTCTTATCTTGATATCGAAATTTTCTTGATGTATGGACATGAGAGCTAAATTTAATGTTATCAAATTGACATTTCCCAAAACTCCCATACAGGATGGACATTTTGATGAGAATATATTTTCAAGAAACTCTTCTTCAAGTTGAACTTTAAAAATTTTTTGAAAATTTTCATGAATTCCCGAAATTAATTTTTCATTGGTCATAATGGTTTCACCTTAATTCTAAATACATTATCAAAATAGCATTTTAATAAAACATGGCTCTAGGCCTGCTACCTGCCCCGCATTGCTTTCTATGCTATTATTCAATTTATTTTCACGGCCCAAAACTTCAACCAGAACAGCTGTATTGGTTTGACCACAATCGTAACTAAACAATGGTATTGATAATACTTTGATTTTGAATCATTTTTAACTTCAATTAATTGAATCAGTCACAGGTTCTTACATTGAATATTAACATCATAATACATTTCAGGATAAATATATTAAGGTGCATTTTGGTTACTATTGGCAATAATTTCTGAGTTATAGAAAATTCTTATGAGTATTTCTATAATATTACATTATAAATACAACTAAGGTCTATCACGCTGGTTTTGACTACTTTGGCTATTTTCAGAAGTCGGTTCTTCTAAATTTGATTGTATTCTTTCAGTCTCTCTTTCAGCACCATGTGATTCTGGAGTTATATTGTTTTCAGTTTGGCGGCCAGTAACCATAGAAACGTTGTTTGTATCCATAGCAACAACATTTGATTCCGTATTCGTCTGCCTGGATACAACATTTGCTTCCATGGCAACACCATTCGTTTCCATAGCAACAGTTTGTAAACCTTGATTTTGATCAGAATTATGATCAGGATTATGCAGATTAGTCGAGCGACTATCACAGTTTTCTTGTTGGTTTTCTCTTGGATTTGTTGCAATAGAATTTCCCAGTGACGACTGACCAGTGTCGTAAAAGTTCACAGAATTAGAGGATCCTTCCATAGGGTTAAAGTCAGTGCGAATATTTTGGTGAATATTTCTAGTTTCCACAGAGGCATTACTAACATCAACAGCATTTACAGCTATGTTAATTTGGCCATCATCGCTGTTGACGCAGCGTCTTGGAATAGAGTTTGATTGTTCACCATTTTGATTACAACTACATACTACTGGATTAGATGGATTCGATTGAGAGGTTAAATTCAATTCAATTGGTTGATTGGATTCATTTGATTCCAATCGCTCCTCGGAAGTCTCTATTGAAGAGTCATCTGGATTCATTGTTCTTTGATTTGAATTAGAGTCATCCGATGACTCAGCAATCACAGGCAGATCATTTCTACAGGGGGGAACTACAGTGGCACAATTGTAACTGCTGTGCGAAGCAGGGTGCGTTGAATCCACGAGGGAACTAGCTTGCGAATCAACTGGTAAATCGACAGGTAGATCCTCAGGATTATCAGACAGCAAATCCCGATTGGACTCAACTGATAAATTCTGATTCGACTCGGATTGCAGATCCTGATTTGTTTCCACGGGCGAGTCGGTGGCGGAATACTCGGACCCAGCAGAGGGCGACTCGACCTCATGGGGCAGCCCTGGTTCATTGGTGAGGTCCCAGTAAGCGGGACTCCCCCTCTTGACGAACAGAGTTATCCCAGCACGGTACCAGGCCGGAATCCGGATGTGAGAAGTGACTGGAGGTTGGCATCCTGGAAACGTCCGCATTGCTTCTTCTCTTATAACGTTCACCACTTGACCTGAAAGATACAATAAAACAATTTGGTTACTGGTATGTAGGTATGAATGTATGACCATAACAGTATATAATGGTAAGGATAAACAACAACTTCAGCTCTGTAACAATGTTCAGCAAGAGCAAAGACGACATTATTTGAAGAGTTACCATATTTCAGTATCATATCCTTCTCTTGGAAATCACGATTTAATGGGACAGTTGGAACAGTATATACCACACATCTGGACCTCATGGACCTCTCTGCGATGACAACTTTTTTTTTTTGGAAGGGGCCCCAGGGGGGTACCTCACATGTGACAAACTACTTGTCTTACAAACAGTCTTAATAACTATGATCTCTTCCCTCTTTACTGTAACATTGTAAGTTACTAACAACATGTTTCAGGAGGAATATGTCTTGAGGAACTGCCACAAATCTGTTTGAGAGGTGGCCTACACTTGAAGAAAAGTACAAGAGGGAAATCAAGAAATGGTGAATATCCCCTGGAGCAATTACAACCTTCAGAAATATGGACATAGCACCCTGGTGGATTCAGGGAGAAATCTGGATAAATATATATCTGACAAGCGACAAGACAGCCTGACAGGACTACAAAGCAAGTCAGATTTCTCATGCCTGCTCACTCAGCGCCTAGGATGAAGAAGATAGAGCGTTGGCCAGTATCTCATTGCATTTTGTTTTGCCAAAATCTTGTTGTATTGCATAATTATATATATACATGTACAGACAATCAGATATGCAACTGCACACTGTTTGGTGTGTCCTGGTTAAACCAGCAACTCCTTGCTCCTTTTCCGTCCACATTCAGATCTGTCCCAATGAATAAGGATTTTAGTTTGATCTACAAGGCCAAACTAAGGCAAATTCAAAGTATTTCACAGATGCATGCCATCATCAGAATGGGTATCCTTAGCAAGGAAGTTAACTGTGATCCTCTACAATGTTAAGTCAAGGCTTTTCACTTCTGTTGCCTAAGTTTTACAACAGTTTTTTTTTTTTTCAGTAAGACACTTCAGGTGATAAATGACAAGAAAAACATTTTTTGACTTCTTGGTTTATGCCTTCCAGTCTTACTTTATGGTCAAAGGTCCTAAGAGAAACTGTCACCTTCGACCCCAATCAAGAGTCACAGCTGGTACTAAATGTCGGAACTGTTGTGGCAGTCTCGATAATTCTGGCTACACGATGTTCAGCAAGTAAAGACTTATCGGTCGGAAGCTAAATTCTAAACAAATAATAGATAGATAGATATTTATTTAATCCAGTCATCTTTGCTCAACCAATATGGCAAAAAAAGACTACCATGTTAGATATTGACCAAAAGTGCCAAAAAAATTGCAAAGTTTAACAGTAATAGCTGTAATTCTTCTGCTAATAGCTCAATATGACAGAAAAGACGTTCCAGGAAAAAACCTAAGAGGATTATAGATGCAATGGGAATTGGGTATTACAACTCTTTTACGTCATCAGAAAGGATTATGACCATCAACGGAGCTCAGGACTTAGGCCTATGTGCAAAAGGAGGTAGGCTTAATTGGGTTCATCCTTACAGAGAAGGACACTATATATTTCTGTAAGTATCTATATTCTATAACCAATAAACATATATAGCATACACAATGTATAATAATTAATTGTTCCCTGGAACTAACTTTTTTTGACATTGCGTTTCAGCCTCTCAGCTAGAGGCCTTGTTCACATGTGAATGGAACACAGGATGGCTTGTTGTGTTTGGTGTTGTTAACACTCAGGAGTTGATTTTACACAGGGGGGAGTTGGTAGCCTTGGTCACGGTTCATGTCGGGGTGTTGTTGCCTGATGTATATGGATTCCTTGATCTTCCGCTTTATCCAGTCTGGCTCTCTACACAGTATCTTGGCGTTGCGCACGGAGATGGTATGTCCAGTGTTGATGCAGTGTTGGCCAACGGCTGTGGGGTTGTCGAACTTCTGGTGCTCTTTCAGTCTGGTGTTGAGGGACCTCTTCGTTTCTCCGATGTATGTGTGGTTCTGGTCTTGATCACAAGTTATATGGTAGATTATACCACATTTGTTTACCTCAGGAGTTTTGTCTTTTGGATGTACCAGGAGGGAGCGGATTTTATTCTGGGGCTGATGGTAAGTGCTGATGCCATGTGATCTGAAGATTCTGACGAGGTGCTCAGAAAGGCCTTTCACATATGGGATGCCTACTGTTTGTGGTCTCCCTGTTGATGCGGGTTGTCTGGGCTCCGTCTGGTCTTTCTCCTTCGGTTTCGGCAGGTGCATCGCCCATTTGGTGTAGCCATTTGCAGCCAGAACAGTTTTCACATGTTGGACTTCTTTCTGTTAACAACACCAAACACAACAAGCCATCCTGTGTTCCATTCACATGTGAACAAGGCCTCTAGCTGAGAGGCTGAAACGTTATGTCAAAAAAAGTAAGATCAAGTCCTGAGTGTTAACAACACCAAACACAACAAGCCATCCTGTGTTCCATTCACATGTGAACAAGGCCTCTAGCTGAGAGGCTGAAATGTTATGTAAAAAAAAAGTAAGTTCCAGTGAACAATTAATTATTATACATGGATATACCTGGGACCAAGAACAACTTATTCTCCATAGCATACACAATGTTTCGTATTCTTTAGG
Organism: Platynereis dumerilii; assembly: GCA_026936325.1. NCBI lineage: Eukaryota > Metazoa > Annelida > Polychaeta > Phyllodocida > Nereididae > Platynereis > Platynereis dumerilii. Next base: position 37,208,906 of record JAPTHN010000003.1, on the reverse strand, counting down.
AGAGGGTAAACAACGGGCCAGATTTGTTAAGGAAATGATTTGATATTATGGCAAATTATTTGCAGTTGATTATCATATTTAATCTTATTAGTGGCTGACCCTCCAAGAAGTGTGAGCACCTTCACCTAATTTATTTTCGTAAAAAAGATTACTCTGTGCTCATTGGGACAATGCTGTCTCATGGAAAGAAAGGAAGACATTTCATAAAGACACTTCGGCGTGATTTACAATCTTACGGCTTTTTCAGATTTTTGTCAGATTTTGTCAGGATTACTTGTCACAAAAGGGTGGCTTTGTGAAGAAAGGATTACCATGGCAACCGCAAAGACACATTTATCTTGCTTTACAGCAAAAAACAGTTTATCAAATTACCAAAGAAACATCTTGGTTTTAATGTAATACCAAAAGAGAGGTCCGTCCATCCATCATGTGATTTCAATTGTCTGTTCATCAAGAGTAATCAGTTTTCACCAGCAATGACAACTTAATTAATGGATGTTGCAACAAAGACAAATCAAAATGATTTAGCTAATTGACAATCAGATTAGAACAACAGATTTGCTGTCAATCCTTTTAAAATGTTGCTCCTTATTAGAAATATAACATAATTTCTAGACACGTCACACCTTCACTTGTGACAATTCTCAAATGTTCTTCTCCTTCTTTGTTACGAATGCTCTCACCATCATTCATGACAATTATGGAGCACTGCTATGCTATATAATAGGCTTACAGTGCTGCCTGTAAGTAAGTGAAATGGATTAGAATAATTCTAGAATTCATGCTTCCGCAAGATATTTAGGATTGACCCAATGGCAAAGCATGACCCATTTCACTTACTTGCAGGTGGCACTGTACATGAGAACTGGTAATGCTGGGAGTCTGGAACAAATTCTATTTATTCCAGAGATCTCCAGGGTCTTTCACTTGCTCCAGTATAGAACACTAGGTACCATTGGTCAGAAGGGTGGCTGAGTGGTTAAGGTTCCATCTGCTCCACTCAACGTTTTTGTCAGCATGGGTTCGAACCCAGGGTTGGGAACACAAAATTTTCAGTGGACCTTCCATGTCGTTCATGAGCAAAATCCCCGCTGGATGTCGTTCAGATTCAACATTAAATTGGCGGCACATTGTCTGCATTGGGCAAGTGAAAGATTGATTTTTTTATGACTCCCGCTCTCTCTCTCCCATCTCATCAATCAACCCTTGTGAGTGCTCAGAACTGGGCTATTGGGGCTGCACTTACCATATCTATCTATCAATCTATCTTTCCATCATCTTCTCTGTTTTTGGTAGGTCTTATGGCAAGTATGGGCTATATATAGTTTATCGTTCATACAGCTTTTACATAGCGCTGGCGCTCGAACCCATGCAGGCAAAGCGCCACCAGGTAGAGCCGAAGCTGTGACCGACCGAGCTAATCGCCAGTTCTGCTGAGGAAAGATTAACTTCTGAGAGGAGGTTTAGCCTTTCCATGAATATGAAGATGCATTAATTGCAAATGAAAGAGTTATATAACCCTATTTTCCCTGCTCCAAAACTTTCCAGTGCAGCCTATAAATCCTACCACTTGAGGCAAAACTTACATTAATTAGCTCTTGGTGAAGATTAAATGCCATTAATTTGTTCATTTTGTTCAATGCCAACCTCCTTCCACATAGAGTAAAATAAATGGCAAGGACCAAGCAAATCAACTCCCTTTCTCTATTATTGCTCCTTGGGATTTTTCCTCAGAGTGAATAATGTGCATTTGATTCATTCAAGTTGAGCAAATCAGTTCAAGGCTGATTTATAACCTCCAGACGTGTGCATTAAGACCTAATTTGGTTTCCTGAGATGTGACGAGATTGCAGCAGCTGAAGCCGTGTAATTCCCAAGAGCTACTCAACTCACCCAGGGCAGCTTAAGAGAACACCTCAAATTGGGCTGATGGTTACAGCTCTGGAAACTTAGACAAAAGAAAGACCATGCCACCATTTTGGGGAATACATGTTTGCCTATTAGTCCTAAGCTCCCCCTTGCTGCAAATTGAATCGCAAATGATTCTTCACTGTCTCGTGGAATAATGAAGTGGCGCTTCATGGAGTACACTTTTAAGAAGTGGCATTGTTTTCTGTGGAAATGCAGCAAACATCACTTCAAGTTGTCCCTTTCTATCTCCCATCCATCATGATTCTTCTCCATTTATCTTTAAAGTTAGACAGCCATCTGTTGCTTTGTTAATCTAACATAGGCATTTGTTTGCCCCAGGCTGTTGTAGTGAAAGATTGCTGTTTAGATTGTCTCTACCTTCGTGCAAACTTAGATTGTCTTTGTTCAGATAGTGTGAGAGTGACAAGTCGGGAGCCTATCTTGATGGCAGTGTTGGCTTAATTACTTCTTTCTCACATATGACCATATTTTTTTTGGTCCTGTACTTCAGGAACATACTGCCCCTAGTTATCAGTGTGTACTGGTCGCATAGAAAAGAATATCCTTTATGTGTGTAGTACTAATAAAATAAAATACTTATAGTCCATTACACCAGCACTGGGTTTAGTAGCCCTGGGACCCACGTGTGCTAGCACGTGGGTCATGGGTCGCTACATTGGAAAAACTTGAGATTTTCAACAAGGGTTTAGGAGAATGGCTGTAGCTAAGTTTTCAATGAATTAATGATAATGTGTGTTGGCATATCAAAAATAGACAATTTTTGCAACTGATAGCACATATTTTCAGTTTTGTGACAACACTTACACCTACAATACAAAGGCATTGAAGTTGAGCTTAATAATTTTTTCTTATACATTGTAATGAAACTGTGCTCTGATTGGCTAAGAGAGAGTGACAGCAGCATGGTGATGTCACAACATGATTGTTTACACAATCACTATGACATCACCAGAGATTGTGACGTCACCAGTGTTTATGACATCATAACAGTGCTGCTGCTCTGTTTAGACCAATCACTGTTGAGCAGCCATTTTATTTTCTTGAGGAGACAGTTTTTATGGGGTTTAGAAAATTTAAAACTCTTGTCTACAGTGTATGTGAGGACGTTCTGTCCTGAAATGATGTGCTATCAGCAGCGAAATACATGGAGATTATTGTGAGATAAACGCTATGATCAATGGAGCCACAACAATGACACCATTCTGATTCTCCTGAAGGGTATGCTGAAATCTCAAGTTTTTATTTTGGCAGTAAGTTTTTAGGCAATGAAACAATGCATGATTAAGTCTGATGTTTAATTTTTGGTTTATTAGACTGAGTACACCATGACCAAGCATGATTTGGATTAAATATGTGCCCTCTGATCCCCCAGCTTCATCATACAGGCACTTACAATGTTAAATTTTTGCTGCTTTTCAATACATTTAGAGATATTTTTAGCCTTCTGTTGTGACATCATCAGCATTGTTGGCTCTATGACATCACTGATGTTCAGAGATTTACTACCATCTGAAAGGCGGTTTGGAATTAATTCCAGAACCCTGTGATTCTCATAAAAAAAAACTGTGTTTTCTGGGGATTTGAGTTTGTGGTTGTGTCCTAAGATGTGAAACGCGGTTTGGAGGTTTTCCTTCCATTACCCTGTGACTTTCATCAAATAAGGAATTTTTGTCTTTATATAATACGAGAACAGAGAGCATTTCTTTTAAAGTTTATTTGAAGATATCGTCCCTCATCTCATTCATCTCATTTTCATCCATTTTAATTTGGTGAGCCCTCACATAACTCTTTGTGGGTTCGATGGCCGCCAATATCATATATTTTTTTGATTGTAAATGTTATTTGGGACAAATAAAGACCATGTCATTAAAAAAAAACAAAAAAAAAAAAACAAAAAAAAAACAATGGTGACGTCACAACAGCAGCAATAGAAGAAAATGGTGGCTTCCTTAGCTGTGTTGACAGCAATGTTATTCCAATGGGATTACCTCAAAACTGGGGCTACAAGATGCCAATACTTCTAAATGTTTATGAAACTGTTTGGTCAAGGTGTCAGGAACAGGAGGAGACAAGCATTTTTGTCAAGAGTGAGGTATGTTTTTATTTATCAGCCAAAAACTTACTGCCACAAAAAAATGACTTGACTATATGTAGTGATTCATGACCCCTGCGCTACACGCAGGGTCTCAGGGCTAGGGTTTAGTGGTATGTCCCCGAGAGTGCATGTATTAAATCTTCATAATTCTTCAATTTCATGAACATCAAATGATCAGTGTATGCAGTCTTCGGCTGGCTATTCTTAAGTAGAAAGCCTTGTAAATACTTTAGGCATACTGTCTCAACTCTCAAAGAAAAGAAACAAAAGCTGATTGCAGCCCCACGCATCGCATGACAGGCACCATCACAGTTAAGACTTCCAGGGAAAGCAAAAGGTGGAGAACATCTGTGACACTTAAGTTTCAGAGACAGTGATACAATGTATCAGATTCCATCATTCCAGACCTGTAGATGCAGTCAACTCAGATTGATGACAACGACTTACAAACATGCAACAACGTTAAGTTGTGAAATGCAAGAAAATGCTGTCAGACAATGGATGATGGACCAACCATTGGGGGCTTTATGTCCTGTATTGAAGCATTATGGTAGCTTAACTAGGACAGGAAGAGGATACAGCAATGCAGCTAAGTATGACTAAAATTCCTGTTCAGTATAGGTCTAGGTGATCTGGCCATAGCTGACTTGGAATCCCCAAGACCCCGACCCAGTGATGGACGCCAAAAATGTTACAGAGCCAATCCCCATTCTTTCATAGGATGAGACACACTTTAAACCTTTGAAGCAACCAATGTGATTGAGTCCAATAGTTAGGTAAAATAGCCCTTTAAATAGGAATTGTTTTGTTCTATCATTTTGTTTTCGTCCTCAGAGAATATTTTTGGCAGCGCTACACCTAATCCATCTCTTTATACCAAGGGCTTTTACAAGTTTTCCTAATTACGATTGCTAATTATCCGAGTGATTGAGCTTATGCTAAACATGCTGAAAGCCTCATTTAGCTGCCTGGCAATTAACGTAACAGATAATCACAGGCTTAAGAGTACAATGAATCCTATGCTAATGTAATCCTGCAACCTTGGGCTTAATGCCATCTTGTTTAAGAGACCTGTTTTCTGCACTTCAACACAGTTTTTGTTAATTGAAACCCGAGCATACTATCAGTGCTGCAAATCTACAAATCACAGATTCAATCAAAGTGGCAGAGTCACAAAAGGGTAATTGAGACCCAATGGGTGATTTGGCTTTACGTCCTGTATTTTTGCACTGATTAGATTTAATGGAAGAGGCATGGACCATAGTAATGAGGTGAGGTGCCACGCACAGGAATACATTTTCATATAACATGGGTTGCCCAGAAAGGGAACTGAACCTGGGTCTCGTATCCTTATAACTTCTTGATCCCCAGGTTAGGGGAAATTTGTGGTGATGTTTCCACTGATTACAGCTCATGGGCAGAGGTTATGGGAACTTTGCCCACGTTTTCTAGGGCATTGCACTCTCCAGTGTTGGTGATCACCGTACGATGATGATTGATGAGACGACTGTGAGTCTGGCCCACGCTTTATTCATTCAGGGATGCCAAGGATCTTCCGCTTGCCCCAGCATAGAACAATGGATACAACCCGTGGGATTGGAAATTGAGTTTCAGGTGGGATTCGAACCCATTCAGTCAAAAACATCTATAGTCAAAATCATACAGTCAACCATACAGTCAAACCTTTTAATCACCTACAGAAAAATAAACTATATTATACATGTTATATGAAACTATGAAAATCTATCTAATGATCCTGGCTTCTACTATCAACAACTTTCCCAGCTTAACTAGTTTTTCTTCTGATTCCTCCGGGGCTTACCAAGGTGACAGTCCTCCTAAATTCTGGAGTCATCATTCTCTGCTAATTGCTACGGAGCAGCAATCCTGGGAGGAGCAATTCTGGATCACTATAAATCAAGCCCTGGCACGAAAGACAAGCACACATATGTCTCTTATCTAATTACACCGTGTTAATTACAAGTGTCATTCAATCTGTCCAACAGCGAGGTTAGGGACAACAGGGAAGCTGAGGATAGAGTAGATGGGAGGTTGACATCAAATTAATTTTACCAGAAACAAGAACCCGTGGGTTGCATAATGCAGGTGCAATATACTTATATATATATATCGGGTTGTGTTTGACCAAATATTTCGAGACTTAAGAGATTTTCATATATGTATGCTGTCCTCTGGATTTGCGCCAAAAACCCTAGTTCCAAAAATCAATGTTGGTGAGATCAAGACTGTCTTTGATTATACTAGGGTATGACAAATACTAGAAGTTTGAAAGCAAATGCCTTTTTTTCAATCTCACAAAGGGAGAATCAGAATGCGATACATCTAATTTTTTTCGGCTGTCAGAGAAGCATAATTTTGCTAATAAATGAGAATAGCCGTCTCTTAATACCCTATACATTTAATTGCTGTACATAACCCATAATGCACCTTATAATAATAATAATAACTAGACAGCGGATGGAATCCGCACCTCCATAGCTGGATAGTTGGGTTGCCTCCTGTCCCCTTAGGCCAATGTTGTGTTGGGGCAACTGAAAGACCCTGGACATCCCTGAATGAATATGTCTCATAGAGACAGGCAGAAGAGGTTGTACTGAAATCATAGGACGACCATCCTGAAATCGTAGGACGTCCTGAAATCTGCGGTCGGCCGCGACCTGTTGACAATTACAGGCTTTGCGAAGATCATCAAGCCTCTGTCAGACATTCGGTCTGGCCTATTTAATCCAGCAATCAGATCGAGATTTCAAGTTTTCTGTCATTTTAGAGACCAGTGTCTCACGAAATATTCGCACCGCGAAAATCGCGCACCTCTACATTCCTCGGAAATATCCGGAGGTTTTACGACGATTGCCGAAGTCATGGCTCGCCAGAGGTCACCAGGGGTTCTTCCTGGAAGGGCGCTCGCTTGGAGGCGCTGCAAGCAGTTTGGGAACCAGCCAGACTGACCAATCAGATCGCTTCAATCCGGCGGGGACCCGGCAAGACTACGCCGATTATGACATCAGCCAAAAGTTGCCGCATTCCCATTTAGAGACAGGCGGGGGCAGCCATATTGAATTTGTCATGATTCCGGTGCGTTGCTGTGTCAAAAACGCATCGAAAATGTCCGATTTCTCGCTATTCTCGGCATTGCAGAGGTCTATTAACAGACATCACTGATAGATCTATCCCTAATCTATCATCCACATCACTCTGACCCTTTAGGATGCTGCGTGTGCAGAGCTGGAGGCAAAAATTGAGTAAATCACTATATGTTATGTTACCGAGCGTTGGAAACCAAGGCTGACGGATCAGGTGCCGTAGCCGTCCAATCCTCCATAGCCCACTGGGCTATGGAGGAATAATAGTGATTTATATAGCGCCTCTTCCAGTAAACTGCTCAGAAGCGCTTGTTGATGTTCTCCATAAGTGAAAATCTGAAAATTATATTTAAATGGCAAGATCAAAGAGCTCCATCAAATTCACAAATCCCATCTACGGAACAATCTGTAATCGGACATGGAGCGCTAAAACATTTGTAAGCAAAATATAGTTATATCGAATGCCTGAAGTACATTTAAGATACTTTTTTTCTTATTTATTACATAGAAAACAGGAAAAGGAAAAAGTAAATATTATTATAAAAACATAATTTTATTATTTTGGTTACAGGCGAGAATATTTATCTGTCTCTTAATACCCTGTCCATAATCTGAAATGCTCTTATACACCATTGTAGATATTCTCCATAAGTGAAAATCTGACGTACAAATAAGAAAATGCAATTCAGATGGTAAGATCATGGAGTTCGACCTAATCCACAAAACCCATTTTTCTACAGAAACGATTTCTCAACAAGCCTGGAGCAATAACCAATAGACTTTTCAAAGCGAAAATTGGTATATAGATTGCCTGATATATATTCTCCATACGTTTTTCATCATTCTTAAATGTGGGGAATAGAAAAAATTTAATCTTATTTTTTCGGTCATCAGAAATGCATCATTTCACCTCATATCATAACAAATACAATTTTCTTTCCAAAAATAACCTATACATTATCCAAAATGCTTCTGTGCACAACACATGGGGTTCTCTACTGACAGAAAATCTGATTTTCAAAAACGAAAATGCATTATTTGATAGCAATATGCCAGTGCATGTTCCAATCCACAAAACCCATTATATTATTGACTGGTATAATGCAGTTTCGCAAGCGCACCTGCATTAAAAAAGCCACAACAGCATAATGTCACAATTTCTGACAACATATTAGGTTGTACTCATTATTTTCATCAGAGGAGAAGCATTTGATTCTTGAAGACAATTTCGATGTGTCTGACACTAGGACATTAGCGTAAATAAGAATGGAGCGATTGATATGTCTCCCAAACATCACAGATAAATACTACCAGTTAGAAGGATGGATGGATGGATGATTGGGACTTTAGGTCCTGTGTTTATGCACTTGGCAGGCTAATTAAGACAAGAGGAGGACACAGCAATGAGGCAAAGGATGATTGAAACAGCCATCTAACACAGGCCTGGCATAGTAGCGGATAAGCCCAGCTATCCCAGCAGATAGTTCCACCCCTTCCATTCCACCAACACCATTTCAAGGCAATTGCAGCAATCAACTCTCTCATGAGTGTCATATCGTTTTACAATAGAGGACAATTACCATGTAATTGGTGGTAATTGGGCCTTTCATGAACATGGCGGCCATGGCCACTTAAGCTGTCATGTTTCACAATTGAACCCTCAAATCAATTTATCCCTGGAGGAAAAGTGACATGTTTTATTGATGTTCATACTTTAGAGCGTTTGAGGCTCTCAGAGGTAAAAGAGATAGTGGCATATATGCGTTAGACTTAGAAATGAGATTATCAGAACTCAACTCCATATATAATTCCAATAGATCAAGGTAATAAAACGACTTTACGAAGCCATCTCTCATGGTGTGGTCTATCCCCGAGGTACAAAATTCACTAAAACACTAGAAAAGCACATGGAATGTGCACCTCCAGAGCTGGATAGTTGGGTTGGCCCCGGCCCCCCTAGTCCAATGTTGTGTTAGGGCAACATGATGCAGGACATCCCTGAATGAATATGTGTCATAGAGAGGTTAAAAGAGCAAGATAGCGTAGGGCAAGACAAAAAGCAACTGCATTGGCTACATGCTCCTGCTAGAAGACAATTGCAGTTGCTGAGTACAACCTGGAAGGCATTATACCTGAAAACGCCAGGGTCAGCCAATGGCAGCAAAGCATGTATTTCTTGGGCTCAACCAATATTCTCTCACTCGTGTATTCCTTGTGGTTTTTCTGTATGATATAGAACTGTGCAGTGTGCATAATTGTATAAATATAAATATGAACCATTTGTGGTGAGAAGCATCGTAAGGATTTCAGGGCCGTAGCCTGCAGGGGGGGGGGGGGGGTAGGGGGCGAAAAATTTAACACAAATATAAATATGATGATGATGATGATGAATCATTTGCACTGAAACCTGCCAGTCTACCTGTGCTAGTCTAATGATTGACTCAAAGGCAAACATAAAACCAAGACCAGTCAGCTGAGTTTGTCAGCTGTCAAAAGTCAGGTCAGTTTGTCAGCTGTCAGAAGTCACAAAACTGAGCAATGAAATGACCACCTTACATAAATTCAGCTTCACAGATATATTAAATGGTCCATGGGGAAGTGACATAAGGTGAATTGGACCTTATGGCCAGAATATTGTGAGATAATTTATCTCACAATAGTGAATACAACACAACACTGCACACCTGCATGCAGAAGGTTGCCCATGCTAATCCAGGGTGCCAAGCACATGGTGGCTATATTTAGCAGGATCCAACCAATCACATTGTAGCATTGCGATATGACGTCATGGGACTCCCCAATAGAGCGCTCTGATTGGCCAATAGAGACAGGAAGAGGCAGTCCTAGTGAACTGAGCAAGAAGGACAAGATGGCATGGCAGCCTGCACTGCTGGCAGTTGTCATGAATTCTGCCACAGTGTGGCTTTTTAATGTCTTTATCAAGCAATGTTGGATTATATTTTATAAAATAAAGATGACAAGCAAAGATTCAGAGGATATTTGGGGTTTGTAATGCAGTTGTTTGGCTGAAATGCAGATCGTTAGGGCCAGTGAAATTTTGATTGTTTTTGTTCAACATGGCGAAGTGGGGATGTCAAAATGCATTGAAAATGCCCGATTTCTGACAATTCTCGGCACAAAAGTGTTTTGATTGATACTTATGTTGAATTGGGGAGATGAAAGTTTGTAGGGCTTGACAAGTCGTGTTAATACTGAGTTATGTAGAGTAATACCCCCCCCCCCAGGCGACCCCCCGAGGCGACCC